>CM035407.1:32937674-33672674 GCA_020310875.1 Ceratopteris richardii
TTCTTGATCAACCAAGATATACATGATCTACCAAGCATGAAGCGAAAGCCACTAGTGGACACATGAGTGTCATGGCAACAGCCCAATTGGAGTTAGAAAAAGAATGTAAATCTAGCAGTAGTGACCCCCCCTTGGGATAAAACAATCCAAGTAACCGTGTACCATGTAAGTAGCAAAAGATGTGCTTAACCGCCTACCAATCCTTAACACCTTATTAAGTACATATGTTGCACACATGACAGAATCAAGCAAGAGACTATATGGTAAAGCCTAACTCTTGACTATACACCTCGCCATTTCCATGAGTGACCTGTTCTTCCGTTCAACAACTCCATTTTGTTGAGGTGTATACAGCACTACATCCCACATTCAGCGACAAATGCATTAAAGTCAAAAGATATATATTCGTTAGGGAAAAAAATGAACCCTGCATGGACCTTTTGGATTAAGGAGTGATTAGTGATGGACCAATCAAAAGAGGGTGGTGGACACAATCTATAGCCTATAAATTACTGGGCTGAGGGGGAAGGAGGGGACAGGATTCCCTTATCTTCAGGTTTTGCCTCTAGAGAGAGAAAGGAATCTCATAACTTGCTTGATCCCAAAAATTCAAAATTTTTAAAAAGTTCAAAAACTCATCATAACACCATTCAATGGCCCTCCAACCACTTTTCAGTATCAAAAGTGCTATTTTTTACTTCTAAATCAAAATTCATGCATGACTAACCTGAAAAAAGTGAATTTTTCAAAAATAACTCAAAATACAACTTTCTCTCTCCAAAACCTCACACTTTCATACCCAAAACCCAAAAATTCATCTCTTTCCACTACTTTCTCTCCTTGGCACACCATTGAAGGTCTTGTGTTTGCATGTTTTCTCTGTGCATCGTCCTCTTTGAATTCCTACCATCACTTCCATAACTTGAACTCCAATGGAGGAACTTGGTTAGGACATGAGTTATACAAAGGTGCATGGGTGTACATGCAACCCTCAAGTGTTGGCCCTCATCGTGTAAGAGATCGCAGGAACTTGGATCTTCATTGGAAAGGGAAGCTATTGGGCTTCAAAAGCTCAAAAATGGTGAAACAGTTGCCATTGTACAACATGTTTTTACAATGTCGAGCATGAAATTGGAAAACTCAAACAAAATGAGATATCCTATCATTGATTACTCATTGATTCGTATTCTGATTTCTTCATATACCTTATTCATATGTGTATTTTTTTGTTGTAGATATATTTCCTTCTAGCTTGGTGGAGGAGCAACCACTTCATAGTCTTACAGGTACTTTCCAAGCATTGCATGCAGATGTTGGATCACTAGTCTTTCCACAATTTCGTCCTGCTTAGCTTTTACATGAGAGAGTTTTCTTTTACATGCATACATATGTTGTACCCCTCTTCATCAAATGATTTTGGCAAGTTAGAGATTATTAAGGTAGATTCTCCTTTAAGCTTGAGTGGCCACAACCTGATATATGGACCTTGACATCTTTGAAGCATAAGATGATGATGGACATACATATCTCTTTGAAATTCACAAGAGTGTCTAGATATGTAGGATTGCATTCGTGTGTTCCTGTTCATTGTTTTGTACATCTATTTTAGATATTCACAATTCTAGAGACTTCAACAATGGTCATGTTAAAAGATATCACCTATGAGCAGGTGGAGGGTTAATTAGGTGAAAATTGGGGACTTGAAGAAGGATGCACCAAAGGGGATAGATACCTTTGTAAAATCGGTGCAACAGGCATAGGATTTTGATATTTGAAACACTGTACTTCATTGTACATAAGATTCTACTATGATCAATGGATGTGTAAACTTGGTGAATGTATACCATTACAAAGTTCTGAGGGTTTTTTAATTTCATTTGAAAGTAAGATAAATATGCCCAACAACAAAATGGAAGTTATTTCAGTGAATCATCATTGGACGCTTGGCAACGTGAGAGAACATCTAGTAATAATGAAATTTGAGGATCTAGATCAATCAGAGTTTAGAATACAAGGGCATAAGGTAAACAATTTATGATACTTTCATTGTCATAGCTCAAGAACTATTTGAGTACTAGAGTTTACACATAACCCATTTTCCATTCATATTCCTTCCTCTACTACAATATAATGCACTTACCAAAAATGAAAGATGTAAAACTTCTTAATCTCAATATGATGTAAAAATTGTCAAATCTTTTATTTTTGCCATGGCAGTATATATTACAATTTTAGAATTTTAAGAATTTTATTTTCTCTACTGTGTAGATGTGGTATGTCTTATTATTTTAAATGATTATCTGTTCAATCTTTTTTATGAGCCAAAATTTTTTTTGAGAGTTCTTTGCATGAATATTTTACTTTTAGGTACTAGTTTTACCTTTAAATGGGTCCCACTCACTTGAAAATATTGAAACTACTATGAAAGCAAGTCTCATTCTTTCATTTCTCACTTTTGTAACCAAGAAGAGCTAGAAACACTCCAAGAGCAAGCACCTCATAGAAATCATGCTACCCTTACGTGCAATGGCTACCTCAACCTCTACTACCCCCCTATCCAAACATCCTCGAGAACTCTTCGATGAGTTCTTGGAATCAACTTAGTACAAAGGTCAAACACACTTGTATGACCTTATTACATCTTGCGCTTTTCCATAGATATCCCACCTTATGAGGGTAAGTGGGTCCCGTGTGACCTTTTGTTGTACATTCATAAAGGTGATGAAGTTTTCATGAAGCACCTTAAGAGCTTCATGGCAATCGCTGACCATGCAGGACATTTGTTGGATGAAACAGTGCCTTTGATAAAAAAAACTTAACAAAAAGAAGAGGATGGGTACTAGGTACCTTTCTTACATCTCCACAACAATATTTATCATCAATGACGAACCCGAGCTTGCACCCATGGATCTCCCCAACCTTGTAATGGGGGGATTTTTTCATGAAAAAAATGAGTCCCAACTAGAGGTCATAGACTTAGCCAGAGAGAGTGGCATAATCCATCGAGAGTTCCCTAGTGATCTGGGTGACAAACTGTTTGCGAAATCAACCATGGAAGAGCCCCCACCATCAAATCTCAAGCCCTCTAAGCCCACATTACCAGAGACGGAAATTGAATATCTCTCCATCATCATTGTTGATGGAGAGGAATTTACTTTCCTTCATGACATTGAGAAGGCATTCGGACTCTGTTTGGATGAGTGCCTAAGTCTTTTCTCCACTATGTCAGATGTCCCACTTTATAATACATCTGATATACTTGAAAAGAAAGTTATCCCACTCGGTGATTATGTGTTAGACACCATAACAATGGTATCTGAGGATATTTTGACAAATGATAACAATGATACAATGGAAGAAGAGTTTAGTGCAGCACGAGAGAGAATTATGAAGAACAAAGTACCTACATCCCTAATAGCAGAGCAGAGTGGGATGGCCCATTCTAGCATAGATCTTGATGCCTTTGGCAGAGGGGAGGAAGAAAACAAGCTTCATGATGTAAGTGCTTAGAAAAGAATTAAATAATATAATTTAATAAGATTGGAGCTTGATATATCATTTTCTTTCTTAATAGGAAGCCATTGAAGTGGACAAGTTCACGGCAAGGTCCAGTGGAGATCGATCTTGTCGCAGAAATGGCTCATCCTTGGTAAACTACATTGGAAAGTTTCCAAAGGATGATTTTGGAATTGTTCATAAAGATTATAGTCCTGATGGGCACTTCATGACATGGTGCTTGAAGGCCTTTGTCAAAGTTTTGTGTTTGAGTACAATTACCCAAGGCACTAATTATGTCATTTTGGTTAGCAAATCTTTAGTTGTAACTACTCTAGGAGTTAACTTTAGAGGCAAGGTACTAGGACAAATAGGTATTGCCATGGGTCTTGAAATGCAAGACCCTAATGTAATTTCTAGATCTGTATTAACCTACCAATTGTCACAATCTCTTCAAAGGAGAAAGAAAATTGTTGAGAAATTGAAAACAACTATGAACTGATGTAACATTTTGGATAAATAATTTGTATTTTCCATATGTTGTATTTTCCATTGTAAGTTATGAAATGTTATCTACACTTTGTATTTAATCAAGGGCTTTTTTATCTTCTCTATGTGCATGAAATGGAATATGTGTGCTCAAATAGTCTTAAAAATGGCAAAAAAGTCTCAGCCACAGAAACGCGAGATTCAAGCCTACAAAAATTTTATAGGCCTGAATCACGTGTTTTGTGGATAGGGCTTTTTTGCCATTTTTAAGAATAATTGAAGGATATTTATGGTAACTACATTCATTAGGAGACAAACTATAGGGGGTAATGAGGACAGCAAGTACCCACTAAAAACATAGGCAGTCCATATGATGAGTTTGCTTAAATATGTGCCCACTTTACCATGGTCAAGTCATAAACTTTCCATTGTAAGTTATGAAATGTTATCCACACTTTGTATTAATCAAGAGATTTTTTATCTTCTCTATGTGCATGTAATGGCATATGTGTGCTCAAATAGTCTTAAAAATGGCAAAAAAGCCCCAGCCATAGAAATGCGGGACTCAATCCTACAAAAATTTTGTAGGCCTGAATATTGTGTTTCAGTGGCTGGGGCTTTTTTGCCACTTTTAAGATTGATTGAAGGCTATTGATGGTAAGTACATTCATTAGGAGGCAAACTATAGGGGGTAATGAGGACAACAAGTACCCACTAAAAACCTAGGCAGTCCATATGATGAGTTTGCTTACATAAATGCCCAATTTACCATGGCCAAGTCATTAACTAACATTACTCAAGTCATGAAAATAGATGAATAGGCATACCCAAGCTAAATAATGCAAAAAACCCCCCAGTCACAGAAACGCAAGATCAAGCCTGCAAAATTCTTGTAGGCCTGAATCCTGCATTTCTATGGCTAGGGATTTTTTTGCATTTTTTATCCTATTTGAGGACTTTGCTAGGTAAATGCATTCATATGGAGTCAAGAACAAGAGCTAATAAGGCCAAGAAGTATCTAATGAAACCCTAGACAGTCCAAAATAAACTAGTGAAGTCAAAAGTAATAATCCTATGGTAGAGAGTCAGGGAAAGAAAGAGATAAAAATAAACAATAATTGAAGACAAAATGTTTCATTAATCATTGAAGTACATTGCAAATTATGCTTCATAGAAGCTACACGATACAGAGGTGTTGCTCTAGCACAATGGTAAGTACCACGTAAAGAAGCTTCACCTCCTTAATTGTCAATCCGCGGAAGAGATAGTAGTGATATGAAGATCGTGAACATGAGATGAAGTGAGAGTGAAGGTGAGAAGCATAGAAATGCACACACACATACACACACACTACGAAGAGACAAGCAAGACACAATGGAAGGTGAGAAATCACTCTATTACTCAAGAACACTCTTACAAGCTCAAAATAGCTCTAAGCTCACACTAACCAACCTCAAAAATGAGCTCTCTAGCTCTTTTTATAGTTTCTAGACTAGTTTTGACCGGTTTCACATCTAGTGACCGGCATAGTTAAAAATTAGGTCCTAGATGCTATTTGGAAGGGTAAACGGTGTCTAAAAATAACAAAAATTGATACGCTTGTTCTACCAAAGCTCCTCAAGCTCGAGGACTCCTCGGCTTGCACAAAATGGAGCTAGAAATTAAGAAAAGGGTTTTTCTATGTTACATATGTTACATTAATGATAAAAAACACTGTTGGAGGTTTTTGAAAAGTATTTCTAAAACATGATTCTTTGAAAAAAGATTGCACTAGCTCCCTGCTCTGTCATTACATGCTTCCGCGTCTTCTATGCCTCTGGCTGCTTCCAACACCCCCCTCCCTCTCGCTTCTGTCGTCCCTGACAGAACCTTGTTGTGAGGTCTGCCGGATATAGTTCTGTAGGAGGTCTTGAGCGAGGGTGTGCTCGGAGATACGAATGCCTCGGGCCAGATCGGCCTCGAGTTTCTCCCAATCTATTGGTTGCGGTTCATCTCATGGTGGGAGGTTATAGTGTGTGGAATAGACCATTCGTTCACAGGCAAATAAGTGTAATAAATGTGTAGGCCTGCTTATGAATACCTCTGAATGGTATTCCCAGAAGCCGGTTGTGAACATCTCTTTGAATGTCTGCTTGTAGCACGCCGGTAGGTACTTTATTCTGCAATGCCAGGCATAACACACCCGTAGCGATGGCGTTGTACTCATATCATATACCAGGTCGAAATTGCCATGCTCAAAGCCCGGGGTGTTTACATGAGGTGCCTTGACGCGTCGGAAGACTTTAAAAATCATTTGCATCATGTCAAAGATTTTGCCAGTCATGTGTGCCGCTATATCATCCATATGCTTTAATCTAGGGAGCCAGTGGCGAATTGTAGCCATCATGTAGCCTACAGTTGGTAACTCAATGGGTGGCTTAAAATAGGGGTAATTCAACCAGTCCTGGCACTGCTTATTGTTTTGTACCTTAATAGCAAAGGCTGTCCAGGAGCGGCGTCGTGGTACTGGTCCCCAACATGGGTTCTACTTTAAGTGCAAAGGTGCCTTTACCCATGTACTCATCATTTCTGGATACTTCTGTAGTAAATCTTTTCGCCACTCTGGTTGATAGATCTCTCCTTGCTGCGCATCGAGTGGTAGATCGTCCTCCTCGAATTGAGTTGCATGCGATGGTTTCTTACCTGTCTCTTTCTCAATGGCTAACTGGTATTTGGCCATTAACATAAAATACGGTTTATACTGTAGCTCATGCCCAGATATGTATCGTCGCGGGGCCAGATGAGCAAAGAATGGAGACTGTAAAATTCTTTCTTCTATCATCGCCATGGTATGTAATTGTGCCTCTACTCTAGCTGAGTGCGTTGTCCCAAGTTCCTCAATAGTCTTCATCCACACGGGGGTCGGGAGTTCGTAAGTCATCTGGCCTTCGGTCGTGACGCGTCCGCCTGGGATGGGTTGTGGCTCGTACGCCTCTTCAAACGTTTCCTCCACCGGGATGGTGACAGTTTCTTCCTCAGCTGGAAGCTCGGGTGGGGAATCTGGCCTGGGTGGTGCTTCATATACTGCAATCCTTGATTCAAGGTTTGATACCTGGGCCCATAATGCGTTGAGTTCCTCTAAGATGTCAGGAGAGGGGTCCACAGGTGCTGGTATGTCTTGGTGTGCCGGTGCTCGTAACTGGAGTAATTTATGATCTTCTTTGAGTTTCTGTAACTCCTCGTTCATGCAGTCGTATTCATCTAGCAGTCTTACATGATCTTCTAGCAGCATCCTCATCGAGTCTGAGGGAATGGCTTTGAACCTACTAGGACTCAAAGGTTGGTCTGGGTGGTCAAGAGCTGCTTCTAAGTTTTCTCGGTTCTGATCCTGTAGGCGCTGGTTTTCCTCCTTTGCTGCTGCTAGATGTCTTCTGAGTAAGCCCATGTTTCGTGTTAGAGTTGCATTGCGGACTATCTGGGCTCTTAATAAGTTATCCAGGTCAGCAGTGGCTTCCTTGGTCTTGTCTTCGCTTTCTAGTTCTAATTTATGATAGGCTTCTCGTAATTCTTGGTAGCGGCTGTTCAGTGAGGCATTCTCAATAGACAATAAATTAAGCTGCGACTGTAAGTCAGTGGTTGTCCTCTGCAGCTGCTGATAATTATGACCAAGAGATGTGAACTCATCTCTTACTTGCGTCATACACATGAACATCTGTCGAAATGCATTATCTACAGTGGGTGATAGTATTAATGGGGTGCTAAATGAAGATGCAGTGGGTGTAGATGCAAAGGGAACGGGGAATGGGGGTGGGAAGGTGGATGCTGTGGTGATTGTGGAAAATTTGTGAAGTGCCTAAATATGTTTGTGCCGTGAGTGAATTGAGTGATGGTGCAGTGGGTGGTGAGATGTCCATGTCATTGGACGTGTCCAGTGCGGTGACTGTGAATATGGGTGTGACTGTGGGTGCTTGTGCTGGTGTAAATACGAGATTTACAAAGGTTGAGGAGTAATCTATAGGGGGACTCGTCGGTGTAGCTGGGTGGAAAGGGGGAAAGAGGGATTACAGTGGGTCGGGAAGGTGAGACGGGGGAGAAGGTTAAGGGCGGTGGGAATGGAAAAAGGGGTCTTGGAGTTGTGGGGAAGGATGGAAAAGCTGGATGGAGGAATAGGTTGAATGGAAAGGTGGGTGTGTGAGGGGGTAGACTAGTTCTAGTGGGTGCGGGAATTGTGGGGTGAGTGGTCGTAAAAACGATTTCTGCTACGCCACCAGCGATAGAAGATGTTAGTCGGGGAGAAGGAGGGTGAAGAGGGGAGGCTGGATGGACTGGCGGTGATGGAGGAGCGGTTGGGGTGGTCGGTACTTCAGTGACTACTGAGGTATGTACAGTTGTAGCGCGGGGTGGGGAATCTACAAGGATGGTTTCTGCTGCCAACAAACTTTCGGGGACGAGGCATGCCTCCCTGGCTTGTTCTGAAGAATGTGCTCCTGTTGGTACACGAATGTATTTGCCGGGCTTTGAAAGTAGTCGTACTCGGCGGGGGTCAAACTGTGGTAGTGGCTTTCTTTGCAAGTACCGGAGGGCTTCGTTGGAGCCTACTGATTTGACTAACTCGCGGAATCCTTTGATGTATGCATCTTCGAATCCGCCTGTGACAAGTTCCTGTTCTATTATTGCTTGACTCTCTTCCTCAGTCAGCTTTTTGCGTGCCCAAACTTTTTCCATAGTTCTATACAGCTTCTTAATAGCCAGTGTGTAAGCTGCTGCTTCGTAAGTTTCATCTTCATGGGTACTTGTATCACCATGTGTGTCTGTTTGTTGGCCTTGGCCATCTGTCTGTTCATGCTCTTGGGGTTCCTGAGTTCCCTGGCTAGCTTCATCGTCTCCTTCGTCGTCATCGGTTGCTGTTCTTTCGTCATCAGAGCTAGACACAATCTGTCCTTGTGGCTGATCCCTGGGTGTGGTAGGGTAGCTAGGCCTTTCAAATTCTTGAGAAAACAATTGTTCTTCTGAAAACTGGAACTCATTGGAGAATGCATCGGGCATCTCAAAATCGAACGTTGTGTTCAGTGGCGCTGCTTGTTCTGCTTCTAAATGGGGTATTGGAAAAGAGAAAGCTTCCGCACCAATGGTGGTGGGAATTTCTGCTGCCATGGTGATAGGTTCTGGGGTTGTGGCTGCTTGAGGTGCAACAATACTGGTGGTGTCCTCCGTTACAACTGGTCTTGATAATCTGATACGAATAGGTTGTACTGTGGGAGTGGCTGCTATCGGTGACTGCTCTGGAGATGGTTGTGGTGAGGGTGATTCCGGGACTTGTAAGCACGGGATAGTGCCTCTCATCCGCTTTTCGGCTCTGCCTTTGTTAGACTTTCTAGCCTTCTTAGTGGTCCCTTTGAATGCTTTCAGTTCCTCACTGGTCATGGCACGCTCAATCGGTAAGTCATACGCCAAGCACATATATATAATTCTCGTAAGCGCACAGCATCCATTGATGACCTTCTTTCGTTCCCATCTATGTTGTGCCAAATAGAGCTGATCAATTATCCAGCTAGCTAGATCAACCGTTTGAGGTTCAGTACATGCTAAGTATAATCCAAACCAGATTCTTTTGTGGGGCATGGTAAAACGATCCTGAGCTGGGAAAGCAAAATGCTGCATGCATATCCGCAATGGCTTGGAAAGCTCAGGGGTTATAGCTGAAATATCCTCCCACTTAGTTACATCACCACGTTTCATCGGCTCTGGAACTAGCCGTTCTCTCTCCGTCGGAGTGTGTGTTCCATGTATTTTGAGAGCTGCGCGAATTAAATCTTTAGACAAATAAAACCATCTGAATGGAGGGTCATTTACCAAGGATGGTAACATGAATGTTCCGGGTAGATCCTTGTTCTCTGAGGCTGTCAAGGTGGTGACAAGGTAAAAGCATCTGTAAAAATCGGGTTAGGCAGAGGGTCACTAAAATATTCTGTAAATACTGCTCGTGCCCAAACGTGCGTTAAATCTTGTGTATTCTGCAGTCCTTCAAATTCTCGTGAAAAGAACTGGTACTTGGCCCATGTGTGCAAATCAAATGCCAAATTGGCCTCAAATATGAAATCAGTGTCTACTAATGGTCGCGCTAGGCCTTGAAACCAGTGAGAGTTACGATGAATCTTCTCAGTGTATCCTCTAGGAGGATCGTCTATTGGCATGGGTCCTGGAAAACCTTGAAACTCTGGTGGTTGCATCGTAGGATAAGATTCCGCAAGTAATTCTCCAATATTGGCCATTGGTGTGCTTGGGCCAGCTTCCGATGGTCCTTCTTCGGTTTGCATGATGACTGACGAGCTAATGGAAAGGATCTGCTACAAAAGATTAGCACATTAGTATGGAAATTAATTATGATCCCATTAAGGTGAGACCGCAATCCCTTTCCATAACCGATGTGTAACCCGTGTATCCAAGTGTCGTGAAGTGATTGATGCTATGATTTTTTTTTTTTACAGAGCTAATGCATGTCTCTAGACGCCTACATGGTCTGATTATACATGCATTTCTTGATGAGCTTTTATCATGCGGGACGTGGGGTTATGGTGTGTGAATTCATACAAGGTTTAGTTGAGGGTGAATTATTACAAGAGTGGTGTTTAAACGGGGTGGGAGAATTGTTAGATAAGGGGGTACAAGAAGACGTCTGGATACGTTTCGGTATCCATTTCCTAAGAGTCTTTGAGTGGGTGGTGTGTTTCTGCTAAGGGGCAAAAAGTGGTATAGGTTTTGGTGGTCTTGAAGGATGGAAAGATTTCTGAGGGGTATATATTACATGGCTAGAGGGTTGGGCTATAATACATTGTTTGGGTACCCAAATCTGCATGGGTGTGGGTCGATTGATAAGATACTTCATGGCGATCCAAATCTATCGAGTATACTTGTAGAAGAAGATCGAGGGGACTTTGGATGCTGACTCTGCTTTTTTGGAAACTTTGTCCTGTTCTTGTCTGCAGTGTTGCCAATAGGCTGTGGTTGCTGTTCTTTTGGCACCCATATTTGTCTCGTGCCACTTGTTCTGTGATTTTGATACTGCTGCTGTCTTTGCCTTGTCTGGTGGTGTCGTCGGTCTGGGTTCCTCTGTTGTGGTTGACTCCTTCGTGGTTGGGTTTGAGAGGTCCATTGGATGCTCTGCTTTGGAAAAGAAGGGAGATCCAACACTTGCGTGACCTGCCCATTAGGAAGTGATTCGTTCTTTATCTTTAATCTAGGCCAGTCCGCAGCAAGTTTGGAAGGATGAGCACCGCAGGGTATTGTGCTCATTTGGCCGCTGATGCAACCCACCTGACCGCTGATTGTGTCCATCTGCCCTAGCGGTTGGGTAGCTGCCCCTTCTAGTTTGCAGGAAGCCCCAGGGAAGATCTCTTGTCGTCCTTCTGATTGACAACTGTCCCTAGCCAAGCCCGAGTGGGTTGGTGTAGACGTAACGTGACTGAGCTGACCCAAGATCTTCCGATCTTCCATCGCATTTATTTCATAGGGTCTAGGGTTACAAACCTCAGTTGGAATGCCGTTAGGGAAGTCAAGCGGTATCACTCGCTTCTGCTCTAAGGTTCCAATCTGTAAGGAGCCTTGTCTAAGATTTAGGTCCACTGAGTGATCGTATAGCCAATCTTGGCCAAGGATTAGGGGTTCTATCAGGTCATCATCATGGCACACTAGTAGCTTCGCTGTCATAGTCACTTCGTTTATGAGGATAGGAAGATCCACCTCACCCATGCAAGGGGTTTCCATGCCTCCTAGGCCTATGAGGTGTGCTTCAATTGGCCGCATTTCTACTCCTAAATCCTTATAGTGGGACCATCTAATCACACTAGTCGTAGCACCTGAGTCAATTAAAGCCCTGAGCTCTTGGCAAGGGTTGTCGTGCTCTAACCTGACTGTAATGAATGGTCTCCTGTCCACTATGCTAGGATCAGTTCGTGACTTTACCTCACACATAGCCATGGGGTATCTGGGTGTTGTTTCTAGATGGTTATAATGTTCTCTCCCTAGTCCTTGTCTTCTTAACTTCATGCGTTTAATGTGTTCTATTGCTTCTGCATGAGCTTCCGCTCGTATTCTATTTTCTTCCTCCTTACGCTTCTTTGCCAACGTGAGTCGTCTAAGCATATCCTCAGTAAGAGGTTCCTGATATAACTTGACTCTACAGCCACTAATATAATTAGGCATTATGTCTCCTTCTAAGGTGGCTAACTGTACTGCTCCACTTGTTGAGAGTCTGTTAATGATCATAGGTCCATAACCTCGCTTTTCTAACTTACGTGCGTGTTGCTTTAGCGTATATACTAGAACTAAATCTCCTTCTTTTAGGCCTTTATCTTTCACATGTGCATCAAAATATGCTTTCTGTCGCTTCTTCGCTGCATATATTCCTGCTGCTGCTTTTAGCCTGGTTTCTCCTAATCGTTCCAAGTCCATTATTCTTGCTGATAATTCATGGCCGGTCCACTGATGTTCTTGTGCAACCTTAAGGGTCGGTATCAAGAAGTCCAAAGGAAGCACAGCATTTTGACCAAAAACCATCTGAAAGGGAGTTGCATTGAGTACGGTCTTGTAGGCCACTCGATATGCCCAAACAGCGTGGTGTAACAGTTTGTCCCAATCTGAATGTTTGTTGTTCACGAGTTTCGTCAGTACGTTACAAAGGATCTTATTAGTGCTTTCAGCCTGACCATTGGCCTGAGGATGATATGGTGCGGATTTCTTGTGAATCACCATAAAATCCTGTAACAAATATTCAATGACTTGGTTTAGAAAGTGAGTTCCACGATCGCTCACTAACTCTATAGGCAATCCATATCTTGTAAAGACATTCTCAAATAAGAATTTTGCAGTTGTGTGTGCATCATTCTTTTTTGTGGCTTTTGCCTCTACCCATTTCGTAAGATAATCTGTGGCAACAATAATGTATTCAGCATGTGTACCTTTTCCAGGGGGGTTAATGGGTCCTACAAATTCTATACCCCACTTAGAAAATGCACGTCCTCCCATCATGGGTTTCAATGGCATTTCATCTCTGCGAGTAGGAAACTGAGTTCTTTGGCACACATCACATCTCTTAACATAGGTATGAGCATCCATGTGAAGAGTGGGCCACCATAATCCTGCAAAGAGGATGGCTTTGATTATCCTTTCAGGTCCAAAATGACCTCCTGCAACACCTTGGTGTGCAGTCTCTAGTATGCTTAGATAATCGCTTTCATGAACACATTGTCTTAGATATCCATCTCGTCCTCTTTTGTATAGATTATCGCCAATAAGTGAATAGTCTTGAGCTTCCTGCTCCAGACTGCGTTGTCGAGCTAAGGTCATTCCTTGAGGGAATGTCTTTGTCCTCAAGTATGTCACTAAAGGTTCACTCCAGTCTGGTGTGAGAGACACGTGATATAATGTAGCATGCTCTATTGGTGGTCTTTCACAACAAACATGGCGGTCTCTAGTATGCTTAGATAATCGCTTTCATGAACACATTGTCTTAGATATCCATCTCGTCCTCTTTTGTATAGATTATCGCCAATAAGTGAATAGTCTTGAGCTTCCTGCTCCAGACTGCGTTGTCGAGCTAAGGTCATTCCTTGAGGGAATGTCTTTGTCCTCAAGTATGTCACTAAAGGTTCACTCCAGTCTGGTGTGAGAGACACGTGATATAATGTAGCATGCTCTATTGGTGGTCTTTCACAACAAACATGGCAGTCTCTAGTATGCTTAGATAATCGCTTTCATGAACACATTGTCTTAGATATCCATCTCGTCCTCTTTTGTATAGATTATCGCCAATAAGTGAATAGTCTTGAGCTTCCTGCTCCAGACTGCGTTGTCGAGCTAAGGTCATTCCTTGAGGGAATGTCTTTGTCCTCAAGTATGTCACTAAAGGTTCACTCCAGTCTGGTGTGAGAGACACGTGATATAATGTAGCATGCTCTATTGGTGGTCTTTCACAACAAACATGGCATTCCTTACACAACTTGTAGACATTTGCTTCCATCGAAGGCCAATATACTCCTAGTCTATGCAGAGTCTGTAATGTTCGATGTTTCGAATGATGTTGCTTTAATGCGCCTACGTGTGCTAATTGCAACCAATTTGCATCTTCTGATTCATCTACACAACAAGCAAGAATCTTTTGATTATCCTGTTTATATATGCTTCCTGCTATGATTTGATATCTCTGAGATTTGGTAATCTCTCCTTCTTTGATCTTTATCCTAGGATTCTTGGGTCCGTATGTCAGAATAGGGACTATAGGCTTAGCCCATTCTGGTGCTATCTCAAGATTAAACAAGTATGCATCTGGTAGATCATCCGCTACTCCTTGAGGAGCTTCTCCTGAGGTTAATCTCGAAAGGTGGTCAGCTCTGAGATGTGTCTTTCCTTTCCTGACTACTACTTCAAAATCATACTCCATGAGTAATAGAAACCAACGTATTAGTCGTCCTGTGTTACATGGTTTGTTGACTAGGTACAATAGGGCTTGATGATCTATAAAGAACTTGAACTTGTTTGCCAACAAATAGTGTCTGAACTTATTTACTGCGTAGATCATCCCTAATCCTTCTCGTTCCGTCGTGGTGTAATTTCTTTCTGCTGCGTTCAATTGTCTGCTCGCGTAAGCTATGGGGAGATCTATGTTACCTTCATTCGTGGGTTGTGCTAACACACATCCTATGGCGTAATTGGATGCATCCACATGTACATGGAATGGCTTACTCCAATCTGGGGTAGTCAATATAGGTGCTGAGCACAAGCGTCGTTTAAGTTCATTGAATGAATTTTCACATTCATCTGTCCATTTAAAGTTGGTTAAAAGAGAGTACAAAGGCTTGGCTATGATTGCATACATGTGTATGAATCTCCTATAATAACCGCAATGGCCCATAAATGCTTGTACCTCTTTCACATTAGTTGGTCTAGGTAATTCTGCAATTACCTTCACCTTTTCTTCATCCGTAGAGATTCCATTTTTTGACACAATGTGTCCTAGAATTTTGCCTTGTCTGGCCATGAAAACACATTTTTCTAGGTTCAAACAAACCTGATATTCTCGACATTTGTCAAATATTTGTCTTAACTCAGGGATATGTGTCTGTCTTACATTTGAATGAGCACATATGTCATCGACATAAACTTCCAAACTCTTGTGTAAGAATTCCTTAAAAACATGACACATGAGTCGCTGGAAAGTGGCGGGTGCATTTGTGAGCCCAAAAGGCATTACACGAAATGCAAATATGCCCCATTCAGTGGCAAAAGCCGTCTTGTGTTGATCTTCTGGAGCAATGGCTACTTGATTATAGCCTGAGAAACCATCAAGGAAGCTGTAAACTTCCTTGCCCGCAACTCTTTCCAATAAGTGTTCCGTGATAGGAAGAGGATAATTGTCTCTAATTGTGGCGGCATTAACTTTTTTAAGGTTAATACACACACACAATTTTCCATTCTTCTTGGGCACTACCACAATAGGGGATACCCATTCGGTATGCTCAATCTCGTAAATGAATCCTGCTTCTATCAGCCGATCTATCTCCTCTTTAATCTTCGCAGCGTAGTTATCATTGTACGTGTACGGTTTCTGTTTCGTAGGTTTTGCATATGGAGTCATAGGGATTCTATGAGAACATATATCTGGATCTACTCCTTTCAAATCTTTGTAACTCCAAGCGAACACATCTCTATATTCGCGCAATAGGGCAACTAGCTCTTCTTCTTCTTCCATTGTCAAATCATGCCCTATGTATGTACATTTTTCTTCTTCTCCTTCTACGGCTACTATTATTTTCTTGGTTTTCTCTCGGTTATCACATACTTGTCCGTCATTCGCCTTTCTATTAGGCATTCGTACCATGATTCTTCTATCTTCGATTTCATATTTCTTGAAGTTCTCGGGTACTTCAAACAAAGATTCTTCTTTTCCTGACATGGTGTCTTTCTTCTGTCTTTTCTTTCCTTTACTCTTATTAGTCACTTGAGTGGCTATTCTCACATCGTTCATAACTTCTTCCTGTTTCTGAGGGTGAGTTTCCACTTTGTAGAAATATTCTTCCTCTGATGCAAAGGGTGGGTCCATGATAATTGATTCTAAATCGAAATCACTCGCATCCTCAAATGCATCAGTGTTAGGTTCACACTCTTCTAAGATTGCATCGCACATGATTGGCTCTATCGTGAAAACTGAGATATCATAGCCATCCTCGTCACAGTGCGGTGTCCATTGTTCTTCATTGATGGCTACATCCATGGTTGCTAGGATTTCTGCCCAACCATGGGGTTCAAATTCTTCATCTGGAAATACTACAGGTGCGTAGGCTGGATCTTGAAGGGTTCATGGATGTTGTTCTACACTTAAGGTCCTTGCTTATAATCTTTCTTCCTCTTGTTTTACAACTTTACACATCCATAAATGAGTATCCTCATGCAACCAAGAAGGATCTGATTCTAATGAGTGCACGAATTCCGTCTCTACCTGAGTCTTATGGATGGTATTCCATTGTATTGGGGGTACGTCTCTATGTGAATAGTCTTTAAGATTGAATTTGGTAGTCACTCCTAAATGTACAACGAATTAGTTCCCCAATCTTGTACAATTTGCAACTGACGCATGAATGGTCGTCCCAATATCATCTCATAAGCATGATTTTTTGCAAAGTCACAAATGGCGAAAGTATGCTCAAATTCTACACCACAAGTGGTGAGAGATATGCCTTCTAGTAAGCCTAATGGTTTTTCTATGTGTCCGTCAGCCATTTGTAGCTTCATCCTGGTAGGTCTGAGTGTTGGCTTACCCCAACGTTTCCATAAAGCGGTGGTAGCAATGGCTACTCCAGCTCCTGAATCTAAGATGGCTTTCGTGGTGTAGCTCTGATGGGTTATCGGAAGATAAGTGTTACCTTCCTCTCCTTCGCTTACATCTCCAATATTTTCTACTGGTATCTCTGATACCTTATTTTGTGATCCTATTTGTGAGGGAGTAGTAGCAAGCTCGGGGAATTGATTTGCTACATGTTTCAACAATTCTGGTTTTACCTTTAACAACTCCTCTAGAGTGAGATTACACTGTACCTTAGTGTTCTTGATCACTTCTGTGTTTCTAGGGATTACTGATTCTTCATTCCTCACTATTATCGTGGGTGCTCTCATATTCATAGACTTTACTTCCCAAGGTCCTGTGAACTGAGGTAATTCTTGTAAAGAATTAGATTCAAATCTTGTGTGTTCACTCAGTTGCTCTTCCTCTATATCTTCGTAAATAGAGGGAATATCTTGGGGAAATTGTTCCTGCAAGTCGTCTATTTCTTGAATAGGAGGATGGGTTCTTTGTTCCTTTCTCCATTTCTCTTCTTGGATCTCTCTCAAAAATTCATGTGAGTACCTATGTATGGAAGACACTTTGTCTTGACTTTCTGTATTGGGTACTTGAGACAGGGATGGTGCATTCCTTTCCTGTGTCTCTGGGGCACTAAGATTCCTGTGCTGATCCTTTTTCTCTTTGCTTTCAATCAAATATTCTAGCCTCTCCATTAGTCCTTGAAAGTGTAACTCCGGTTTTGCCATGTTATTCCAATTTAGGTATCTAGAGGCTTCGAACAAAGCTTGTGCTAATTCTACCATCTTCATGCAAAGTTTAGTTCTCTCAATTTCTAGATCAGCTCGAGGGTAGTTCTTACTCATTTCAGCTACTTGAGGTCCCTCTTTTAATCTAGCCTGATATGCACGAAACATCATGTCTAGATCTTTTGGTATGGGTTCCGCTAAAACTGATCCTGGTTTCTGAGCTGGATTCTCTTGATTCAAGTCCTGCGAAGTCAATTCTAGAATTTTGGCTCTAGATTCCTTTAAACTTCCTTCCAACTCAGTTATCTTTTTACTCCATTTTCTCTTAATTCTTTCTCTAGAATCTTTCCAAGATTTTGTCTTTTTACTGCTAGATTCTACAACTTCACTAGTTCCGGCTGCTTTCTCTTGATTAAGCTGTTGGTTCTGTAAGAGCGCCTGGGCTCTGGTGATAGCTTGGATAGGCACGTAGGTAGGGTTGGATCCATCTGCATTGTTTACAATACCTATCACGTTGATCGGTGTCACATTCGAAGCATTAACTGGGTTCTTAGGACAATCTTTGATTATGTGCTCTTTGCCACAATCGGCAGAAAAGCCTTGTATGTTATAGTACTGTGATTGTCCTGATATCGGGGGATGTGGACAATCCTTTATGAAATGGTCTCCTTGGCACCTAAAGCATGGTCCTCTAGGGCCCTGTGGTCTCTGTTGTCTTACTTGGGGCCGTGGATTTGGGTTTGTGTACATCACATTAGCATAGTCTGGCTCCCAACTAGGTTCCACTGGTGGACTATCATAATGATATGTTTCTACGTGTTCTGGTGACTCCGTGTAATAAGCGGGTGGACTATCTACATGCGTAGAGTCAAAACTGTTTGAGTTTGGGTCACTCTCTGTGATCAAAGGTGAAGAGGGCACTAAGGCCCTACTTAGGTTCTCTTCTGCAGCAGCGTATTTGACTAAGATGACATTCGCTGGTGGCCCACGATCGTGCAGTAGTTCTTACACTTGCCTCTGATGATCTAAGGCTTCGTCGATCTGACTTGCCTATATGTTTGCCCGATCTAAGGTTCATTAATTTTCTTCCTTGCACACTCAGTACACCCTCAGATCGTCAATGATTCTTTGTTATTACTTTCTTGATTCTTTTTAAATTTCTCTAGATTCTTGTCTTAATGTATGCGTCAAGAATTCGACTTTCTGTGGTACTTTGAGTTCTCGTTCCGTCAGACTTATGTACTTTCCTTTAGGTTTTCGTATCACACACCTTTACTTTAGTCTTGAACTTGGTAAATTTAATTCTCTTGAACTTGAGGCATTCCTATCGTCTTGAATCCACAATGCTAACGTTTATCCTAAGCTAAGAATTGACTGAGGGGGTTGAGTAATCTTCCAACCTCGAGTCAGCTTTTCTGGTTGCTCTGATGCCCAAGAAGCCGCGCTTCCCAAGCTTTATGCCCTTCACAACCTTGCTTTGGTTGCCTTTTATTGCCCTTGCTAGACCTGGAAATATTAGACCAATATCACAAATGGATGATCAAGCACTTGAGTATATACACCTTTTAAGACCCTTCCCTTTTGCCCAACTTTTCAATGCTTGCCCCCTGGCTTTCTAGTTCCAAACTAGGTCAACCTCAAAATAGCTTATCTAAAATAGACGTATCCTTTAAGAAAAAAAAATAGTAGTACTCGTAAAGAGCTTTCTAACGAGCTATTAAGCTCAAAAAATGGACTTCGGATGAAAAAGTTATGACCGTTCAGGCCCTAGGGGGTAAAAACTGACAAACAGGTTTTTCTCCAAATATGAGCTAAGGGGTCTTCTATGAGTCTAATCACCCAAAAATTTCCCAAAAATAGCCCCAAAATTGGCCCAAAAAATGAAACCCTAAAATTTGCGATGGGGGTGCACAATCGCGATGGCGTGAGACAATCGCGATGGTCTGGGACCGTCGCGATGGCGTGAAGGTGAACAATCGCGATGGCGTGATGCGCGAACCGTCGCGATGGTCTGAAGTGCACGGTCGTGATGGTCCAAAAGTGAGCAATCGCGATGGCTCGATCAGGCGGACAATCACGATGGCGTCAGTCAACGGTCAAGGTGAGCAATCGTGATGGTCCAAAGTGAACCATCGCGATGGTCACAGATGCGATGGTGTGAGCCAATCGCGATGGTCAGGGCACGCCATCGCGATGGTCAAAAATTTGAGTTGTCGCGATGGTGTAGGGGTGTCGTCGCGATGGCATGAAGTGTGAACCATCGCGATGGTCTAGCCTGCCACGTGGCAGCATCGGCGCGATGGCGTGAGCCAATCACGATGGTGTGGGGTCAACCAAACAGTCACGATGGTCCGCGAACCATCGCGATTGTCCAAATGAACCGTCGCGATGGCGTGAGACCGTCGCGATGGTCCGGCCGAGCCGTTGCGATGGCATGAGCCAATCGCGATGGTGTGACACAATCGCGATGGTCTGAGACCGTCGCGATGGTCCACCAAAATGAGAATTTTGCAGATGCGTCTATGGATTCGTGTGTGCACTTGTGTCGCCTATCCCGTGGTGTGGTCGCTTACCAAAAATTCTGCACTTGGCAGACCATCGCGATGGTCTGACACAGACAGAAATCTCTGACAGAAACTGAAAATTTTACCTTTTCCAAGCTTTCTTGATGCTCTGGAGCACTGTACCTGCAAGAAAACTCAAGAAAACAAAAGTACATGCAAGCACAAAAGCTCTCTCTCACTCTCTCGCATGCACAAATGAGGGGAAATGAGGAGAATGGGTGGATATGGTGAATTTTCTGATTTTTTTGGAGATGAAGATGATGATGCGGTGATGAAGATGGAGTGTGGGGGAGGTGAAAAACACTAAAAACTAAGTAAAAACAACAACAAAAACTGAATTTTTTACCTTCCAACGCTACTTCTTGCTATACTCTTACCATCACACATTCATCCTAGACTCGATCCTCGGCAACGGCGCCAAATTTGGTGTTGCTCTAGCACAATGGTAAGTACCACGTTAAGAAGCTTCACCTCCTTAATTGTCAATCCGCGGAAGAGATAGGAGTGATATGAAGATCGTGACGTGAGATGAAGTGAGAGTGAAGGTGAGAAGCATAGAAATGCACACACACATACACACACACTACGAAGAGACAAGCAAGACACAATGGAAGGTGAGAAATCACTCTATTACTCAAGAACACTCTTACAAGCTCAAAATAGCTCTAAGCTCACACTAACCAACCTCAAAAATGAGCTCTCTAGCTCTTTTTATAGTTTCTAGACTAGTTTTGACCGGTTTCACATCTAGTGACCGGCATAGTTAAAAATTAGGTCCTAGATGCTATTTGGAAGGGTAAACGGTGTCTAAAAATAACAAAAATTGATACGCTTGTTCTATCTAAGCTCCTCAAGCTCGAGGACTCCTCGGCTTGCACAAAATGGAGCTAGAAATTAAGAAAAGGGTTTTTCTATGTTACATATGTTACATTAGTGATAAAAATCATTGTTGGAGGTTTTTGAAAAGTATTTCTAAAACATGATTCTTTGAAAAAAGATTCCACTAGCTCCCTGCTCTGTCATTACATGCTTCCGCATCTTCTATGCCTCTGGCTGCTTCCAACAAGAGGTCATGGGTTATTTCCTCTAATTCTTCTTGCTAGTTGAATATCTTTGGGTTGTATGGTTACTCTCTTGGCATGGATAGCACATAGGTTAGAATCTTCAAGCATGGAGATGAGGTAGGCCTCTGCTACCTCTTGAAGTGCCTCAAGTGCTATCCCTTGTATTCCTAAACCAGCACAATAGCTTTGCAGTTCTTCCTTTACCACACTTGCAAATGCTCTTTGTGGTATTAGAAGCTCAACTGATTTCTAATAGTGTTGTATCTCTGCAAATGATCTGCAGTGTCTCCATCGTCTTTGTGGAGCTCTTGCATTGGGAGGTATATTAGGTTGTCGTTGAGGTCTACATCATGGTTGATAATTCTTTTTCCTCCTATGTGCTTGATGTGAGGGTCTAGCTTCATCTGCCACATTCTCTTGTTGATGTGTGTGTTGAGTTTGCTCCCTTTCCTCCTTTGTTGGTATTTGGCATTGTCCCTCTGGAAGTGTTTTTCCTCCCTTTGTTACCCTATGGCTCATTGGAATGTGCACTTGATTCCATGGCAGTTGAGTGCTTCTTTCTTCATTAGTCGACGGTTCTCCATCAAAATCACTCTCCGATATAACCTTCCTCGTCGCCACTTGTTTGGGTCTTGCCTTGATGGGTGTCCTCTCTAATGACTCATCATCACAATCTGAATCTGATCGTCCTTGAGACCAATCCTTTTGTTTATTAGAAACTTCATATTCTTGCGATGGATTGCTCCTAGATGGTGTGCCATTATGTGAGAGAGGCCTAGAAGTGGTGTGCAAACCACTTTGGGGTCTCTAGGGGGGGGGGGGGGGGGGGGGGGGGGGGGTTGCAGCCATGGTGGGCATTGAGTTCCTTGAACATGGCTAGGATATACTGTGTGGTCTTTCCTTGTAGTTTGCTTGGTGTGTGCCATTCTCTTGAGATGCAAAAGTGTGAAATGGAGTGAGTTCTCTCTATTTATAGAGTTTCTTTTAAAATTTTATGTTCACACTAGAATGGACAAAACCAGTTTAGAAACATACATAATATAACAATACAAATAGTAACACATTGATACCAACATTATATTAAACCTATGATTTACGACATATTGGGATATATTGAATTCACTGTACTTCCAAGCCGAGCCTTCTTGTTGTCTTTTAGCACGCCACTGAGCATGATGGAGAGGTCCTAATGATGACTTCCATTTCTCACTAGCAATGTTGTGTTGCATCTTTCTCGCAACTTTTTCCAAATGTGACTCCCTAACTCATTCCACAAAAACTTTTCTTGAGAATGTAGTGCAATAAAACCAATTAAACATCTTCTCCATATAGTTTGATTGCATTCGACCACGACCATGTCGCATGTTTTTGAAGTACACACCTCTCATTTTGTATTGTGACTTCTCAATTCCTTGGGTAATGAAAATCTCCAATGACCCATATCGATGCATGAAAAATGCTCCATGTGCAGATAAAATATGCTAAAAATTGTTAAGCACATTGGAAAAAAGTAAGTGAAATGAACAATTTGGAAGATCAAATAGACTTACAATGTAGTTTGTTATATTGCTCTCTCCCCAAGATTGAATGAAACATTCGTGAACTCCACTAATGTCTCTTGAAACAATTGACATGGAATATTACTAGAGCTAGTAAGACCCATTAAGCTACCAACTTATTTAAGCATGACCAAACCTTCTTTCTCTTATTACAAAGATCAACTTGAGAATCATTGTCTGTTATGATCATGCATAGGTCTTTCCACAGCTCATAATGTTCATTATTTTGAGTGCTAGTACCTCTTCTAAAAAAATGTCTTTCTTTAGTCCATGTCATTCACACTTGTAAATTGTCTTGAGATTCCCCAACTTTTTGAACAACTAGGGTTATATTTCCACCATGACAACCAATTGAATCAAGGAGTTCCTCCAATTTTTTTATAGCTTGTACAGATTTATCAACTGGCATCATGGAAAATGCATATTCTATATCCTTATCCAATTTGTCACAATTAGGTGTACCTAACATGGGAGACCTCATTAAAGGTATATCCCATTCACTAGATGGAGATCCATCTGTGTCATCAATTAAATCCTCTATACTATTTTGTTTTCTCTTTGTTTTATAAAAATTACTACCTCAAGTTGTTGGTGCAAATTCTATAGGAAAACGAACATGTACACTCATTGAATGAGGAGCATGTGTCGGTGCTAGTGTCATGTTTGTAATGCATGTGAGCACCATGATGTTCCAAACTCAAGCACAGAATAGAAAGAAGCACAGAGATGGTTGGAGTGGCATGTACAGTAGTTGTATTGCAAGAAAAAGATGTGTTTTGGTATGTGGATAGGTCAAATGACTTTTTCCAATGTTTAAGAGTGAAAAAATGTTTTTTTCAAAAATTCATGTTTTGGGGCAACCAATGTTACGAGTTTGATGATGTGGCACTTAACTTTTGGAAAGATTTTGAAAAGTTTTTTTTTTAAGTGTCTTTTATAAAACACTAGACTAAAAGAAGTAGCTTCTGACATATGCATAAAAGTATGGGCCATTTTGCTGCTTATAAAGCCATCGTGTTCTAGTCAACCTTGGTCAATGAAGCTGCTCGTTGGCTAACCGAATATGACTTGAATCATTTCCGACAGTATGATGATGTGAAGGATGCATTCCTGCAATGATTCTGATTAAAGAAAAACCCAGCAGAAATTTTTTATTATCTGCAGAATAACAGGCAGAAGCCACACGAGAATGTACAAGACTATGCCACTCTATTTCGGACTCATTTATGACAGTTGCCACCAGCGCATGCCAATTTACCAGATGACGTCATTACGCAGTGGCTCATAAACGGATTAAATTCCCAGTTGAAACAGATCATGATCATACGATGTGTGGGAGGAATGGCCTTGGATGCCGTAATGGCTATGGCTTTACAGTTAGAAAATAAAGTGGGTGGATTCACTGAAGATCTAGAGTGGTTGAAGGCATCTAAGCATTCAAACCCGGATCCTTTGAAGCAAATTTACTGTACTGAATGTAAAAACACAGGACACAGCAGCTTAGCATGCGCTTTGAATCAGATGTATTGCACGATTTGCCACATCATGGACCACGCTACGGAGACCTTTCCTTATAATGCAAAGGTACAGAGTAGAGCGGCTATCAATGCTATCATTCAGGAATAAGGGCAACCGGACAGTCATTACGTACCACCACAAATGAGGAATACACCTTACCAAGGATAGAAGAATTATAGAGGAGCATGGACAACTAACTTTGGACAAACTTGGTGGAATGTGGGCCCACCAGGTGAAGGTGCATCTCCTCCACCACCTAAATGTCATTTTTATGGTGAAATAGGGCATATCCGTAGGTACTGTAAAGATGCGGTTGAGTATGATAAAAAGAAAAAGGAACGACAACACCTGATGACGAACATGGTGTACATTTCAGCAGTCGACACTCAAACGGAAGCAGTGCAAACACGCTCGGGAAAGCAATTATAGCCAATTGCGGAGATTTTTGAACTTGGAATTTGTGAACAGCAAAAGGTGTTTACTAAAGCAAGTTTGTGGGCAACCCAAGAACAAACTATTTTTCCTGACCCAGTTCCAGTAACGTAGCAAAGCATACCGCAGGCAGTACCGGAAGGCAGAAATCTGACCCAATTAGTACCGGAGTCCCCACCAGACACCGTATCCGAAATAGCAAAACTTGATCCAGTGTGGGATGTCTTATCCAAGGCGTCCATTACGCTACCATTGGGACAATTATTGGCTTTGATTCCTGGCGTGTGCCAACAATTCCAGTAGCAAGTCAGTCCAGGACCTTCATCTGCCCCTTCGAGAGCAACAATCCAGCTCAAACTTGATCCGACGGTGGATCATACGGTGCCCTTGATTACGGTCTGGTATAAGAATCAGAAAATCACTCAAGTATAAATTGATGGAGGTTCCGGTGTAAACATTGCAACAGCAGCACTTTATCACAGGATGGGATGGACACAAATCAAACCTGTCCGAATGGCTGATCAATCCCGAGTTCATCTGGTGGGATTGGTGTGGGATATCCCTATTACTTTCCAAGGAGTTGTCTTTAAAATGACCTTTGTTGTTCTCGAATTACTCGAATCCAGTCTTGACTATAACCTGCTCTTTGGACGACCATGGTTAAAGCAAGCTAAGGTAGTTGAGGATTGGTCAGCACATGAATTGATTTTTAAGAATAACCACCGTAAATATGTCGTTCCACTGGATGACATGAAGCCTTGTGACTTGCATGCACGACCATATGTAGCCAAACCTATACACATGCTGGATGGTCTTTCAGATGATGACGAGGAAGCTTTTCTTAAAGCCCACAAGGATCTGATGGCACTCGAAGCTGTGGACTTACAAATGATTGTAGATAACTAGAGTCCGGCGGCCTGTACGGTCGTACCATTGACCGGAGCGCTTGAACAAAGTGAAGCACAGACCTTGGATGATATGATGCTCCAACAATTGCTCAGCCAATTGATGATTTGACCATGAGCCGGTAGTTGTACGTACCGGAAGACCAATTGGTTACCTGCAACTTAGGTGATGAAACTAATCCACGGCCAGTGAAGATTAAGGTGGGACCATCAGAGACCTTCCAGGATAACTTGTTGTAGTTACTACGTGAATTCTATGATGTGTTTGCATGGGATTATCGGGATATGAAGGGGTTGGATCCGCGTATCTATCAGCATCGGGTTATGTTGAAACCAGATGCTCAGCCTATTAAAAAACCCAGCTATAGGATGAATCCTCACTATGCACCCCAGGTCAAAGTAGAATTGGATCGATTGCTGAAGGTTAGGTTTATTGTCCCTATCGAGCACGCGGAGTGGATTTCCCCCATTGTCATAGTCCCTAAGAAGAATAAGCAATTAAGGATATGTGTGGACTACCAAAAATTAAATGCAACAACAGTACCTGATCCATTCCCTTTGCCATTTCTGGACACAATGTTAGATGGTGTAGTAGGATGCAAGATGTACTCCTTTTTAGACGGATATAGTGGTTATAACCAAGTACGAATGGTAGAGCAGGACATTCCAAAGACAACATTTATAACCAATTGGGGCGTCTATGCGTGTACAGTGATGTGGTTTGGTCTGTGAAATTCTCCAAGTACGTTTCAGCGCTATATGCAGGAAGTTTTCTCTCCTTATCTAACCACATTCGTGAGAGTTTACTTGGATGACTTCTCCTTATCCGGTGATACTTCGGCGCATCTGTACCATTTACGGTGCTGTTTTTCAAAGTGTCGAGAATACCGTTTGTGCTTAAACCCAAATAAATCGGTATTCTCGATATCTTGCGAAAAGTTTCTAGGGCATATTATCTCAAAACAGGGATTCAAGTTGATCCAGATAAGGTGAAGGTAGTACTAGAGGCACCTGCTCCTAAGACACCCAAAGAAGTGATGCGCTTCTTGGGACAAATCCAGTGGCATGGACGACATTTGCGGTGGCTTGCTCATCTGGCTACACCACTCAATTGACTGATAAGCAGTACTCCTTGTCAGTTTGAATGGACTGAGGCATGTCAACTCTCTTTTGATCGGTTGAAGTCACTGTTAATGCAAGCTCCTATTTTACAAGCGCCAAATTGGGAACTCCCATTTCATGTCTTCATGGATGCGTCCGACATTGCAATTGGTAGTGTGCTGATGCAGCAAATGGAAAAATGGTTCTGTCCAGTGTATTATGCGAGCCGTAGATTGGCTCCGGTAGAGCACAATTATTCATTCACTGAACGTGAATGTCTCGGATTAGTGTATTCGGTGAAGAAATTCCAGCATTATTTACTGGGATGCCACCTCACTTTTCATGTTGATCATGCAGCCTTGGTGTACCTTGTTCGCCAATAGCATTTGGGAGGAAGACTAGCAAGATGGTTCTTGTTGCTCCAAGAGTTTGATTATTCAGTAGTACATTGACCAGGGTCCGCACATGCACTTGCTGATTTTCTATCTCGGTTGGATTCTGGTGAACTTTCGGAAGGAATTGATGATACCACACCTGCTATCTATGCAACTGAGACGATACAGGATGATCAACAAGAATTGCCGATAAAATCCTTCTATTATGACACTTTGATGCTTTTCTTGGATGTCCTCTTGGCACGACCTCTCCTGCTACTCGTCGGAAACTGGCCATGTATAGTCGATGATTCCGGCTAATTATAGGGCAGTTATATTACATAGATCACTCGGGAGTGCTACTCAGATATGTTCCACCACACGAAATTGCTTCAGTAATCACAATGGCTCATTCTGCCCCAGCTTGAGGTCATTTTGCAGTGGACCTGACCCACTGAAAGATTTTGCAGAGTGGTTTATGGTGGCCTACTATGTACCGAGATGTGACCAAGTATGTGCGATAGTGCGATGAGTGTCAACGATCGGGTCAACCTTTACAGAGACATTACTTCCCGCTCCAACCCATTTTGCCTCTCGAACCTTTTCAGAAATGGGCTTTGGATTTTATCGGGCTAATTACACCTCCTGCGACACTTAGCAGCAACCGATATATTCTTACCTGCACGGATTATGCAACTACGTGGGCCGAAGCTTGGGCTTTACGGTCAGCCACAGCTATTGCGGTCGCTAAATGCTTGATGAAAGATATTTTTCCACACTATGGTTTACCTTTGGAGATTGTGACTGATCAAGGTACGCACTTTGCAAACACATTAATGCAAGTGCTTACTCATACCTTCCAAATTGTTCATAAGTTCAGTTCTCCCTACTATCCACGCACGAATGGACTAGCTGAGAGCACCAACAAATCTCTATTGAACATCTTAAAGAAACTAGTATTAGATTTCCCGGAGAGATGGGACCAATTTCTACCTGCCGTATTATGGGCTTACCATACAACATATAAAGTGGTGACCGGAACAACTCCGTTCAAGTTAGCTTATGGTTTGGAGGCGATTGCTCCTATGGAACTAGTGGTTCCTAGTCTGGGAGTGGCATTAGAGCAGACGTCTTTGCTTGGACATATAAGGATCTAAAAGGAGTTGATCCCTCTATTTCTGCCCATAGAATCCCTATTACATCAAATAAACCTTCCAAACAAAGACCATACACATATAATGATGTTTATTCAGCAAAAATTAAGGAAGAAATAGATAATTTGTTGGATGCATGCTTCATTTATGAGATCGAACACACGGAATGGGTATCACCTTTTGTAGTCATGCCGAAAAAGAATGGCAAGTTAAGGGTATGCATTAATTTGAAAAAAGTAAATGTTGCTGGTGTCATGGAGATTCTTTCTCCACGATCGCATTGTCATGACAGACCATTTTCTTTCATATGAAAAAGAAAAGGGGATTGCCCTTGCCAATACAATTGATGAATTGGTTTCTTGTAGTTTTTTCATGAGGGAGGTTTATACGGGTGTCTTTCTAGTTGGAGGTGTTGTTGGGGCAGTGGTAGTGTCATGCAATATTCCAGGCTTGTCCATGATTCCAGCATTTGTGTGGGCATCTTGTTGGTTTCTCTCAGTATTTACGCTTCTCCTAGTGCAGATTTAAGACAATATACTATCTATAGTTGGAAGCGGTTTTGTGGTGTTAGGTCTTGCATTTTGGAGTTGGCAATGGGAACTCTCTCTTCCACCAATCAGGCTATGAGGTCCATTGTTTGAAGCGCATTCAGAGGGGAAGAAATTCCAAAAGGGGCTACGGTTTACAAATGCCTTTTGGAATTTTGGTGAAAGCCTCTTGGACGCCATCATGCTACATTATTATCTTGGGATTCAGTTTCTGTTTCGAGATGAGTGTATCTACATGACACAACATAAGTACATTGAGAAACTTTTGGAAAGGTTTCTGATGGGTGATTCTAAACCTATGCAAACACCTATGGATCAGAACACGTCTTTACAAATGGTAGCAGATGCAGAGCCATTTGATGCTACTCTATATAGTCAAGCAGTAGGTTGCTTGATATATCTTTGTAATACACGTCCTGATATACAGTTTGCAGTTTCTCAAGTATCAAGGTTCATGCAGAATCCAACAGTGTTACATTGGAAAGCAGTAAAGCGGATCTTTCGTTATTTGAAGGGAACTTCAAATTATGCTATGGTATTTTCAAAATCTACACATATGTTACTAAAAGGATTTTCAGATTCTGATTGGGCAGGTGATAGAGACACAAGAAGAAGTACTAGTGGATTTTGTTTTTATCTTGGAGATTGTCTTATCTCATGGTTTTCAAAAAGACAACCCACTATTACCACTTCATCGTGTGAAGCTGAATATCATGCAGCATTTACAGCTACTCTAGAGTCAGTATGGTTGCAGAAGATGTTTTTATCTTGGAGATTGTCTTATCTCATGGTTTTCAAAAAGACAACCCACTATTGCCACTTCATCGTGTGAAGTTGAATATCGTGCAGCATTTACAGCTACTCTAGAGTCAGTTATCTTGATGTAAGAGTACATCAACCCATTCAGATATTTTCAGATAGCCAAAGTGCTATAGCTATAGCTAAAAATCCAGTGCATCATGCAAGGACAAAGCATATAGAGGTACACTACCACTATATTCGAGAGCAGATAGCTAAGAAGCACATTGAGCTGGTTTATGTTCCTACTAGTGAGAATGTTGCAGATATATTTACCAAAGCATTGACTAGAGATAGTCATGAGAAGATTTGCAGGTTACTGAATCTTGTACCAATATGACATTGAAGGAGGGATTGTTGGAAGTCAATGTCCTCATTGGTCCAACAAATAGCTTCATAAAAAGCTTTCTCCATATCCTTCCAGGCGGGCGTAGTCTCCATATATACATTCTCTTCTATATAACTTCAACAAGTCAAAGCGGGTCGACTTGGTCTAGCCCAACGTGTCTAGAAGCATCCTCAGTAGACCCGGGTTCGAATCCCGTACGCGACAGCGAAGGAAATCTTTTGGAATAATTTCTTTGTAAAACACATTCGGAAAAACATACGGACAGCGCCGATTCTGGAGAAGTTTCGCGATCGCGTTGTTTTTTCTTTTTTCGTAGCTTTTAGATTTTGCTTTTAGATGAGTACTCAACAACTATATAAACAAGGCCTTGGCTCCTTGTATAATCACTCACTCAAAGATCTAGAGCTTGGAGATCTTCTTGAAGACAGAGTGTTCTCACACTCTTGAAGGAGGTGAAGTTGTGGTGAAGGAGAGGCTACTCTCATTGCAGCAGGAAGTCTTCTACGAGGTGGTTGTAACTATCTTTTGTGAGTTAACCTTGTGGTTGATTTACAATTTCGTTACACTATTTTGTTAGCTTCGTTGCTTCATTCTCTTCATACACACTTAGATTATTTCGACATAATCTAAATTTTGTATCATCATCTTCTTATTCTTCCATTAGTGAGTGCACCACTTTATATGGTTGAGTAGTACTCCCATGTTGTAATTTGGACATCTATTATTTTTAGTGAAGTAAGCATCCACCTTACGTTCCCTATCCTTGTCTCAAGATCTCTTTCTTTCTCTATCTCACTTATCATCTTGTCAATTAAGTTGTGTATGCTCAAGAGGTTTTAGTATTGGAACGATCCTGGGGCCCCAAATTCCAACAACTTTTAGGTGAGGGAAAATTAAAATTCAAACTCAAGTAATGAGTTTAAATACACATGGTTTTAGTCACAGGATGTGAGAGCCATTCTAAGAGGATTTGAGATACTTTAGTGAGCATACATTGAGCTCACTTCATCTATGTTTAATCCACTACACTCCCTTTGTATTTACATTTCGATACATTAAGCACTTACATTTTGATACATTTCATTAAGTACATCTTTGTCTATTGTCTCCTCCAGCATCTTCATCATTACAGTGAACTTAGAAAATCAATTTCTCTACATGTACTCATCTATTTGATATACTTTAACTTAAACTAGTTAGAGTAAAGTTTGTAGAGGTTCACATATCGATTTTCATCAAGTTTATTTCAGTAGATCGCGAGATATGGAGCAACAAAGATTACTTTGTCTCCATCCTTCTAGATCCTGAAAAGTCGGGATGACCCCCTTGACTTGCTAAATTCATTTCTCCTTGTATGGTGCAGCTAACTTCATGAACTAACTTGCTTTAGTTAGCTATACACTTCAACCAGATATTTGCAAAAGCTCTCTGGTCAATTCATACTAGGGTTGTGAGCTTTGAGCATAAAAGTGGGACCTTCTATTCCCAAAATAAAAGGTTCTTCTCATTTCTTGCATATACAAGTAATTTATTTTGGTCCAAACATTTGAGAATGATGCTTCAAAGGACTTGATGGTCCTATATGCATCATTCAGACGATAATGAAGCATATTAAGCATCCTTGAAGTTATATTGGCATGTGTAAGCAAGCTTTGTGCAGCACTACCTCATCTCTGGAATCATCCAACCATCTCCTCACAGTAAAGCTTGACTTTTGACCATACACCTTACCATTTCCATGAGAGACATATTCTTCCTCTCAACAAATCCACTTTGTTGAGGTGTATAAAATGTTGGTGTGTTTCATCCAAGCCTAATGCTTGATCACTCACAAATAAAAAGCATTATTTATTTACACTCTCAATGAGAGAAGTCATAGAAACAAGCTCTTGTAATCATTGGAAAGTTATTTCCATAGAAAGTAAAAACGATTGAGAAACTTGTGGCTTTGTTAGGCACGACTTGATTTAGGAGTGATTTATTAGTTAGATGATCCCTGAACTTTAGGGCAAATTTAGGTACAGTCCCTCCAAGATTTGAATTCAAAAATATCTATATATACAAATATGTATAGTCACGGATAGGAGTAGAGTTTAAAGCTACATCTTGAGGAGATTTTGATCAAGAACCAAACCACAAGTGAAGCACACATTGTGCTGCTCCCTTTCTAGCTTCATGTCCATTCATATCATGTACAATATGTGCAGACTGATTTATTTTCAAGTTACATCTTGGAGTTATACTCATCTGCTGCTATAGGTTCACATTCATGTTTTTCCATTAATTTCAGTGATTGATTTCTCTTTGTATACTTAATCTCTTACTGAGATTTAAATTGGTATAAATAATTTTATGATTCTATTTTCATCATATCAATTTTCATCATCATTGGTTCATTGTTGTGTGAGCTACATTCATTTGAAGTGAACTAGGTACTTTGGCAGGTAGTTCCTAAAATGTTGGGATGACACCCCTATCTTGCTAGATTTATTTCTCTCAATATGGTTCATCAAAATTCATCAAATTTGTTGCTTTAGATTCATTATCTAACTAATTAAAAGTTTGCAAAAGATCTGTGGTCAATTTTTGGTAGGTGGTTAGCTCTGAGCTAATTTCCAGAGTGCAAGTCATCCAAAAATAGCAAGTTTTGCTTCATCTGTTTTGTGTCAAGTAGTCTATTTGATCAATCAATTTGAGATTGATGCTCTAAAATACTAGGATGATTTATATACATCCTCAACAAGCACAAGGTGACTACTTATCATCCCTAAAGCTATCTTGGTAGGTGTAGAGCAAGTTTTTGCAGCACCAGGCACATCTTTAGAGTGTATAAACCATCTCCTCTCATAGTGGTATCATAGCAAAGTTAAATCAATATGGGAGATGGATTTCCTTCCACCATTGACAAATCGGATAGAAACAACTACTCAGCTTGGTCTATGAGAATGGAGGCCTACCTTCAAGGAAGAAATCTATTTGGATACATATCTAAAGATGAAGTCATGCCAACAATGAGAAGCAAAGGACAACCATCACATGAAGAACAAGAAAGGCTTGCAAGTTCGTGTTCAAAGGATGCACTAGCCAGGTCCTACATCTTAAACTCAATCTCTTATTTTCTCTTACCTCATGTGAAAGGATGCAAGACCTCAAGAGAAACTTTGAAAGCACTTGCTTCTTTCTTCTCTTCAAATACTAGAGCAAGGAAGAACCAGCTATGGATGGACTTTACTAATTTGAAGAAAAGTCCCAAGGAAAGTGTGACTGATTTATGTCACGAAAATGAAGGAGATCTCTGATCAATTAGGAAGCATTGGAGAGGTTAAAGAAGAGAAAATCATAAGGCAAATCATCAATGGAATCAAGGCTGATGACAAGTGGTAATCATTCACAACTGTTCAAAATTGGCACTTGGTGTTGCAATTGAGAGCACCATCATTACCACATGTTGTAGTTCAACTATTTCACCTTGATATTCTGCCCATCAAATCGGAGTAGGAAGTTTTTGAATTGGTTCAATGTGCCATGGATCACCAAAAAATTAATCTTGATTAGCATAGTTGACGCTTTGATGAAACGTGTCTCTAACATCTATGCTTAGAAATAAAAGTTGACATGGCTTTTTGAAATATGTCATGTACTTTCTTATTGAATAAATGACCATGCAATTGATATATAAGATCTAACACAAATGTTGCACCATGTAAATTTCTATGCATTTGACTCCATTGCCTCTCTCTACTATCACAATCTATAATTTCTCTCTTATTAAGAACTAATTGAACTCTTTGATTTGATGAATAGCATTCTACATGCTAAAATAAGCTTTACTATAAAAAAATTATGAGTATCAACAAGTTGTAAAATCTCCATGAAATGCTTGCTAATTCCAACTACTTTCTCTGAATTCTACCAAAAAAATTATGATTGCACAAGAGATATACATTTCTCAACTCCAATGCGATAAGATGAATCTTTATTAGTACATGTCTATGATCTTCTATAAACAAGAGTTTCCACAAGTACAACTTTCACTTCCAGTAGCCCAGTCAAAACAATGTATGATGTTGCAAATTATATTACACAAAAAACATCAACTATGTTAGTAGGAGACTTTAATAAAAAAAGATCATAATAAAATTATGTTCTCATATAATTTTGTACCACATCTATTAAAAGACATTATTACAATGTCTTTTAAAAATAAACTCAATGTTTGAGCAACACAAGGCACCCAATTAATGGATATATACTTGTCCTATATAATCAATCTTACACTTCTGAAATTTGAGGAAATATCTATTATGATATTTGTGACATTATTGAGTCCTCCTATACGAGATACTGCATGCTTATAAACTTTGAAGAGATTATTTGAATTTTTTTCTATATATGATGTATCAATTAATTTTGAAAACATTGTTCCCTTAGGAAAAATAACAATTACATTGAACTTTCCATCCATCATGTGCTATTGAACATCTATACATAGGCATAAAGTCAAGAATAGTCCACCTTTAAAAACCTTCCAATATTCGTTTTTTATTTTTCCACATATTCTATTTGCATCTTATTATGATTTGGTATGCCAAATGCTTTTCTTATTGTTGCCATAGATGCATCTTTGAAAATAGGATTTCAAGGAACACTAGATGGAATACCACACACTAAAAAACATTTTGTTCATTTAACATGCAACTCCAACATCTCTTACTTTTTGAAACTATCAGATTAGGGGGACTTGGCATGCCCTAGTGATTCTATCACATTAGAGGGACTTGGAATGCCCTAATAGTGAGTTTACAAACCAACCAATGATGTTACTCTTTCTATTCAAATTTGGCAGCTACTTCTTCATGATGTTAAACTATAATTTGAGTTTCTAATGTACTATTTATATCTTTGAATCTTCTGGAAGTTATGCCATGTGTTTTACATGTTACACTTATGTGTTCCTCGTGTAGCTTTGATGTGAACCTTTTCCCTATACATGGACACTTTTTACTCTAGTTCTGCCTAGAGGTTTTTTCCCCATGTTACCACATACATGATTCACTCATATGTGGTGGTACTTTGTACTTAGGGATATTATTGAGCTCTTACTTCAGTTTTAGTTCATCATCAATAGAGTGAGCTATTCCAGCCATCCATCTTCTCCGTGTGTCTTACTGCATTTGTGCTCCTTGTGTGTGCTTCTCATGTGTCTCTCGCACTTCTACGCACAACCAACAATGGTATCAGAGCAGGTTCAGCTCCTTCTCAAGTTTTGGTTTTTTGCATCGCGGTGCACCCGCACTTTGAACAGGGCAAATTGACTTTGGAGCATAGAACAATGAATTTCAGCAGCCAAGAAACATTTCCATCAAGTGCCTTGGGGTTTTACCCCCATTTCAAATCCATTCGTGCAGTTAGAATCACCATCAGAGTGATGATTTGTGAGCTGAAATTTCAGCATTCATTTCAGCTTTCGTCCAAGTAAAGATTTTATCACATTCTTGTTCTTTTGTGAAATGGCGGGCAGCAATGACTTGTTTGGCATGCTTCAAGCTGAAGATAAGCTTGATGGGAACAACTATCCGATTTGGTCTTACATGATGAAGCATGTTATTGTTGCTAAACAACTTTGGAACATAGTGGCAGATGTAGATCGAAGATCCGCAGGTTCTTCTACTTCACAGTCTACTGTCACAGATGGAGCTTCTTCTTCGAGTATAGTGGTTTCTCCTTCTCCACCTACACAGGAGCAGCTTAGATGGGATGGAAAAGATGCTCAAGCTCATGCTTTGATTGTGCTTTCTGTGAAGCATCATATAGTTCCACACATTCGATCATGTTCTACATCACGACAGGCATGGGACACTCTTGCTTCTTTGTATGCCATGCATAATGAAGCATGTGTTGCATACTTGAGGAAGCAACTTGAGGATGTATGTATGACTGAAAATGAGTCGGTGGATGTGTATGTGACACGCATCAAGGACTTGAAAGAGCAATTGGCAAACATAGATGAGATTATTCTGGATGCATCACTCATTTCTACATTATTGAAAGGATTACCAGAATCTTTTCAAAGCTTTGCTACTACACTCCATTTGGTTGTAAAAGGGAATCCTAATATGTATGCATTTGATGAGGTTGTGTCTCTTCTTTTGCAAGAAGAGCAATCTAGAGTGAATAGGAGTGGTTTGATTGAGGGAATGCAAGCACTTGCTATCTCACAAAAGCGGAAAAGCAAGTATGGTTCATCTTTGGGTTCATCAAAACCAAAGCCTCAATGTGATTCTCTTGAAAAATGCATTGTATGTGCTTGGTATAAAGAAGAACTTAATTTCAGTTTTGTTGATTGCCAATGCTGGACTTCATGTACACTTTGTTGATGATAAGTGTATGGTTCATGATTTCAACAATGGTGATATTATCGTGATGTCCAGTACATTATGTAATGGTTTGTATCACATGTATACATACAAGAGGGCTGCCTCAGATGCCTTGGTTGCTCATACTTCTTCCATGGCTGGAATGGAGCTTTGGCATGCTCGTTTTGGTCACTTGAATATCAATAGTTTGCTTTACTTGCAAAAGAAGGACATGGTTATTGGTTTGCCAACACTTGATTCCATTGAAAGCATGCATGTGAAGGTTGCATTCTTGGAAAAATGCATTGTGCTTCTTTTCCAAAAGATAGCCATACACACACTACAAGAAAATTGCAGCTTGTTCATAGTGATGTATGTGGTCCCATCAAGATCCATCTTTTGGGAAGCATGTATATTTTGTTACCTTCATAGATGATGCTACTCACCATACATGGGTGTATCCTATGAAAGCAAAGAACGAGTCTTGCTTCAAAGCATTTTTAGCTATGGGTGAAAATTTTTCTTCACAAAAGCTTTTGACTCTACGCACAGATCGTGGTGGTGAATACATGTCACATGAGTTTAATGTTTTTATTCGTGAAAGAGGTATTTCACACCAATGTATGGTGCCATATACACCTCAGGAAAATGGTGTTGCCGAGTGTAAAAATAAAACTCTTCTTGAAATGGCCCGATGTATGGTTAAGGAACGCATCTTCCTGATAAGTTTTGGATGGAAGCAGTTATGTGTGCAAACTACAAAAGCATAGAGAGTCATCACTCCTTATGAGGCTTGGAATGGACATAAGCACATGGTTAGTCATATGCATGTGATTGGTTGTTTGGCATATGCTATTGTGCCATCACAACGACGTCACAAACTTGATGACAAGGCAAAGAAATGTATTTGTTGGTTATAGTGCTGAAAGTAAGGGATATCATTTGTACCATCCATTGATGAACACAATTATTATGAGTCGAGATGTGGTATTTGCTGAAAATTCAGTTTTCCCTCTACTTGAATGCAAAAAACAGCCAACAGTTAGCTCACAAGATGTGTTTGGTACAATCATGCCTTTGTTCCAAAATGGTGCACTTGACTATGGCCATTTAGACCAGCCAACTTAGGCTCAAAGGGCTGAGAAATTCCAACAAAATAGAGCTGAAAATGCAAAGAATTTCCAACCAAACATGGTTAAAATTTTTCAGCCAAAAATGTCAAAACTGCTAGAAATTTCCATCCACATATGGCTGAACATTTGCATCAAAATATTGCTGAAAATGAGCATGAAATTCATCCCATGCATGAGGTACATGTTGATGATGTATTGCATAATGAACGCATGTCTATCAAGAGTGCACAAACTATGCCAAAGTGGTTGAAACAAACTTTGCAGGATAGCAAATTGAGTGCACCTTTACTTGGTAGAACAAGATCAAGCTCTCACTATGCATCAAGTAATTTTGTGGATTATTCTCTTATTGCTACAGCATGTAATGAAGATCCACTTTCTTTTGAAGATGCATGTGATGATCCACAATCGATGAGTGCTACGCAATCAGAAATGGATTCCATACATAGGAATGGTACTTGGGAGTTATGTGAATTGCCAAAAGGAAAGAATGCCATTGGTACAAAGTGGGTTTACAAGATTAAGAGAAAGTCTGATGGTAGCATTGATCGCTACAAAGGTAGATTGGTTGCCAAAGGATATGCTCAACAATATGGTATTGACTATGAAGAAACTTTTGCACCTACTTCACACATGACTACCACTTGTACCATGGTTGCATTGGTTGCCCATCAAGGTTGGAAAGTTCATCAGTTCACATAAAAACAGCCTTCTTGAATGGTGATTTGCAAGAAGAAGTCTATGTGAAGCAACCTCTTGGATTTGCCATGAAAGGGCAAGAGCATATGGTTTGTCACTTGCATAAAGCCTTGTATGGTCTCAAGCAAGCTCCACGTGCATGGTATGACAAAATCCATAAGCACTTGATTGCTCTTGGCTTCACATGTAGTCCAATTTAAAGCACACTCCATGTGCGCAAAGATGGGGCTGATCTTACAGTGCTTGTTCTTTATGCCGATGACATACTCTTGATTGAGTCATGTGATGCAAAACTTGATATTCTTATGGCTGATTTACGGCATACTTTTGATGTCACTTATCTTGGTCTTTTGAGCTACTATCTTGGCATCCAATTTGTATCCATTGAGGGGGGAATCGGTATGCATCAAGCAAAGTATGTTGAAAAAATACTACAGCATTTTGACTTTGAGGATTGCAGGCCAGTTTCCACACCAGTTGAGGTAGGATTCAGGTTCTCATTTGAGGATTCCAGTGATGCATTTGACACTTCTCTTTATCAGCAAGCTGTGGGATGTGTTATATATGCATGCAACACAAGGTCGGATATACAGTATGCAGTTTCCCAATTGAGTCGATTCATGCATAGCCCTAGCACTAAGCATTGGCAAGTGGTGAAACGTGTATTCAGATATCTCAGAGGCACTTTGAGCTTAGGTCTCTTTTATGGCAGAGGTATTCAACCATGCTTGCATGCTTTTACAGATAGTGATTGGGCTGGTTGTTATGATACTCGCATGTCCACTAGCGGTAATTGCTTTTTCCTCGGAGACTCATGCATATCTTGGTTGAGTAAGAAGCAACCTACAGTGGCGACATCGAGTTGTGAAGATGAGTACAGGGCAGTTTTCATAACTAAAGTGGAGTGTATATGGCTGAGACACCTATTGATGGATCTTTGCATGGAGATTGATGTTGCTAGACATATTCTCACTGATAGTCAGAGTGCTTTGGCTGTTGCACAAAACCCAGTGTTTCATGCATGGACCAAACATATTGAGGTGCATTATCAGTATGCAAGAGATCACCTTCATGTAGGAGATATTGATTTGGTATATGTGCCTACATAAGATAATGTGGCAGACATATTCACCAAAGTTCTTCCACGGGAAAACTTTGAAGCTTTTCGCAAAGCTTTAGGCTTATTACCTTGTGGGGGCTGATCTGTCACTCTCTGTATGTGTTCACATCATTTGCTCCAGGGGGGTTTGTTACACTTATGTGTTCCTCGTGTAGCTTTGATGTGAACCTTTTCCCTATACATGGGCACTTTTTACTCTAGTGCTGGCTAGAGGTTTTTTCCCCATGTTACCACATACATGATTCACTCATATGTGGTGGTACTTTGTACTTACGGATATTATTCATCTCTTACTTTAGTTTTAGTTCATCATCAATAGAGTGAGCTATTCCAGCCATCCATCTTCTTCGTGTGTCTAGCTGCGTTTGTGCTCCTTGTGTGTGCTTCTCGTGTGTCTCTCACACTTCTACACACACCCAATAGTACACTTATCATCATAACTATAAAAATGCACCCATATGTCACCTGAAGGATTAGCACATTCTTGGACATTGGTGTTTGCACTAAAAATTTTCTCTTTAAGATGTGTTGCATTCCCTACATATTGATGAACACAACACTTGCATTGTAATGTAGAAATGTTTTTCCCTCTGTAAAGTACATTCACATAAGACCATTATTTTCCTTTTTCCATGATTTTTCTTTAGAAAATTACTTGAGCTTGAAACTTGCTTCTTTTTAAGACCTACAATTGATTTGCATATTTCTCTATCAAGAAAACTTTATGTTCATAACAATCCTAATATAGGAATGCCTAAAGTCTATCCAAACATTCATTTATGATCAAATTAATTGATTCTTGATTTTAACACTTGATTTGCATATTTCTCTATCAAGAAAACTTTATATTCATAACAATCGTAATATAGAAATGCTTAAAGTCTATCCAAACGTTCATTTATGATTAAATTAATTGATTCTTGATTTTAGAACTTATGTATATAAGAGGAAATTTTTTTTATCATAAACATTCATAAACCATTTATATGGAAGTAAGAATGGTTCACATTGCAAAAATCATGAATTGCACATCTATTAATATCTAGCATTCTAAATCATAGTCTAAGTAAAAGATGCTTTTGCAAATTTTGAAGTGTATACTTATCCTTTATTATCACTTGGTTCCAAATCATATGTATGTAAGAGACACTTGTGGATCATAACACAAAAGAATCATCTATATTGACATAGAACTAAGAACTATTCATGAACATTCATGACAACCATAAGATAATGAAAGAGTTCATTCTATGGAAGTAAGATTAATGATCAGAACATCCATATAACATAATAATCTCTATCCACTTATGATATTGTGAAGTGTAAATTGAGGTCACAATTCAAACAACTACAATATCTTATAGATTCACTCTACATCCTACAAAGAGGGACTTTCATGAATTAAACTTCGCAAAATTGTTAAATCCTACTCTAGAATAAGTGATGAACACACTTAGGATCATCTCGGATGTTTTTGCTCATTAGGAGGTTTTTTTTCTTAGCTTATATATGCCTACAAATATAGTGGGCTACTTATCTTTGTACATTCACTAAATAATACACTCGGTATTGTGCTCCAAGCTTCTTCTTCCTCCTCGTGTTGTTTGCTACTTTCATAGTCCTCAAACTCTAGCTATTGGTATCAGAGTAGGTCATTGTTTTCTTTAGGGCATCTTTGACACCCTTCTAGTCACATTCTCAAAATTGCATGAAAATTGGTGAGCATACTCATGGTCATTAGCAATTCAGAACTGATTTGCTCTATGGCATCAATATTTTGCTTTGAGATTGTTTTGGCCTTCAAATCCACTACAGCAGTGACTATGTAGACAGTTTTGTCCTTTTGTGCCAAACATATATACAATTTTTGGTTCACCAGTACAAACACCTCAAAGCCTACCAATAGATATAGTAAATCTTGATTAGGTATTTATGTTCAACTTTCTGGAGAAACAATTCATTTTTTTGTATCAAGGTATGATCATTGGCCATGATTGAAAGCAATTACATATTTGGTATGTTGGTTGTTGAGGATAAGTTGGATGTTTCTAGCCACCCATTATGGATATACATGATGCATCATGTATTGGTAGCAAAAGACATGTGGAATATTGCACAAGGTGTTGAAATACATCCTCCTATACGTACAAATGTTGTGATAGTATGTGATGTACATGGTATCGAAGATGATGATCTTCAATTTCGTGGTCCTACTATGATTTCCACTACACATACTATAGATAACCTTTGTTGGGTTAGAAAAGATGCATAAGCACATGCATTGATAGCTTCTCCATCAAATATGACATCATTCCTCTTCTCATGCAAGGAAACCAAAGAAGCTTGGGATACTCTTACCACACTATACCACACAAGAATTGAGGCTCATGTTGCTTATCTTTGAGAGAAATTGGAAAGTGAATATATGAATGAACGAGATCCAATGGAAAGGTTTCTAAAAAAGATGAAGGATTTGAAAGAGAACTTGATTTCTATTGATGATATCTTGCCAAATAGCTCACTTGTGCAAATTGTTCTTAATCTTCTTGGAGATTCTTAAGAGCTTGCTTTTACTCTTCATCTCATGATGAAAGACAATCCAAATGCCTTAATTTTTTAGAATTTCATCTATCAATCTAGTCAAAATAGGTTAATTATCTATGTTGTAGATCAAGCTTTCTTAACTAGTCAGAAGGTCAAAGGTAAATGGAGATCATCTAATAGTAAGCAAAAATCTAATAATGTTACAAAGTCAAAGAAACAAGATAAAGATTACAAGAAAAAATAAAGAAAAAAATATTTCTTCAAGTATTGTAAGGAAAATGATCATATCATTAAGAGTTGTCCTAAATTGGTCACAAAAGCGGCAAAGAAGAAAGAGGCTTAAATGGTTGTTGTAGAGACCTCTACACTAAAACTGAGTTTTCTAACCTTAACTAGAATGAAGATTTATCAGTTACTACTCATTATAACTATGAATCATCTGCATGTTTTTGGTTGTTTGGCATATGCATTAGTGCCTGAACAACATCACAGAAAATTGGATGATAAAGTAGTAAAATGTATTTTTGTTGGGTATAGTTTTGAAAGCAAAGGCTATCGTCTGTATCATCCATAGAATAAACGCATTCTGGTTAGCTGTGATGTTGTTTCTGTGGAAGATGCTATTCAGCCCTTACTTCATGTATGAAGGAGACATCTGTTAGCTCCAAAGACATGTATGATACTTTGCTACCTCTTTTTACAGGTGGATAGTCTAGTGCTGGTCCTAATGATGCAACTTCTCAACCTTTACAGGTTTCATGTGATGATGCAGATCAATCCATTTCTGATGCAAATTTACATGATGCACTTGTTGATGAGAGATTTGATATTGAGCAAGTAAAAACTATGCCAAAATGGTTGGTGCAGACTTTGCATGATAGTAAATTAGATGCACCTCTGTCATATCGTACTCGTTCAGGCTCTCGTAGTGCCTCTTTTGCATCAGATTGCTATGTTATTGCTGCATCTAGTGTCTATGATGAGAGTGAGCCTGTTTTGTTTGATGAAGCACAAAATTCTAAACATTGGATGGCTGCAATACAATCTGAATATGATGTTATCATGAAGAATTGTACTTGGTCTTTATGTGACTTGCCTCCTGGCAAGAAGGCCATTGGAACTAAGTGGGTATACAAATTGAAGTGTAAACTTGATGGAGCAGTTGATATGTATAAGGTTAGGCTTGTTACAAAAGGTTATGAGCAAGAAAGAGGCATTGATTTTGATGAGACCTTTGCACCTACATGCCGAATGACTACTGTTCGTAACATCTTTGCACTTGAAGCTCATCATGGTTGGAATGTACATCAGTTGGACATTAAAACAACATTTCTGAATGGTGACTTGCATGAAGAAGTATATGTTTTTTAGCCCCATGGATTTGTGCAGAAAGGGCATGAAAACTAGGTGTGCAGGTTAAAGAAGGCATTATATGGTTTAAAGGAAGCACCACGTGCTTGGTATGAAAAGATAAATGCCTTTCTCATTGCACATGGTTTTGAGAGTAGTCCAACTGAAATCACCTTATATGTTAAGTGTGCTAATGATGTGCTTCTGATCATTGTTGTGTATGTTGATGACATGCTACTCACTGGTCCTCATGACATGCATATTGCTGATTTTAAGGCTGATTTGCATGAATCATTTGAGATGTCTAATTTGGGGCCTTTGCAGCACTATTTGGACATTCAATTTATGCAAGTTGATGGTAGAATGGCTCTGTCTCAAACAAAATATATTGACACATAATTGCAACATTTTGGCCTTGAAGACTGTATGCCTATTGCCACTCCTATGGAGACAGGTTTACGATTGAGTCTTCATGATGGTGGAGATGCATTTGATGCTATTCTCTATCAGCAAGCTGTTGGGTGCTTGCTTTATTTATGCATTACTTGGCCATATATTTAGTTTGTTGTCTCATAGATGAGAAGGTTTATGCATTGCCGAGGTCTCAAGCAGGCGGTTAAGCACATCTTTCGCTACTTGAGTGGTACCTGACTACTTGGATTGTTTTATCCCAAGGGGGGATCACTACTGCCAAATTTGCATGTTTTTTTGGACAGTGATTGGGCTGGTTGCTATGACACTCATGTGTCCACTAGTGGCTTTTGCTTCATGCTTGGTAGCTCATGTATTTCTTGGTTGAGCAAGAAACATCCTACTATGGCCACTTCTACTTGTGAGGCTGAGTATATGGCAACTTTCACAACGATTGTTGAGTGTGTGTGGTTCAGACACCTTATGGCTGATTTGGGTGTTGGTCAATCTTCTGCCACCACCATCTTCACTGACAGTCAGAGCGCATTGGTGGTTGCAAGGGACCCTGTGTTCCATGCTCGCACTAAGCACATTGAGGTGCATTATCATTATGTCAGGGAGAGGTTCTCTACTAGGGAGATCAGCTTGGCATATGTGCCCAGGCAGGAGAACATTGCAGACCTTTTTACAAAGGCTCTGCCTAGGGAGGAGTTTGAAGCTTTCTGCAAAGCTTTGGGCTTACTTCCCTTTGTGGATTGATTCCAGGTACCTTGGCACTTCCTTATACATGAGTGCCAACTCCTTGTTCACCACATCACTCTCGGGGGGATTTGTTGATATATTTAGGTAATAATGTGTGTGAACACTCTAGACCACCGGGGCACTTTTTTCCCTCTTTGGGAGGTTTTTTCCCCCAGCCTGTATATACGCCTATTGCCCTAACGACCTACTTATCTTTGTACATTCTAGTGGTAATCCATTCAGTATTGTGTGTTGTGCTCCAAGCTTCTTGTTCCTTGTGCTGTTCGCATGCTTCCATAGATGTCTAACCCCAACAATTGTAAAGCTCATAAATTATGCAAAATGTGTAGTTCATGATTCCCAGTCCATTTCATATGCAAAACATGTGCATGCACGCTTCAATAATCTGAATTTCACAAGTTTTCTTTGCCCACAAAAATCTGAAATGGTGTCCTCTTTGCCAAAATTTGAGGCGTCTTTAAGCATGTCTATGAGGGCTATTGTTGGAGGACACTCAAAACTCAACCTAAACATTACCAGGTAAAAGTGGTCAAAGCTCAATCAAAGGATAAAGATTGGAGTAAAAGGGAGCACAAACATGGAACTAAAGAAGGAATGTGTCCATTGACTTTTCTCATCTCAAATCCCTCCTTAGATTAGGGTTTTTCCAACCTTTTACCCAAAATACATGTAAAAATTCCTATTTTGGCATAATTCCTTATTTTTACCAGTAACCCTGACCACAATGTAAATAAAAGTAGTATTAAAAATTCATGCACATGAGTAGAATATCCACATCAATGTTCATATTCTTTTGAAACCATGTTCGCCTCCAAATAGCCTCTAGACACTAATTTTAAAGCTAGTCTAGACACTACAATGTGGATCGAGATCTTAAAAATTCTATATAGGTGTAAGAGCTTTCATTTTCTAAGGTTGCTTGATTGAAGTGAGCTTAGAGACCTGACAACTCTTGTGAGTTTTTTTATTAGAATTTTGCAATATAGTGAGTTTCTTGAAACATCATCCTCTTGCCTATTGGTGAGTGTGTGTGCATGGGCTAAATTTTTATAGGTGGACAATCAAATTTTGATCCTAGTGAGGTAATTTTCTCCACCTTTCTAGGTTTCAAATGATGATTTATGTGATACACATTGATGAGAGAGAGATAGCATTGAAGAAGCAAAAACTATGCTTAAATGGTTGGTACAAACTTTTAGAGATAGCAAGTTAGATGCATCATTGTCATATCATACCTGTTTAGTTCTCATAATGCTTCCTTTGCATTACATTCTATTTCTTATGTAGGTTTATGTGATACACATTGATGAGAGAGAGATAGCATTGAAGAAGCAAAAACTATGCTTAAATGGTTGGTACAAACTTTTAGAGATAGTAAGTTAGATGCATCATTGTCATATCATACCTGTTTAGTTCTCATAATGCTTCCTTTGCATTACATTGTTATGCAATGCCAATCTTTGGTCTTTGTGATGAGAATGATCTTGTTTCTTTTAATGAATCACAGAAATATGAAAATAAGATGGCTAGTATGCAATCATAATGTGATGCCATTATGAAGAATGGTACTTGGTCTTTATATGACGTGCCTCTTGAAAAAAGGTCCATTGGCACTAAGCCCGATGGAACAATTTACATGTATAAGTTTAGGCTTATTGCCAAAGGTTATGCTCAAGAGAAGGGCATTGGTTTCAATGGCCTTAGCTCCTACATGTTGAATGTCAGACGTTCATAGCATCTATGCACTTGCAGGTAATCATGGTTGGAGTGTACATCTATTGGACATTGAGGCTGCATTTCTAAATGGTGATTTACATGAAGAAACGTATGTATTTTAGCCCCATGGCTTTTTTTTAGAAAGGTTGTGAAAACAAAGTGTGCATGTTGAAAAAGACATTGTGTGGATGCACTTTAAAACAATCCAATTGAGAGCACATGTAGATAATGTACTTTTGACCCTTTTATATTTGATGATATGCTACTCACTAGTCCTAACGAGAAGGATATTGCTAAATTTATCTAATGACGTGCATGCCTCTTTTGAGATGTGAAATTTGGGGCTCTTGCATCATTATTTGGGCATTTGGTGTATGCAACTTGATGGGGAAATAATGTTGTGTCAAACAAAATGCATTGCCAAATTATTGTAGCATCTTAGCCTCAAAGTTCGCAAACATATTGCCACTCCCATGGAGGGGGGTTTACGATTAATTCTTCATGATGATGGAGATGAATTTGATGTTGTTCTCTATCAATAGATTGTTGGATGCTTGATTTACTTATGTGTAACCTAGCTTGATATTTAGTTTGATGTCTCTCAAATGAGAAAGTTTATTCATAGACAAGGTGTCATGCATTAGCAGAAGTTAAGTGTATCTTTCACTGCTTGAGTTGTATTAGGATACTTGGGTTGTTTTATCCCATGGGGGGATCCTTACCACCACATTTACACGATTTTTTTACTCAAACTAGGTTGATTGCTATGACACTCATGTGTCCACTAGAGGTTTTTGCTTCATGCTCGATAACTCATGCATGTGGTTGTTGTTCTAGAAGCAGCCTACTACAGCCACTTCTAGTTGTGAGGTTGATTATATGGTAGCTTTCATAACTACTTTTCAATGTGTATGGCTCAGATGTCTTTTGGTTGATTCAGGTATTCGTTAGTCTTCTACAACAATCATGTTTATTAACAGTGAGAGTGCATTGGTATTTGCAAGGAACATATGTTCCATGTTCATGCAAAGCACATTGGGGTGCACTATCATTATGCCAAAGAGAGACTATTTGCTGGAAAATTTTGAAGCTTTTTGCAAAGATTTGGGCTTACTTCCTTTTGTGGAATGATTTCATTCCACATAGCTTGACACTTCCTTATACATGAGTGCTAGCTCCTTCTTCACTATCTCACTCCTAGGGTGAATTCAATGATATATTTTGGTAGTGGTGTGTGAACACACCTAAGACCACTAAGGTACCCTTCTCTCTCTCTCTTTAGGAGGTTTTGTCCTCCCAACTTGTGTATATGCCTATAACCCTAACATGCTACTTATCTTTGTTGACTTACTTAGTAATACACTTAATGTTCTGCACCAAGCTTTTCCTTCTTCCATGTGCTATTTATGTGCTTCTGTAATCCTCAAAATCCAACAAAAAAAGATTCCATGAATGATAAAATGTATACTTACTATTAATTGACACTTCATTCTAAATTGAGAGATCATATAGAAAAACGATCTTGAATAAAAGTCTCCGTTCTCCATTGTCATTTCATGTCTTTAGAAAATCCTTCCTATAAGAAAAGGCAAGAAATATTAGTAAAATAAAGAAAAAATATGTGTTCATTACACTCATGTGTCATTATGTGAGTTACCCAAGCAATGTGTGTGCATGACATGATGTGCATGAGATGACGTGTATATGTGTACTCATTAATGTGTGTGAGTGCACATGAACCTATGTATATACGTATGAACCCATATCTATGTGTGGGCACCCATGTGTATGTGCGATGTGCTAATGTATTCATTGTTGATATACTTAGGTAGTGATATGTGTGAACACTCTAGGATCACCGAGGCACCTTTTTCCCTCTTTAGGAGGTTTTTTTCCCCGGCTTGTATATACGCCTATTGCCCTAACGGGCTACTTATCTTTGTACATTCTAGTGGTAATACATTCAGTATTGTGTGTTATGATCCAATCTTTCTTCTTCCTTATGCTGTTCGCGTGCTTCCGTAGATGTCTAACACCAATAATTGGTATCAGAGCAAGTCACCGCTTCATCTAGGGCATCGTCGACACCTCTCCGGTTGTAGTCTCAGAATCGCATGAAATTTGGTGAGCATACTCAAGGTGTTTCAAAGATCAAAACAACTTCACTATGTGGTGCCAAAATCACGATCTAAGCTTGTTTTGGCCTCCGAATCGACTATCGTAGTGCTTGTGCAAGCTATTTCATCTTTTTGTGCCAAAGATATATACTAGTTTCAATTCGCAAGTATAAGTGTCTCAAAGTTTGCTACAGGTCTAACACAACTTGTTTGGGCAGTTCTGTTCAACTTTTTTAGATACGATCATTTTTTTGCATCAAGGTATTTTAGTCAGTGGCCATGGCTGAAAGCAGTGATGTATTCCGTATGTTGGTTGTTGAGGATAAGTTGGATGGTACCAATTATCCATTGTGGGCTTATATGATGCGTCATGTATTGGTCACGAAAGGACTATGGAATATTGTGTAGGGTGTTGAAAGACGTCCTCTTACACCTGCGAATGCAGGTATTGCAAATATGGGTATTGAAGCTGATGCAGATGGTGTCAAAGATGGTGATATTCTGTAGATTCCTGTTCGTGCTATTGTTTCTGTTGCACCTACTGGAGAGAAAATTCGTTGGTATGGCAAATATGCTCATGCATATGCATTGATAGTTTTGTCTGTCAAATGTGCCATTATTCCTCACATTCACTCTTGCAGGATAGCTAAGGATGCTTGGGATACACTTACCACATTGTACCAGGCTAGGAATGAGGCTCGTGTTGCTTACCTCCAAAAACAGCTGGAAAGTGAGCACATGAATGAAGGTGATTCTATGGACAATTTTCTGACAAAGATCAAGGATTTGAAGGAACAATTGATTTCTGCAGATGAAGTCCTTCTTGACAATTCACTTACGTAGGTTGTTCTCAATGATCTTCCTGACTCATATCAGAGTTTTGCTTCTACTCTTCATCTGATGATTAAAGGAAATCCAAATGCCTTAACCTTTGAAGAGTTAGTTTTTGTTTTGTTGTAGGAAGGCCAGTCTAGGTAGAACAGGTCTATTATGCATGTTGCAGATCAAGCATTCTTGGCTAGTCAGAAGGGCAAAGGTAAATGGATCTCTTCTACTAGTAAGGAGAAATTTGCAAATGCTGCACACTCGAAGAAGGAAGACAAAGATGAGAAGAAATCAGAAAAGCAGAAATTGTTTTGCAAATACTGTAAAGCAAATGATCATGTCATTAAGATCTATCCAAAACTGGTTGCCAAAGAGGCAACGAAGAAAGAGGCCGACCCATCTTCTCATGAGCAGTGCATGTCTGTAGTAGGCAGATGTTTGGTACTTTGATAGTGGGGCAACCAAACATATTACCTCACAACGTAGTTTCTTCTCTTCACTTGAGCCTGTCCCTACAGGGAATACGGTTACATGTGCCAACAACTCCTTTATCCTGTTATGGGAGTTGATAAGATCATTCGGACCACTACTGATGGTAGTTCTTTTACTTTGTCAGATGATTTATTTGTGCTAGGGATCAAGAAGAATTTGTTATCAGTTTTGGCCTTAGCAAAGATTGGTTTGGTTGTGAAATTTGTTGATGGTAGTTGTACAATTCATAATCTGTCAAATGGCGATGTGATTATTGCTTCTGGCATTTTATCTCGTGGGCTATATAAGCTCATAGATTATGAAAAATCTATGAATGATTCAGCATGTACAGTACATGATTCTCAGGCTATGTCAGATGCAAAGCTTTGGCATGCACACTTTGTCCATGTAAATTTCGCTAGTTTGCTACACCTACAGAAATCTGAAATGGTGTCCTCTTTGCCCAAACTTGAGCCACCCGGAAAACATGTTTGTGAAGGCTGTATTTTGGGAAAAATACCGTGTTCCTCCTTTCTGAAAGATGGTTCAGTTCAGGCTACTCAGAAATTACAGCTTGTACATAGTGATGTCTGTGGTCATATGCAGACACCTTCTTTTTTACGCCATGACTTTCATTGATGATTTTTCTAGGCATGCATGGGTATATCCACTCAAAGCAAAGTTTGAAGTGTTTATATGCTTCAAACAGTTTTTGGTTTTGGTTGAAAATATGTTAGCATGTAAAATGGGCACTCTCCATTCTTATCGAGGGGGGGAATATATGTCTTTTGACTTTAATGCATTTCTGGTTGAACGTGGGATAAAAAATTAGTGTACAGTGCCATATACACCTCAACACAATGGAGTTGCTGAATGGAAGAATAGGTCACTCATGGAGATGGCGAGGTGTATGGTCAAGAGCCAGGCCTTACCACATAGTTTCTGGCTTGAGGTTGTTATGTGTGCAGCATATGTAATTAACAGGTGTCCCACTAATGCGCTGTAGTCTATCACTCCATATGAGGCTTGGAATGGTTGCAAGCCATCTGTTGCTCATCTGTGTGTTTTTGGTTGTTTGGCATATGCACTAGTGCCTGAACAACATCGTAGAAAATTGGATGATAAAGCAGTAAAATGTATTTTTGTTGGGTATAGTTCTCAAAGCAAAGGCTATCGTCTGTATCATCCACATACTAAACACATTTTGGTGAGTCATGATGTTGTTTTTGTGGAAGATGCTATTCAACTGCTACTTTCATGTACTAAGGAGACATCTATTAGCTCTGAAGACATGTGTGATACTTTGCTGCCTCTTTTTATAGGTGGATAGTCTAGTGCTGGTCCTAATGAGGAAACTTCTTAGCCTTTGCAGATTTCATGTGATGATGTAAATCACTCCATTTTTTATGCATATTTACATGATGCACTTGATGAGAGAGCTGATATTGAGCAGGCAAAAACTATCCCAAAATGGCTAGTGCAGAATTTGCATGATAGCAAATTAGATGCACCTCTATCATATCATACTTGTTCAGGCTCTCAGAGTGCCTCTTTTGCATCAGATTGCTATGCTATGGCTGCCTCTAGTCTTTATGATGAGATTGAACCTTTTTTGTTTGATGAAGCACAAAATTTTGAACATTGGATGGCTGCAATGCAATTTGAAAATGATGCTATCATGAAAAATGGTACTTGGTCTTTATGTGACTTGCCTCCTGGCAAGAACGTCATTGGCACTAAGTGGGTATACAAGCTGAAGCGTAAACCGGATGGAACAGTTGACAAGCATAAGGCTAGGCTTGTTGCAAAGGGTTATGCGCAGGAAAGAGGCATTGATTTTGATGAAACCTGTGCTCCTATTTGTCGAATGACTACTATTCGTAGCATTTGTGCACTTTCAACTCATCATGCTTGGAACATACATCAATTGGACATTAAAACAACATTTTTGAATGGTGATTTGCATGAAGAAGTGTATGTTTTTCAACGCCCTAGCTTTGTGCAGAAAGGGCATGAAAACCAGGTGTGCAATTTAAAGAAGGCATTATATGGTTTAAAGCAAGCACCATGTGCTTGGTACAAAAAAATACATGCCTATCTGATTGCACATGGTTTTGAGAACAATCCAACTGGAAGCACCTTATATGTTAAGCGTGCTAATGATGTGCTTCTGATCATTGTGGTGTACGTTGATGACATGCTACTCACTGGACCTCATGACACGCATATTGCTGATTTTAAGGCTGATTTGCATTCCTCATTTGAGATGTCTGATTTGAGGTGATTGCATCACTATTTTGGCATTGACTTTATGCAAGTTGCTGGTGGAATGGATTTGTATCAAACAAAATATATTGACACATTATTGTAGCGTTTTGGCCTTGAAGATTGTAAGCTTATTGCCACTCCTATGGAGACAGGTTTACGATTGAGTCTTCATGATGCTAGAGATGCATTTGATGCTCTTCTCTATCAAGAGGCTGCTTGATGCTTGATTTACTTATGCATGACTCGGCCACATATTCAATTTGTTGTCTCATAGAGGAGCAGGTTTATGCATTGCCCATATGTCAAGCATTGGCAGGTGGTTAAGCGCATCTTTCGCTACTTGAGTGGTACCCAGCTACTTGGGTTGTTTTATCCCAAGAGAGGATTACTACCGCCAGATTTGCATGCTTTTTCTGACAGTGATTGGGCTAGTTGCTATGACACTCGTGTGTCCACTGCTGGTTTTTGCTTCATGCTTGGTAGCTCATGCATATCTTGGATGAGCAAGAAGAAGCCTACTGTGGCCACTTCTAGTTGTGAGGCTAAGTATAGGGAAGCTTTCAGAGTGACGGTTGAGTGTGTGTGGCTCAGACGCCTTATGGATGATTTAGGTGTTGATCAGTCTTTTGCCACCATCATCTTCACTGACAGTCTCAGTGCATTAGCAATTGCAAGGAACCCTATGTTCCATGCTCGCACTAAGCACATTGAGGTGCATTATCATTATGTCAGGGAGAGGTTCTCTGCTGGAGAGATCAGTTTGGCATATGTGCCCATGCAGGAGAACATTGCAAACCTTTTTACGAAGGTTCTGCCTAGGGAGAAGTTTGAAGTTTGCCGCAAAGCTTTGGGCTTACTTCCTTTTGTGGATTGATTCCACATAGCTTGGCACTTATACATGAGTGCCAACTCCTTGTTCATCGCATCACTCCCAAAGGGGATTTGTTGATATATTTAGGTAGTGATTTGTGTTAACACTCTAGGACTTTTGTGGCACTTTTTTCCCACTTTAGGAGGTTTTTTCCCTCGACTTGTATATATGCCTATTGCCCTAACGGGATACTTATCTTTGTATATTATAGTGGTAATACATTCAATATTGTGTGTTGTGCTCCAAGCTTCTTCTTCTTCCTTGTGTTGTTCGCGTGCTTCCGCAGACTTCTAACTCCAACATTCATGTGAGTGTGAATGTCAGTTGTGTGAGGCTACTTGCGTGTGAATATGTGTGAGCATGTGAGTGCATCTTTGATGAGCGTGCAATCGTATGTATGTGTTCATTTATATTTTGAATATGTACCCATGATTGTGTGATTTATGTGTGTAATACATTCATTAATATGTGTGTATGATGTACTTAATATGTGTGTATGATGTACTGTGTGCATGTGAACTTGGAAGCAATGTAGTTAGTATGAAACTAACTAATTTAAATCAAAAGAGAAGGAAAAGTAAAACGTAAATAAAAATTAAACGAAATGTATTCTATTTAAAGAAAAAGTAAAATGTCAAAACATATAAAAAATAAGAAAAACAAACCAAATAGAAAAACAAAAAAAACATCCCATCACAAAAAGCATGGCATGATACTCTTTTTTTTTATGGAGGTTCAGCAAGAACTTACTCCTCAAGATTTAACTTTGAAAGTGCAACTATACAAGTGAATAGGCATAGTACTCGCAGGACCCCCCTTATCTCACAAAGCATGGGTTGGAAAAAGTTAAAACTCGGTTCCATGTGAATCCTATATCTCATGATTGGTTCAGAATTAGGAGAAACCAATGCTTCCATTGCGTTTGAGAAGTTCCAAAACCCTAAGATCGATTGTTTACTGCTCGATTCTGATATTCGAAGGTCCCATTTTGGATTGATGACATCATGATGATATCATCAACCACCATAGAGCACCACCTTTGAAAACCTATAAAAGAAGGGCTTCACCACTCTTATCCTTAGTCTTGTGAATACCAGTCTTGGGAGCTCAAGGGGTCGTGACCACCAAGTAAATACTCTCCAAGTTCCAGTTCCAGTTCTTGTCTTGTTCCTTGTTCTAGTCCTGCCTAGTCTAGTTCTTGGACATCTAGCCTTATCCTCTTGTAATCTTGTAGTACAAGATTTTGTCTAGTTATTTCTTGTATCTAGATCATCTCCCTAAAGGGAATTCTTGTAATTGAGATATCTTATTTCATACCTACGATCTTGAGTTGTGGGATCTCCTGTAACATCTTTGGTCTAGTTTTCCATATCCATCATTCTCCGGTTGTGGGACATCGTGTATTAGTTATATATTCTTGTATTGTTCTCCCTACATGGGTGTTCTTGTAATTAGAAGTGTATTTACAAAACCTTATCTACTGCAGTCAGAGAGCACAATCTAATGCTCCCCTGACACTACACCAAATTGGGTACAATCTCCCCCCACATACTCTGATGGATGAGTCTATTAGAGCATGTGTATTTATAGGTATTTCTTTTTATGCCCTGAATAGAAGATACATGAGGACTGTGCTTCGAAAAGCGTGCCTTTGCTTTATTTACAAAATCGTAATTTTCTATTTTTACAAAAATGTTGCTTTCTAAAGCAATCTGTTATTTTTACAAAAATAACTAAAAATACTATTTTTAATTTGGTAAATGTCATATTTATCTCAATTTTGACTCAAATAATGAATGAATCTATGAAAGTATTAAAATAATGGATAATAGTTTTATGAATTGATTTGGAATTTATAGGGTATCAAGTTTAAAAGACAGCTTTGATACCTTGTCCAACCAAGTGAAAGAAAATCAAAATTCCAAGTGTAAAGCTAACCAACGAGTCTAAATCCATAGTATGTCTACAACTACTATTGATCAAGACCATTCATTTGACCATCAAAGATACATTGCGATAGATACATATAGAAGAATAAAAAGCTTCAAAACCAATGTATAAGGTGTTTTTGGTGTGAAAATTTTAGTTACATGTTTTGGCATTGTGTTGTATATGGAGATGCATGTAGACATAAATTGGTAATTGAATTTGAAAGAAAGATTTGTAACTATCATGAACATAAACCTTTGCACTTGACCATAGTAATAGTTTGATGTCAATGAAGAACTTAAGTGAAAACTATAACTTAAGTAGGAAAGCATCTACCTAAAGGTTATGTTTAAATAGGAAAGCATCTACCTAAAGGTTATGTTTAAAGTCATTGTAAATGAGGATCAAGTCGTAGACGAGACAATTTGAATTGAAAATTCAAAGTAGAAGAACTAATTTTTTTATATAAATAAGAGTATATTTTTCTATGATAAGCATATCTATTTGAAGTCCTCATTCTCATTCTTTGCATACTTCTAGATCCGATGCTATGAATAGGGGTTAAGCCTTTCCTCTAGAAACAATAAATTTGTATGACAAAAAATTGTGAATGGAATTGTATTCCTTTTTCTGCCCTAAAAACTAGAAGATTAAAACTATAGAGTGCTAAATTAATCATCATTGTTTGAAGAAATAAATTTTTCAAAAAAAAAAAACATATGAAGAACATCAAAGATTACCACCTGAAGAACATCTAAAGATAATATGAAGAAATTGGATGTGGTATTGAAATCCTTTCCAAATTAAATATTAAAATATGGCCAAAACAAGGTGGATCTGTGCATGAGTAGAATTAGTTATATTTTTTACATTATGTCTCGATGAATTGCATGAAAATATTTATATAAAATGATGATTGAGTTTGAAAGAGTAGAATAGAAGAGTTATTTTTTGGAAGCCTGTCTAAATTTATAAGTTCATATTTTGAACTTACTTTACAAGTATTTTGTTGAATGAAAGATATTATAGTGTTTATACTTAAATTGAAGTTGCTGCAAAGTTCATTTGCATACTTGGAACATGTTTGTTATGATAGTCTGAATACTTTTTTGTTCAAAAACAAATGTTGGTACTACTTTGATTCTTATGATTTAAAAATTAACCCATTAAGGATGATATGCAAATTTAGTAGGGGTGAATGTTGTAGACATATCTAAATCTTGAAATTAAACTCTGAATGTTGTAGACATATCTAAATCTTGAAATTAAACTCTGAATTGTTAAGCCATTTGAAAAGGTAAATGCTATCAACCCACAACCCTTGGTGGTGATGAGCCAGAGGAGACAAGAATGCTTCACAGACACAGGAAAGAACCATAAGGACCTAAATCTGTATTTCCACTGAAGGGGGCTCCATTGCACATTCCACTTTTTATTGAGCTTCTGAGTGATCTTTTTGATATGTGGAAAAGTAGCTCTGAAATTTTTGTGGATGTCTTTAGCAACACTCTGGATGTCGTCTATCCACTAGCCACCTTTTGTAAAGGTAGCAATCCAATTTATCTAGCAGCCATCTTCTCTTATTCAGCATTACACGGGCTTGTACTTTTTTCTTTTTTAATAAAAAGAAGTTCGACCTTAGCCTATTCTCCCGGACTTTAATTAAGATAAAGAAGAAAAGAGGTTCGGCCGAGGCCTACTCCCCCGGACTTTAACTTTGAAATTGCAACTGTACAAGGAAGGGCATAGTACCCATGGGACCCCCCTTATCCCACAAGAACAGGGGTTTACAACTGGGTTGAACGGCGATAATGAAGAAAAGTTACAAATGAATGGACTAGTGCCATTATAAGAGCTTGTACTTGCTTTCAAGTTCTCAATAACAGTGAACTCACTAAAAAACAATCCATTAACTATTTGAGAGCTATTTTTCCGTACCGCCCTCATGCTTTGTATCCTTTCAATTTACTAATTAAAAAATGCATGATTTTGTTGTTTCCCGTAGGAAAAAGGTCACCGGTCGGTGACCCGTCTCCAACTTTACGTAATCGACTTATCCTCTGCTCTGCCGACCTCGTGAAATGATGTCAGTCTACGTGTAGAGAATATTCGAAAAGAAAAAAGAAGATGCCGTCCGTTTAACACGTGTAAAGCTGGATCGTTAATGTCTCGCACGTGAACTAGACAGACCTGACGACTCGACGACCTCAATGGCGCGCGCTGCCGGCGACGGCAAAGCACTCGGGGTCGCGACTCGCGAGTGGCGACTCCCGAGTCCCGAGAGTCCAAAGTCCAGACGAACGCGGCCTCACGCGTGCCTCGGATAAGGACTCAGGCAATGTCGACATTTTTATCCGAAAATAAAAAATATTATTTTAACAAAAGAAAATATTGTTTAGAAAATCCAGACTCTTGTGCGTGGACATCCGGATAGGGATGGCCGGGATGTGGCTCTCTCGAGCCTCCAGTCAAGGATCCTGGTTTCCACTGAGACGTCCGCCCGCGATTTTTAGGTCAAGGGTTCGATCCCGACATAAGGAGTTCGTCGTTGCTGACACCTTAGGATCGTACACATGATGTGACAGAGATACTGCCTATTTTAATTTGGTCGAGTTCGGACCAAGTGCAATGTTTTAGGTGGAACAATGCTAGCATTCATAGTTTCATGATGCATGTGTCCGCATAGAAGTGTGGAACATTATAAAGATAGTTTTCGTGTGCTCTCTCCTCTCTCTATGAATAAAGGATCCTCGCACAAAAAAGTTGTTGAATTCATGCATTGTACAAGGAAAAACTCTATAGATACAATCCATCACACAAATTGAGGTGAAGAGGGTTATATGACTTTATTTTAATTCAAAGTGCACCTTTGCAAGTTGGATCAATGGGCTGGTGTTATGAAAACCCATTTCCTTCTTGATTTCATAGCTTAGAAAGATAAAGCTGCTTTTCTTTAATGCCAACTAATATGGGCACAATAATGCCTCATGAGATTATGATGTTTGTCTAGGAAAAAAAAAAAATTGAATCTTGCATTCAACATGTGATTCTTTTAGTCTCTAAGTTCATGATCTTCCATGCCAATACAGAAGCCTTTTCATCATAAGTCTTTCACAATCCTCCTCTCTAAAGGCTCAACCAATCAACCTACATGATGAAAGGCTCAACCACTATGAAATCGTCTCTTGTAAGCCAAGAGAGATTTTTTGGCTTGATGCACATTCATGGTGATTAGAACATCCACTGAGGAAATCGCCCAAGTGGCTGGTTGTTTAAAAGACATAAGGGGATATTGAGTATTCCTTGAATAGTGTTTCTAGAGAGATTTCATACATGCCTTTGCACATACTTGGTTATGATATATGACATCAGTGTGGGTATACATTTTTTTTTTGGCCTATAAATGTTAATTGTATTGCTTGATGTCAAATATGAAAATAATAATAATAAAAAAAAAAAGATACGTAGGAATTGATGATCGATCCAATCACAAGAAGGTAACCAATATAAAACGAGTCTAGAAGATAAAATACAAGGTTGATGAGGTGAATGGAGAAGCACAAGACCCATGTTGTTGTATAGGGAAATTACTCACTCATTGAATTCCAAGACACTACAATGATGACAAACGTTTGCCCTCTACCAACTTTAGCTACCCATAAGAAATGATCGATATTCCAAATGGTTTTGCCCTCTACCAACTTTAGCTATCCATAAGAAACGATTAATATTCCAAATGGATGTTAAGTCAACCTTCTTTAATGGATATCTCAAGGAGGTATCTGTAGCACAATCAACAAGTTTTGGGGAACACAGTTGAAGAACACAAGGTTTTTAGACTCAAGAGAGCTTTTTATGGGCTCAAACAAGCCTTAATGGCACGATACACAAGAATAGATGGAATCGGAGCACTTTGATGCTAGAACGCATAATTTCAAGGAGAATAAAAAAAGGAATTATGATTTTCATATATTTTGATGATCTTGTTATTACAAAATGAAACTCATAAATACGACAAGAAATAATGGAAAAATTAAGTATTGAATTTGAAGTAATTTATTTTCATGCATCCCTAATTGAGAGACCATGTGAAATGACCTCGAACGTTATGATGTCTTCAAAAGAAAACCAATGTATATCCCTGAGGACAAGGTGAAAGATCATTACTTATAACATATGAAGGGGTGAGCGTAGCCAATCAAAGAGCATCATCAAATGGAAGGGAAAATCATATTCAAGAGTACAACTCGAAAGGCTAGCAAGCACCATATTTTGCTCTTAAGAGGAGGTTCATACCTCATAATTTAGCCAATAAAAGAACAACAAAGAACATCATTAAACAGAAAGGCAATCATACATCAAGAGCACAAATCTAAACCCTAGCAAACACTATAGCTCTCTCCTTAGAGGGGGTTCATACCTCATAATTTAGCCAATCAAAGGAGCATAAAAAACATCATCAAATGGAGGGGAAAATCATATATCAAGAGCACAAATTGAAACCCTAACAAGCGCCAAAATTTTATCCTAAGAGGGGGTTCGCGCCTCATAAATTAACCAATCAACGAGCCATAAAAAACATCATTAAATGGAAGGGAAAACTATATGTCAAGAGAAAAATCAAAACCCTATCAAACATCATAGCTCTCTCCTTACAGGAAGTTCATTCCCATTATACAATTTTAGAGCTCTTCTTTGGAACCTGTAAGAAAAGTCATTTTTTCCTATTTTGGGGCATCTCTTACATGAAAAAAAGCATTATGAGTGTAGTATTTTGATATTTTATATGATTATGAAATTAGTTTTCTAGTCACCCACACGTATTATTTTAATATTATGTCCATCATACCCAATGGCTATTAATTTATTACTCTATTATGCGATGCAAAACTAGAAATATAATAACAGGGCACGAGTTGCCCATCCACATGTGGATGTAACTACATTCTCCATAGTCATGCCCTCAAAACGTTTCCATAAGAAATTTTTTTTTGAAATGAATTTTTTTTAATCCTTCTTGTCATTGACACATAAGAAACCATCTTGCATCCCAAATTTCATGTGACCTTGCATATCTCATGATTTGTAAAAGTATAACATCACCATCATGCCAAAGCCCAAAGAATGATTGTCTACTTGTCTTGTTTCGACATCCAGAGATCCTATTTTGATTGATGATGTCATCTATGATATCATCAATTCATAATTTCCGTTGATAAACTGCCCTTCAACCCCTATATTAGGAGAGCTTGGCCACATATATCCTCACTCATGCCAATGCTATTCTTGGGAACTCTAGGATTCTAAATCTTCAAATAATACTTTCTAAGCTCCAATTCATGTTCTTGTCTCTTGCTCCATGTTCCAATCATATCTAGTCGAGTTTCTAGACAACTGGTCTTATCCTTTTGTATCTCACAGTATGAGATCCCATTGATTTGTTTCTTGTATCTAGTTCATCTCCCTCAAATGAGTTCTCATAATTTATTTATCTTGTTTCATACCCACACCCCCAAGTTGTGGGAGATTCTGTCAGTTATCCATACCTATGAGTCCCCTGTTGTGGGAATTTTAGTAATAGTTGTCCTTGTAATATTTCCCCTACCGTGGATGATCTTTTAATCAAAAGTATATTTATAAAATCTTATCGAGTCTAGTAAGAGAGCATAATCTAGTGCTCCCCTAACAGTTTGGCTAGACCAACTTCTATCCAAGACTAGGCATCATGGAGAATATAGTAAAAAAGATTGTGGCATCACTTCAAAATCTCCAATAACAAGTAAAATGACTAACTCATTGACATACACAAGTTGAGATGGAATATCCCATGAATGTAGGACAAAAATTCAAGAGTTATAGAACAAACGCACAATCTTTAAGCAAATCAATGAAGCATTTAAATAAATCAACAGCCTATTTCATCCTTCGTGAAGGAACCTAAGATTTGCATGCCAAAAAATACTGATGGTGATCATAGCAAATTTTAAGGATTCTTCTAGAAAGTTAAATTGTAAACCTGCATGTAACTGCCCTATGTATACCTATGCATCAAAATTTGGGCAGTTGATCTGTGATTTCACTTGGCATGAGGATTATTTCATAAGAAAATTCAGATGGGGCTTACGAGATGATGTGATGGACCTTCTACTTACGATATGAAAGGTTAAGACATCACCAAATCCATTCAATGTGATGATTACCTTTTTGATAGGAAATAAGAAAAAAAAGCAGAAGGAATACATTGCCAATGGAAACCCTTCCATTCCACTCCTTAAAAAGAGCATATGCCCGAACCTATGCAAATAGAGGAAACTAGGTTCCAACCTCCAACCCTCACATGGGAAAGAGAGAAGGAGAGGTAACAATTTATTCCTCTATTGTGGAAACATTGGTCATATTGAAATAAATTGGGCAAACAAATAACAAGCTCTAGAGTCATAGCCACCCTTGTAGAGGAAGGAGCAGAGGAAGAGGAAGAAGATCACAAGGAAGAAAAGCATCAAATGGAAAATGCTACAATTGTGAAAAATTGGGCCACTATGCAAGATATTTTTGGTCCAAAGGGGGAGCTAATCAAGGACACAAAAGGAAAGAAGGTCAATGATGTATGATTCAAGTGAAAGAGTTAATTCATATTTTACATGGTACATAGGCAGTGGTTGTAGCATACCATATGAGTTACAGTAAAGATGTTTTCTTTAATTTACACTCACCCACCACTCAAGGACATGTAGATAGGGGTTGACACTATGGGCAAGATTACATGTGGGAGATGTTCCATTGAATGGATATCAAAGCTCCAAGGTGTTGAAGGATATGTTGCATGTACCAACCATCACCAAGATCTTGGTTTCAGTAGGTCAAATGGTTGATTGAGGTTATGAGGTGAGGATTAATAATCAAGGATGTTCTCCTGAAGACCCCATGCAAGACTAAAAGCTCATAGCAAAAGGAAATATCTCCACCATGGAGGTAAAGCCATCAACCACTCACACTATCAACTTGTCAATTGGAAATAAATGTACTGTAGGGATCGACAAAGCAAGCATGAAGGATATAAAAAGGAAGGACTTGGTGAGTGGTCCACACGGCCTTACATATTTCTCAAGGTGTAGCAAACTAGCAAATTCAGATGACCAAAGCATGCATGCCAAAGCTTCGCATCTAAGATAGCCTGAGAATCTTGAACTTCACATATTGAATCAATCACAGAGTTTGCATAGTCCATGATCTTATATGGCCTAAGACATAAAATGCCAAAAGCAACGTCACCGTTTGAGAGAGCATGAACTGTACATATATCATTAAGAAATTTGACAACCAAGTCAATCTTGGTTAATGTTGAAACTAACAACAGATTTTCCTTGATCCTTGGCATATATAAATTGGTGCACCCATTCATGTCTTGGGGATTTGGAGAAGAAATTTGTTCACTATTACAATGAACATTTTGGTTTATGTTCACCAAAAGATGCACATGCCTATAAAAGCTTGCATGATAAGCTTAAAACCTTTCACACTAAAGCTTTGGAACTTCATAAAACTTGGGGTACTTCTTCTTTTCATCCCATGTGCTCTTCCTCATATGTTATGCACCATGTTAGAAACAATTCTTGAATTTATGCATGCATTAGCATCTTTACCTTGCCTTGATCAACCTAATTCTCTTTCTGATGGTACCCCCATTATTAGTAATGACATAAATGCATTACAAGATGAAAAAAGTGATGAATCTATGACATTTCCATCTCCACGTCTTCATGTTGAAAATGGATCTATGAAAAATAACAATGAAGAAGTTCTTCATGATGATTGTACTCCACCACACATTAAAGAAGAATATATTGTTCTTACGTACGATGATTCCTTGGTGATTGCGTCTTATGATGATATCTTTGCATCTTTTAATACATCATGTATGAGTACCCCTTGTGATGATGGTTTGATTGATCAAGAATTTGCTACACACATAATTCATAATGTTGCCTCACATATGGATGATGATACATTAAAAGATCTGGATAATGACATTATGATGGATCCTTCTATTTTTGGTGATGATAGTCTTAATGATTCTTGTACTTATGATCCATCTTCTCCACCTCTTTTTGATGATTATGATGATGATGATGATGATGATGTACATTTTACCTATGATAAATATGTTGAGAAGGATCACTCTCTCTTTGATGTATCTTTGTTTGGTAAGAATGAGATGGATGATTCTCATGTTTTGATAAACACACATGATGCATCTTCCACATTTATTAAGCATGATATCCATGTAAATGGAGTCACACAGGTTAGTGTTGATGTTATAATCTTGATTGAGAGTTATACTAAAACATTTCTATCCTTTTATGTGTATGTTGCACCATTGTATCAATGCAACTGAACATTCTTTTGTTATGAAGTTTTCTTAACTTATGGTTAGAAGGAGTCCCATAAGTATAAGTTTGGTGTGCCAACCAAGGCTTGTGTTGAGAATATGGCTTTGGGGAGTTCCTCTTTGGATGTGATGCATTATGGTTGGATTTGTGCATTGGGAAAGTGTATCTCTTTTGATGTGATGAATGTAATTGCTAGCTCTCATTCTTTATTTGTATGCCATCCTATTGTTCTCATATGGTGGAATGATTTTGAATCATCTATTGGTGTGACTATGCTATTCATGTTTTGTGGAAGTATTTGGTTGTTCCAAAGTTTTTTAGGATATGATCATGAATTTTGGACTTGGAAGCTTCTAATCAATGGACATCATGACATAAAAGTGGAAATCAAATTTGAAGTTTGACAACATGATGTGGAGAATCTGGATGCTTGGGATCATCATGAAGAAAAGCTTGGAAGCATTTTTGAAGCATGGTTAAGTTGGATGATATTCTATGTGCCCATTGACTCACTCTCCTGGATGTGGAGAATGAGTTCTCCTATGCGCAACGGAAATGTGTAGTGAAACCCTGTATGTCCAACACTTGGACAAACAACTGCACCTTAGATAGCTTGTTGCTCTCAATACAAAACTCAAATGGACTTGAGCCTTTAGTCAATCAAAGTAGACAAAGAGATCTTTCTAACAAGCTATAAATAATTTAATTTGGACAAGTTTTGATTAAGAAACACAACTGACAAAGATGAACTACCTGTCCACATAGGTATGCTGAAGAACTGAGCTTCACTCTCGGACTGATAAATCTCTGAATATATATCCTTTGAGAAAGATATTTGGTACAGAGAAAGTAGACATAAATAGATTTCCAAAAAGCCAAAAAATAAGTAATTTGGATGAGTTTTGGTCAGGAAATTCAACTGACCAAAATAGACCACCTACACACATAAGTACACTATAAAACTAGACTTTACTCTCTGACAAATATCTCATAGAATATAAACCTTCTGAATGAGATATTTGGGATAATGAAAGTATATTCCAAGATCTTTCCAACAAGACAAGAATCAAGCAATTTGAATATGTTTTGGTTGGGAAACATAACCGACCAAAATAGACTACTTGTCTACATAAGTATACTAATAAACCAGACTTCACTCTTTCACTGATATCTCACAAATTATATAATCTTTCAAAGAGATATTTAGTATTCAGAAAGTGTACAAGATAAGCTTTCCAATAAATGTTTAAATGCAAGAAATGGTTACATATACACTGAGATATGAGCTCCACAACAGAGCTGTGTACAAACTAACATGCGACTGGAAAGAGTCTAAGGGAAGACAAAATGACAAAATGACTAGATCCGACTAATGGGAGCTCTTGCCTCTTTCTCTTCTTGTTTAGAAAATGCTCCCTCTTCACTTTTATAACCAATGAGCATGTGAAGAAGTTTGTGCCTCCTTCTTAACTCACCACTTTCCCCACTACATGCCACTAACTACAAGGCAAGATATTGTATCTCTTACTCATCATGAATTTTGACTAAACTTTTTTTTCTTTTATTTTTTTCTTTTTTTCTCTTCTTTTCCTTTATCTTTATATTTGGTAAATTTATCCAAGCATGGCTCATATGAAAATGAGCTTGTACATTTATCTTCAACACTCCCCCTCAAGCTCATTTGGGAGTTATCTTCATCCATGTCTTGCAAATTTATCACATCCTACCTTTGAGTTTAGAAGCATCCAAGGACTTTGTAAACATATTTGCAACCTGCTCTTTGGTTCTGATGAACTTTATCTCTACATCTTTGCTCAATACCTTCTTCCTTACATAATGGTTGTGGACCTCTATGTGCTTGCTCCTTGCATGAAACATAGGATTGCTTGCCAAGTAAATACTTGACATGTTATCATCGTACATAGGGATGGTTCCAACTTGCACTCCAAGATCAGCCAAAAGCTTTTTAATCCACATTTCTTCACATGTGGCAAAAGCTAATCCTCTATATTCAGCCTCCATAGATGAAAGTGCAACAGTAGGTTGTTTCTTTGAGCTCCATGTGATAGGTTTGCTTCCTATCATGAAGACATAACCTGAGGTTGATCTCCTATCTTCCTTTGAACCTGCCCAATCAGCATTGCTAAAGCCTTTGACATGCAATTCTTCATCAAACTTGTAAAACAAAGCATGATTAACTGTATGCTTTATGTATGTCAACACTCTCTTGGCTGAATTTAAGTGTTCACTTGTCGGGGCTTGCATAAATTGAGAAAGTACACCAACAACATAAGATAAATCACGTCTTGTAATGTTTGCATAGATTAATGATCCGACAATGCTTCTATATGTCCTTACATCTTCGAATGGTTCTCCATCATTTGAACAAATCTTTGTATTTGTGTCCATGGGTTGAGTGAGTGGTTTGCATCCACTCATTCCAAATCTGAAAAGAACATCCAGCAAGTACTTCCTTTTGCATCAAGTAGATGCCACTCTTTCCATAAATAACTTCAATTCCTAAAAAATATTTCAGCTCTCCAAGATATGAAATTTTAAACTCCTTACCAAGCTTCCTTTTGATATCTTTAATCCCTGTAACATCATTTCTTGTTATGATGAGGTCATCGACGTAAATATATACCTCTCTATTTTCTTCCTTCTTCATGTACAAAGAAGGATCTGCACTACTTGGGTTGTATCCACACTTAGTTAAATATTCTATCAATCTCTGATTCCATGCTCTTGGTGCTTGCTTCAAGCCATAAAGTGCCTTTTTCAACCTGCAAACAAAGTGTGGATGGTTTTCATCTTCAAATCCAACCGATTGACTCATGTATAACTCTTCTTGTAGTTCTCCATTAAGAAAAGCATTTTTGATGTCGAGTTGATATAATGGCCATCTTCTTGAAGCGCCAATTGCTATTAATGTTCTGATAGTTCCCATATTTGCAACACGGTTGAAAACTTCATCATAATCTATGCCTTGTGTTTGTTTAAATCCTTTGGCAACTAATCTAGCTTTATATCTAGCTAGTGAACCATCAGCATTCCTCTTTACTTTAAACACCCATTTGTTTGGAACAATCTTCATACCCTCTTTCTTTGGCTCTAGCTCCCATGTGTGATTATCTTTGAGAGCTTTGATCTCCTCTTTCATAGCTTGCTTCCATTCCTTTTGTGTGCAAGCTTCTTCATATGTCTCAGGCTCTTTGTCTTTGATAACCTGCATCATGTATGCAAAATGTGTCGACTATCATAACTCAACCTTTGAGTTGGATACCTTGTCCTTGAAGATCTTCTTTCATTGCCTTTACAAAGTTGCTTCTTTAACCTATTTAGCTTTACCATCGGAGTGATTACCTCTTCATATTCTTCTTCACTTGCATCTATCTCACTATTTGGAGTAGTACTTGCTTCTTTAGCTCTACTATGCGCTGAATTTGGAGACAAAGAATGACTCCCCCTCCATGTTGAACATTCTTCATTTGATGTAGATGCCTCTGGACCTGAAAGCTTTGTGCTTGATTGCTGAAGTTCTCTTTGATTGTTCCTGCATAATCATCACAATCTTCTTCAAGAATCTTTTCCTTTCCTTTATCTTCATACCATGGTCTTAGTTCATCAAAGACCACATCTCGTGAGACTCTTAATTCCTTTGTTCTAGGGTTGTAACACTTGTATCCTTTTTGCTCCGTCGAGTAGCCGATGAAGATGCATTTTTCTGACCTTGGTTCCATCTTTGTTCTAACTTCTTGTGGAATGTGAACAAAGCAAACACATCCAAACACTTCGAGGTGTGTAAGATCAGGTTTCTTATCGAAATATACCTCCTCTGGAGTCAAGTAATGTATTCCCGATGTTGCGCACCTATTCATCAAGTAAATGGAGGTTGTGGTAGCTTCAGCTCAATAGTACAATGGTACCTTCATCTCGTTGAGCATGCATCTTGCAATTTCAGCAATTTGCCTATTTTTCCTCTCAGCTACTCCATTTTGTTGTGGTGTATACCTACAAGTGAATTGCCTTTTGATCCCATTCTCTTGTAGAAAATATGAAAAATTCTTTGGAGAAGTATTCTCCTCCACTATCGGACCTTAAGGTTTTGATAGACCTTCCTGTTTCTTTTTCAACTTCAACTTTGAATCTTTTGAATATAGAAAACACCTCTGATTTTTGCTTCATACAAAATAGCCATACCTTTCTTGAGTGATCATCAATGAAGGTGACAAAAAATCTATTATGAGCCATTGATGCCTCTTGGGTTGGTCCCCATACATCCGTATGTATCAAGTCCAAGACATTTGGGGCCACATATATGCTCCTCTTGAATGGCTGCCTCGTTTGCTTTCCTAGTTGACAAGCTTCACATAACTCATGTAGTCCAATGCTATTAAATTTTGGAAGACCTCTTACCACTTCATGTTTTCTCATGTCCTTCAGCTTTGGAATGTTGATGTGTCCTATTCTTTTGTGCCATAAGTCCGGCTTTGAAATCTTCTTGTTCCCACATTGAATGTACATGACCTTTCCATGTGGATGTTGGACGTCCAAAGTGAAAATCCTTCCTTCTCTTCTACCTCGAGCAGTGACCTTGAAGCCTTCCTTTGGATTCTTTATGAAGCACCCATTCTCATTGAATATGACATGATAACCCTTCTCTACCGTTTTTCCTACTAAAATCAAGTTCTTTGAAATTGTAGGAACATGAAGAACATTAGATAGTACCTTTGCTCTACTTGTATCTCTAAGCCTTATATCTCCAATATGTTCAATCATGTGTTGAGTATCGTCACCTGTTTTAACACATCCTTTTCCACTTGGTACCTATAGATTAGTGAACAAACTTCCTTGGCATGACACATGGTTACCACAACCTAAATCAATGTACCATTTTTTGTCATCTTCACAAGAGCTTCTATACTCATGTCTCATTGCAAGTAGTGTGTCCTTGCTTCCTTCACTTGAGGCACTTGCATAGTTGCTTTGGTTCCTTTGATTGCCTCCCTTTGTTCTTCCATTCTTCAGCCAAAAATCACTAGCATAATGTCCTACTTTACCACAATGATAGCATGTTATACCTTTATGAGAATTGTAGGAGCCTCGGCCTCTTCCTCTACTTCTACCTCGACCTCTTCCTTGTGTGTTGGCATTTGATGCATCCTTGTTGTCTTCCGAATTGTTTTGATTGTAGTTGGAGTGGTTGTGATCTCTTCCTTTTCCTCTTGAACCTCCTCTTGAGTTTTTTCCTTTACCTCGACCTGCATATAACATTTGGTTGTGGGCTGTCCTTTCCTTTGGGACCACCAAAGCTAAGCTCTTCCGTGACAAGATGAGGGATTAGTTGTTCAAAACCTGGATATGCATCTTTCAAGTTAATGGAAGTTATAAAAGGCTTCCGTCTTTCATCTTCTCTCAATCCATTGAGAGTCTAACACACAAGATCTTTGTCTTCAATCGTTATGCCAATAGAAGCTAAAGCATCGCTTAGCTCCTTAATCTTCAAAGTATATTAAGCTATGGATTCACTCAAACTTTTCTTGATTTTGTTCAACTCATTCTTGAGTTGAAGTTTCCTAGCTTTGGTATTTGTTGAATACATCCTTTCAAGAGCTTCCGAAGCATCCTTAGCTTTCTCTAGATGTTGAATATGCCCTACCATGGCATTAGTAATGACTTGTGAAATGAGGAACATGACTCTCCTATTCCTCTCTTCCCATTCTTTTGCTTGCCTCCTTTTGACTTCGGTGGCCATAGCTTGATTTATTTGAGCTTGAGCATCATCGCCGCTCACAATACCCCATAAGCCTTTGCCCATTAGGTACTTGGTCATTCTAAACTTCCACACAAGATAGTTATTGTTGTGTGGTGACTAACCATCAAGTAAACTAAACTAGTCTAGCCCACAAGGGGTGAGATGTGCCACTATCCACCCAACCAACTCCACCCATATATATACCTCAAGGCCAAGGGGGGAAATATGAGGAGAGCTTGCCAAGTGTCCTCTCCACATGGATGCTAATCCAAGGCCTTCTAACCTTGGAAATCACATGGAATCACATGGCTCTCACATGGATTCTAAAAGGACTTCTCCCAAGCTTGTACGTACAAGTCTCAAGGCTTGAGAGGCCTCCCTAAGGGTTAAATATCATACTCTTAGGAAATATCAATCCTAAGGGTCAAAACCCTTCAATTGGGATTAAATAAATCCAAATAACTCAAGGGTTCAAACCACACTCTTGGAGACACTTTCCCAAGGGTTTCCCAATAGAATCCAAGGGTTCTCCAAGTGGTTTTGGATCCTCAAAACCCATGTCTTTGGTCACTTTGACCCATAGTTATACAACATTCTTCCCCCCTTTAACATTTTCATCCTCGAAAATGTGTGTAGGTATATTATGTGGAGTATTCCCCCGTGCTCGATGATCTTTTCTATAGATCATGGTTTTTTTCATCTCTTTGATTTGCTTCTTTGTCAGAAGGCGATTCTATCTCATACTTGATCTAAGTCCACTTGTGGGGCTAATCCGTGCCCAAATCATTACGTAACTTTGCATGTGAAACACTAAATCAAATGCTAAGTATGGATGATAAGGGTGGATTAAGACATCCCTGCCTAATTCAATGTTTCCCTATGTGCAAACTCCACATTCAATAAACATATGAAGCAGGTGGATTATAACAATCTCCAACTATTTTACTATGCAGATCCATTTCTATGCACCACTCGGGTGTGGACCTAGCAAAATAGATGGATCTCTTACTAGTTCAAGGATTTGAGAAGTCTCCTTAAATTGAGGTTCATCAAAACATATAAATAAGATGTTTCTGACTATTTTCTACTTCTTAACCAACATCTATTGATCCTTTTTCCAAATACAGAACTACCATGTCCTATTGTACTTTAGATTCAAGGTAGAATGTAGAAGTGATTCCATTCTTTGGACATCCAACCTCAAAATGATTTTCCCAAGACTTTCTCAAAAGCCTTGACTTGTTTGGAATTGTTAGAATCTATAAACGATTCCTAAGATGTTTACTTCAAACTCTTTTAAGAGAACTTTTTAGATTCTTCATCCATTGATCTTAAAGCAATATAAGATGGATGAATGAATTCTCTTAAACTTAAGTGTCTTCTGAAATTGAAAGGGTTCTATACAAAACATCCATCTTTTGATGTTTAATTTGGTTATCCATTCCATCTAGCTGAACATGATCTAGGAGTGACTTTGAAGATTCCTTCCAAGTCAAATCCAAGGTCTGGAAAAGCGAGAAGGAAGAACCGAAACTCGATGTAACCGGTTCAACATCTGAAACACTAAAATTATTTGAGTCAAATCAGATGAAACTCAAAATTTTAAGGATTTAATCTAGCTAATGGTTTGAAGCATTGTTTCTATCTTTATGAGATTGAATCTAAATTCTCAAGAAGATCCTTTGGGTAAAGTTAAACCATCATCCATCTACCAGACTTTAGTGGTATCGGTGTCTCGGGCCATCGAGTTTTGATGATGTTCAACTTTACTATGATGCTTCAAATATCTTAATTAAGAAGTTATTCCTTTTCAATCTCTTGAGACTCCTATAGATTCGAATACCAAGTCCAACATAAATCTCTTACTTTAGGAGATTGATTATCTCATTGTAGTATCAACAAGATGTTTTGGAGTAACTTAGTCTAACCCCAATTTCCTAGATAACTAAGTCAATATTTTTCAATATCTCTTGATACATCTTTATTCTAACCGATATTAACTCACTTAGTTGTATTTTTCAACTAAGTGTGTTATCCTAGAATGACTCAGTTAGACTTACCTTTCTTGAAAGGATCTTTCCAAGTTCTCTTTCTAGAAATCCATGTAGCATTTCTAATAAAGAACTACAAAATCCTTAAAGAGACTACATCAGTCTTACTGAAAATATTTATGAAGGTCTAGAAAGTGATTTCATTTCACGATCTTTGAGCTTTCTTAGTTACTTGATATGGTCATATTCTTGACCAACCTATACTTCATTTTTATCTATGAAGTTTTAGTTTCCATTGGGATGGAGTTTCACTCCAACTCATGAGCCCAAGACTAAAAGATACCTATCATATCAAGGTCTGATGTCTCATACCATCATTCCTACATTAATGTGAATATAAAGGATAGTATCCCATACCACTATACTTTATATCCAACACTGATGTGTGAATGATATTTATCTTAAAGTCTAGAAGCTTAATCTAACTATAGAGTACCCTTTACTCAAATTCCTTTTGAAGTCAAGGGATTACCTCTATGTTTCCATCTTGCTTGGGTTTCTAAGATTTCCAACATATGATCACTCTATGATCCTAATTATTCCTAAACTCATATTGGAAGCTCTAAACCTTTTGATGAAATAAATATCCATCCTGATGGAATAAACATCCATTCTTTCTTTCTAAGGTTTTGAGTGCGATTCCAAGTGTCTTGAATCATATTCAAGATCTACTTAGTTCTTTCTTGAAGTGACAAGAGATTACTCTTGCCTTTTAGATTCCTTTGTTTATCCAAAGCTTTCAAAAAGCTACCCTAGGGTTTTCTAGGAATCTAATTTACTACTTAAGTCTAAGCATCTTCTAATGCTTTTGGATTTCCCTTGAAATCCCTTTAAGAATAGGTGAATACAAGTTTCACCTTCCCGAGACTTAAGTATCATTTATCAAAGTTGCAGACTACGTACTTTGTATATTCTCTCCTTCTTACTTCCCTTTAGAGAAGTATAAGATTTGGCATGCTTTATTTGAGCTCGTGGTTTACAACCACCTTTTTCAAAGTCTTTTGTGATATTGTTGGGATCCCATGCTAAATTTAGCATTCCATGAAGTTGCTTTCTGAGCAACTCATTGTTCGCCAAACATCTTATGTATAAAAAGATGTTCTTTTATCTCATCATCTATATTCTAAGTTTCTCTTTATGGAATTAATTGTACCAATTCTTGATAAGTTTTGGTACTTTCTTCCCCCCTTTGAAGAGTTTTCATCCTCGAAAACTGTGAAATCTATGGCTTCATTTACAACTAGAGAGTCAATACTCTCACTCCTCCCAAAATTAGACTATTCAACCAATCTTATACTTATGTAGAACCTGAAAATTTTCTAGAAGATTTACTAGAAATAAATTCTAGTTTTGGTGTCTTTTAGAAAATCTTCTAGAGGTAGCTCAACGACCACTTGTCCTAACTTGCTCATGAACTTCCTCTTGAATTTATGGGAATGCTCATGAACTTTCATGTTTTGCAACAATGCAATGCTTATGCCTATCTCTGTTAGGACATGTGGCTTTAATTTTCAATGCTAATCAAAGCATAAGAGGTTTGAAGGTACTATGAAATAAGAAAAATATTTCCATTTCCTCATTGTACCTATAGAACTTTAAGTTCCTTCCATTTAAAAATTGTTGCATCTGCTAAGGAAAACCTTACTTGACTTCCTTGAGATGCAAATCTATTGAATTAATGAAGCCTTCAATTAAATTGGAAATTTTTCCAGCAGGAGGGAGCTTTCAATTTTCATGATGCCTTGAATACTTTTCACCATTCATGTTGGTGAAAGTAATCTTTGCTCATAATTGGTTTCCATCAATGTCTTTGATGGCATCAACTTAATAGAGCTTTATATCATGAGACTCTTGAAACCATTCTAGAGTTTCATCGTATTTAGGATATGTCATGAAGAACTCTTTTAGAACCTTCTTCAATTAACTATCTCTAAGTATGTCTTATACTTAGAGTAGTATTGTAGGTTCTATGAAGTAACAAGGTAACAAGGTAACCATTTAGCAAAGCTTATGATTGACTATATCCTTTGATACAGATGCCTACTTATGTCAATAGATGATATCTAGTATGAGAATACTAGCTCTATTATCAAATGACATAAACAAAGATAACTTTGATTGCATCTGATCAAGGAAATAGTTCAAGGAAGGCTTCATTTTCAAAGTCTTATCAAAGAACAAATCAAGGACTCTGTAACTTACAAAGATTTTGATTATATTTGATAAGACTAAACGAATGGAGTTTAATCCTTGAGTAAGAGCTAAAGTTGTCTACACTAAGGTGGGATTGTAAATTTGATGGTATGGGACATCTAGGTTTACAATGTCACTTAAGTGAGTTCAGTGGTATGGGACACTGAAATTAAGGATAATGGAAGCTTAAGCTCAAGGATATTGGAGAGCTTTTTGAGTGAAGGATTTAGCATAAATGAACCTCCCATTTGGATAGGAAATTAAAAAATCATCAATTTCCTACAATGTTCAAGGACGAAAACTCTTTAAAGGGGGGAAGAAAGGTATCATCAATATGATACTTCTAAGCAAAAGATATTCCTTAACTCTTTCATGAAAGTTAAGGAGTACCTTGGATGTCTAAGTACCTAAGTGTGTTTGAGTTAAATCTTAAACAAAATAAGAACCAGATAGGTAAGAAGGGAATTCATTAAAGAATTCCAATTTGGCAAGTAAATTAAGGTAAGCTAGCCAAAGATTCGAAGCATAATCAAAGTAGGGCTTTTTGAGAATGGACAAAGATGGATCCAAAGTTTGGATCGATAAGCATGTCAACTTGCTTAAGTCAAAAGGGTGACATATAATTGTTGATCCCTAAAAGGAGAATGGTTAAGGGTTTGAAGAACATCAACATGATGTTGAAGACTTAAGCAAAGATATCAACTCGTGAAGGTATGAGTTGAAGATCCCAAGAAAATCCCATGGGTAAATATCATTGAAAAAGGGATCTAAAGGAGAAAAGACTCGATCTTATCTCCTATTATTTGCTAGAGGAATTTTGAGAAATCCAAGTGACCTAACTTGGTCAAATATATCAAACCTTTTATGGTTGGATAATCCAAGAGGCCTCCATTGGTCCAAAAGATCAAACCCTTTTATAGTTTGATACCAAGTAAAGTTCAAAGGTCAACCTAAAGAGACCTTAGATTTAGAAACCATAGTCTTTTCTCTCATGAAAAAGATGCCAAGGAGTTCCAAGGTGGAATTCATGATCATGGTAAATGATCAGAGAGCATTGAAGAGATAAGAGCAAAGAAGGTGGAAACACTGAGGATGTGGTTCTACGGATTGGAGAAAGAACTCACTGGTATGGGACAGTGAGAACTAACTCCCATTGAGATTTTTCTTTGATGGCCAGAGAGAAAATAGGCTCAAGATCCGATAGGAAACATCACGATAAGCCTTAAAGATAAGACCATTTAGATTAAGGTCTTAGGTTCATTATGAGGTGTAGAAATGTACCTCCTTGAACCCATTTAATACACCTAGTTGTATGAACAAAAGGGTAAATAGAATGAACATGACATTTACCCTAGAAAAGGCTATCCTTTATCCTCTTAAGCAGATGCATTTTTCTTAATAAAATGCATAGCCAAATTTTATGTGGAACAATAAATTTGGATAAGTAAGAGGGCAAAGAATTTTGGGAGTTAAACTCCAAAAGTAAGCCAAGCCTATTCAAGTAAAATAGCCTTGAATGAAAGAATGATCTATAAAAGATCTTCTTTTGAATCTTCAGTGAGAACAAGTGATTCAAGAATGTTCCTAGCAAGATATGAGATATGATGCCTAGAAATAGGTATCTTTCTTGCAAGTCCTTGGAACTTAAGCTGCAAAACTTGAATCATCTCAATAGAAAATCTAGAAGGTATCTTGATGAAGTATTGTTCCTCAATTTTGAGGATTTTAAGGAATTGATTTATTAAGATTTGTTTCTCTTTGCAAAGCTTTGATGACCTTTGAGGTTAGCATACATAACTATATAAACCATAGTTGGTTCAAGATAATTAGTACTGATTCTCATTGGAAGAACATGCTAAGCTAAGATGAACAAATGGGGTAGAGACTTAGGAGAATGGTCTACCAAATAATTATGATTCCTAAAGTCATATTTGGATCTAAGTCTTGAATGTTAAAAACTTCCAGAAGAATTAAACTCTATTCTGAGAATTAATCCAAGGAAAATCAAACATGATCAAGATAGGGATCCACTTGTGGACATGAACTTGTAAATTGGGTATATTATCATTTGGAATACTTGAGCTTTATATTTCAAGAAAACCTGGATGATTGAAATAAGTCCACCTAAGTTGCCAAGGAATGAAAAGATAGTATTTCTCCTCATTTTATTGAGCATGTTTTGGTAGGGACTCACTAGATCCACTTTGCTAAGTTCACATCTTTAGCTAAGTCCTATCAAATACAAATAAAGTATATTTGTATTTCAAAAGGACTATAAAAGAATAAATTAATTTCAGAACATTTGAAGATTCCTCTCCTTTGAAAATCGAAGATGAATCTAGTTTTTGGCCCTTTCAAGATAGAGATAGGATCTCTATCATAGGCTCCTAAAATTATAAATTTCTAGGGAAGTACAAAGCATACTGAAATATATTATTTTATGGAGCTCAAGATTTGTGAAAGTGCCAAAAGAAAAAGACCACCAAAGAAGTCCACCCATCTCACTAGTCCATAGGTACAGGGCATGCAGGTACATTCGGGGGACTAAGAGAAAGTGATTTGGGCAGGGATTTTTTGATTCCTTTCCTTTCAGATTACAATAGAGATTAGCCTTTATCTGAATACTAGAAATGAATCTAAAGAGAGAGATGATCATGCTCCGAGTATAGATCATGGTGCACGAGGGAATACTTCACATATTATACCTACACACATTTTCGAGGATGAAAATGTTAAAGGGGGGAAGAATGTTGTATAATTCATGGGTTCAGAAGGTTAAACATATGGATTCTAAAGGTTAGAATATGATGTTTGTTTGCCTTGGTCTAGCCCTCGAATAACCCTTGGAACATGCCTTGAACCTTTGGGTGAAACCCTTGGTTTTAACCCTTGAGGTATTTATTCATATGAGCTCCCAATTGAATGGTTAGAACCTTAGGCTTGATTTATCCTAAGGTGTGGGAACCTTAGTCTTGGGAGAAGCTTCTCTAGGAGCCACCTTGTGTGTACGTGAGAGAAGAATCCTCATTTGATTTAGAAGGCATGTGATAGACCTTGGGAAATTAGAAGGCATGTGATCACCCTTGGGAAAGTGTCCACATGAGGGACACTTGGCTGGACACTTGGCCAATCTCAAGTGCATGCACCCCCTTGGACTAGAGGTATATATATGGGTGGAGTTGGATGGGTGGATACGTGCTCTCTCTTAGTGAGATGGTTTTGCTAGGTAGTTATTCTTTAGTGGTTTGTACCACATCAATGTTGTATGGTGACTAACCATCAAGTAAAGTAAACTAGTCTAGCCCACAAGGGGTGAGAGATGCCACTATCCACCCAACCAACTCCACCCATATATATACCTCAAGGCCAAGGGGGGAAATGTGAGGAGAGCTTGCCAAGTGTCCTCTCCACATGGATGCTAATCCAAGGCCTTCTAACCTTGGAAATCACATGGAATCACATGGCTTTCACATGGATTCTAAAAGGACTTTTCCCAAGCTTGTATGTACAAGTCTCAAGGCTTGAGAGGCCTCCCTAAGGGTTAAATATCATACTCTTAGGAAATATCAATCATAAGGGTCAAAACCCTTCAATTGGGAGTAAATAAATCCAAATAACTCAAACCACACTCTTGGAGACACTTTCCCAAGGGTTTCCCAATAGAATCCAAGGGTTCTCCAAGTGGTTTTGGACCCTCAAAACCCATGCCTTTGGTCACTTTGACCCATAGTTATACAACAGTTATCCTTATCCAACTTCTCTACTTGTTGAACCAAGTCAGTCATTGAAGAGTATCAAAGACTTTGAGAGTTACCTCGAATAGTTATATTGTCCTTTGCTCTTGCGTTTGTGAAGCTCCTCCTTGTTTTATAGCTCCTCTTTTGCTTTGATTTATCTCTAGCTCTGTTGATGAAGCTTCAGCACCAAGTTTGCTCTGATACCAACTATGGAGAATGAGTTCTCCTATGCGCAATGGAAAGGTGTAGTGAAACCTTGTATGTCCAACACTTGGACAAACAGTTGCACCTTAGATAGCTTTTTGCTCTCAATACAAAAGTCAAATGGACTTGATCCTTTAGTCAATCAAAGTAGACAAAGAGAGCTTTCTAACAAGCTATAAATAACTTAATTTGGACAAGTTTTGATTAAGAAACACAACTGACAAAGATGAACTACCTGTCCACACAGGTATACTGAAGAATTGAGCTTCACTCTCAGACTGATAAATCTCTGAATATATATCCTTTGAGAAAGATATTTGGTACAGAGAAAGTAGACATAATTAGATTTCCAAGAAGATAAAAAACAAGTAATTTGGATGCATTTTGGTCAGGAAATTCAACTGACCAAAATAGACCACCTGCACATATAAGTACACTATAAAATTGGAGTTTACTCTCTGATAGATATCTCATAGAATATAAGTCTTCTAAATGAGATATTTGGGAGAATGAACATATATGCCAAGAGCTTTCCAATAAGACAAAAATCAAGCAATTTGGATATGTTTTGGTCAGTAAACTTAACCGACCAAAATAGACTACTTGTGTACACAGGTATACTAAAAAACTAGACTTCACTCTTTCACTGATATCTCACAAAGTATATAAGATTTCAAAGAGATATTTGGTATGCAAAAAATAACCATAATAAGCTTTCTAATGAATGTTTAAAGGCGAGAAATGGTTACATATACACTGAGATATGAGCTACACAACAAAGCTATGTACAAACTAATGTGCAGCTGGAAAGAGTCTAAGGGAAGACAAAATGACAAAATGACTAGATCGGACTACTGGGAGCTCTTGCCTCTTTCTCTCCTTGTTTACAATGTTCTCCCTCTTCACTTTTATAACCAATGAGCATGTGAAGAAGTTTGTGCCTCCTTCTTAACTCACCACTTTCCCCACTACATGCCACTAACTACAAGGCAAGATATTGTATCTCTTACTCATCATGAATTTTGACTAGACTTTTCTCTTCTTTTATTTTTTTCTTTTTTTCTATTCTTTTCCTTTATCTTTATATTTGGTAAATTTATCCAAGCATGTCTCGTATGAAAATGAGCTTGTACATTTATCTTCAACACTGGAGTCAGTTACATATCCTGTATCCAAGGAAATGGCTCTTCATGTATCTAAAAATGTATTCTCATATGATGTACCTCACCCATGATGTAAAAATGTATATGATGAGATAAACCTCAACTAACCACTTTGCATTATCATATAGAGAATTTAGGATGTGCAACTTATTGTGTAAGTGAGGAGTAGCTTGAATATCTTGGCTACCATCCCAAACAATGTACTTTGCTCCTCATTTACATCATATGTCTGGATGCATATGACTTTTCCTTCCATACCATGGCTTGACCATGCAATTTGGTTGGTAAAGTAATGTTCCATAGGGCAGTAGCATGTAATAAACCTAGGCATTGGTAAGCACTGTGTGGGTTTAGGTCCTTTGTGCATGCTAGTGTTAGGGGAGCATCTTTGTGGTTGGAACTTTATTTACAAATTTTATACTGATGTTTAATTGAAGGCCTCCTAAGAGGTTCTTTGAAAGGGTATGAGGCCCATACGAAAGGGCAATTGTCACATCATGGATGCACAACTTCTTAAGTGAGATGGCACATATGGGTCATGGATTCATTTGAGGCATCTTGCCCCACTTGGTAGAGGACTTGAGAGGAGAGCCTATTATAACTCTCATGTGAGCATTTCATTGGGTTACTCATTATGTAGAGAACATTATTGAGAAGCTTGGCAATTGGGTGGAATGGAATCGAAGCATCTCTATGCGTGCACGAACATGGAGTGAAGGCAACATCTCTGTGTACGCGATGACAAAAGGAATTCGACACTGGTATCAGAGCAAAATGTTCTAGCCGTTTTCATGTGTGTAGGCAATGGGGATTGAACCCCAATGGCTGGAAATGGAGGAAAATCACCTAACAAAGGCACCTTCCCTTTTTGATGCATATGAGTGCAACATTTATAAATGTATTCTATTGTTGACAGATGGAGCATTCGTGAGAGCTCCTTGAGATGGAGCTTCAAGATGTGCATATTCTCATAATAGAGATGCTCACACAAGAAATATAGATTGTTGAAGCAAGATCCTAACTCATCACATCTATGAGATAGAGTTCATGGCATAACCATATGTGCATCGGCCTACCATTTTTGTACTCTTTGATAAATATGCACATCTGATGTAAGCATGTGAGGAGGAAAAAAGTTTATTCTCTCTCTACTTCTTGAGATGAAGCATCCATGCCACCATAGAGATCTTCCAAGTGTAAGTTATCCAAGAAGCAAAACAAGAAAGATTCCAGTGGTTTTTTCCACTCATGGATGTGAAGGGGACATGACGATCATGAAGGCAACGAGCAAAGGGAGAAGATGATGCTCTCCTCTATAGAAGATAAAGACCTTTATGGCATCCGATGTGATTCTAGTAAGGAGGAGGAGTTATGGCCTCACTTTCATGTTTGAGTGTTTTTGAATTTCTGTAAAATCTTTATTTTTGAGAAGGATAATGAAGAGCTAATGGGCTAAGCTCTTAGAAGGAAACCATATTTATGGAGAGTATGGCATATAAACTCTCATCTTCAGTCAAGAATTCCCTCAAATTACAAGAAAGTGTAAGCTTTAGGTGCCTTTAAAATAGCTTACTTCCATGATTTTCACATAAATTTCAGGGGCTATTTTTGATAAGTATCCATTTTGGGAAAGGGAAATGAAGCGGGATTTTTCGTAGATTTATGGAAAACATCATGCATACTATAGTATGATGTATGGAATTTCATATAAAATCAAGAAATTCAATGATTGGCCTAGTATGATGGGAGTTTGGAGCTCCACAAAACCCCTGTCCATCACTGTTTGAGAAAAAATTTTAGCAACTGAATTTAAGAAATTCTCATTTTGGAAGAGGGAAAAGGAGGTGCATTAGCTACGGATGGATGGGAAAAAGTATATATACTGAGAGTATGGTATATGGAATTCATTATGGAATCATTACATTCATCAAAATAATAAGTTAAGGAGCAATTTAACTTAATCTCTAAAAGGAATGTTTTTTGCATTCATATGGCAAACTAAAGGGAAGAGAAAAATTTAAAGTTTGCACTAGTTCAAATAGATGCTCTTCCAATATAACTAAGTCCAAGGTAATGGATAACAAACCAAAGACTTCTTGATCGGTGGAATATAGAGATTGCATTTTACTATCAAGAAATTCTTATATATGAGCTAGATGATGGAATTGCATAGTTCATAAGGTAGCTTAGATTAAACTATTACTTGTGATTGCACAAAAGGTTAGGAAGACCTAGAGTGCTATGAGGGAAAATCTATCGTTTAGTCCTAGATGGGTTTGGTGTCACTTTTTATGGGATTGTGTTCTATAAGTCACAGGATTCTATGGTTTACTATCTCCATTATGGTATGGTCAAGCTTATAAGCTTGGCATGTTACACTTGCTTTTCCTACTATTACTCTAGAGAGTATACATCATATGGGCCTGAGTCATTTGGATGATGATATACATTATGGGAGTGATATTTTGGAAGTGGAGAGTATATGGGAGATAGTAGGCACCACTCAAATGGTTTCCCACCTTTGAGATGATCTTTCATGAGGATTCTTAAGGGGAAGGATATTGGGAAACAACATAGAGATGACCATGTACATAGAGTACATGGGGTTTGGGGAGTCCGTGCACTTTCTTGTACGATTATGGACATTTCATTTACATTTTCGAGGACAAAAGTGCTTTCAAGGGGAAGGAAATGTCACATCATGGATGTACTCATTAGTGTTAGTTCTTGGTGCTTTCATAAGATTATTTAGCTCTTTCTTGAGATGAGTCTTCCTTTCCTTGTTCGATGAAGAGTGCAGTCTCTCCAAGGTTCCGAAACCTCCTTAGATGTATCTAAGTATTGTATATGCCCTATCATGCTATTGCTTTTGTGTTGGGATAGAATGAGTACTAGGCCCACACAAAGTGATATATGCTCAGTGTTCTAGACTTTTCTCTCAATTTGTACAAAGAATCACAATGAAAATATGCAAGCTTCAGCTAGATGCTGAGAGCTATCTAAAAAGCTTTGGATAATGGAAAATGGATATTCTAGCTCTGAGAACCATCTACATCATGACAAGCTATGTGTCTGCAACACTCTTTGCCTATGTGTAGAGATATAGGTTCACAAACTTGGCAATTTCTCACAATTCACTTAGTAGAAAAACTTGAAACTTTGGCAAAATTCCTTCATTCCAGTCATCTACATTATAATGTCATCTACATATACACAGAGATATATAACCTCTGATCCATTCCTCTCGATGAATAAGGATGTGTCTGCTTTGCTAGCTTTGAATCCTTGGTCTTGCAACTAGGTAACTAATTTGTGATTCCAAGCTCTTGGAGCTTGCTTCAAACCATATAGAGCCCTCTTCAATTTATACACATAAGCTCGATGATGTGCATCTTCATAACTAGGTGGTTGTGCCATATAAACTTCCTCTGAAATCCAACCATTGAGAGATGCATTTTTTACATCTAGTTGATATAGCTTCCAATTCCTAGATGTAGCTATGATAACAAGTACTCTAATGGTAGGCATTTTAGCAATAGGTGAGAAGTTCTCTTTATAATATATGCCATGAGTTTGGGCAAACCGCTTGGCTACTAATCTTGCCTTGTATCAATTAATACTACCATTTGAGTTTCTTTTTACTTTATAAATCCACCTTGATCCAATTACCTTCATTGATGGTTTGCTGGGAACAAGTTCCCATGTGTCATTGTCCATGAGGGCTTCCATTTCTTCATCCATTAATTTTCTCCATTCCTTCTTGCTTTGAGCTTCTTCATATGATGTTGGTTCTTCATTGTTGGAGTCCTTAGCCATATAGATTGAATGCTTTATGACTGAAGAGGTATCAAATCCATACCTCTCAAATTTCTTTTCTTCTCTCTCATTGATCTTCTCAGTGGTTGATGAGAGCTTTCTCATCCTTGAGCTAAGTCTTGCACCTTAGCCTTCCCTTTGTTCTTCCATAGCTGTAGTGTCTCTAAATCTATCAAGTCATCTTTAGAGCCACTATCTTCATGATGCTTTCATTACTTTGTTGGAAGAGATGCAAAGTCTTCTTCCAAGTCATAGGGTAGCTTCACTTTCCTGTCATCATCAAACCAAGATTTATTTTCAACAAAGACTACATCCTTACTAACTAATAAGCCTTTGTTAGTGGGATTATACAATCTGTATCCTATTTGGTTTTGATCATGTCCAATAAAGATACACTTCTCTGCTTTGGGATCCAATTTCCCTGTTATTTGCGAAGGTATGTGAGCACCTCTACCCAAAGATAATTTGGTAGACCCTTTTCATTTAGCATAGAACTGGCTACCTCAACTATAGTTTTGTTCCTTCTTTCAGATACTCCACTGAATTCAGGTTACCTCTATTTTGATGCCTCTTTCTTGTAGGAAATCAAATTTAGTTGAGAAGTATTCTCCACCACCATTTGATCTAAGCTTCTTGAGACATTTACCTGTTTGATTCTCTCTACAAGAGCAAGATACCTTTTGAAATAATTGAGAACTTCATCTTTATGTTTCACAAAGTACAGAATTGTCCACCTGCTACAATCATCAATAAAAGATACATAATATTTTGAACCTGAAATAGAAGGTTCTTTGCTTAGACCCCACACATTTTTGTGTATATTAAGATCCAATAGCTCTTGATGGATATAGCCTTTCCTATTGAAAGGTTTTCTGTGAGCTTTGCCAAACTAAAAAGCTTCACACTTTATATCATGTGTTGTTTTGTGATCTTGGGAAATCCAAGTCCACCTTGATCCCTGTAGATTTGTTTCAAAGTTCTCTCATCAAGATGAGCAAACCGTTTATGCCATAGCTCCAATTCAGAGAGTGTTTGAGATCCATAGCTAACTAGTGCTATGTTCTTTGTGTCCCACTTCAAAGGTGAAGAGTCTTCTTGTCTTTTCTCCTTTGGCTATCCTTGTAAATCCTTGCTTGGGGTATTGTAGCATCACCTATCTGCACTTCATGTTTATTCTTGGGATCTTCTAAATCAGAGAGCAATGCTACATTTCTTGATACATGATTTGAGCATCCCGAGTCAATATAGAAAACATGATCATCATCCTTACCCTGCTTCAATGATAGGTTCATGAGGAGTAATGAGTCTTCTTGAATTTGATCTTCAGTGTTGTTGTAATCCTTTCTTCCTCTATATCCATTTTGATGGTTGTTATTGTTGTTGTATCCTCCATTGTATCTGCCTCTATTTGATCCATAGCCACCTCTATTGAATCCTCTTCCTTTGGAATTCCTTGGATTCCTGTAACATTCCTCAATGGTATGATTAGAGTAACCAGCGATGCTACAAGGTTGAGATGCTTGGGGTCTCCCTCTGCCTTGCTTTCCTCCTCTATCTCTTTCTCTAGCTTTTCCTCTACCTGTGAAGTTGGCTTGGAAAGAGCTACCTTCATCTTCATTCTTCTTAGACTTTGATTTATCCTTAGCTTTAAATTTATTAGAGTATAAGTCAAAAGATTGATTACCTCTTAAGGATTCACCATTCTTGCTTATCTTTGCTTCATGCGTGGAGAGTTGACCCATAAGAGTGTTGAGTTCAAGTACTTGCATGTCCATGTATAGGTCCATGGTATAATTGGAGTGTATATGACCTTTTTCACTCTAAAATAAGAAATTGTTTGACTAGATCATGTGCTAATCCTTTAGTGTATGTTTTTTGTAATATGCACTCAAAGTATTGGTGTATCTCAAACACACAGGCAGTTGGAGTTTGAGGTCTGTAAAAGCATGCAAACAACACAAGGAAGAAGAAGAAGATTGGAGCACAATACTCAATACTCAATGTATTACCACTAGAATGTACAAAGATAAGTAACCCTTTAAGGTTATAGGCATATATACAAGCCGGGGGAAAAAACCTCCTAGAGAGGGAAAAGTGCCCCGATGATCGTAGTGTGTTCACACATATCACTACCTAAATATATCAACAAATCCTCCCTAGGAGTGATGCAGTGAACAAGGAGCTCGCATTCATGTATAAGGAAGTGCCAAGCTATATGGAATCAATCCACAAAAGGAAGTAAGCCCAAAGCTTTGCAAAAAGCTTCAAACTTCTCCATAGGCAAAATGATAGTGCACCTCAATGTGCTTAGTGCGAGCATGGAACACGTAGTTCCTCGCAACTCCCAATGCGCTCTAATTGTCAATGAAGATGGTGGTGGTAGAAGATTGACCAACACCCAAATTAGCCATAAGGCATCTGAGCCACACACACTCAATAGTTGCTGTGAAAGCTTCCCTATACTCAACCTCACAAGTAGAAGTGGCCACAGTAGGCTGCTTCTTGCTCAACCAAGATATACATGAGCTAGCAAGCATGAAGCAAAAGTCATAGTGGACACATGAGTGTCATAGCAACGAGCCCCATTAGAGTTAGAAAAAGCATGTAAATCTGGTGGTAGTGATCCTCCCTTGGGATAAAACAATCCAAGTACCCAGGTGCCACTCAAGTAGCGAAAGATGCGCTTAACCACCTGCCAATGCTTGACACCTGGGCAATGCATAAACCTGCTCATCTATGAGACATCAAACTAAATATCTAGTCAAGTAATGCATAAGTAAATCAAGCATCCAAAAGCCTACTGATAGAGAGCAACATCAAATGCATCCTAGCATCATGAAGACTCAATCATATAGTTGTCTCCATAGGAGTAGAAGTAGGTTTGATGTCTTCACGGCCAAAATGCTACAATAATGTGTCAATATATTTTGTTTTACACAAAGTTATTCCTCCATCAACTTGCAAAAATCGAATTCCCAAATAATGACAAAAATGGCCCAAATCTGAGACCTCAAAAGAGGCATAATAACAAACTAAAATATTCAATCAATAAAAGAAATAGCAATAGGATGCTTCATCGAGACTTCGATGATGGAAATTCACTCTTCATTTGGGATGTTCATCTCCTTCAAGTCTTCTTCCTCTTATCTTTGATGTGGTTCAAGAGAGCTTCTCACTTTGATGTCTTAAAAGATAGAAGTTCTCTCTCTCTTTCTTCCTTAAGTATTTCTCCATAAGAAGGCAATGTTTCAATGAAGAGTTCCAAAAGAAGGGCTTGTTCTCGGATCCTCCATAGGAAGTGCAAAAAGGAGAGAAAGTTGGGCTAGAATGCATGTGGTTGATGTTTTTTCTCACAAATGGAGATAGAAGAAGCAGTTTAATCCCACATTCAATGTGAGGACTTCAAGAAAAGGCTATATAAGACAAGCTTAACTCTTCACAAGTCATCAAATAGAAGAGGAGGAGGGATAGCAATTGTGAGGCACTCCTCTCGTCCTGTTCACACTTATAAATGTGCCTAGTTGGGCTTGAGTTCTACCCAACCATTTATGGTGTGAGAGGCGCTTATGCCCCTCTAGAGGGAGGTTTCCATCTCATCCCTTGAGGGGGTTAAATGCAAGCCTTTTGCAAGTCTAGAGAACTACTAGCAATTGGATGTGTGAGGAAAGCCTCTATGAGTTGAAGAGAAAGATCAAGTTTAGGTTTGATACCACTCTTGTGGAAGGGAATAACCTCCACAACCAAACCAACTAAAAATCTAACTAGCAAAAGCAAAGGGACTAGAGAGATGAACATGGGAAATGCCGCAAATCTGTGAGAAACTCATAGATACATGTCCAACTAAAACTTGAACTTAGTAATTCCTTCTTAAGACTCAAGGCATCAAACCATTTGATTACATGAGCTTGTACCTTTTTTTTTAAGGAACAAGGAAATTTAATATAAATGCAGAAAAAAAAAGACTATAGCAAATGGGAACAACAAGTGTTCACCTTATAGCATATCATCAATAAAATGCATAAGAGCAAGTCTGGGAGTAGAGTACATAGACAAAAGGTTAACTTCCACTTGTTACAACTATAACCATATATAATATGGTGAGGATTGGTATCCCTAGGGAGCACATCTTTAATAGAAGATTTATAGAATATTGGTGTCTTTTTTGACAATTTGAAAAAATCCTTTAACACACATATTAACTATAATTCAAAGGTTAATGCAAAATTAGAACATATAGTAAATCGTGTTTTGTGTTCATGTTAATAGCCTCTCAAGATGCTATGGTAAAGAACAAGATGAAAATTCCTAATCGAATGTATTTTTATCAAAAGAAAAAAATCCAAGAATAAAATCCATTATATGAAAGAAAAAATTATACACATTCCTTGAAACATAGAGCACATAGTATGAACCTTGAACGCACTAAGAAAAATCATTTCAAATAAAATAAAATCAATTATTTTGACATTGTACACCAAAAATAGCAACTAGTTCTAAATATGGTTCAAACAAACTTATGGGAATCCGTAGAGGTGTACAAATATGCCAAAAATCAAACAAGGTATTGTTGGAGTTAGACGTCTACGGAAGCATGCAAATAGCATAAGGAAGAAGAAGAAGCTTGGAGCACAACACACAATGTTGAATGTATTACCACTAGAATGTACAAAGATAAGTAGCCCATTAGGGCAATAGGCATATATACAAGCCAAGGGAAAAAACCTCCTAAAGAGGGAAAAAAATGCCCCGACAATCCTAGAGTGTTCACACACATCACTACCTAAATATATCAACAAATCCCCCCTGGGAGTGATGCGGTGAACAAGGAGTTGGTACTCATGTATAAGGAAGTGCCAAGCTATGTGGAAATCACTCCACAAAAGGAAGTAAGTCCAAAGCTTTGCGGAAAGCTTCAAACTTCTCCCTAGGTAGAGCCTTCATGAAAACGTCTACAATGTTCTCCTGCATGGTCACATATGCCAAACTGATCTCCCCAGCACAGAACCTCTCCCTGACATAATGATAATGCACCTCAATGTGCTTAGTGTGAGCATGGAATATAGGGTTCCTTGCAAATGCCAATGCGCTCTGACTGTCAGTGAAGATGGTGGTGGCACAAGACTGACCAACACCCAAATCAGCCATAAGGCATCTGAGCCACACACACTCAACAGTCGCTATGAAAGATGCCCTATACTTAGCCTCACAACTGGAAGTGGCCACAGTAGGCTGCTTCTTGCTCAACCAAGATATACATGAGCTATCAAGCATGAAGCAAAAGCCACTGGTGGACACAAGAGTGTCATAGAAACCAGCCTAATCAGTGTCAAAAAAAGCATGCAAATCTGGCGGTAGTGATCCCCCTTGGGATAAAACAATCCAAGTACCCCGGTACCACTCAAGTAGCAAAAGATACGCTTAACTGCCTACCAATGCTTGACACATGGGCAATGCATAAACCTGCTCATCTGTTAGACAACAAATTGAATATGTGGCCGATTAATGCATAAGTAAATCAAGCATCCAACAGCCTGCTGATAGAGAACAACATCAAATGCATCTACGGCATCATGAAGACTCAATCGTAAACCAATCTCCATAGGAGTGGCAATAGGCTTACAGTATTCAAGGCCAAAATGCTGCAATAATGTGTCAATATATTTCATTTGACACAAAGCCATTCCACCATCAACATGCATAAATTGAATGCCCAAATAGTGATGCAAATGCCCCAAATCAGACATCTCAAATGAGGCATGCAAATCAGCCTTAAATCAGCAATATGCATGTCATGAGGACCGGTCAGCAGCATGTCATCAACATACACTAGAATAATCAGAAGCATATCATTAGCACGCCTAACATATAAGGTTCTTTCAGTTGGACTGTTCTCAAAACCGTGTGTAATGAGATAGGCATGTATCTTTTCATACGAAGCACGTGCTGCTTGCTTTAAACCATATAATGCCTTCTTTAACCTGCGCACCTGGTTTTCATGCCCTTTCTACACAAAGCCATGGGGCTGAAAAACATACACTTCTTCATGCAAGTCATCATTCAGAAATGTTGTTTTAATGTCCAACTGATGTACATTCCAACCATGATGAGCTGCAAGTGCACAGATGCTACGAACAGTAGTCATTCGACAAGTAGGAGCAAAGGTTTCATCAAAATCAATGCCTCTTTCCTGCGCATAACCCTTTGCAACAAGCCTAGCTTTATACCTCTCAATTGTCCCATCACATTTACACTTCCGCTTGTATACCCACTTAGTTCCAATGGCCTTCTTGCTAGGAGGCAAGTCACAAACAGAATAGGTACCATTTTTCATGATAGCATCAAATTCAGATTGCATTGCAACCATCCAATGTTCAAAATTTTGTGCTTCATCAAACGAAATAGGTTCAATCTCATCACAGAGACTAGAGGCAACCATAGCATAGCAAACTGATGCAAAAGAGGCACTATGAGAGTCTGACCGAGTACAATATGATAGAGGTGCATCTAATTTTTTGTCATGCAAGGTCTACACTAGCCATTTTGGCATAGTTTTGGCATGCTCAATATCAGCTCTCTCATCAACAAGTGCATCATGTAAATCTGCATCATAAATGGAATGATCTACGTCATCACATGAAACCTATAAAGGTTGAGAATGTGCCTCATTCGGACCAGCACTAGACTATCCACCTATGTAAAGAGGCAGCAAAGTATCGTACATGTCTTTGGAGCTAGCAGATATCTCCTTAGTACATGAAAGCAATGGTTGAATAGCATCTTCCACAAAAACAACATCACGGCTAACCAGAATGTGTTTAGTTTGTGGATGATACAGACGAGAGCCTTTACTTTCAGAACTGTACCCAACAAAATACATTTTACTGCTTTATCGTCCAATTTTTTGCGATGTTATTCAGGCACTAATGCATATGCCAAACAACCAAAAATACGTAGATGAGGAATAGATGGCTTGCAACCATGCCAAGCCTCATATGGAGTGATAGACTTCAGCGCTTTAGTGGGACACCTGTTCAATACATATGCTACACACATAACAACCTCAAGCCAAAAACTATGTGGTAAAGTCTGACTCTTGACCATACACCTCGCCATCTCCATGAGTGACCTATTCTTTCATTCAACAACTCCATTATATTGAGTTGTATATGGCAGTGTACACCGAAAATTTATCCCATGTTCAGCCAGAAATGCATTAAAGTCAGAAGACAAATATCCCCCCCCCCTCAATGAGAATGGGGGTGCCCATTTTACATGCTGAGAGATTTTCAGCCAAAACCAGAAACTGTTGAAGCACATAAACACTTTGGACTTGGCTTTCAATGGATATACCCATGCACGCCTAGAAAAATCATCGATGAAAGTCACAAAGTAAAGACAGTTCCCAAAAGAAGGTGTCTGCATATGACCACACACATCACTATGTACAAGCTGCCATTTCTGAGTAGCCCGAATTGAACCATCTTTTGGAAAGGAAGAATGATGCATTTTGCCCAAAATAAAGCCTTCACATACATGTTTACCAGGTGCTTCAAGTTTGGGCAGAGAGGACACAATTTCAAATTTCTCTGGGCGTAGCAAACTAGCAAAATTCAGCTGACCAAAGCATGCATGCCAAAACTTTGCATCTGACATAGCTTGAGAATCATGTACTGCACATGCCAAATCATTTATAGATCTTTCATAGTCTATGAGCTTATACAGTCCACTACATAAAATGTGAGAAGCAATAATGATGTCACCATTTGACAGATCATGAACTCTGCATCTGTTATCAACAAATTTCACAACCAAGACAATCTTGGCTAATGGAGAAACTGATAACATATTTTTCTTGATCCCTGGCACAAACAAGGCATCTGACAAAGTGAAAGAACTACCATCAACAGTAGTCAAAATGATCTTACCAGCTCCCATAACAAGATAGGAGGAGTTATTGGCACATGTAACACTATTCTCTGTAGGGGCAGGCTCGAGTGAAGAGAAGAAACTGCGCTGCGAGGTAATATGTTTGGTTGCCCCACTATCAAAGTACCAAACATCTAAGTCTACTGTAGACATGCACTGCTCATGAGAAGATGGGTCAAAAGCAAACAGTAGTAAATACCCATTCTTCTTCTTGCACAAGATTAGCAGACTCTGTTTTCGGTGTAGAGGCCTCTACAACAACCATTCCGGCCTCTTTCTTCTTTGCCTCTTTAGCAGCCATTTTTGGACAGCTCTTGATGACATGATCATTTGTTTTATAGTATTTGCAAAACAATTTTTGCTTTTCTAATTTCTTCTCATCTTTTTCTTCCTTCTTCGAATGTGTAGCATTTGCAGATTTCTGCTTACGAGTAGAAGAGCTTCATTTACCTTTGCCCTTCTGACTAGCCAGCAAAGCTTGATCTGCAACACACATAATAGACTTGTTTTGCCTAGATTGGTCTTCGTGCAATAGAACATAGACTAACTCCTCAAATGACAAGGCACTTGGATTTCCTTTCATAATCAAATGAAGAGTAGAAGCAAAAATCTGATATGAGTCAAGAAGACCATTCAGAACGGTCTTCACAAGTGAGCTATCTGGTATAACTTCATCAGCAAAAATCAATTGTTCTTTCAAATCCTTGATCTTTGTGAGAAAACTGTCCATAGAATCACTTTCATTCATGTGCTCACTCTCCAATTGTTTTTGGAGGTAAGCAACACGAGCATCATTCCTAGCCTGGTACAATGTGGCAAGTGTATCCCAAGCATCCTTAGCTATTTTGCAAGAGCGAATGTGAGGAATAATGGCACGTTTGACAGACAAAGCTATCAATGCATGTGCTTGAGCATCTCTGTCATCTCAACAAATTTGCTCTACAGTAGGTGCAGCAAAAACAGCAGCACAAGTAGGAATCTATAGAATATCATCATCTTCGACACCATATCCATCAGCTCCAGCACCTGTATTTGCAGTACCTATATTTCTAGGTGTAATAGGACATCTTTCAACACCCTGCACAATATTCCATAGTCCTTTTGCGACCAATACATGACGCATCATATAAGACCATAATGGGTATTTGGTACCATCTAACTTATCCTCAACAACCAACATACAAAATACATCACTGCTTTCAACCATGGCCGGTGACTAAAATACCTTGATGCAGAAAATTGACTATATCTCAAAAAGTTGAACAGAATTGCCTAGACGAATTCTGTTAAACTTGTAGCAGACTTTGAGATGCTTATACTGGCAGACCGAAACTGGTATATAGATTTGGCACAAAAAGATGGAATAGCCTACACAAGCACTACGATAGTGCATTCAGAGGTCGAAATGAGCTGAGATCGCAATTTCGGCACAAGATAGCAAAGCTGTATTGATCTTTGAAACACCCTGAGTATGCTTACCAAATTTTGTGCGATTCTGAGATTGCAATTGGAGAGATGTAGACAACGCCCTAGATGAAGTGGCGACCTGCTCTAATACCAATTGTTGGAGTTAGACGTCTGCAGAAGCAGGCGAACAACACAAGGAAGAAGAAGAAGCTTGGAGCACAACACACAATGCTAAATGTATTACCACTAGAATGTACAAAGATAAGTAGCCCGTTAGGGCAATAGGCATATATCCAAGCCGAGGGAAAAAAACCTCCTAAAGATGGAAAAAAGTGCCCCGGTGGTCCTAGAGTGTTCACACACATCACTACCTAAATATATCAACAACTATGAAGACAACAACAAAGGTATACATATGTAAAATCAAATACCATGACACCAATCACCAAAAAAAACTAAATCCTACATATATGACTCAAAAGAGTTTATGAACATCATCCAAGGTGTACACGTTCAAGTTACCAACTAGAAAATGTGTGACATAACAAACCAAGGCTTACATATATAAGGCTAAATACTTTATGGACATCCATCAAAATTTTCACATCTTTGGACACAACCAAGAATCTTCTACTATGTGGCCATCAACCAAATTCTACAGATACAATCATGAATAGTTTTTGGACACATAACAAAGAATGTACGTTTATGGAAGAGATCCAGTTTCTTCACATAACCCAAGACAATCTGACATCAAACAAGGTCTAAACATAAGGGAACTACCAATGTGTGAAAATCAACCAAGTTTTTCATATCCATGTACACCAAACAAAGTAGATATATGTGTAGACACCAACCAATATATCCACATATAAACATTAACATCCAATTGAAATAATGACAAATTATAAACATTTAGCTTGATATCCAAGAAAAAAAACTAGTTTCTACCAAGAAACAAGATTCATGTACACATAGAATCAAAAGAAAATATAGTTTTAACATATTTAGTAAAAATATTTTTTTGGTAGTTGTTATATGCATAAACACACAATCCCTTTCAAACATCCACACGTACTCAAAATAATACTAAATTTTTTTGACATAATCTTTGATATCATAAAATGATAAGGATCATTTGAAAACATTTCATCATTTCCATTATGGATGCCATCTTCTTTTTGACAAATCAAATATTTATGCCAATTCGTTTATTCTTATCACAATCACCATTGTCAATAACATATTATTTGATGAGATTAAGAATGAAGCATGGCATGAAATAATATTTTGGAATAACATTTAAATATTTATTATTTTTCATCATAATTTTTTATTCTACCTTTGGAACTATTTTCTTTTGTTGAACATTGAAATATGTGTTTTGCTAATTCATCATGAAAGTCAACACCAAATACAATGGCTATTAGTTCAAAGCGGAGGCCTTCTAACTTTGAATAAAAATGTGCATTTAATTTGCATGAAGGTTTTCCATTGATAACTTGACAATTCTCTTCACTATCACTTACACACAATTTATAGTGAGCCATTCTTAAAAGGTTGCGATAAATAGCAGTGATCTAGAGAAGACAAGTTTTGAGTCCATGTTTATCACTTTTGGAGGTGTTAAACCTTCTCCAAAGATCCCCAAACACTTCATTTACATCGCCAAAATCCATCAATAGCTTGAGATTTCCTAAAACATATCAAATTTGTCAAAATGTTTGAATTGAGTTATTTTTTATGTTATACTAAAAGTTGAGTTTTTAGAAATTCCTATTTTCGTCTTCATTTAATAACCCATATGAAGTTGTAAAATGTTAAAGATTATATTTTTCTCTAAAAGCACATGATGTGGCCTATCAAATCCAAGTGAATATGCCATCAAAGCCTTAAGGGTGTCTTCAAGAAAAATCAAGCAATTTGGTGTAAAAGCAGGATACTTAAGTGTCCCAGGACACTCAAGTGTCCTAGTACAGAACTACTGCTAAATAACATGCCGATTTATCCATAAGTAAATCAAGCATCCAATAGCATGCTAATAGAGAGCAAAATCAAAAGCATCACAAAGAGTCAACTGTAAACTTGTTTCCATAGGAGTGGCAACATGTTTGCAATCTTCCAGGCCAAAACACTTTAATGTGTCAATATAACTTGTTTGACACAAATTTATTCACCCATCAACTTGCATAAATTGAATGCCCAAATAATGATGTAAATGCCCCAAATTTGACATCTCAAAGAGACATGCAAATTAGCCTTAAATTCAATAATATGCTTCTCATTAGGGCCAAAGAGTAGCATGTCACCAACCTATACTACGATGATTAGAAGTACATCTGCATGCTTGACATCTAAGGTGTTCTTAGTTGGATTGTTCCCAAAACCATGTGCAATCAAGTAGGCATGTATCTTTTCATAACAAGCACATGGTGCTTGCTTCAAACCATATAATGCTTTTTTCAGCCTACACAATTTCTTTTCATGCCTTTTCTACACAAAACCACGGGATTGAAATACATACACTTCTTCATGTAAGTCACCATTCAAAAATGTATTTTTAATGTCCAATTGATGTACATTCAAACCATGATGGGCTACAAGTACACAAATGCTACGAACAATGGTCATTTGGCATGTGGGAGCAAAGGACTCTTCAAAATCAATGCCTCTTTCTTGAGAATGTCCTTTGGCAACAAGCCTAGCTTTATACCTATCAATTGTTCCATCAAGCTTACGTTTTAGCTTTTGTATACCCATTTAGTGCTAATGGCCTTTTTGCCTAGATGCAAATCACATAAGGACAAAGTACCATTCTTCATAATTGCATCATATTTAGCTTTCATAGCAACCATCCAATTTTTTGAATTTTGTTCTTCATCAAAAGAAATAGGCTCATTCTCATCACAAACGCTAGAGGCAACCATTTCATAGAAATCTGATGCAAAGGAAACACTATGACAGCCCATGGTTTTAACCTCTTGTATGTCATACCTCTCATCAACAAGTGCATCATGTAAATCTCCATCAAAAGTGGAATGATCTGCATCATCATGTGGAGCCAGTAAAGGCTGATAAATTGCCTCAATTTGGATGAGCATTTGATTTTCTACCTTTAAAAAGAGGCAATGGAGTGTCATACACATTTTTGGGGCTAATTGATGTCTCCTTGTTACATGAAAGTAATGGCTGAATTGCATCTTCCACAAAGACAACATCACAATTAACCAAAAGGCATTTGATATGTGGATGATACATATGATAGCCTTTGCTTTCAGAATTGCACCCAACATAAATACATTTTACTGCTTTATCATCTAATATCATGCATTGTTGTTCACGCACAATGCATATATCAGACAACCAAAGACACATAGATGAGCAACATATGGCTTACAACCATGCCAAGCCTATGGAGTGACCAATTGCAGTGCTTTGGTGGGACACCAGTTAAGTACATATGCTATGCACATAACAACCTCAACCCAAAAGCTATATGGTATAACCTGACTTTTGACCATACACCTTGCCATTTCCATGAGAGATCTATTTTGTCTTTCAGCAAATCCGTTTTGTTGAAAAACTTTGAACTTTGCTTTCAATGGATACACACATGCATGCTTGGAGAAATCATAAAAAAAGTTCATGAAGTAAAGGTAGCTCCCAAAAGAAGGTGTGTGTATAGGACCAAAGAATCACTATGGACAAGAAACGATCTATGAGAAACTCAAATTGAACCATCTTCTGGGAAGAAGGAATGCTGCATTTTGCCCAAAATACAACCTTCATAGACATGTTTACAAGGTTCCTCAAGTTTGTCCAAAGAGGAAACCATTTTATATTTCTACATGCATAGCAAACTAGCAAAAATTAGATGAACAATTGTGCATGCAAAAGCTTTGCATCTTAGATAGCTTGAGAAACTTGTACACATGCTGAATCATCCATAGATTTTGCATAGTCTATGACCTTGTACAACCCACAACATAAAATGCCACAAGCAATAATAACATCCGATTTGAGAAGCATGAATTGTACATATGTCATCGATAAATTTGACAACCAAGCCAATCTTGGCTAGTGTTGAAACTGACAACGTATTTTTCTTGATCCTTGGCACATAAAAAGTATCTCACAATGTGAAAGAACTACCATTAGTAACAGTCAAATCGATCTTACCAACTCCCATTATTGGATATGAGGATTTGTTAGCATATATGACAATATTCCCTATAGAGGCAGACTCAAGTGAACTAAATAAACTGTGCTGCAAAGTAAAATGTTTGGTTGCCCCACTATCAAAGTACCAAACATCTAAGTCTACTATAGACATACATTGCTCAAGAGAAGATGGCTCATAACTGCAGAAAGTAGTAAACACCTATTTTTCATTATGCACAAGATTAGTAGACTCTATTTTAGGTCTAGAGGCCTTTACAACAACCATTCCAACCTCTTTCTTCTTTGCCTCTTTTGCAACCAATTTAGGTCAACTCTTTATGACATGATCATTTCCCTTACATTATTTGTAAGATTGTTTCTTCTTTTTTGTTTTGTTCTCATCTTTGTCTTCCTTCTCTGACTGTGTAACATTAGCAAATTTTTGCTTATTAGTAGATGAGCCCCATTTTTTGTTGCCCTTCTTACTAGCTAAGAAAGCTTGATCTACAATATGCATGTTCAACCTGCTCTAGCTAGACTAATCATCCTGCAGTAAACTAGAGAATAACTCCTCAAATGTTAAGGCATTTGGATTGCCTTTCATCATCAATCAAAAAGTAGAAGCAAAACTCTAATATGAATCTAGAAGACCATGAAGAGCAATCTATACAAGTGAACTATATGGCAAGACTTCATCAACGGAAATCAAATAATCCTTCAAATCTCTGATCTTTGTGAAAAAACTATCCATAAAATCTTCTTCATTGATATGCTCACTCTCCAAATATTTTTGGAGATAAACAATGTGAGCCTCATTTCTTGTCAAGTATAAAGTGGTAATTGTACCCCAAGCATCCCTTGCTATTTTGCAAGAGTGAATTTGATGGATAATGACATGTTTGATAGACAAAGCTATCAATGCATGTGCATGAGCACTCTGCCATCCCAACAAAGTTGCTCTATATAGGTGCAGCAAGAACCACAACATGAATAAGAATTCAAAGATCATCATCTTCAACACCATCTGCATCACCTTCAATAATTGTATTTGCAAGTGTAATAGGATGTTTTTCAAAACCTTGCACAATATTCCACAACCCTTTTGCTACCAATACATGATGCATCATATATGCCCACAATGGGCAATCAGTACCATCCAAATTATCCTCAACAACCAATGTACAGAACACATCATTGCTTTTAGCCATGGCCACTAACTAAATACCTTGATGCAAAAAAATGATATAAAAAGACCATGGTTGGAGAATGAGAACTGCAAATAATGGATCAAGTGTTTTATGTGGAGCACATGCAAACATACCTTCTATTGAATTTTACTTTTTCATTTGTTATTATTTCTCATATGAGACTCGAATGGAAACAAAAGTAATGGATATTGGTTTTGTGTTGCTAAAATTTGATCTAGAGATAGTTCATAATCACATTAAGTAATGATTATAAGCCAAATCATTCAAGAAATAGAAATCAGCTTTGAAAATCTTCCATTCATTCACTAGAGCACTATGTGATGATTGCATGCCTCTATTGGGAGTATGGGACTTACTTTGACCAAAAAATTGGGTAGACTCCACTATGGAGTGAGACAATAGTGGGCATTGGTTTGATGTCTTGTGAAACCTTGTACATAGTTATGAGAGTTTTTCTTTTTTTTGTTAATCTAAATTTAATTTTTGCATAGATAATTCATTAAAACCAAGAAAAAAACATTAAAACCAAGAAAAAAACTTCAAAAACAAATGATTTATTTAACCTAATGAGAAATTTGAATATGTGGTTAAAACTTCATCCAAATTTTATATTCTTTAAGAACTTCAACAAGTACTATAAGAAACATGTAATTCAAGAATTTTCCTTCTAAGCTCAATTGATGAGTATGCTTCAATATTTGAACTCAAAGAACATACATTCCATGAAGCCAAAGTTGATACAAAGTACAAAACAATTGACAAGAACATTAAGCCCATCGCTCAATTTGCAAAAAGGAAGTGACAAAAAGTCTAAGCAAGTTGCAAAAGGGCCCTATTTTATGAAATAAACAAAACATAGGGAACATATTCATAGATGAGACATCAAACAAGTTAAAATAGGAAGTAATTACATGTTACAGTGCCACATGTCCCTTGGAATCTTTGCCCCATACTAGTCTCAAAGGCTCGCTTTCTTGAGCTGATGATATTGCTTAAGGAGAAGATAAACATGTAGATTCTTGATCCATCTTCAACTCTATATTTCCAATGGTAATTCATTGTAGCTAAAAATAATGGAAAATTAAGGTTCATTCATCCGATCAATAAAGTAACGATTTGAAATATAGGAATAGGGTCAATAGTAGTCTACAAAAGCCTTTTTTGGTCACTCTATCTACTCCATGGGTGATCTATAATCAAGTTATGCCTAGTTCCAACTTGCTATTGAGAGTAGAGATATGACCATGATGAAAATCCCTTTGGGCTTAGCATGTACGTGTACTTTGCCACAAGGATTGATAACTGTGAAGAGAGATGGTGGATGCAATCCAAAGATGAGTAGGTGCCGCTACAACCAGCTTCACACCAGCCAACTGAGACTTCAGAGTTGATTAGTAGACCCTTTGAGCTTCCTAAATCCACCAAAATATCAGCCAAGTACTTTGGAACATGTATCCCAAAAGTTTAAGTCAAGACCGACAAGTTGCGAAATGACTAGCTCCCAAAACTTGCTATTTTTGGACATACACCTGCTGGAAAAAATGAACAGTGCTCTCAACCTGGAAGGAATTAGAAAAATTCCTTTTGGTTATAGCAAATAGACTTAGCAAGCTTCCTATTCCAAGTTAAAACACTTCAAATGATGGACTGAGCACTGAGAACAAGTTTCATCAAGTTCTGGAACATTCCCACAATTCTCGGGGCTCTGCAGAGATAGACCAGTAAGCAGTAAAATGCAGATATCTCCAAAAGTATAAATCCAATGACCTTGAAAATTTATAGGTAAAAACTAGACAGTAAGAGCTATCCAACGCACTTTAAAACACTGAAAAAGGTTCAGTAAAACTCGAGATATGACCTTCTGAAGTTACTGCTCTGAGTGAGTATAGCAGAGAACAAAACAGAGAGGTAGATGATAATAAATGTATAGATTCACATATGATTACAACCACATTGGCAATGAATCTTTGCACAATGGGAGTAGAATGATAGAGCTATGGAGTAAGCTCTTCAATCTCTACAAAATGACATGAAGTGGTCACGTACAAGGCTTGCTAATCGCCTCTTCCTTCTTGCTCCTTTTATAGCTATTCTTGGAGGGAGTTTTGAATTCGAATTCGAATGGCTCCACCTAAAAGTGATCCCCAAAGTTAGGAGAGATTCCCTCAGCTCAAAAATTCGTGATTTTGGTAGTTGGAGCCACGAATTTGCTTTTACATCATGGATGAGGTAAGCCATCCTTTTACTTTTTTCTTTTTCCATTTACAAGAGATAAAATGTACTCTTTTACAAGAGGTGTTCACATGACTACTCATGTGACTTACAAATGAGGATAATATCAAGCATATCAAGCATGTAGGCTTGGGCAAAATGCACCAACAGCTCCCCCTCAAGCCTAACATGCTTGGCCTCCAAATAAGTCTTCAATTGTCCTTGATTTCCTGCAAACCAATCATCAACTTGAATCTACTTAATTTCGTACCATCAAGAGCTTTCGTCAACATGTCTGCACATTGCATATCTGTAGAGACGTAGGATAGTTGAATATCCTTGCTCATTAGCTTCTCCCTTACATAATGGTAGTGGACTTCAATATGCTTGGTTCTAGCACGGTATACCGGATTAGCTGCTAGATGTAGTGAGCTTGTGTTGTCACCAAAAATGTGAGGTGTTGAAGAATGAAGTCCAAGATCTGTGTACAAAGATTTTAACCACATGATTTCTTGAGTTGCATTAGCCAAACCTCTATATTCAGCTTCAGTAGAAGATAATGCCACGGTTGGTTGCTTCTTCGATGACCAAGAAATGATTTTTGAACCTGCAAATGATATATACCCTGATGTGCTTCTTCTATCATCTTTAGATCCGGCCCAATCTGCATCTGAGTAGACCTTTAGCTCAATATCTGAAGTAAATGAATAGAACAAACCTTCATTCATGGTCCCCTTTAGGTACTTGAGGACTCGCTTGGTCGCTTCCATATGTGGTCTTCTCGGCTTATGCATAAACTGACTCAATATGCTAACACTATAGCATATATCCACCCTTGTGAGTGTTGCATAGTTCAAACTTCCAACCAAGCTTTGATAGCTTGTGATGTCTTCAATTGGCTCTCCTTCATAAGCACTAAGCTTATGATTTTGCTCCATAGGTGTACCTGCACACTTTGTATTTTCCATCTTGAACTTGACGAGCATGTCATGGACATACTTCCTTTGTGTGATGTATATACCTGAATCTGTGTAGATCAACTCCAATCCAAGAAAATAAGTGAGTGGTCCGAGGTCACTTATTTTGAACTCCTCCTTCATTTGACTCTTTACCTGTTTGATTCCTTCAAGATCATTGCCTGTGATAATAATATCATCAACATACACACATAAATAGATCACTTCAGATCCATTCCTCTTTATGAACAAAGAGGTATCTGCCTTGCTAGCTTTGAATCCTTGGTCCTGCAAATAAGTAACCAATCTGAAATTCCAAGCTCTTGGAGCTTGCTTCAATCCATACAAAGCTTTCTTTAGTTTGCATACATAGTTAGGATGATGTGCATCCTCATATCCAGGAGGTTGTGCCATATACACTTCCTCAGAAATCCATCCATTCAAGAAAGCATTCTTTACATCAAGTTGATAAAGATTCCAATTTCTAGATGCAGCAAGACTTATGAGAACCCTAATTGTAGGCATTTTTGCAACAGGAGAGAAAGTCTCCTCATAATCAATACCATGGGTTTGAGCAAACCCTTTAGCAACTAACCTTGCTTTGTGTCTATTTATACTTCCATCTGGATTCCTCTTGATTTTGTATATCCATCGAGATCCGATTATCTTCATAGATGGCTTGTTAGGTACAAGCTCCCAAGTGTCATTCTCCTTCAAGGCTTCCATTTCTTCATCCATTGCATCTCTCCAAGCTTTCTTGCTTTGTGCTTCTTCGAATGTGGTAGGTTCTTCATTGGTTGAATCCTTTGCAATGTAGATTGAGTGCTTGGTGACCAAAGAAGTATCATAACCAAACCTCTCTGGTTTCTTCTTCTCCCTCGAAGACCTTCTAAGTGGTTGATGTGAGCTCTCGGGTCCATATGTAGCATCCTGCATCTTTGCTTTACCTTTGTTCTTCCATAGCTTTAGTCTTTCCAAGTCTTCTAGGTCAATCTCCGAATCACTTTCTTCAATCTGCTTTGGCTCCTTTGGTTGAAGTGATGGAAAATCTTCATCCAAGTCATATGGCAGCTTCACTTTTCTGTCATCATCAAACCATGATTTGTTTTCATCAAAAATTACATCTCTACTCACAGAAAATCCTTTATTGGTTGGATTGTACAATCTATATCCTTTTTGGTTTTGATCATAACCAATGAATACACACTTCTCTGCCTTGGGATCCAATTTCCCTCTTACTTGAGAAGGAATGTGAGCATAGGCTAAGCATCCAAAGATTTTACAATGCTCTAGACTAGGTCTTCTTCCATTCCACACTTCATATGGAGTGGTTCCATCTAGTGACTTAGATGGAAGTCTATTTATGAGATATGTGGCTGTCGACACAGCCTCTGCCCATAGGTAGTTCGGCAATCCCTTTTCGTTGAGCATGGACCTTGCAGCTTCGACGATAGCTCTATTCCTCCTCTCTGCTACACCATTGAGTTCAGGTGTATACCTTGTAGTGACTTCCCTTTTAATGCCTCTTTCATGCAAGAAGGCATCAAATTCAGAAGAGAAGTATTCTCCTCCACCATCTGATCTGAGTCTTTTCAAAGTCCTACCTGTTTGATTTTCAACAAGAGCAATATACTTCTTAAAGCAATTAAACATTTCATCCTTGTGCTTCATGAAAAACAGAATGGTCCACCTGCTACAATCATCTATGAAAGACACATAATATCTTGAGCCTGATATAGATGGCTCCTTACTTGGACCCCACACATCCGTGTGCACTAGATCCAAAGGATTTTGATACATATATCCTTTCTTATTGAAAGGTTGTCTATGAGCCTTGCCGAGTTGACAAGCTTCACACTTATAAATCATGTGTTGCCTTGTGATATTAGGCAAACCAAGTACACTTTGGTCCCTGCAAATCTGTTTGAGTGTCCTCTCACCAATGTGAGCAAGCCTTTTGTGCCATATCTCCAACTCTGTTAGAGTTTGAGATCCATAGCTAAACAAAGCTATGTTCTTTGTATCTTCCACTTCAAAAGTGAAAAGCCTTCCTGTCTTTTCTCCTTTGGCAATCCTTCGAAAGCCTTGCCTTGGGTCTTCAACATATGCTCCAAATCGATTGAATCTAACCTGCAATCCTTTTTCAACAATCTGTCCAACACTTATTAAATTTTTGGTAATTGTAGGGACATACAAGAAGGTTCATATTCCCATCTGATGTCTTCACATTACCTATCTTCTCCACTGAGTGCTTTGTGTCATCTCCTGTCTGCACTTCATGCTTGTTCTGAGGATCTTCCAAATCAGAAAGTAAAGCCACATTTCCTGCTACATGGTTCGAGCATCCCGAATCAATGTAAAATATGTGATCATCATCCTTACCCTTCTTTGTTGATAGATTCATAATCAATAATGAATCTTCTTGACTTTGGTCCTCTGCATAGTTATTGTAATCTCTTCTTCCTCTATGGCCACTTTGATAGTTGTTGTTGTTGTTGTAATTGTTGTTGTAGTAGTTGTTGTTGTTGTAGCCTCCATTGTACCTACCTCTATTTGATCCATAGCCACCTCTATTGAATCCTCTTCCTCTTGAGTTCCTCGGGTTCCTGAAACATTCTTCAGTAGTATGGTTAGATAAGCCACATATGTTGCAAGGTTGAGATGATTGGAATCTCCCCCTGCCTTGCTTTCCACCTCTGCCTCTTCCTCTAGCTCTTCCTCTACCTGCAAAGTTTGCTTGGAAAGAGCTTCCTTCATCTTCATTCTTCCTATTCTTTGACTTGTCCTTGACCTTAGCTTTATCAGAATATAAGGCAGAAGTTTGATTACCTCTTGAGGACTCACCACCTTTGCTAATCTTTGCTTCATGAGTGAAGAGTTGGCCCATGAGTGTGTTGAGGTCGGGTACATGCATATCCATGTATAAATCCATGGCTGTTGTGAATGACTCCCACTTGTCGTCTGCTTTGATTCCATTCATGATTTGTCTTATGATTTGCTCCTCTTCAATTACCTCTCCAATGCTTCCAAGTTGGTCGGAAATCTCCTTCATCTTTGTGACATAATCAGTCACATTTTGCTTCGGGCTTTTCTTCATTGTTGTGAACTCCATCCACAATTGGTTCTTCCTTGCTCGAGTGTTGGAAGAGAAGAAAGAAGCAAGTGCATTCCAGGTTTCTCTTGATGTCTTGCATCCCTTGACATGAGGTAAAAGAAAATCAGAGATTGAGTTTAGAATATAGGACCTTGCAAGTGCATCCTTCGAACACCAATTCGAAAGTCCTTCCACTTCTTCATGTGATGGTTGCCCTTTGTTCCTCATGGTTGGCATTGCTTCATCTCCGGATATGAATCCATATAGATTCCTTCCTTGAAGGTAAGCCTCCATCCTTAGAGACCATGCCGGGTAGTTGTTTCGATCCAATTTGTCAATTGTTGATGGAAATCCATCTCCCATGTTGCTTGACTATGCTCTGATACCACTGTGAAGAGAGATGGTGGATGCAATCCAAAGATGAGTAGGTGCCGCTACAACCAGCTTCACACCAGCCAACTGAGACTTCAGAGTTGATTAGTAGACCCTTTGAGCTTCCTAAATCCACCAAAATATCAGCCAAGTACTTTGGAACATGTATCCCAAAAGTTTAAGTCAAGACCGACAAGTTGCGAAATGACTAGCTCCCAAAACTTGCTATTTTTGGACATACACCTGCTGGAAAAAATGAACAGTGCTCTCAACCTGGAAGGAATTAGAAAAATTCCTTTTGGGTATAGCAAATAGACTTAGCAAGCTTCCTATTCCAAGTTAAAACACTTCAAATGATGGACTGAGCACTGAGAACAAGTTTCATCAAGTTCTGGAACATTCCCACAATTCTCGGGGCTCTGCAGAGATAGACCAGTAAGCAGTAAAATGCAGATATCTCCAAAAGTATAAATCCAATGACCTTGAAAATTTATAGGTAGAAACTAGACAGTAAGAGCTATCCAACGCACTTTAAAACACTGAAAAAGGTTCAGTAAAACTCGAGATATGACCTTCTGAAGTTACTGCTCTGAGTGAGTATAGCAGAGAACAAAACAGAGAGGTAGATGATAATAAATGTATAGATTCACATATGATTACAACCACATTGGCAATGAATCTTTGCACAATGGGAGTAGAATGATAGAGCTATGGAGTAAGCTCTTCAATCTCTACAAAATGACATGAAGTGGTCACGTACAAGGCTTGCTAATCGCCTCTTCCTTCTTGCTCCTTTTATAGCTATTCTTGGAGGGAGTTTTGAATTCGAATTCGAATGGCTCCACCTAAAAGTGATCCCCAAAGTTAGGAGAGATTCCCTCAGCTCAAAAATTCGTGATTTTGGTAGTTGGAGCCACGAATTTGCTTTTACATCATGGATGAGGTAAGCCATCCTTTTACTTTTTTCTTTTTCCATTTACAAGAGATAAAATGTACTCTTTTACAAGAGGTGTTCACATGACTACTCATGTGACTTACAAATGAGGATAATATCAAGCATATCAAGCATGTAGGCTTGGGCAAAATGCACCAACAATAACCTTAGTAGCACATCTGATGAATGCTATGAACATGGACTTACATGACTTTATTCCAAATGTGATTATGCCATTCACTGATGATATATCAATAAAAAGGATAAGTGGAAAAGCTAAAACATGAGACCTTTCATGATGTAGGAAGTTTGTTAATAAACATATCTATGAGAATGATTTGAAGAGGTTGGCTGAAGATCTTCTGTTGAAAAATCTATGTTGGTGCCAATGAAGTACTCATTGTAGGACATACCCACCATTGAAATCTACAAAAGGGAATGTTTGGTTAAATCTAGAAAAGGGAATTTTGGGTTAAATATACAAGTGTTGGGAGAAATATTTTGTTTTCACCATTGAAAACAAGATGGTTTCTTTTTTTCCAAAGGATAAACAAAATCCTAAGCCTTATAGTATTTGATAGATATATGTCTCTAAAATGAGTTAAGTCCAACTAATATCTCCTACCATTGGAAAGGTGTTTTCTTCTAAGGAAGTCATTTATAATGGAGCCAATGCCAATAGGTTCTGGCATGATGACAGTCAACAAAAAGGTGAATGAGAGTTTCATCCTTTTTACTGAAGGCACAAACAATCTAAGTGTGTTGTATTCAGTTCAACTTGTTGGCAAACCAGATGTTGAGGTTGTAGAAAGGAAAGACCAAAAACCCTCACCACCTTGCATGGAAGCAAGAAGGAAGGCTCAAGAGTGACTCTCCTCTCATCCACCCCTACCTCCCACATGTTCAAGCCATTGGCATCAGACACATGCTATGCCACATGCTTGAAAACAAGGAGAATAGGGAGTCAAGGATCCTAGTCCATGAGGAAAATACAAGCAAATGCCACTACTCTACTCACACAAAGGAGAGACATGCATAGGCACACACACACCACTCTCACACACTCACAAAGACACAAATACATGAATGTAACTAGTCTTGGAGTAAATGAGAGCCTTCTTCCATTGATAAGAGATATTAGATGAGAGCACATCGACCAAAAGCTCCCTCCTCTTTACAAAAATGAGCTTCTATATATAGGCTAAGCTCTATTCCCCATGTGCTTCTTTGAAAAGTCAAAAAGTGGATCTCTCTCTAACTAACATATCTTCTAGGATATTCTAAAATCAAGTTTTGTAACCACCAAATCCCAAGAATATGCATGCTCGGATTTTCTAGGTGGGAAATCCTTAGAAGGGCAAAAAAGGTGAAATATGAAGAGTCTTCTATACTAAGGCATAAAGAAATATTAAAAAGTGTTCTAGGATAGTGTTCACATGTGACACTCAAGTATATACAAAAAGGGTTATTCTTATGGCCTAGGGAGGGTTCCTATGCACCATTGAGGATGTGTGCATACCCTACAACCCAACACTCTCCTCCCCCTAGACTTTGTCATCCTCGACAAAGATAAGAGAAGAGGATCATACATAACTAAACTGTTCCAAGTTGGAGTCAAGTCTAGAAACTCTCCAGATCTACAAATTTGCAATTCTTGAGTCTGCAAAGCTTTCAGGCTACAAATCTTCAGGTCTTCAATGATCTTCAAATCCGTAGCACTTCAATCTTCCAACCAGCAAGCCATCAGTCCTTCCTTCAATCTGCAAATCCTTAGACTTTAGAGATGGGTGACACAATCCCCTTGGGGGCAGTCAGCCCAGTATACACCTTACTGCGTAGTCCCATGTAGGACTGATAGAGCCTCACCCAAGAACCTGAAATTAAACATACAAAAACGAGTAGACTGTTTCTGAAAAGAGGTAGAATATAACATTTAGTTCAATTGGTAGTTTCCACTTTAGGGGACATCAAGTCCTATAGGACTAGCTCTTCTAGAGAGAAGTCCACATGGAGAGCTAGCTATTCCTGCAATCCACAAATTAAAGCACCAAAGGCCAAGAACCCAAGTAGTGGTCCATATGACTTATATTTTTTCCATGTCACAATCACTTAATCACAATCGTTTAGCTATATGGATGAGAGCTAAAAACAACATTCAGTGAATAAAGCCATGTATATTCTTTGCTAAGTAGACATGCTTGGTCAAGGGTTAAAAAACCTTCAAGTCATCTAGAGCAATTTCTACAAATCATAGTGTCACATCATCTAACAGGGGCAAGAATGATTAATGCAGAAGTTCAATATGTGCAGGCCTATAATGAAAAACTTATTTGATTAATCCAGCAATTACTAGTCACAAGGCTAAGACGATGACTGTATCAAATTACACCGATGCTTTTAGTGCCTGGAATTTTAGTTATATGCAAGCCGTTTCATGTGAAAAGAGATGCAATGAGTAATCAAGTTTTAGTCTGAATGATCAGGTGAGAGCATCACAAAGTGATTCATTTCGAGATTGATAAAACATGTAGGCAATTTATCAACAGAAGAAGCAATGTCAGTCATATGCCCCTAATCATACCAAGTTTCTCCCAAAACTGGGATAGAGGGTAATTACACACCAATCCCACATGGGTCAGTCACAAGATTTTCAAAACTATTATCAAACCTATGAGTATCTTAAAAAACACATCCATCACAAGAGAGCAACTTCTGCATCATGCATGAACCAACTTCCCTATCCCAGACAATTATCAATTCTGCAAATTAAAAGATAGTCCCTAAATCCTTAACAATATATGTTGCTTTTAGACATTAGTGGCCCTCAAAACCACCAAAGGACATTGTACAATTAGTAGTGGTAGTACTTTAAGAAAAATTGGAAGTTTCCATCAATCACATATGATTAGTCTTCCAATGCTTCTCAGCTCATCAAGGTGATCACACTTGCATGAATCTCAAGCCTCAATCAGTGAGTATCTGTGTGTCGACCTCCAGGAACCTGCAACATAAACATTAGTAAATCATCCCATAGCAATGATGTATCTCAAGACCTCTGGGCCACCATCTGCTGCAAGCCTTCAACAATGAAAAGATTCAACATTATAGAAGAAACCAAAACTTCCAACTACTCTTTCCCTGGTTAGGATCACCATGTTTGACCCATTCCTAAGGAGAACAGTCACAATGTCTTCCAATCCTGTTTGTGAGTGTGCTTTCTTACTAATCTATCCAATTTAGTGCATAGTAGCAGTGCACAGGTGACTGCCGTTCAAAAGCCAGTGTGCATGTAACCATGGAAAATCGTTAAGGCCAGCTAAAGATTTCTCATCATGCAGGTTTTGTCAGAATTACAAGTGAACACTGAGAACATATATACGAATAAAGCAAGCAAATCCTCAACTTCCTTGCTGCATTGACATCAACAGAAAACCCTAACGATTAGAAGTTACCATCATTCTTCCTTTGAACCTGCCATAGTATTATCCAATGTCCTCATCTATAGGAGTCAAGAGGGATCAATGCTGAATTCTGTATGTGTTGGCTTGCAATGCATTAAGTGAGCATTGTAAAACCAGAGAATTACTTCCCTGGCAAAAAACAATCACTCGGACCTTTGTGATTGGATTCACACAGTGTTTCCAGCTTTATTGGAACAAGATATCCTCCAGACATTCTTCAGATAATATTGAGCATGCAGTGTATAAAGGAAAAAATAGTCAAGTCTTTAACACAGAGAGCATAAACAACCCCAAGCATTCATGAAATGCAACATGTTGGATATTTCCTAATACATGATTCCAAAAATAAGATTGTAAGTTCATCATTAATAATGGGGTTCATGCACAAGTGTGGGTCTTTCTTATGAGTGGCCAATGTTCTTGAAGCGAGTCACATAAATGCAACACATCAGAAGGAGAGATTCATGTGCACCCAAATGAGTCATTTATATAATGTAAGGATGGATTCAGCTAATCATGAAATTGGTTTTGATAAAAAATACATAGTTTATGTGATCCATATGCAAAGTTCAACAACCCCAAATCGTTCCCATGTGGATCTAGTTGAACTTTGCATATGGATCACATAAACTAGTTGAACTTTGCATATGTTTATGTGATCCATATAAATATCAACCTTCAGGACTGTTTTCAGCCACACTCGTAAAACTACAGGTTTCTTGAAAGTTTTCAGTTTTGGTGGGAGCAGTTGTTGCAAAATTTATGCAGGTTTTTTGAGCCTAAAACATCAGAGTTGACAGACACTTGCAAGTGTTATTGGCTACTTTTTGGGCTGTGTATTCAGCCCTGTAGTATCATTTTACTGATATATTGAGCACATACACACCATGTACGCTTATGTGGATACCGCTTATGTACGTCCATGTGGTCATTGATATAGCGGTTACGTTCTTTGCATAAAGCTTTTTACATTTGATAAAGAGGGTCGTGGTGAGGTTTTCTTAATTGGGAGACACCCAGATGTCGGGCTCTCTTTAGTGATGCAGGTGGAAGACTTACCCAGCCTCGCCATAGGAGATGTATGATAGTTGTTCATAGGTGCTCGATAAGACTAGTTGGCTTCTGTTGGGTAACTAGTTATATGCAGTGGACTCAGTGATTCACTATGCAGGAAAACATGCCAGTACTTGTAGTTTTATGATATTTTGACACTGGTCATATGCTCACTTTGTAGAGGATAGTCTGGCAAAATTTTTCCAGATTTTTGGTTTAGTCAACTATACAGTGGTCGATTTACTCCTTGATACACTTATTTGTTGGTGTTCAGACTCTTCTAGCTCCATTATCATTCTATTCAGTTCTCTACCATCATGGCATCAGAGTCTCAGGCACATCCGGTGGATCAAGGTCTAGTGCTAGTGTTCCGAGGAGGAGCTATAACTTGCAGGGCAAAGACCATTTTGAGATCGGAAAATTTGATGGCACAAACTTTGCTCTATGGAAGAATCAGATTAAAGATGTGCTAATTCAAAGGAGGCAATGGAAGCCAGTAAATGGGATTTCAAAGAGGCCTGTTGACATGGATGAAGATGATTGGGATGAGTTAGATGAAATGGCCAGGTCTACCATTCGCTTGCACCTGGCAGATAATGTTTACTTTACAGTATTAGACTGTGAAAGTCCAGAGGAGCTTTGGAAGAAGATATGCAATACATATGAAAAAGAGACAGCATCAAATAAAGTGTATCTGATGAGAAAATTATATGACCTTTGCATGAAGGACACAGATAGTGTTGCTGCTCATCTAAATGAGTTTGATGCTATATTCTCTCAGTTATAGGCTCAAAAAATGGATATGGATAATGAGATGAAAGCAGTATTATTGTTATGCACCTTGCCATCATCATGGGATACATTCTGCACAGCTATTAGCAATAGTGCACCTGGTGGTAAACTTGTCTATGATGACATATGTGGAGCACTCTTGAGTGAGGAGATTCGTAGAAAATCTATGGTTGGCACTCAGAGTGGAGATGCATATAACGTTCATGATTCTTACCAAGGAAAGAATCAACAACGTGGCAAGAGCAAGAACAAGGAAAAGAATGGTCAACGAAATAAGAGTAGAAGTAAATCAAGGAAGAGGGATATGGAATGCCATTATTGTCATAAGAAAGGACATATGAAGAAAGATTGTTATGCATTAAAGAATGCTAAAGGTAAAGGATAGAATGTTGATGGGCATGTTAAACAGTTACCTGCACCATCTACTTCGACTGTGAAGATTGAAGAAATTAATGCTAGTTCTGATGATGCTGATGTGCTGACACTTGATAGTACTGTGCTAACTAAGGCACTTATGGCTGATTCTCTTTCCCACACCTGGCTGCTAGATTCTGGTGCTTCTTTCCATGTGACACCACACAGAGAATGGTTCTCTAATTATGCAGCAAAGTCTCTTGGTACTGTGCGACTTGGTGATTCTTACCAATGTGACGTTGTGGGGATTGGAGATGTGGTTGTGCAGTTCATTGATGGTTCAAAATTTACTATGCATAATGTATGCCATGCACCTCAGTTATCGTGCAGTTTGATGTCAGTTGGTCAACTTGATGACCTTGGTTACAAGGTAGTCTTCTATGCTCAGTCCTTTTGTATATCAAAGAGCAATATGGTTATTGCAAAAGGAAGCAAAGTTGGCTCACTTTATCCTTTATTTGTATCACAGAAAGAACGCTTGTTAGTTGTTACTGAACAGCCTATGGCTTGTATTTGGCATGGTCGTTTGGGCCATATATCTCGCAGTGGAATGGAAAATCTTTCTCATTTTGGCTACTTACCTGTGTTATCTTTCTCTTATTTTTCATTTTGTGAGCATTGTTAATATGGAAAGCAAACCAAAAATGTGCATAGAACGCACATTGACTCTTCAATTCAACCTTTAGATCTCGTCCATACAGATGTGTGTGGTCCTATGCCCACTAGGTCCTTAGGTGGTTCTCTTTACTTTGTCACTTTCATAGATGATGCTACTAGAAAAGCCTGGGTATATCGTATCAAATCCAAGGATGAGGTATTCCCTACCTTCAGAAAATGGTTTGCTTCAATCGAGACTGAAAAAGGAACTAAGCTTAAGGCTTTACATTCAGATAATGGGGGTGAGTATACCTCACATGAATTCAGCCTTTTCGAGCCATGAATTTTCCCAGCCCAAGAACGATAGTGCCCATGAAGGGGAGCTCGATGGAGCTCAACCCCAAGCCACGACTGTGAGGAGGGCAAGCCAAATGGTCACGACCCCGCTACATTTTTCTTAGAGACAGAGTAGAAGGGAGGGAGAGAATCTCCCCGCACCTACCCATATTCAAAACGACAGACGTCCTCAACAAAGCCTGAGAGCATTAACTCCTCACTCCCACACGTTCGTGAAATAAATGCACTTTTTTTTTTTGAAATTCGAGGGACAATGAGATAATATATATAGTTGGTTCGTCCACTTTTACCAAAAGTATGGCATCGGAGACTTTTTTTTTATTGTATATTTTTTGTTTTTTTGGAATGAGAGAGAGAGGGATAACAGGGAGCATACTACCCAACCTCCCTCCCAAGGCAAACATCGATTTCAAGAAATGAAAGAGATGGGGGGTGATGCCAGAGTGTGTATGTGTATGTGTAGAAGTGAGAGAGATAAGGGGGTTAGGGGTTGTTCTTGTGAAACATTCAAATTGAACTAAAACTACCCTCCAAAAGCAAGAAAATGGGGAGCAATTGGCCCAATGGAAGGGTGAAAGTGCTATGCAAAAACTCAAATCCTATGTAATTGAGCAAAAAAGATTGCAACACAATACTTTATCCCATGTTCTTGAGCTCTCCAAGTGATGAAAGGCCGACCATCCCCGACAACGGCGCCAAAAAGTGTTGAGGTTGTAGCAAGGAAAGACCAAAAACCCTCACCACCTTGCATGGAAGCAAGAAGGAAGGCTCAAGAGTGACTCTCCTCTCATCCACCCCTACCTCCCACATGTTCAAGCCATTGGCATCAGACACATGCTATGCCACATGCTTGAAAACGAGGAGAATAGGGAGTCAAGGATCATAGTCCATGAGGAAAATACAAGCAAATGCAACTACTCTACTCACACAAAGGAGAGACATGCATAGGCACACACACACCACTCTCACACACTCACAAAGACACAAATACATGAATGTAACTAGTCTTGGAGTAAATGAGAGCCTTCTTCCATTGATAAGAGATATTAGATGAGAGCACGTCGACCAAAAGCTCCCTCCTCTTTAACAAAATGAGCTTCTATATATAGGCTAAGCTCTATTCCCCATGTGCTTCTTTGAAAAGTCAAAAAGTGGATCCCTCTCTAACTAACACATCTTCTAGGATATTCTAAAATCAAGTTTTGTAACCACCAAATCCCAAGAATATGCATGCATGGGATTTTTAGATGGGAATTCCTTAGAAGGGCAAAAAAGGTGAAATATGAAGAGTCTTCTATACTAAGGCATAAAGAAATATTAAAAAGTGTTCTAGGAGAGTGTTCACATGTGACACTCAAGTATATACAACAAGGGTTATTCTTATGGTCTAGGGAGGGTTCTTATGCACCATTGAGGATGTGTGCATACCCTACAACCCAACACCAGATCCCAGGGAAGTATGAGCCAAGCGAAGGGTGACTCCTTGTGACTAAAGATAGAAACCAAAGAACACAAAATCTATTAGCCAACATCAGTTGATATGCTATATTCTATTAAGCTTGGCAGTAAGGGAATACCTATCAGCACTATGTTCCAAAGATGCAGTGATGAGTTTCCAATAATAAAAAATAGATATGGAAGAAAGTATGGTAGGGCATTCTTGAGAAACAGTGTCACAAATGATCTTGCATGCCCTTTGAGAGATGTTCTTGCATTAGATCATTAGGCCCCAGGATATGATGGTTCTCATCCTGAATATATTTGCCTAAAGAAATTCCTCACATAGTAAGCTTTCACCATGTTTTAAACAATCTTCTCATAAGGGAGGGCAGTGGGAATTGAAATAGATATTGGTGTCACCAAAATTACCCCAAATACATTTAGGGAACCCACCCTTCTGTTTGACACTTTGTCAATATTGAAAAGATCCCTAAAAAAAACAGGTTCTTGAAAGTGAAACTCCTAGTTGCTAAAGCCAATAGTAAAGAGATCAAAACTAGTCCAGCAGGGTAGCCTATAGGGAAGCTCTTTGACATGAAGTGTTTAAAAAAAGAAGATCAAAAGCCATTCGAGTTCATGATCCTAAAAATCAATTTAGCTACTAACCTCTTGCCCACCTTTTCCAAATCAAGGAGATCGAGAACACCTTCCTCTTTAGAAAGATAACAAGTACAGTACTTAAATCTCGAGAGAAATTTATTCTACTCTGAAGAGCCCCAAAGGAAATTTAGAAGGACCACTTTAATTTGTTAATATTGAGACTTGGTAGGGGTATATCCTAAGAGGTGGAAGATAATGGTAGGCGTGACATAATGATTACGAAAAAAGATTTTGAATGCAAGATTGAAATGGAGCTTACACAATTTTGAGACTTTGGATTTGAGCTTATTAAGAATCCAATCCCACCTGCTTTTAGCAAAAGCTCTAAACCCTAGTGGCATCCTAGGAAGCCTAAAAATTTCACCATCACTGACATCTTGACAACTTATGATGACAATAAAATCTGTCAAGGGGTTACCAAAGTGTTTAATCAAGGTTTCGTTGTGATTGATGATAGATCCACTAGCCTCACAGAAAGTATGCAAAGCTTCCTAGAAATGGATCGAGTTGTTAGGGTCATTATGAATGGTCACATTAGTATCATTAGCATAGGTTTGTAATAACATATCTTCCATGCATGATATACTATCAGGGGATTTGAGGCAAAAACTTCATAGCCCCAAGGAACTTCGAAGAGCACACCAAGCAACAAGTGGTGTAGATGAAGCCGTGTAGTAGACCGATGCATGTAGGGACATGCATACTAACATGATGCCATTCATTAGACTCCATATTTGATCTCTAGACCTCTAGGGTTTTCCTTTTACTTGAAGTAATTTTCCTTTATCTTCCTTCTTTGATTATGCAGCATTAGCAAGCGTTTGCTTACCAAAAGAGGAGCTCAATTTAGCTTTGATCTTCTGACTAGCTGGGAAGCTTGATTTGCAACACAGATAATTGACCTATTTTTTCTACAGAGACTAACTTCTCAAAATTTAAGGCATTTGGATTTCCTTTTATCATTAAATGAAGAGCCAAAGCAAAATTTCGATAAGAATCTATAAGACCAATCAGAAGATTCTACACAAGTGAGCTATAAGGCAAGACTTCATCTGCAAAAATCAACCTCTCTTCAAATCCTTGATCCACATGAGAAAAGTGTCCATTGAATCTCCTTCATTCATATGCTCACCTCTCCAAATTTTTTTGAAAGCTATCATTGCATGTGTATATGCATCTTTTCCATCCCAAAAAAGCTTCTCTACAGTATGAACTATGATAGGATAAGGAGCATCAAGATCACGTTCTTCAACACCACCTGCATCACTTGTTGTGGTAGAATTTGCAAGTGTAGGGGGACATATTTCAACACCTTGCACAATATTCCACAAACCTTTTGCTAGCAATACATGACACATCATGTATGCCCATAATGGGTAATTAGAGGCATTCAACTTATCCTCAACAACCAACATACAAAATACATAAGGAATTTTAGCCATGGTTACTGATTGTATCCTAATGCAAAAAATTGAATATCTCTAAGACAAGTTGAACATAAATACTCAATCAAGCTCGGCTAGATCTGTAGCAGAGCATTTGGAGATTGAAAAGATCAATCATATTTTTTATAATGAGTATGCTCACCAAATTTCATGCGATTCTAGGATTGTGACCGGAAGGGTGTCAATGATGCCTTGTAGAAAGTGGTTGCCTACTTTCATATCAATTGTTGGACTTCAAGGACAAGGGGAGCATACAAAGAACATGAGGAACAAGAAGAAGCTTGGAGTACACACACTGAGTGTATTACTAAGTGAATATATAAGATAAGTAGCCCGTTATGGTTACAGGTGCATATACAAGCCGAGATAAGAAAACCTCCCTTAAAAATAGAAAGAACTACTCTGATAGTCCTAAGTGTGTTCACATAGGTTGCCATCAAAATATATCAACACTTTTTTCCTTAAATTTCATTGTTAGGATAAAAACAAGAAAGTAATTAATTCTCAAATTCCAAACTTACAATGTAAAACGTGAACTATAAGCTTACAAACGGCTCCCATGATTCTCATCTCAATCAAAATTTTTCAAGAAAATTCCAATCAACCATGTCGTAGTACCACAATGGTAATGAACGTCAAGTAATCATTTTCCAAACATTCAAGTTTTGTTAAAAATAAAAATCAATTTCAAGTACTTTTCAATTTTAGATAAGATTAATAATGAATTAGTACTTAGATCTTCAAACATTTTACTTGGACTTGGGTTTCAAGCACTCAAATTCAATTTTACCACAATTCATTTTTTTTTTGAAATTCAAGTTCAATTTAGCAAATATGATAATGAAACTTAAACAATCAAATGCAATTTATCCACTTTTCTTTCAAAAAATCAATCTCAATTTAGGAAAAAAATGATAATGATCTTTAAGCACTCAAATCCAATTTAATGGTGCTTTCTTTGAAAAACTCAACCTCAATTTAGCAAAAATTATTAACAAAATTCAAGCATTTAAATGCAAGTTATCCATACTTTCTTTCAAAAATTCAATCTCAATTGGCAAAAAATGCTAATGATCTTTAAAAATGAAATTGACCCACATTTTCTTTCAAAAATTTAATCTCAATTTAATAAAGCATGCTAATGAATTTCAAGCATTCAATTGCGATTTTTCCACATTTCCTTTTCAAAATTCAATCTCAATTTAATTTCAACTTAGCAAGTGCTCTTTCAAATCCTTGATCTTTGTGAGAAAAGTGTCCATTGAATCTTTGATGAGTTTGGCCCAAGAAGCAGATTTGTGGTAAGTCAAACACTCATAATTATCTCTATCAAAAATTTCAATACTTATTGTCTACTATTGTGAGGATAAGAGTCATTATGAATCCAAAACTCAAAATGATTTCTAAATTAATTCCTTTTTAATATTACTATAAGACTAAGATTCATAATGAATTAGTCACTCCGTGGTAGGTGCCTCAAGTTTGGCTAGAGAGGACACCATTTTAAATTTTTGTAGACAAAGAAAACTAGCAAAATTCAGATGGCAAAAGCGTGCATGCCAAAGCTTTGCATTTGTGATAGCCTGAGAATCTTGATCTGCGCATGCTGAATCATTCACATATTTTACATAGTCTATGAGCTTATACATCCCACAAAGCAATAATAACATCACCATTTGAGAGATATCATGAACTATACATCTTTCATCAACAAATTTGACAGCCAAGCCAATCTTGGCTAATGCTGAAATTGACAACAAGATTTTCTTGATCCCTGACACATATAAAGCATATGACAATGTGAAAGAACTACCATCAATAATAGTTATAATGATCTTACCAACTCTCGTTACAGGATAAGAGGAGTTGTTAGCACATGTGATAGTATACCTACAAGATCAAGTCAATTGAAGAAACTATATTGTGAGGAAATATAAACAATAATAAATGCCCATTCTTCATTCTAAGCAAGATTAGCATACTTTATTTTAGGTGTAGAAGCCTCTAAAACAACGATTCCGATCTCTTTCTTCTTTGCATCTTTTGTAGTGCTAGTTTAGGACAACTCTTTATGACATGATCATTTGCCTTACAATACTTGCAAAACTATTTTTGGTTTTCTATTTTCTCATCATCTTTCTCTTCCTTCTTCGATTGTGCAACATTAGCAGATTTCTGCTTACTAGTATATTAGCTCCATTTACCTTTGTCCTTTCTAGTAGGTAAGAAAGCTTGATATGCAATATGCACAATCGACATGTTCTACCTGGAATCATCTTCTTGAAACAAAACAAAGATTGACTCCTCAAATGTTAACAAATTTGGATTGCCTTTCATCATCAAACAAAGGGTAGAAGCAAAACTTTGATATGAATATGGAAGATTGTTAAGAACGATTTGCACAAGTGAACTATTTGGCATGATTTCATCAGTAGAAATCAATTGCTCCTTCAAATCTTTGATCTTTGTCAAAAAAATTATCCATAGAATCTCCTTCATCCATATGATCACTCTCCACATTTTTGGAGGCAAGCAATATGAGCCTCATTTCTTGCTTGGTACAATGTTGTAAGAGTATCCCAAGCATAATTTGTTGTCTTACAGGAGTGAATATAAGGGATAATGGCATGTTTGATAGACAAGGCTATCAATGCATGTTCTTGTGCATCTCTGGCATCCCATTGAAGTTGCTCTATAGTAGGTGGAACAAGATTCACAAGGCAACCATGAAAGTGAAGATCACCTTCTTCAACGTCATCTACATCACCTTCAATAATTGTACTTGCATGCGTAGTAGGATGTTTTTCAACACCCTTCACAATATTCCACAATCCTTTTTCTACCAATACATGATGCATCATATATGCCCACAAGGTGATGACCAAGGCATAGACCTTGACATACCTTGTCATCCGAGTCACCGAAGTCACTGTTGGCTGCACACAAGGGAGGACCTCAATGATCAAGGAAGACAGAGGTTCCTGATACTTTCCGGGAGGTCACCCATCCTAGTATTGTTCCCTTGAAGCTCGCTTAACCGACAATCTCTTGCCATTAAGCTACACTCTTGTGGCATTTGAAGAAGCAGAAAGACTAAGGTTAAGATTACCTTGAACATGTTTTGGGCCCTCAAACCTTCATTCTTTGCTTTCAAAGCTTGTTTTGAAGAATTTTTGGAGTGAGCCATTTTGGAGTACTTTCCTGCATAATTCTCTTTACACAGGCTTAAGAACATCAAAAAAGAGTGCTCTTTGTACTTCTTTGACAACGAGTATTCACCTTTGGGGCTGTGATTTGAGCCACGCTAGTAAATCTATATGTTTCTTTAAAGGTTTTAGTTGTGGTGGGAACAACCACTGCAAGTCTATGCAAGTTTTTTGAGCCAAAAGAACATAGTTGACAGACACTTGCAAGTGTTGTTGATTAGTGCGTGGGCTGTGAATTCAGCCTTTCATTGCCATTTTACTGCATACATTGAGCACATACACACTATGTGCACTTCTGTGGATATCGCTTATGTATGTACATGTGGTCATTGATATAACAATTACATATTTTCATAAAGCCTTTTATGTTGATAAAGACAGTCATGGTGAGTTTATCTTAACTGGGAGACACCCAAATGTTGGGGTCTCTTCGATGATGTAGGCGAAAGACTTACTCAACCTCACCATAGGAGACATATGATAGTTGTTCATAGGTGCTCGATAAGTCTAGTTGGATTCTTTCGGTTAACTGATTATATGCAGTGGAGTCAATGATTGACTATGTAGGTATACATGTCAATACTTTCAGTCTTATAAGATTTTCACACTGGTAATATGCTCATTTTGCCAAGGATACTCTGGCAAAATTTTTCCAGTTTTTTGTTTTGTCAACTATATAGTGATCAATTTAATCCTTGACACACTTATTGATGTGAGCACATATATTCTCACATAATCCTTTTGGTTGGTCATTATTGTTCATTAATCCATTTTTCTAGGAAAGCTCTGTTTCCTAGAATCTGACACTTGGTTATCCTTTTTTGAGCCTTAGTGGTGTTTGGACTCTTCTAGCTCCATTATCATTCTAGTCAATTCTCTAACATCATGGCCTCAGAGATCTTATGCACGTCTGGTGGATCATGATCTAGTGCTAGTGTTCCCAAGAGGAGCTACAACTTGCAGAGCAAAGACCATTTTGAGATACGAAAATTTGATGGCACATACTTTGCTCTATGGAAGAATCAGATTAAAGATGTGCTGATTTAAAGGTGACAATGGAAGCCAGTAGATGGAATCTCAAAGAAGCATGCTGACATGGATGAAGATGATTGGGATGAGTTGGATGAAATGGCTAGGTCTACCATTCGATTGCATCTGGCAGATAATGTTTACTTTTTAGTATTGGACCGTGAAAGTGTAGAGGAGCATTGGGAGAAGATATGCAATACATATGAAAAAGAAATGGCATCGAATAAAGTGTATCTAATGAGAAAGGTATATGACCTTTGCATGAAGGACACACATAGTGTTGCTGCTCATCTGAATGATTTTGATGCTATACTCTTTCAACTACAAGCTCAAAAAATGGAGATGGATAATGAAAAGAAAGCAATCTTGTTGTTATGCACCTTGCCATCATCATGGGATACAATTTGCACAGTTATTAGAAATAGTGAACCTGGTGGTAAACTAGTCTATGATGACATATGTGGAGCACTCTTGAGTGAGAAGATTTGTAGGAAATCTATGGTTGGCACTTAGAGTGGAGATGCATATAATGTTCATGATTCTTACCAAGAAAAGAAGCAACAACATGGCAGGAGCAAGAACAAAGAAAAGAATGTTCAATGGAATAAGAGTAGAAGTAAATCAAGGAATATTTATATTGAATGTCATTATTGTCATAAGAAAGGATACATGAAGAAAGGCTGCTATGTGTTAAAGAATGCTAAAGCTAAAGGGCAGAATGTTGATGGGCATTTTAAACAACTACATGTGCCATGTACTTTGATCGTGAAGATTGAAGAAATCAATGTTATTTATGATGATGCTTATGTGTTGACACTTGATAGTATTGTGCCTTCTAAGGTTCTTATGGTTGATTCTCTTTCCCACACATGGCTGCTAGATTCTATTGCTTCTTTCCATGTGACACCACATAGAGAATGGTTCTCTACTTATGCAGCAAAGTCTCTTGGTACTATGAGACTTGGTGACTCTTACTAGTGTGATGTTGTCGAGATTGGAGAGGTGGTTGTGCAGTTCATTGATGGTTCAAAATTTACTATGCATAATGTATGCCATGTACCTTAGTTATCACAGAGTTTTATGTCAATTGTTCAACTTGATGACCTTGGTTACAAGGTGGTCTTCTATGATATATCCTTTTGCATGTCAAAGGGCAATATGGTTATTGCAAAAGGAAGCGAACTGGCTCACTTTATCCTTTATTTGTATCATAGAAAGAACACTTGTTAGATATTATTGAATAGGCTATGGCTTGTATTTGGCATGGCCGTTTGGGCCATATATATCGTAGTGGAATGGAAAATCTTTCTCGTTCTGGCTACTTACCTGTGTTATCTTTCTTTGATTTTCCAATTTTTTTTGTGAGCATTTTCAATATGGAAAGCAAACTAGGAATGTGCATAAAATTAACATTGACTCTTCAATTTAGCATTTCGATCTCATTCATACCGATGTGTGTGGTCCTATGCCCATAAGGTCATTATGTGGTTCTCTTTACTTTTTCACTTCCATAGATGATGATACTAGAGAAGTCTAGGTATATCCTATCAAATCAAAGGATGAGGTATTCCCTATTTCCAAAAAATGGCTTGCTTCAGTTGAGACTAAAAGAGGAATTAAGCTTAAGGCTTTACATTTAGATAATGGGGATGAGCATACCTCACATGAATTCAACCTTTTCTGTCAATCTAGAGGAGTTTGTAGAGAGTTTATAGCTCTTTATACCATAGTACAAAATGTTGTAGCTGAAAGGATGAATAGAACTATTCAGGATAGAGTAGTTTCTATTCTGCATCATGATGACCTTTCACAAGGCTTTTTGGTAGAAGCAGTATTGACTGCAGTTCATGTGATTAACCTTTCACCTAGTAGTGCCAAAGATATGAAAGTGGCACAAGAGTTATGGATAGCGAAGCCACCATATTATAATCATCTTCGAGTTTTTGGGTGTGAAGCATATGTTCATATACCCAAGAATCTTAGAGAAAAACTAGACCATAAGTCAAAGAAATGCATTTTTCTTGGATATGGTCAAGAAGGCCAATTTGGATATCCCCTATGGGATCCTAAAACATGGGTAGTGATCAGAAGTGTTGATGTCATTTTCAATGAGTCTAAGATGAATAAACAACCCATTAAGGAGGTTGAAGTGAGAAGAGTGGTGTTTCAGGATACTAGTCTTCTAGTTAGCATGCATAAAAATGTTGTACATAGGGATGTTCAAGAGACGCTCTGCATGTGTCTCATATGTTGGAGTTAGATGTCTATGGAACCATGCAAACAACATAAGGAAGAAGAAGAAGCTTGGAGCACAACACACAATACTGAATATATTACCACTAGAATGTACAAAGATAAGTAGCCCGTTAGGGCACAGGCATATATACAAGCCGAGGGGGAAAAAAACCTCCTAAAGAGGGAAAAAAGTGCCTTGGCAGTCCTAGATTGTCCACACACATCACTACCTAAATATATCAACAAATCCCCCTTGGGAGTGATGCAGTGAACAAGGAGTTGGCACTCATGTATAAGAAAGTGCCAAGTTATGTGGAATCAATCCACAAAAGGAAGTAAGTCCAAAGTTTTGCAGAAAGCTTCAAGCTTCTCCCTAGGTAGAGCCTTCATGAAAAGGTCTGCAATGTTCGCCTGTGTGGGCACATATGCCAAGCTGATCTCTCCAACAGAGAACCTCTCCCTGACATAATGATAATGCACCTCAATGTGCTTAGTGCGAGCATGGAACACATGGTTCCTCGCAACTGCCAATGTGCTCTGAATGTTAGTTAAGATGGTGTTGGTAGAAGACTGATCAACACCCAAATCAGCCATAAGGCATTTGAGCCACACACACTCAACAGTCGCTGTGAAAGTTGCCCTATACTCAGTCTCACAATTGGAAGTGGCCATAGTAGGCTGCTTCTTGCTCAACCAAGATATACATGAACTACCAAGCATGAAGCAAAAGCCACTAGTGGAGACATGAGTGTCATAGCAAACAACCCAATCAGAGTTAGAAAAAGCATGCAAATCTAGTGGAATAATGCCTTCTTTAACCTGCACACCTGGTTTTCATGTCCTTTCAGCACAAAGCCACGGGGCTGAAAAACATACACTTCTTCATGCAAGTCACCATTCAAAAATGTTGTTTTAATGTCCAGCTGATGTATATTCCAACCATGATGAGCAACAAGTGCACATATGCTACAAACAATAGTCATTCGGCAAGTAGGAGCAAAGATGTCATCAAAATCAATGCCTCTTTCGTGAGCATGACCCTTTGCAACAAGCCTAGCCTTATACCTGTCAATTGTGCCATGAGGTTTATGCTTCAGCTTGTATACCCACTTAGTGTCAATGGCCTTCTTGCCAGGAGGCAAGTCACATAAAGACCAAGTACCATTTTTCATGATAGCATCATATTCAGATTGCATTGCAGCCATCCAATGTTCAAAATTTTGTGCTTCATCAAATGAAACAGGCTCAATCTCATCAGAGAGACTAGATGTAGCCATAGCATAGCAACCTGATGCAAAAAAGGAACTATGAGAGCCTAAACGAGTATGATATGACAGAGTGCATATAATTTGTTGTCACATAAAGTTTGCACCAGCCATTTTGGCTTAGTTTTTGCCTCCTCAATATTAACTCTCTCATCAACAAGTGCATCTTGTAAATCTGCATTAGAAATAGAATGATCTGCATCATCACATGAAAACTACAATGGCTGAGAAGTTGCCTCATTAGGACTAGCACTAGACTGTCCACCTGTAAAAAGAGGCAGCAAAGTATCATACATGTCTTTAGAGCTAACAAATGTCTCCGTCATACATGAAAGTAAAGGCTGAATAACATCTTCCACAAAAACAACATCACTGCTAACCAAAATGCGTTTAGTTTGTGGATGATACAAACGATAGCCTTTGCTTTCAGAACTCTACCCAACAAAAATACATTTTACTACTTTATCATCCAATTTTCTGCGATGCTGTTCAAGCAGTAATGCGTATGCCAGACGACCAAAAACATGCAGATGAGCAACCAATGGTTTGCGGCCATGCCAAGCCTCATATGGAGTGATAGACTGCAGTGCTTTAGTGGGACACCGATTAAGTACATATGCTGCACACATGACGGCCTCAAGCCAGAAACTATGTGGTAAAGCCTGACTCTTCACCATATACCTTGCCATCTCCATGAGTGATCTGTTTTTCCATTTAGCAACTCCATTTTGTTGAGGTGTATATGACATAGTACACCAATGTTTTATCCCACGTTCAACCGGAAATGCATTAAAGCCAGAAGACATATATTACCCCCTCAATAAGAATGGAGGGTGCCCATTTTACATGCTGATAGATTTCCAGCAAAAACCAAAAACTTTTTGAAGCACATAAACACTTTGAACTTTGCCTTCAATGGATATACCCATGCATGCTTGGAAAAATCATCGATGAAAGTCATGAAGTAAAGATAGTCCCCAAAAGAAGGTGTCTGCATAGGACCACATACATCACTATGAACAAGCTGCAATTTTTGAGTAGCCCGAACTGAACCATTTTTTGGGAAGGAGGAATGCTGCATTTTGCCCAAAATACAACCTTCACATACATGTTTACCGGGTGCCTCAAGTTTGGGCAAAAAGGATACCATTTCAGATTTCTACGCGCGTAACAAAGTAGCAAAATTCAGATGACCAAAGCGTGCATGCCAAAGCTTTGCATCTAACATAGCCTGAAAATCATGTACTACACATGCTGAATCATTCACAGATCTTTCATAATCTATGAGCTTATATAGCAAACGACATAAAATGCCAGAAGCAATAATCACGTCGCCATTTGACATATCATGAACTATACACCTGTCATCAACAAATTTCACAACCAAGCCAATCTTGGCTAAAGCTGAAACTGATAACAGATTCTTCTTGATCCCTGGCACAAATAAAGCATCTGACAAAGTGAAAGAACTACCATCAATAGTAGTGAGAATGATCTTACCAACTCCCATGACAAGATAAGAGGAGTTGTTGGTGCATGTGGTATTATTCCCTTTAGGGGCAGGCTCGAGTGAAGTGAAGAATCTACATTGGGAGGTAATATGTTTGGTTGCCCCACTATCAAAATACCAAACATCTAAGTCAGGAGAAGATGGTTCAAAACTGCAAATGGTAGTAAATTCCCATTCTTCATTGTGCACAAGTTTAGGAGACTCTATTTTCAGTGTAGAGGCCTCTACAACAATCATTCTAGCCTCCTTTTTCTTCGCCTCTTTAGCAGCCAATTTTGGACATCTCTTAATGACATGATCATTTGCTTTACAATATTTGCAAAACAATTTTTGCTTTTTTGATTTCTTCCCATCTTTGTCTTCCTTCTTCGAATGTGCAGCATTTGTAGAATTCTGCTTACTAGTAGATGAGCTCCATTTACTATTGCCCTTCTGACTAGCGAGGAAAGCTTGATCTGCAACACACATAATAGACGTGCTCTGCCTAGACTGATCTTCTTGCAATAGAACAGAAACTAACTCCTCAAATGACAAGGCATTTGGATTTCCTTTCATCATCAAATGAAGAGTAGAAGCAAAACTCTGATATGAATCAGGAAGACCATTCAGAACGGTCTGCACACAAGTGAGCTATCTGGTATAACTTCATCAGTAGAAATCAATTGTTCCTTCAAGTCTTTGATCTTTCTTAGAAAACTATCCATAGATTCACCTTCATTCATATGCTCACTCTCCAACTATTTTCGGAGGTAAGCAACACGAGCCTCATTCCTAACGTGATACAATGTGGTAAGTGTATCCTAAGCATCCTTAGTTGTTCTGCAAGAGCGAATGTGAGGAATAATGGCATGTTTGACAGACAAGGCTATCAATGCATATGCTTGAGCATCTCTGCCATCCCACCGAATTTGCTCTACAGTAGGTGCAACAGAAACTGCAGTACTAACAGGAATCTGAAGAATATCAGCATCTTCAATGCCATCTGCATCAACTTCAATACCTGTATTTGCAAGCGTAATAGGACATTTTTCAACACCCTGCACAATGTTCCACATTCCTTTTGCAACCAATACATGTGGCATCATATAATCCCACAATGGGTAATCGGAACCATCCAACTTATCCTCAATAGCCAACATATAGAATACGTCACTGCTTTCAGCCATGGCCACTGACTAAAATACCCCGATGTAGAAAAATGATTGTATTTGAAAAAGTTGAACATAAGTACCCTGGCAAGTTCTACTAAACCTATAGCGGACTTTGAGACACTTATACTAGCGAACCAAAATTGGTATATGTCTTTGGCACAAAAAGATGAAATAGCCTGCATAAGCACTATGATAGTGTGTTCAAAGGTCAAAACAAGCTCAGATCGTGATTTGAACACCACACAACAAAGCTGTTTTGATCTCCTAATCACCTTGAGTATGCATACCCAATTTCGTCTGATTTTGAGACTGTGACCGGAGGGCTGTCTACGATGCCCTAGATGAAGTGGCGACATGCTTTGATACCAATTGTTGGAGTTTGAGGTCTGCAGAAGCATGCAAACAACACAAGGAAGAAGAAGAAGCTTGGAGCACAACACGCAATACTGACTGTATTACCACTAGAATGTACAAAGATAAGTAGCCTCTTAGGGCAATAGGCATATATACAACCTGGGGGAAAAAACCCCTCCTAAAGAGAGAAAAAAGTGCCCAGGCGGTCCTAGAATGTTCACACACATCACTACCTAAATATATCAACATCATATCCACCTGATAGGTATGTTCCAGGTTTGGATTTTGTTATGTTAACAAATGCTGGTGAGCCTTCTTGCTACAAAGAGGCTATGTAGACAAAGGAGCATGTCAAGTGGGAGCATGCCATGAAGAGTGAGTTGGATTCTACTAAGAAAAATGGTACTTGGGATTTAGTACCTTTGCCAAAGTTCAAGAAAGCTTTACCATGTAAGTGGGTAAGGAAGCTGAAATTCACATCAAATAATATTTCTCCAAAGTATAAAGCACAACTTGTTGCAAAGGGTTTTAAGCAACAACATGGTGTTGATTTCGAGGAAAATCTTCTCTAGTAGTCAAGATGACTACCTTATGAATGTTGCTTGGATTCATTCCAATGGAGGACTTAAAGCTAGTCCAAATGGATGTGAAAATTACTTTCTTGCATGGAGATCTTACAAATGAGATCTATATGGAACAACTAGAGGGTTATGTAGTTCCTAGCAAGGAAAGTCTAGTTTGTAAGCTAAAGAAGAGCTTATATGGACTTAAAAAGTCCCCTAGACAATGGTACCAAAAGTCTGATGCTTTTATCAAGTCTCAAGGATATTCTCAAAGCAAGGAGGATCATTGTCTCTACATAAAGAGATGCTCAGATGACAGCTTGATATGCTGGATACTTTATGTCGATGATATGTTGATTGTTGGGAAGTTCTCTTACGACTTGTCAATTCTCAAAAAGAAGTTTAGTCAAACATTAAATATGAAGGATTTGGGGGATGTCAAACATATTTGTAAGGGATTGAACTCACAACCTCTTGGTTAGGAATGTGATGGGCTAACCACTTGCCCCAAAAGCCATGGTTGAGGATTACTTCCTAATCCTCTCTCTTAGGGTGTGGTTCAACCATCTCCTACCAGGATTATGTTACATTCTTCCCCCCTTGAACTCCCTCGGGAATGTACCCTGACCAGCTATGGGACTGGTAGGATGTACCCTGGATGTACCCTGGCAGGATGTACCCTGACCAGCTATGGGACTGGCAGGATGTACTCAATCAAGTTCCATCCAAGGATTCCCAAGGAATTCACACATTGCAAGCTAGCTCATTGGAAAGTTCGTTCCGAGAGCTTTCCAACGGTATATTACACGCCTCAATCCGACCTACGGATTGGGAGATACACCCCAATCATTGTAAGGTCCATCATTGAAATCGACGCGCGCCTTCCACAAATCCTACCCTTTCACATGGAGGATGCCCAAGCGCCTTTTTTAGAGGCCATTGGATCATTCCACTTTGCCCAAGCCTACTTCTTAGGCTCTGATACCAATGTAAGGGATTGAACTCACAACCTCTTGGTTAGGAATGTGATGGGCTAACCACTTGCCCCAAAAGCCATGGTTGAGGATTACTTCCTAATCCTCTCTCTTAGGGTGTGGTTCAACCATCTCCTACCAGGATTATGTTACAATATTCTTGGCATGCACATTACTCGTGATAGGAGTAAAAGATGCATATACTTGTGTCAAAGTGAGTACATATCCAAAATACTTCAGAGGTTCAATTTGCAGGGTGGAAAGCCATTGAGTACACCTTTACCCAGATATGTGAAATTGAGCGAGGATCACTGCCCCAAACAGATGAGGAAAATGAATTCATTACCAAAATTCCTTATTTGTCTATTGCTGGTAGTCTCATGTGTTTTATGGTAGCTACAAGATGAGACATTGCATTTGCAATGGGAGCTATGAGCAGATATATGTCTAATCCTGGCAAGAAGCATTAGGAAGTGGTCAAGGTGATTTTGGGATATCTGAGTGGCACTAAGGACAAGTGTCTATGCTTGGGTAGAGGGAAAGCATCCATTATTGGTTACACAGATTCTGATTATGCTTGTTGTGTAGACAATTGTTAATCTACATCATGGTACATTTTTCATTTTAATGGAGGTGCCATCTCTTGGAGATCTTATCTTCAAGAATGTACAACTATTTCCACTACAAAAGCAGAGTATGTTGCAGCAAGTGAGGCATGTAAGGAAGCATTGTGGCTTTCCCATCTTGCTTATGATATGGGTCTACCTCAACATGTACCTCGTTTGCTAAGTGATAGTTAGAGTGCCGTTGCATTGGCTAAGAATCCCATCTATCATGCAAAGACCAAGCACATTGAGCTACAGTATCACTTCATTAGAGATTGCTTAACCACTGAGCGCATTATTCTTGTGAGGGTTCATACTGGAGACAATGCTAAAGATGCTTTGACTAAAGCTCTAACATAGGATAGCTTTCAACACTGTTATCACTTGATGGGGATTACTTGATTCATGATCTTACATAGTTACTTGTATATTGTGTAACCTGCCCATTATTTGGGACGTATATTTTGTATACTTACACTAAGGTATTCTTTATCATTCTTTATTTTTCTCCCATAATCACTTTGGCCATATTGGCCTTTAGTGGGAGATTGTTACCATTAGTGTCCATGTGAAAGGCCAAATGGCTGGGACACTTTTGTATATGTTCTTTAGTAAAACATATAGTGACCTGCTTTGATACCACTTGTTGGAGTTCAAAGTCTATGAAAGTACATAAACAACACAAAGAAGAAGAAAAAGAAGAAGAAGCTTGGAACACAACACAATATAGAATGTATTACCAAGTGAATGTAGAGAGATAAGTGACCTGTTATGGTTATAGGTCTATATAGAAGCTTATGGAAAAAACCTTACTAAAGAGGGAAAAAAGTGCTACACGATTCCTAAGTGTCTTCACACACATCGCAACCAAAATATGTAAACGAAATAGGCATACAAAATACCTTTTATGAGTTTTCCACTTTTATCATAAAAGTCTATTTTTGAACTAATAAAAATTGCTTTTAGATACACAAAGGATTGTTTGATGAAGTGCATGGAAATTGTATTCAATGCTATGTAACGTCTCTGTCTCTATCTTCACATAAAAAAAAAAATTTCATATGTTTTTTTATTGTCATTTTTTATGTTGTTTGCATGCGTACATGTGAGCTTGTTTTTGTTTAACTTTTGCACACTTGCATGTGAAAGCGATCACACAATAATCTATGTGCTCCAAGTTCTATTCTCCACCTCTATTTTGTGTGGCTTCTATTCTCCACCTCTATTTTGTGTGGCTTCTACATATAATGGAGGTCATCAAGTTGTTTTGTAATAGAATAATATATTATGCTAGGAGTTTAATAGCTCCCATTTAACTTAATAACTCTAAAATGCTTTGAGAAAAACATACATCGTAGGAAGGAAAGAAAGCCAAAAAGCGTGGATTCGAATCCACTTTCAATATACATTGACTTGAGAACACTTACAATTGCAATCATGTACAACGCATGCTCCTTATGCTCACATAACCACCAAAAGTGGAAGATCATTGATGATAATCTTGGATGGCAAGAAGGATGACCTAGATGGATCCTTAAAATATCATAAGCTTGTTTTCTAAGTCTTGATGCCTTTTTGACTAGTTCCTTCTTAATTTAATGTAGTAGTTTCCAAGATCTCTAAATGCTTTAAATTAGCCTTATGTAGATCATGATACTCCCATGATAGTCTTGTGGATGTGTATAAAGGAGGAATGCAATGAGGAGAAGCGGGGAAATACAAGATGTACAATGAGACTTTGAAACGAGAGATGCACCTTGATGAGCTATAAATTGAACATGCATACCTTGAATTTGGCACAAGACATGCTACTAGGAAATCTTTCTCATGGACAGGGAAGACGGCACATGCAGATTTTGATGGTAGGCCAGTTTAACTAAGTTATTAGGTTGGGATGAACTATCTTCCCTCACAAGTGGTTGCGAAGAAGCCTCATTGGCTTGTACTACTACTACTCAAAACTTTTGCTCAAGATGCATATGAGTACAAGCTTTGACACAACAATGATCCCCTAAACATTACATACATATACAATATGGTCTCATGCTTCTATATCTCCATATGGTACCTTGGTGAGATGCCACTTGACACATAGAGTCTCTATCTCCACATGCTACATTCCCAAATTATCTTATCTATATCTCCATATGGTACCTTGGTGAGATGCCACTTGACACATAGATTCTCTATCTCCATTGATACTTTCCCAAATTATCTTATCTATATCTCCATATGGTACCTTGGTGAGATGCCACTTGATACCTAGAGTCTATATCTCCATATGGTACCTTGGTGGGACATAGAGTAGACTGATGTGGTAACACAATAGGAGCATTATAGTTCTACCTTAGTGTACCAAGTGACACCTTTGGACTTCTAAACAAAGGTCCATGGTTCAAGCTGTCTCAACGGTTTGTTGTAACCCAAAGTGTATGGAATAAAGCGGATCCTACATGTGTATAAGTTTCTCATCAACCCAAATCTTCATCTTAAAAATAAATTCCACCCTATGAGTTGGGGAAAAGAAATCATTTTCGATTCCAAATACTCTCACATTGCATCACCCCTTATGGACCCTAAGGTTTGGGCCTTGTATGAATGGACCTTAAGACTAGGGTTCTAAATTATCCACTTGAATCAGCCATGCTAGAAGGGACAAACGAGACAGACAAATATACATTGTACGCAGGGATAAACACACGCGTACACTAACCTCTTGCCGCGTGAGAAAAGGGCCCATGGACAATGGGCGTATTGGCCGAAGGGATATGCTCGCGGAGCCTCTCGCAAAGAGACGTATAAAGATGGGTTGATCGGTTCTAATGAGAAATCGCATTTCCTCATTGTCTTGTCGATTTCTGCGGGGTGGGGTGCCTTTTGAGCATTTCTCATTTGCTTCATCGTCAGGTTTCCGCGCAATCGCATACCTTTACACCAGTTTGGGTGTCCCACGCCCATCTGCTATTTCCTGCGGAGGGTGAGTGTTCGCAGCAGCGCCTTCGACTTTGACGATATCTGTCTTAAACAGTTTCCCTTAGTTGTTTTCCTGTAGTTGTGACTGCCTTCGTTTATCCGTCTTCGTCCACGGTCTGCTGTTTTCTGGTGCTTCTCGTTGGCGTTTTCAGTTTGGTACGTGAAATTACTTCTTATGTTTCTTTCTTGTATCACTTGCATGTTGTTCATAATACTATGTCCTTCTCGGTTTGGATCGTCTACACCTCGTTGAAGCGAATCGATCCTCGTTAAGTCACATGTTTCCGTTTTAGAAGCATTATTTTCTGTTGTCCATGATTCTGCAGAGCTACATTTTTCCGGTAATTCCCCCTTGCTACGTTTGAGTGAATTCTTAATGGATGCACACTGCATAGTCTATTTAGACTTCCTTTTCTATGCGCTTCTCGTTTCTGTATAGGCATATACCGAGAATTCTTGAACAAAAATTTCTCCTCCATTCGTAATGTTGATGTTTTCCCTCGAACTTCTCAGCGTTCAAGATGGACGTCTATCTGCAATTATTTAAGCAACTTTACTTATTCAACCATTATGACCGTGTGTACTGTTGAATTTGCAGGAGGATGAAAGCCTTCAACAGGAATGACTTTGTCTAGCTCTGTCGGAATTCTCAATTGTTTCCATTACTCATGCTGCAAAATTGATCCTTGAAATCATCCTTTCAGCTGGTTCTCGTAAATTAATGGGAGATCAAGCAAGCATTAGTCTCATAACATATGGGATGGAAGTTTCTGCATTCACGAATTCATTTTTCTTCACTCCTCTTAAAGGATTCAGTAGTACCTTCTTCAATAACGTGCCTGTGGCCTTCCGTGCCCTCAGAAGAGGTGCTATGGGTTCCATACCTATTATCAGGTCCACATTCAAGTTTTGGTCTGAACGGGAGGCCTAGATTTATCTGGAAGGCGGGAATTCCCTTTATCATTTCATGTTCCCTTCTGATTAGGGACTTGCTCTTCAACTGATTTCCTATTGTTGTTGGCACTCTCTTTTAAGGTATGCTGAGTTTTTTAGCAGTTTCTTAGCTCACTTCTAAGCTGCTTCTTTCAAATGTTTGAATCTTTGTTGTTATCTGTGTCCAATTGTGATGTAGCGGTATTTTTGCAGCTTTACAATTGTATCTGATCTTGTAATGGCCTCAATGGCTGTGGCCTTTCGCAGTGGGAAAGAATCTCTCCTCAGTTCCATTGAATTTCCGAGAAATCTGAAACTCAGGTAGTTTTTTCACACTCTTAAGAGCTTGTGTGCAGTAAAGTTGCTATGTCATCCTGTGCCAGCATGACATGGCATTTTTCTAGGTCTCGACTCTCACGGATCAATGTCCAAGAGCTAACCAACAAACCGAGATCCTTTACTCATTCCAAAGTTTTTTGTATTATTGATCAAGGCAATGCGATTGCCTCAAACATGTCCAATAAAGAGGTGGTGTTTCTGCTGTGATTTATCGATCGTCCTACCCTAAATCATATGCCTCGATATCAGTGTAGCTGTTAGCTGGATTTCATTGTTCCCCAAGTACTGTTTCTTTGCTTCAATTCTAATAGTTTACTGTGTTTCTCATCGTAATTCAGGCCCTTATGAGGAAAGCAAGGGTAGATTTTTCTGAAGAGGTGTTCAAAAAGGATGATGATGCAATTTCTGTTGTAAAGGTATACTTCCCAATGTCCATGTTCTTCATTGAATCTTCTGTTTTCTTCTGGTAGGTTACATATGTTTAGGGTGAATTAATATTGCTAGTATATGAGCTGTATCAGTCGTCAATATTTGATTTTCTCAAAATGGATTCTTGTGACTGTAGTCGCCCATCTGTTATTTGCATGCTCTATGTGCTATATCCACCTGTTGCTGGCATACAATATGTACTTTTGTACTTTGGGCCAGTGGTTTGAGGTCATGTGGCTACATGTAGATCTTGGATTTATGTAGGCATTGCTGCTGATTTCTGCTGAAGATGAAGCATTCATGGCTCTTAACAGAGAAAAGGATAGACTTGCTGCTCATATAGAAGGCAGGAATCTCTCTGATACACACACTGAAAATTTTGGAGATGGTGTGGATGGGCTTTACATTGCTGGTCGAACAATGCCAATGTGGCTTGCCAGATTTGATTTCCTGGCTAGGGAGGTTCAAGATCTCTTAATCTCCAAGGGAAGTACCTTTAAACCGGAAGAGATTTTAAAAGCTGTTGGCTCAGTATTATTCAAAATTCAGGGGTTCAAAAGAGAAGTGGCAAATCTTGACACAAACAGCTTCTATCTTCATCTCGTTCTGACCTTAGGCTCAGGCAGTGGTAATTCTCTCTCGTTCCTTTTCACTTGGATTATGTCTGGGAATGTGTTCTATCACCTGTCGATGCATTTGTAGTTTGACCTAGAAGTATCATTTGAGCCAGTTATGCTTTATTGTCTTGTTGATAAATATCTAATGATTAAGGTTCACCAATTCATCCTGTCCAAACCCATCTGAATGAAGGTCTTTACACATGTTATGTCATTTATCTTGTTAGATAGGTGATTAAGATGGATGCTTAGATTTGACAGGTATATGGAGTTCTCAGCTTCTGACATTCTGACATAAAGTCTTTATTGTTCATGACTTTGTGATGCTACCAACTTTTCTAAGAATGTTTACTTGCATCATCTAGCTGCTGATATACAGTTAATTACACTCTTTCTGATATCTGTGCTGTCACACACGTTGCTTTTTCAGGAATTCTTATTTGCATTATTTACATGGAGGTTTGCCGAAGGTTGGGTGTGCTTGTAAAGGGAGCTGAAGTTGGTGATGAACTTCTCCTGTGGCCTCTTGTTGATAATTTGCAGGTGATTGACAGTTATGCTCCCTTGGCTATTACATGTTATTCATACTCAACAGGGTCTGGTGGCATTCTTACAGGAATGCTATAAGCACTGTACTGGGGACCGAAGGTGCTATTTTGAGCTTCTTGCTTTCCATCACCCTGCTGTTTTGTTTGGCAGCAATATTGGACCTTCATCCCATAGCTCATTTGAGGTTCCCATGTTGAATTTTGCTACAAACAAGCAAGTTGTTGGGATGGTTTTATCGAAGTTGAAAGTGAGTACATTCATAGCTGAAGTTGCTTTGATAAAGTTGATTCTTATGCCTTGGGATTCTTTGTTGCAGAATTTGCACTGGAAGGATGCATGTAAAGTCCGGCCTGGCTATGCCCTCACAGATCCTCTTCATCCACTTGCTCAAGTGAAGTCCACACAGGGTGACAGCCATGAGCTTGCTGTGGGAGCTTTGCTAAGGCCGAAGAGCCTCAGGTACAGTTGAGTGCTTGTCTGAAATAATAAGTTCTGAAAATCAACTTAAGTGTGCACATCTGAAAATGAGGAGAAATCGGTTATGATTGGATTTTGGGTTGGGTAATCGAGTGAACTGTGATAACAACGTCTGAACCGAGAGAAATCTTGATTTAAGAGAAATTGATTGTTATTGGTGACAGTGAAAATAAGTTTAGCTTTGCTGATATAGATGGAATCTGGAAGGACAATTTTTCATCTTGGAGAAATATGGATAATGATTTCCTTCATGGGAATCTGCTCTGCAACATGCAGGTGATTGTCCTCGCTACAACAGAAAAGTCATTGGACGCCACTTGTAGCTGTCTGTTGTCAGTATTTGGTGGTCCTAGCTGGCGTAGGTTGTGCCACATCTGAATCTTTCCCTCTCGAAGTAGTGAGAATCTTTCCCTAGGAATCTGTCAGCCGTTGAAGCCTTATGAATCTTTCCCTAGGAATCTGTCAGCCGTTGGCTCTTCTATTTGAATCTTGTAGACAAGGAAGAGGGAATATTGGATGTCATATGCTTTGTGGTTGTCCAGCTTGTTGACAAGTAGGAGGGAATATCTGATATATGCTTTGTGGTTGTGGTGGTTGCTGGTGTAGCTTGTGCCATCTGAATGATTCCCCCTCAGTTGTGGGAAGTTTTCCTTTAGGGATCTGTGAGCTGTCCAAGCTTATGAACATGGTTTTTTTGCATGAGAAGATTTAATGTCATAACCTTGTGCTTGTGCACTAAGCGAGTTTTTTGCATGAGTTTAATATTCAGGCTGACCATGATGGCAGACTCCAGAGTGATTGCCCTTTCATTTCCTGATGACAGGGCTTCTCTGTGTGGAACCATGTGCACTTCCAGTTGTTAATTTTTTGCATGAATTTATTTTGCAGGTTGGCCATCATGGCATCAGAGAGATTGCGTCTTTTGTGTCCTCATGACTGGGTTTTAATGCGAGATCATGGCTTGCTCCTCTATCACAACAAGTAAATGATGCCAAAACTTAAAGCACTTGTTGGAAATGAAATATAAGTTAACATTGCCACTTTTTGTGAGTGCAGGAGATATGGGGAGGCTGTCCAGGAGCTGAGCATTTGTGCAGCCCTTGCACCCTCAGGTGACAGACATATGCTAGAACATTTTGTGGAGAAGCTACATCTTCTGCACATTGAATCCTCGTGGAGCTCATTGAAGCCCCCTAGTGCACCTTCTACTCTAGCTTAACTGAACGCATCAATGAACTTTGTTGCTGTAGTGGCAGTAGTCCTTGTTAAACTCTGGGACTTCGCCATTATGGCAAATATTTGTGGATAATTTGGCAGTACGGCATATATTTGTGGATAATTCAAAGAACTTTGTGTTTGAATCGACTAAATGTGGTGTAAAGCACATTTAGCTTCGTTCTGATCTTCTGGGCTTTTTCATCATTTTTTTTACAACATTTCCTCCTGGAGGTGGAATGATTCTTCCTATATTTAGTGAAATGAGAATTTTTCTATGAAAGGAACTAAGCAAACTGTAGCTTAGTTAGTAATAACAACATTTGAATTGTAGAAGAGAGTGCAAGCAACTGAAAGCTACTGTTTTATTATCATGAGTTCCCAATGAGGTGAGAAACTTTCATAAGCAGTTGCGAGTTGCCATTTATAGTTGATGAATGGAGAGTTGACATATACAATTGTTCACGTGAGTCTTGGCATTTATATTTGACGAATTAAGAATAGACATTACAAGCATGCACATGCAGTTGAGAGTTGATATTTATAACTGTGGGGCAATGAAGGGTCTAGCAGAAATCGACTTGTAGGTGTCTGAGTGTACATTGTTCTTGCTCGAGTGTATATAATGTTATGTAGTGTGTAAGTGTAGCATTTATGAATGGTAAATACTTTTGTGCGATGGTGTGTAAATATTACTGTGTCATGGTTATAAACATTTGATCTTGTGATGCAGTGAAAGTAGGATTTTTGTGTCACATTCTTTGTAAGTTCTTGGGATATGATCAGACTTTTTGAGAGGCATAAAATAGTGGTAAGTACTGGTGTAGAGAGCGATGCGTTGATCTGCTAACTTCGTTGACCTGCTAACTTCGTTGATCTGCTAACTTTGCCACCATTTCAGCTCCCCAAATGCATTTGTTTACTAATGAATTGTCGATTTGTTTTGTTTCATTTCGTTTGTTTTTACATTCACCTAGAACAATGGCAGATGGCTAAAAGCAAAACGAATGGGTATTCATATCTCAATTCATACACAGATCCTTGTCTATGCCGTATGATACCACAATATGTGCATGGTACATTATATGAGTTTTGTGCAATTGTTTCGCCATTGATGTTGAGCAGAATTTTGCTGAGGAGCTAAAACTTGGTACCTTTGTTTAAATGGCTGTGGATTCAGAGTCTTTGCTTGAGCCTCCATTCATGCCAAAATATGGATTGGACGCATACACCATAAATTGGAATGATAGTAACAAGTTTTGTACTTGTCCATCCTTTGGCAATCCATATAGTAAACCTTCTTTGGAGATGTGGTCGTTGCCTGTAATACATTAAATTTTTCCAAAAGCAACTAATTGATATCTTCATTATCACTAAATGAGATACCTTTGGTTGATTTTACTTTTCTTCTATTAGCTAGTTGGAGTCTTGTCTTTGAAGATTTCTTTTGTTGTTTCAATATTGAAAGACTTGACGTGTTTATATGGAACGTTTTGTTTGTTTGGGCGTTAAGATATATTTGCTGTATTTTGATTATTGAATTTGAGACGTCGGCACCTAGATTGTATTACTTGCTTTGGGCTTTGTCTGCTCCTGGTTTGTCCGTCTTTTAAGTTGCTGCTTGGTCCCATTAGCCTGTGGTTGCTTCTCATAGGAGAGAATCGATGATTGAATGTGGGAATTCAGAATCCAAATTTGCTTGAATGTGCTTGGTCGCTCGATGTCTCAATTGTGTAGTGTGTGCACCTCGTTTTTGCTCCTTAGCAGAAGCTGGCTCTTCCTTTGGTTCTTTAACTTATCATAGAGGTATGGATCTTTAGAAATGTAGATTTGATCATAATTGTGTCGAGCCATAATTAATGGTTTGGCATCCAAATATGACATGTATTGGGCCCTTGCCAATTTTGTTCGAGCGGGAATGTTCTATTCTTGTGCTTGTGAGACCTTTATGGGTATTTTGTATCCACATGAATCTTTGTTGTACTTGGGATTGAGAAGCTTTCTTTACCATCTAGATTTGCATTATTGTACCATAATAGGGTTTAGTCAAGGATTGATGAGTTTGCAAATTGTTCTTTTTTTTTTGTTGTTCTTCGATTGGATTTGGACTTTTTCTTTGGTAGTTGCCTATCATCATTTGGGTTGGCATGAGCTTCATGAGAAGGCTCCTTGAGTGGTCACTGAAAACTTTGGGATGCACTATAAATCCACTCTTCCTTGGATCAACTCATGTACAAAAGCGTCATCATCACATGCAAGAAATTTCATTGACATACTTGCATTTCCAATGTGAAGTGGAATTTCCACCTTCCCTAGACATTGCATTTCATACCCTCCGATGTTGGTGATATATTCCTCTACTTGTTGTAGTGCTACTTATAATTCTCGTACAATAGATACCTATATTGTATTGATTAATGCACCTATTTTACCTATGAATTCCCACCTTAATCCTTTCCAATCCTACTTTAATATAAGGGCATTGATGAACGAGTTATTGAGAGGATGACCTACTAGTCCTACATGTAGCCATGGGGAAGAATGTTGTTTGTTCCTTTGCATATTGGCTAGTGGAGGCTTTCTCCTTGATAACTTTGATCCAGAACAGATCCATAGCATAGCCACCTTCATCCATGCATTTTGTCATGGTATCACCCATTCATTTGCATCTACTAGTGAGGAGATGGGCGACTTTGGATTGGGTGCGGACTCCTATGAGCTGATGCTCCATTGTGGGGTATGGTGACTCTAAATTGGGTGTGGACTCCCATGAGCCGACACTAGACATTGCATTTTATACCCTCCTATGTTGGTGATGTATTTCTCTACTTGTTGTAGTGCTACTTCTAATTCTCATACGATGGATACCTATATTGAATTGATTAATGCACCTATAGAACCTATGAATTCCCACCTTGATCTTTCCCAATCCTACTTTAATATAAGGGCATCGATGGATGAGTCACTGAGAGAATGACTGACTAGTCCTACAAGTAGCCATGGGAAAGAATGTTGTTTGTTCCTTTGCGTATTGGTTAGTGGAGGCTTTCTTCCTTGTCATTTCATACCCTCCTTTGTTGGTCTCCTATGTCCACCTACCCTAGGCACTCCATTCCATACCCTCTTATGTTGGTGATGTATTCCTCTATTTATTGTAGTGCTACTTCTAATTCTTGTACAATGGATACCTATATTGTATTGATTAATGCACCCATAGAACGTGTGAATTCCCACCTTGATCTTTCCCAATCCTATTTTAATATAAGGGCATCGATGAATGAGTTACTAAGAGGATGACCTACTAGTCCTACATGTAGCCATAGGAAAGATTGTTGTTTGTTCCTTTGCATATTGGCTAGTGGAGGTTTTTTCCTTGATAACTTTGATCCAGAAGAGATCCATATCATAGCCACCTTCATCCATGCATTTTGTGATGGTTACCACTTGTTCATTCGCATCTACTAGTGAGGAGATGGGAGACTCTAGATTGGGTGCAAACTCCTATAAGCCAATGCTCCATTGTGGGGTATGGCGTTCTCTCTACCATGGAGACTCTAAATTGGGTGTGGACTCCTATGAGCTGACACTAGACATTGCATTTTATACCCTCCTATGTTGGTGATGTACCCTCTACTTGTTGTAGTGCTACTTCTAATTCTCATACAATGGATACTTATATTGCATCAATTAATGCACCTATAGAACCTATGAATTCCCACCTTGATCTTTCCCAATCCTACTTTAATATAAGGGCATCAATGAATGGGTTAGTGAGAGGATGACCTACTAGTCCTTCATGTAGCCATGGGAAAGAATGTTGTTTGTTCCTTTGCATATTGGCTGACGGAGGCTTTCTTCCTTTGCATTTCATACCCTCCTATGTCCACCTTCCCTAGACATTGCATTTCATACCCTCCTATGTTGGTGATGTATTCCTCTACTTATTGTAGTGCTACTTCTAATTCTCTTACAATGGATACCTATATTATATTGATTAATGCACCTATAGAATCTATGAATTCCCACCTTGATCTTTCCCAATCCTACTTTAATATAAGGGCAACGATGAATGAGTTATTGAGAGGATGACCTACTAGTCCTACATGTAGCCATAGGAAAGAATGTTGTTTGTTCCTTTGCATATTGTCTAGTGGAGGCTTTCTTCTTGATAACTCTATCCAGAAGTGATCCATATCATAGTCACCTTCATACGTGCATTTTGTGATGGTTATCACCTGTTCATTCGCATATACCAGTGATAAGATGGGAGACTCTGGATTGGGTGTGGACTCCTATAAGCCAATGCTTCATTGTGGGGTATGGCATTCTCTCTACCATGGAGACTCTAAATTGGGTGTGGACTCCTATGACCTGATAGTCTAGTGTGGGGTATGGTGTTCTCGTTTTGGGAACATGTCGGTAGGCAATTTAGGAGGTGCTTAGCTTAGCTTTGCTCAAAGGCCTTCATACTCCAATGTTGTGTCCGTGGCATTGGGTATACGACATTGATTCTCTGGGATCAATAGACCACTAATCTTGTGCTGGAAGGTTGTGTAAGTCTTCTTCGAAAGATTAAATGGGCGGATAGATTTTGATTTTTCAGTGGAAAAGCCTCTTGGGGCCTCCATCCTCGACTCAAAAAAGAAAATAAAAAATAATTTGTAAAAACATCCATTGTGGCTTAAGACCTCCATCCAATCATAAGGTTTAAATTTTTCTTGTGTTGGACTTTGCGAAATATAGGTAGGGTCCACCACATGCTATTCTTCTTTCGTTAGTGGCATTACATTTAAGTCTCTTCTCTTCTCTCTTCCACTACCTTAAAGATCCACATGTGGATGTCCTCATGCGAACATAAACAATCACTTGAGTGTGCACTGCGGATAGAGACTTCTACAAAAATTATCTTCCCCAATCTTGCACCACATTCAACGGATGTATAAAATGTCTCTGCAAGATCATTTCATAGTTGTCTACTTTTTCAAATTGACATATGGCAAGTGTATGCTCAAATTCAAGTTTACATGTAGGCCTATGAGATGCTCTCCTTGGCCATTTGCCAATTGCAATTTCATTATTGTTGGCCTTAAAGTTGGTTATCTTGAATCTCTTTGTTAGTTGTGTTGGGGGAAGCTCAACCATCGACCTAAAAACCATCAGTGAAAGTGGTAAAAAAAGCTCGATCAAAGGATGAAGAATGTGGTGAAAGAGAAGCAGAATCATGGAAGTAAAGGAGGAAAGAATGTACCAATTTTTCTCATCCCAAATCCCTCTTCAAAGTAGGTGTTTCCAATTTTTTACCCATAATACATGTAAAAATGCCTATTTTTGGCATAAAATCCTACTTTAGTAGTAGCCAAGCCTAAAATCTAAACTTCGAGTAGTAGTTGAGCTTTAGGGGCATGAATAGAATACCCACACTGAATTTCATATATGTTTTGACATCGTTTGAGCTTTAACACTAGGATGGACACTAGTGTGGAGAAAGATCTTAAAAAGGCTATACGAGTGAAAGAGCTCTCATTTTAATAGGGTTACTCAATTAGAAGTGTTAGTTCTTTTGAGTATTGTATCTAGGCTTTTGCAATACAATGAGCTTCTTGGAGCATCGTATCTTGCCTAATCGTGAGTATATGTGCATGCATGTATGTGTGCACCCATGTGTATGCTTGCCTTGCTCTTGTTTTAGGTGTGCGCTTCCATTTCATTGCATGAAAGTCTTCACACCTACCATTTGATTGTTCGTGGATACAACATTCTTCTTATTGTGTGCACTCTTGGACTATGACAATGGAAGCATTACAGTTTTGGCATCGTTGTTGGGGAAAATTTATATCAGGTGCGCATGATGGTAAGCTTTCATATGAGATACGTGCTTCTTGCATGTGTCTAGGTACTTGTCCACCTTAGAAATCACTTTAGATAGCTATGTAAGTAAGTAGGGTAGTAGGTATATGGAAAAATTTAGGGTTTAGGGTTCGGGTTTTTCAAGGTTTCCATTAAAGCATAGTTTCCTTGTTCTTTCTCTTCACTTTATGTTTCATTTCTGCACTCTTTATTCCGTTTTCTTCACTTTCTACATAGATTTGGAGGCTAGACTAGTAGCTCTTAAGTCGCTAAAGCTTTGGGGAGCAAAAGTTGAGTTCAAAGGTGTATGCAAATGTAGCCGTGTCAATTCATGAAGAGGGGTCTGTAGCAGAGCACAAAAGAGGTGGTGACTGGCCATTTCATGCTTGTTTTACTTGCTAAAAGGGTAGAGAATGATAGATCTAGGTGGGAATGACTCGTGCACAAAAGAGGTGGTGACTGGCCATTTCATGCTTGTTTTACTTGCTAAAAGGGTAGAGAATGATAGATCTAGGTGGGATGAAAGTAATATAAGTGATTTACGAGGTGAGATGGGAAAAATGGAGCTCAAACAAGCCAAAAAGTGCAAATAGACATAGAGCAATGGTTCTTGCATGAGATATTTGTCAAGTTTGAAGTGTGTTGTACCCTCCTAGGACATAGAGCTACATGTTCCAAGAGGTAGTTGCAAGTAAAATTTTCATTTGAGGACGTAATCCCATGCATAATCACAGTCATGATTGCCCAAAAAGAAGGTGACATGTAGAGCAATCATTCTTGTGCAATTTGCTTGAATCTAAAAACTAAGTGCATATTTGATTTGCCACTGTAAAAGCATGGCTATGTGCAAAATTTGGCACAAAAAGGCTCAAGAAAACTCAAGATACTACCAACAATTTTCCTGGGTTGATAGGGCAATCGCTCTTATGAAAATTGCCAAAAGTGGAAATAAAGGCCATCATAGGGTTGCCCCAAGCCGTAAGTTACATCCAAGTAAAATTTGGTGCCAAAAGACCTACTTAAATCCAAGAAACACACCATGATTGCCTTCGGTTGGTAGGGCAATCATTCTTGTGCAAAGGGGAGATTTATGTCAAATTTTTGAAGCATCAAGGGCTTAAGGAATACTCCCAAACCAAGAGGAGTAAGAAAATTGCCAAGAACAATCCAAATCCCACCAATGATTGCTCTAGGCCCATCACTTTTGGGAGGTGAATAAACTTGGATTTTGTTGATTTATTTTGATAGTTATGTGTGTGAACACACTTAGGATTGGCGGGCACTTTTTTCCCTCTTTAGGAGGTTTTTTTTTTCTCCCAGCCTGTATATATGCATGTAACCCTAATGGATGACCAATCTTTATACATTAACTTGGTAATACATTCAATATTGTGTGTTGTGCTCCAAGCTTCTTCTTCTTCCTTGTGATGTTCGCCTACTTTCGCAAACCTCAAACTCCAACGATTGGTATCCAAGTAGGTCTTCGCTTCATCTAGGGTGTTGTCGATACCTCTCCGGTCATAGTCTTAGAATCACACGAAAATTGGTGAGCGTGGTGATCAAGAGTTCAAAACAGCTTTGCCTTGTGGTGCCAAAATTTTGATCCAAGCTCGTTTCAACCTTCGAACACACTATCGTAGCGCGTGTGTAACCACCTCCTACACTTGCAAATAAAGTTATCGAAGGTCATGCAAATGACATTGGAAATGATGATCTTAAAATTCTTGCTCGTGTTGTAGTTCTTAGTGCACCTACTATAGAGCAACCTCGATGGGATGGTAGAGATTCTCAGACACATGCATTGATAGCTTTGTCTTCCAAATGTGTCATCATCCATCACATTCGCTATTGCAAAATAGCAAAGGATGCTTGCAATACACTTACCACTTTTAAACATATCTATGAAGGCTGTATTTTGGGCAAAATGAAGTGTTCCTCCTTCCCAAACGATGGTTCATTTTATTGATGATTTTTCCAGGCATGCGTGGGTGTATCCATTGAAAGCAAAGTTCAAAGTGTTTATGTTCTTCAAGCAGTTTCTAGTTTTGTTTGAAAATATGTCACCATGTAAAATGGGCACCCTCCATCTTCATCAAGGGGGAATACGTTTCTTCTAATTTTAATGCATTTTTGGCTAATCATAGGATAAAACATCAGTGTACAATGCCGTATACACCTCAACATAATGGATTCATTGAAAGAAAGAACACGTCTCTCATAGAGATGGCGAGGTGTATGGTGAAAAATCAAGCTCTACCAAATAGTTTTTGGCTTGAGGCTATTATGTGTGCAACATATGTAGTTAACAAGTTTCCCACCAAAGCACTGCAGTCCATCACTCTATGAGGCTCGACATGGCTGGAAGCCATCTGTTGCTCATCTGCATGTGATAGAAACTCAGTTCATAGAGCTTCTTGTGAGTTCATGCTCATGGTGTGTGTGCATTGTGGGGTGCATGTGTGAGCATGTATTCACTCTGAGTTCTATACCGACTATTGGGCACTGATGACATTAGTGGGCATGCCATAGTATTGAGTCAATACTGTGCATGATGGAGCTGATATGCTATGCTATATAGTCTTGTGGTTGACTAACATGAGCTTATACTTGCACTTTCATTTGAGGGTGAATTTGGGGTTTTCCTGGATTCATTCTAGTATATATTTTTGATTGTCGAGCATATGCATTAGTTCCTGAACAACAACACAGAAAATTGGATGATAAGCAATAAAATGTATTTTTGTTGGATACAATTATGAAAGCAAATGCTATTGTTTGTATCATCCATAGAATAAATGCATCTTGGTTAGTGTTGATGTTTTTCTTATGGAAGATCCAATTCAACCATTATTTTCATTTACTAAGGAGACAACAATTAGCTCCAAGGATGTGTATGACACTTTGCTACCTCTTTTTTAGGTGGACAGACAAGTGCTGGTTCAAAAGAGGCAATTTCCCATCCTTTAGTCTCACATGATGATATAGACCATTCCATTTCTATTCCAAATTTACATGATGCACTTGTTGATGAGAGGACTGATATAAAGAGGGCAAAAGCTATGCCTAAATGGTTGGTGCAGACTTTACAAGATAACAAATTAGACACACCTCTATCATATCATTCTCGTTCAGTCTCTCATAGAGCTTCTTTTGCATTAGATTGCTATGAAATGGGTGCCACTAGTCTTTGTGATGAGAATGAGCTTGTTTCTTTTGATGAAGCACAAAATTTAGAAAATCGGATGGTTGCTATGCAATTAGAATATGATACTATTATGAAGAATGGTACTTGGACTTTGTGTTTCAAAAGGTTGTGCTCAAGAGAGAGGCATTGATTTTCATTAGACCTTCATATCCACATGCCAAATGACCACTATTCATAGCAATCTGTGCACTTGCAGCTTATCATGGTTGGAATGTACATTAGTTGGATATTAAAGCTGCATTTCTAAATGGTGAATTACATGAAGAATTGTATGTATTTGACCCTTGTGATTTTGTGCAGAAAGGGCATGAAAAACAAAGTCTGCAGGTTGAAAACAAAGGGCATGAAAAAAAAACCTATTACCACTCCTATATAAATAGGTTTACATTTGAATCTTCATGATGCTAGAGATGCATTTGATGCTATTCTTTATCAACATGCTATTGGATGCTTGATTTACGTTTACATAACTCGAACTTATATTCAGTTTGCTGTATCACATATGAGCAGGTTTATGCATTGCCCAAGAGTCAAGCATTGGTAGGAGGTTAAGCGCATATTTTGCTACTTGGGTGGTACCTTGCTACTTGGATTGTTTTATCCCAAGGGGGGATCACTATCACTAAGATTCATATGCTTTTTCTAACTCTGACTGGGTTGGTTGCTATGACACTCATGTGTCCACTAGTGGTTTTTGCTTCATGCTTGGTAGCTCATGCATATCCTGGCTGAGCAAGAAGCATCCTACAATCGCTACTTTTAGTTGTGAGGCTGAGTATAGGGCAACTTTCATAGCGACTATTGAGCATGTGTGGCTCAGATGCCTTTTGGCTCATTTGGGTGTTGGGCAGTCTTCTTCCTAATGGAGTATATCCACTCCTAGTTGCAACAGAAGAATGATAGGCCCTTCCTAGGACCAAACAGTTCACTACCACAATCCACTAAAAATTGAATTGCTATCTGGACTTGAGGACTAAACCTATAAAATTTTGTAGAGTAAAAAAGACTCTCTAAGCTTTCCAATGAGCCATCAATCACTCAATTTGGAGAATGCGATCTATGTCAACCTCCTTGCACAAAGCAAAACAACATCTACCGAAATAGATAGCTTATACCTATGTGTATCACATGCACATGTTGGGGAATATGATGAGATAGACAAGAGAGCTTTCAAGATCAATATACACAAGGATAAGGAACAGTTGATGCTAAGATTATATTCAAAAGAAGTCTTACAACAAGAGCTTTAAGATGAGCTATCTTGCACATGAAACATACAAATACACAAAGAGATACAGACAAAACAAAATCTCAACCAAAGTGACAACTTCAGCTAACAGTAGATTGGTTTAGCTAGGGGGTAGCTTAGATATGGAGTATCTACATCCATAATGCTCCAAACTTTAGTGTGGAACTTGAATTCAAATCATGCCTACAAAATCCCCCACTTTTCTCAATCAAGGTAGATGGGACCTTGAGCTAAAAAAGTAGTGGAAAAGTGGTTGTAGACTTTACCAAAAAGTGAAGTGATGTGGCACCTGAGTTAAGCCTTGGTTCACACATATTTGAGCTTGTACATTTCTAACACTCCCCCTCAAGGTAAAGTGTTAGTCTCCATTGATCTCCTTCATGTTGAGGTTGATCTTAAACTTTCCAACTTGCTTGCATCCATGAATTTGGTCATGATATCTGCTAGTTGCTCCTTTGTGTTGATGTACTTGATGTCCACTTCCTTTGCTAGTACCTTCTTTTTGATGAAGTGATAATGTATCTCTATGTGCTTGCTTCTTGCACGGAACATAGGGTTGCTTGCTAGATGACTAATTGATCTGTTATCTTCAAATAGAGTAAACTCTTTGACCTCCACATCCAAGTCTTTGAAGAGCTTCTTGAGCCACATCATCTCACATGTACCAAGTGTTAAAGCTCTATACTCAGCCTCTGTAGATGATAATGCAACTATATGTTGCTTCTTGGACATCCATGAGATGACTCTTTGACCTAGCATGAAGACATAGCCGGATGTGCTCCTTTTGTCCTCCTTTGAACCATCCCAATTAGCATCACTTAAGCCTTGAGGTTGTAATCCATGTCCATAAGGGTAGTACAACCCTTGGTAACAATGTGCTTGATGTACCTAAGCACTCTCTTGGTTGCATTCATATGAACATCAGTTGGTGAATTCAAAAATTCAGAAAGAACTCCTACAACATAAGACAAGTTAGTTCTTGTGATGGTATCATAATTAAGGCTTCCCTTCACCTGTGCATTCCTACATGCTGAAATATCTTCGAGAGGCTTCCCTTCACCTGTGCATTACTTATTGTTTGGATCCACAGGTTGTGTGAGTGGCTTACATCCACTCATACCATACTTATAAAGGACATCTAGCAAGTATTTCCTTTGAGCTAGGTAAGCACCATTTTCTACATAAATAACTTCAATTCCAAGAAAATATTGGGCACTTCAAGTTCAGAAATCTTGAATTCATTCCCAAGTTTAGCTTTTATCCATTTGATACCCGGATCATCACTTCCTGTTATAATCAAGTCATTCACATATATGCATATGTAGACAACTACTCCTCACTCCCTCTTGAGGTATAGGGAGGGATCTGCATCAATTGCCTTGTATCCACACCTACACAATTACTCCACAAGCCTTTGATTCCCTAGGAGCTTGCCCTAATTGTGGTCATCTTTGCAATTGGGCTGAATGTTTCTTCATAATCAATCCCATAGGATTGAGCAAATCCCTTTGCCACAAGCCTTGCTTTGTACCCAACAATTGAACCATCAAAATTTCTCTTCACTTTATAGACCCAGTTGTTGCCAATTACCTTCATCCCTTCTTGTCTCGGAACTAGACTCCATGTGTTGTTGTCTTCAAGGGCTTTGCACTCTTCTTCCATAGGTTCTTACCACTCTTTTGTGTGTTTGGCCTCTTCATAGATAGATCATTCATGATCTTTGATAACCCTAGACATGAAAGAATAATGCCTAGCAATATAACTATCATAGACAAGCCTTGAGATTGGATGGTTTACCCTTGTTGACCTGCTTTCTTCTCCTTTTGGTGGAATGAACCTTCTTTGCCTTGGTGCCTTGATCTTTGCTTTTGATGTAGCTCCCCCTTCTAACATAGGTTCTTCAACTTCTTAAACTTCATGTCCATCTTCATCAAGCTCTACCAATCTTGCCTATCCTTTATTCTTTGATTGATGGGCTGAATCCATGCTTGAACTTCTTTGTATGCTTGGACCACTGATTTCCAAACTATCTTGAAACCTAGCTTCATATCTCCTCTCTGGCTCTTCAATATCTTCATATTGCAATGGAACTTTGAAAGCATACCACGGTTTGAGTTCATCAAACACTACATCTCTAGATACCTGTAACTCCTTTGTATTAGGGTTGTAGCACATATAACCTTTTTGCTCCATAGCATAACCAATAAACATACATCTTTCAGCCCTTACATCCATCTTACCTCTCAAACATACTCCTAGCAATTTTAGCAATATGCCTATTCTTCCTCTCTGCCACCCCATTTTGTTGGGGAGTATACTTGCAAGTGACTTTCCTCTTTATACCTTGGTCCTGCAAGAAATCACAAACAGCATGGGAGAAGTATTCCCCCCCTCCATTTGACCTTAGGGTTTTGATGTAGCAATATTTCTCCTTCTCAATGTCTGCCTTGAATATTTTGAACACATCAAACACATCTGATTTTTGCTTTATACAATACAACCATAATTTTCTTGAGTAGTCATAATGAAGGTTGCAAAGTACCTATTACCTGCAAGAGAGGGCTCTTTGATTGGCCCCCACATATCTGTGTACATCACAAGGTCTAACACACCATGTGCTACATATCCACTCTTCTTTAAGGGATGCCTAGTAAACTTTCCTAGTTGACAAGCTTCACACATCTCATGCAACATTTGTATTGAAAAATGTGGTAAACCTTTTACCAATTGCATCTTCTTCATGTCTTTCAACCTTTGGATGTTGATGTGACCACACCTTTTGTGCCACAAATCCAAGTCTCCAATCTTCTTGTCTCCATAGGTGATGAACATTGCCTTGTTGCTTTGTCCTTTACCAATGTCAAGAGTGAACTTCCTTTCCTTTTGCTATCAGCTCATAGCCATTCCTTGTGTCTTCAATAAAACATCCTTTGTGGTTGAACTTTACTTGGTATCCCCTTTCAACCATCTGTCCAATAGAGGTTAAGTTATTTGTAATAGTAGGATGCAATACCTCAGATAGTCCTTTTTCTTTGTGGTTGCCTTTCATCATCATCTATGACACGTCCTATTGAACCAACTGCATCAGAGATATCTTTTACTTTGAGTATGAAGTCATTGATACTCTAATTTGATGAATTCCTAACATTGTTGAGCTCATTCTTGAGCTGAATTTTTCTAGCCTTTGTAGAGGTAGATTACAAACTTTATGTTGGAGTTAGATGTCTGCGGAAGCATGCAAACAACACAAGGAAGAAGAAGAAGCTTGGAGCACAACACACAATACTAAATGTATTAACACTAGAATGTACAAAGATAAGCAAACCATTAGGGCAATAGGCATTAATACAAGCCGAGCAAAAAAACCTCCTACAATGGGAAAAAGTGCCCCGACAGTCCTAGTGTGTTCTATGTGGAATCAATCCACAAAAGGAAGTAAGCCCAAAGCTTTGGGGAAGGCTTCAAACTTCTCCCTAGGCAGAGCCTTTGTGAAAAGGTCTGCAATGTTCTCCTGCGTGGGCACATATGCCAAGCTGATCTCTCCAACAGAGAACCTCTCCCTGACATCATGATAATGCACCTCAATGTGCTTAGTAGGAGCTGTTGATAGATTTAGGTAGTGATCTGTGTGAACACACTAGGACTGCCAGGGCACTTTTTTCCCTCTTTAGAAGTTTTTTTCCCCGATTTGAATATACGCCTATTGCCCTAGTGGGCTACTTATCTTTGTACATTCTAGTGGTAATACATTCAGTATTGTGTGTTGTGCTCCAAGCTTCTCCTTCCTCCTTGTGTTATTTGCATGCTTCTGCAGATGTCTAACTCCAACAATTGGTATCAGAGTAGGTCACCGTTTCATCTTGTCTACACCTCTCCGGTTGCAGTCTCAGAATCGCACGAAATTTGGTAAGCATACTGAGGGTGTTTCATAGATCAACACAGCTTCGCTATGTATCTCCACTCTAAGAATAATGAAATCTTGATGTTCCAACATGAAAAATATTTGGAATACAGTAGAATGGAAAACTATGCCGAATACGCGATCTGAGCTCATTTCGACCTCAGAATGCATTATCGCAGTGCTTATGTAGGCTATTTCATCTTTTGTTCCAAAGATATATGCCAGTTTCGATTCACTAGTATAAGCATCTCGAATTCTGCTACAGGTCTAGCAGAACTCGTTTGGGTAGTTCTGTTCAACTTTTTCATATACAGTCATTTTTCTGCATCAAGGTATTTTAGTTAGTGGCCATGATTGAAAGCAGTGATGTATTTCGTATGTTGGCTGTTGAGGATAAGTTGGATGGTATGAATTACCCATTGTGGGCTTATATGATGCACCATGTATTGGTTGCAAAAGGAATGTGGAATATTGTGCAGAGATGCTCAAGCACATGCATTGATAGCTTTGTCTATCAAACGTGCCATTATTCCTCATATTTGCTCTTGCAGAACAGCTAAGGATGCATGGGATACACCTGCAAATACAGGTGCTGGAGCTGATGGAGATGGTGTCGAAGATGATGATATTTTGAATATTCCTATTTGTGTTGCTATTTCTGTTGCACCTACTGTAGAGCAAATTTGTTGCAATGGCAGAGATGCTCAAGCACATGCATTGATAGCTTTGTCTATCAAACGTGCCATTATTCCTCATATTTGCTCTTGCAGAACAGCTAAGGATGCATGGGATACACTTAGCACATTGTAACAGGCTAGGAACGAGGCTCGTGTTGCTTACCTCCGAAAACAATTGGAGAGTGAGCACATGAACGAAGGTGATTCTATAGACAGTTTTCTCACAAAGATCAAGGATTTGAAAGAACAGTTGATTTCTACGGATGAAGTTATACCCGATAACTCACTTATGCAGACCATTCTCAATGGTCTTCCTGACTCATATCAGAGTTTTCCTTCTACTCTTTGTTTGATGATGAAAGGTAATCCAAATGCCTTGTAATTTGAGGAGTTAGTCTCTGTTCTGTTGCAGGAAGATCAGTCTAGGAAGAACAGGTCCATCATGCATGTTGCAGATCAAGTTTTCCTGGCTAGTCAGAAGGGCAAAGGTAAATGGAGCACTTCTACTAGTAAGAAGAAATCTACAAATGCTGCACATTTGAAGAAGGAAGACAAAGATGAGAAGAAACCAGGAAAGCAAAAATTGTTTTGCAAATAATGTGAAGAAAATGATCATTTCATTAAGAGCTGTTCGAAACTGGCTGCTAAAGAGGCAAAGAAGAAAGAGGTCGGAATGGTTGTTGTAGAGGCCTCTACACCGAAAACAGAGTCGCTAATCTTGTGCAGGATGAAGAATGGGTGTTTACTACTGTTTGCAATTTTGACCCATCTTCTCATGAGCAGTGCATGTCTGCACTAGACTCAGATGTTTGGTACTTTGATAGTGGGGTGACCAAACATATTACCTCGCAGCACAGTTTCTTCTCTTCACTCGAGCCTGCCCCTACAGGGAATACTGTTACATGTGCCAACAACTCCTCTTGTCCTGTTATGGGAGTTGGTAAGATCATTTTGACTACTGCTGATGGTAGTTCTTTCACTTTGTCAGATGCTTTATTTGTGCTAGGGATCAAGAACTACTCAAGCCTGCCCCTATAGGGAATACTGTTACATGTGCCAACAACTCATCTTATCCTGTTATGGGAGTTGGTATGATGATTTTGTCTACTACTGATGGTAGTTCTTTCACTTTGTCAGATGTTATCAATTTCTGCATTAGCCAAGATTGGCTTGGTTGTGAAATTTGTTGATGACATATGTATAGTTCATAATCTGTCAAATGGCGATGTCATTATTACTTTTGGCATTTTATGTCGTGGGCTGTATAAGCTCATAGACTATGAAAGATCTGTGAATGATTCAACATGTATAGTACATGATTCTCAGGCTATGTCAGATGTAAAGCTTTGGCATGCATGCTTTGGTCATATGAATTTTGCTAGTTTGCTATGCTTGCAGAATCTGAAATGGTTTCCTCTTTGCCCAAACTTGAGGCACCCGATAAACATGTATGTGAAGGCTATATTTTGGAAAAAATGCAGCATTCCTCATTTCTAAAAGATGGTTCAGTTCGGGCTACTTAGAAATTGGAGCTTGTCATGGACCTATACATGGACATGCAAGTGCCTGACCTCAACACTCTTATGGGCCAAATCTTCACACATGAAGCAAAGATAAGCAAGATTGGTGAATCCTCAAGAGGTAATCAGTCTTCTGCCTTATACCCTGATAAAGCTAAAGCTAAGGATAAGCCAAAGACTAAGAAGAATGAAGATGAAGGTAGCACTTTCCAAGCCAACTTCATAGGTAGAGGAAAAGCTAGAGGAAGAGGCAGAGGAGGAAAGAAAGGTAGGGGGAGACCCCCAAGCATCTCAATCTTGTAACATTTGTGGTTACTCTAATCACATCACTGAGGAATGTTACAGGAACTGAAAGAATTCCAGAGGAAGAGGATTCAATAGAGGTGTCTATGGATCAAATAGAGGCAGGTACAATGGAGGATACAACAATAACTACTTCAACAATAATAGTCATCAAAATGGATATAGAGGAAGAAAGGATTACAACAACTAGACTGAAGATCAAAGTCAAGAAGACTCACTACTCCTTATGAACCTATCATTGAAGCAAGGTAAGGATGATGATCATGTTTTCTATATTGACTCATAGTGCTGAAATCATGTATCAAGAAATGTAGCATTGCTCTTTGATTTAGAAGATCCCAAAAATAAACATGAAGTGAAGACATGTGATGATACAAGACATTTAGTGGAGAAAATAGGTAATGTCAAGACATCAGATGGCAACATGAATCTTCTAAGAAAGGTTTCGTATATGCCTACCATAACCAAAAATTTGATAAGTGTTGGACAAATTGTGGAGAAAGGATTGTAGGTTAGGTGTACAAGACATGGAGCATATGTGGAAGACCCCAAGCAAGCATTTAGAAGAATTGCCAAGGGAGAAAAGATAGGAAGACTCTTCACCTTTGAAGTGGAGGACACCAAGAACACATCACTATTTAGCTATGGATCTCAAACACTCTCTGAATTGGAGGTATGACATAAAAGGCTTGCTCATATTGGTGAGAGAACTTTGAAACAAATTTGCAGGGATCAAAGTGTACTTGGATTTCCCAACATCACAAAACAACATATGATATACAAGTGTGGAGCTTTTCAATTTGGCAAAGCTCATAGACAACCCTTCAACACAAAAGGATATATTCATCAAGAATTGTTGGATCTTGTCCTCACAGATGTATGGGGTCCAAGAAAAAAACCCTCTATTTCAAGTTCAAGACATTATGTATCTTTTATTTTAGCAGATGGACAATTTTGTACTTTATGAAGCATAAAGATGAAGCCTTCAATTGTTTCAAAAGGTATCTTGCTCTTGTAGAAAATCAAACAGGTAGACATCTCAAGAAGATCAGATTAGATGGTGGTGGAAAATACTTCTCAACTAAATTTGATACTTTCCTACAAGAAAGAGGCATCAAAAGAGAGGTGACAACCAGATACATGCCTGAACTCAATGGAATCGCTGAAAGAAGGAGATACAGATTGTATAATCCCACTAAAAGGCTTTTTAGTTAGTAGGGATGTAGTCCTTGATGAAAATAAATCTTGGTTTGATGATGACAAGAAAGTGAAGCTACCAATGACTTGGAAGAAGACTTTCCATCTCTTCCAACAAAGGATCCAAAGCATCATGAAGATAGTGACTCTGAAGATGACTTGAAAGATTTAGAGAAATTGAAGATATGGAAGAACAAAGGGAAGGCTAAGGTGCATGACCTAGCTCAAGGATCAAAAAGTTCTCATCAACGACTCAGAAGATCAATGAGAGAGAAGAAGAAACCAGAGAGATATGGATTTGATACCTCTTTGGTCACAAAGCATTCAATTTATATGGCTAATGACTCTAACAATGAAGAACCAACATCATATGAAGAAGCTCAATGCAAGAAGGAATGGAGAGAAGCAATGGATGAAGAAATTGAAGCCCTCATGGACAACAACACATGGGAACTTGTTCCTAGCAAGCCATCAATGAAGGTAATTGGATCAAGGTGGATCTGTAAAGTAAAAAGGAATTCAGATGGTAGTATTAATAGATATAAGGCAAGGTTAGTAGCCAAGGGGTTTACCCAAACCCATAGCATAGACTACGAAGAGACCTTCTCACCTGTAGCTAAAATGCCTACCATTAGAGTACTTGTTAGCATTGCTGCATCCAGGAATCGGAAGCTGTATCAACTAGATGTAAAGATTGCATTTCTCAATGGATGGATTTCAAAGGAAGTTTATATGGCACAACCACCTAGTTATGAAGATGCACATTATCCAAATTATGTGTGTAAATTGAAGAAGGATCTATATAATTTGAAGCAAGCTCCAAAAGCTTGGAATCACAGATTAATTACCTACTTACAGGACCAAGGATTCAAAGCTAGCAAAGTAGACACATCCTTATTCATCAAGATGAATGGATCAGAGATTATATATCTTTGTGTATATGTGGATGACATTATAATTACAGGGAATGATGTCAATGGGAATAAACAAGTAAAGGCTAAAATGAAGGATGAATTCAAGATCAGTGATCTTGGACCTCTCACTTATTTTCTTGGACTTGAACTTGTCTATACATATTTTGGTATCTACATCACTCAAAGGAAGTATGTACATGACATGCTCTCTAAGTTTAAAATGGAAAACACTGAGTGTGTAGGTACACCCGTGGAGTTGAATCATAAACTAAGTGCTTATGAGGGAGAACCTATTGAAGATATCACAAGCTATAAAAGCTTGGTAGGAAGCTTGAACTATGCAACTCTCACAAGGGTGGACATATGCTATAGTTTTAGCATACTCAGTCAATTTATGCACAAGACAAGGAAGCCACACATGGAAGCAACCAAGAGAGTGCTCAAATACTTGAAGGGCACAATCAATGAAGGGATTTTCTACCCCTTCACCTCTAAAATTGATATCAAGCTTTACTCAGATGTAGATTGGGCTAGTCCAAAGGATGACAGGAAGAGTACTTCAGGATATTTATCATTCGTACGATCAAAGCTAACCTCTTGGTCTTCAAAGAAGCAACCAACTATTTCTTGATCATCTACTAAAGCTGAATACAGAGGATTGACAAATGCAACACAAGAAGCTATGTGGTCAAAATGCTTATAATCTGATTTGGGGCTACATACCTTAATTCCTTACATTTTTGATGATAATACAAGTTCACTTCACTTAGCAGCTAATCTAGTTTACCATGCTCAAACCAAGCATATTGAAGTCCATTATCATTATGTAAGAAAGAAGCAAATGAGCAAGGATATTCAATTGTTCTATGTTTTTACTAATGTTCAATGTGGAAATATGTTGTCTAAGTCATTGGATGGTATTAAAGTAAATAGGTTCAAAAGCATGATTGGATTGATAGAAATCAAGGAGGATTGAAGACTCAATCATACTAGGTTTGAGGGAGAGTTGTTGGTGTATTTCATCCAAGCCTAGTGCTTGATCATTACTAAATGTAAAGCATTACTAAAGATATTCATAGAAACATGCTCGTGTAACTCTTGAAAAGTTATTACCTTGAAAAGTAAAAGTTATTGAGGAAACTCGTGGCCATGTTAGGCATGAATTATGAGCTGAGTTAGGAGTGATTGATTAGCTAAGTGATTCTCAACTTTAGAGGAAATTTTAGGTATAATCCATTCAAGATTTGAATTCAAATATCACTATAAAAACTTCTATGTATAGTCTTGGATTAGAGCAGCACTTTGAGCCACATTCTGGAGAGTTTTTGATCAAGCACAAAGCCACAAGTGAATCACACATTGTGCTTCTCCTTCCCAAGCTTCATTTCCATTCATATCATGTACAATATGTTCAATAGAGATTGATTTTCTAGCTATACTTTGAAGTTGTTCTCATCTGTTGCTACATGTTTACATTCACATTTTTAGCCAACTTTAGTGAGTGAGTTCTTTGTGTATACTTAATCTTTTGCTGAGCTTTAAATTGATATAGACAATTGATAACTCTATTTTCATCATACCAATTTTCATCATCATTGTTTTATTACTCTATGAGCTACATTATTTGAAGCTGACTAGGTATATTGGTAGTTAACTCCTAAAATGTCGGATGACACCCTTATATTGGTAGATTGATTTCTCTTAGTACGGTTGATAAAAAGTCATCAAATTTGTTGCTTTAGATTCATGTACCTAATTCAAAGTGTGCAAAATATCTTTGTTAATTTTTTAGTAGGCAATGATCTCTGAGCTAATTTCTAGAGTGAAATCCATCCCAAAATAGCAAGTTTTACTTCATCTATTTAGTATCAACTAGTATTTCTTGGTGAATCAATTTGAGATTGATATTCCAAAGCACCAAGATGGTTTATATGCATCCTTAGCAAGCACAAGATGTCTACTTATCATCTATGAAGTTACCTTGGCAGGTGTAGAGTAGGTTTTGTATCACTAAGGACATCTTTGGAGTGTATCTTCCATCTCCCTTCACACTTATACCCCATTGCCAAATGTTGTAGCTGAAAGGATGAGTAGAACTATTCAAAATATTGTAGTTTTTATGCTGCATCATGTAAACCTTTCACAAGGATTTTGGGCAGAAGCAGTATTGACTATAGTTCATGTGATTAACCTTTCACCTAGTACTGCCAAAGGTCTGAAAGTGGCACAAGAGTTATGGATAGGGAAGCCACCATATTATGATCATCTTCGAGTTTTTGGGTGTGAATCATATGTTCATATACCCAAGAATCTTAGACAAAAGTTGGACCATAAGTCAAAGAAATGGATTTTTCTTGGATATGGTCGAGAAGGACAATTTGGATATCACTTGGGGGATCCGAAAACACAATCAGTGATCAGAAGTAGTGATGCCATTTTCAATGAGTCTAAGATGCATAAACAACCCATTAAGGAGGTTGAAGTGAGAAGAGTGTGTTTGAGGATACTAGTCCTCCGTTAGCATTCGTAAAAGTGCTGCACATAGGGATGTTCAAGAGAATGGCTGATCTGATTAGTCAGCAAATGATCCTGTTCAACAACCATTGAGATGCTCTGCATGTGTCTCACATCCACCTGATAGATATGTTGCAAGTTTAGATTTTTTTATGCTAACAGATGCCAGTGAGCCTTCTTGCTACAAAGAGGTTATGCAAATAGAGGATCATGTCAAGTGGGAGCATGCCATGAAGAGTGAGTTGGACTCGATTCACAAGAATGGTATTTGGGATTTAGTACCTTTGCCAAAGGGCAAGAAAGCTTTACCATGTAAATGGGTATATAAGCTATACTTCACATCAGATAGTGCTTTTCCAAAGTATAAAGCACGACTTGTTGCAAAGGGTTTTAAGCAACAACATGGTGTTGCTTTTGAGGAAATCTTCTCTCCAGTGGTCAAGATGACTACCTTGCGAATGTTGCTTGGATTTGTTGCAATGGAGGACTTAGAGCTAGTCCAAATGGATGTGAAAACTGCTTTCTTGCATGGAGATCTTATAGATGAGATCCATATGGAACAACGAGAGGGTATGTAGTTTTTGGCAAAGAAAGTCTAGTATGTAAGCCCAAGAAGAGCTTATATGGAATTAAATAGTCCGCTAGACAATGGTACCAAAAGTTTGATGCTTTTGTGAAGTCTCAAGGATATTCGAGAAGCAATGAGGATCACTGTCTCTACACAAAAAGATGCTCAGATGGCATCTTGATATTCTTGATACTTTATGTCGATGATATGTTGATTGTTGGGAAGTCCTCTTATGACTTGTCAATTCTCAAAATGAAGTTGAGTCAGACATTTGATAGGAAGGTTTTGGGGGATGCCAAACATATTCTTGGCATGCACATACTCTTGATATGAGTAAAAGATGCATATACTTGTCTCAAAGTGAGTACAAATTAAAAGTACTTCACAGGTTCAATATGCAGGGTGGAGCATTGAGCACACCTTTACCTGCATATGTGAAATTGAGCAACACCACACAAGTAGAGTATGTTGCAACAAGTGAGGCATGAAATGAAGCATTTCGGCTTTCTCATCTTGCTTGTGATATGGGTTTACCTCAACATGTAACTCATTACCTTAGTGATAGTCAAAGTGCCATTGCTTTGGCTAAGAATCCGGTCTATCATGCAAAGACCAAGCACATTGAGGTGAGATATCACTTCATTAGAGATTTCTTAGCCACTGAGTGCATTATTTTTGAGGAGTTTCATACTCAAGATAATGCTCTAGATGCTTTGACTAAAGATCTACCACATGATAGATTTCGACACTGTTGTCAGTTGATGGGGTTACTTGATTCATGATCTTACATAGTCACTTGTATACTATGTAACATGCCCATCAAGTAGGAGGTATAGTGTCACTCTAGCACAATGGTGAGTACCAACATGAGGAGATCCACCTCATAAATGTCAATCCGTGGAGACGTGAGGATTGGTATGATGACTAAGAGCAAGTGAAGGAACAAGAGTGAGTGAGAAGCACACTAGCATGCACACATATACACACACACATGCACACAAGGCAAGAACAAAGCGAGGAACAATGGAGTGCTTTCTATTACTCAAGAAGTCTTTTACAAAAGCTCAAATATCTCCAAAGCTAACCCCAAAAATGAGCTCTCTAGCTCTTTTTATACTTTTTGACTAGCTTTTGGCCCTGTCGAGACCTAGTGTTTTGCCTAGTTATAAATTAGGTTCCAAGGTTTATTTGAGGGCTCAAATGGAGTCTAAAAATTATGAAAATGGATACATAGGTACTTCTAATACTCCTCAAGCTTCAGGACTCTTTGTATTGGAAAAAATGGAGTCTAATCTACCAAAAATGGTATTTAGAATGTTGATGTAGTGATGAAAATCACTTTTGCTTGGAAATAATTTATATATAAAAAAATGATTAGGCCTTATTGCTGGATTGTGCTTGACTGCTTTTGTGTGCTTGACTGCTCTATCTTCTCATTACTTGCAAGCCAACACTGCCCCCTCTCTAGCATCTGTCGACCCTGGTAGACCTATGTGCTATAGAGTGGTTGATATAATATTGGATGACATCAGTGGCTAACTCATGTTCTTGAGGACTTAAACCTTTTTCTAGATCAGCTTGCAATGCATCCCAATTGATGGCACTAGGGATATATGGCTGTGGCATAATGTAGTACTCTGAACACATAGCCTGCTCACATGCAAATAAGTGAAGCAGGTGTGTTGGTTTTGGTGCGAACACCTTAGAGTGATACTCCCAAAAGCCAGTAGTGAACATATCTTCAAAGGTTTGTTTGTAGTAGATGGGGAGGTATTTGATGCAGACATGCCAGATATAAGCTACTCTAATGCTTGTGGTCATGCTCATGTTGTATATCAAATCATAACTTCCATTTGTAAAGCCCGGTAGAGCCACTTGTGGTGCCTATGTATTGTGAAAAGTCTTGAGAACAATTTGCATCATATCAAGAATTTTGAGCATCATCTACACCGGTACATTTGGCATTGGCTTCAACTGAGGGATCTAGTGGCATATAGTGGCCATCATATAAGAAATAGAAGGTGGTCCTTATGGTGGTGTGATGTATGGATAGTTGAGCCACTCCTTGCATTGTGCATTATTCTGTACTTTGATGTTGAATGCTTTCCATGAGCTGCATCTTGGAACTGGTCCATAGCATGGATTTTAAAGAAGATATAACGGTGCATTGTTCCAAGTGCGCAACATTTTTGGGTAAGTTTCCATGAGGGTTCTTTGCCAGTTCGGTTGATAAATATTAACTTTCTGTTCCATCGGTGATGAGTCCTTTGGCTGCAATTGTGTCATGAATGTGTGTCTTCCCCGTGAATCTCTTAATTTTTGCATTATGATCAGCCAAAAGTACAAAATATGGCATGTACTAGAGTTTATATGTCGTGATGAGTCACCATGGTGCCAAGTGTTGGAAATACTTGGATTGTAGCATCGTTTCTTCTATGATGCACATGGCTTGATTCTGCACCATTGTGCAATCTTCATGGGTATGACCAATCTCTTCGAATAGCTTTAACCATGGGGATCATGGAGCTTCAAATGTATCTTGGCCTTCTTCTGTTATCTGTCCACTAGGCACGGGCTATGGTTCATAGTCATCTTCAAACATTTGTTCCATTGGAATGGAGACTAGTTCCTCTTCAGCTAGAGCCTTAGGTGGGGATGTTGGTCTTTCATATTGTAATAGCTGAGTTTGCAAATTTGTAACCTGTTTTTGTACTCCATTAGCAAGGTTGAGTTAGTATTAGGAGGAGAGGCTAATGTGGTGATACTCAGGGTAGCTGTAGTGTCGAACTTTCTTTGCTGTTGCAGTTGATCCAATTCTTCTGATAATTTGTCATGGGCCTTGAGTAGGTTAAAATAACCTTCTAGGATAATTTTGATGTTCTAAGGGGGCATGGCTTGAAACTTTGATGGTCTTCTAGGTGCCCTTGGTGTGCTGTCTATGGATGCTTCTAAATTTTCTTGATTTTGGATATGTAAACATCTATTCTCCTTTTGAGTTGCTACAAGATGACTTCTTAGTAGCATGCCATGTTGCACTGGAGTTTAGAGTTGCATTCCATCTATGTTTGTAGACGACCTTCCACCATTTGCGGAGCTTCAATATCCACATCTTGAAGCTTTGTTTTGAGTATGCTCTGTGCTTCTTGTAGTGTGTGAAATTGATCTTGAAGGCTCTCACTATCTAGTTCGAGTATTGCTATTTGTTGTTGTAACTCCTCAAAACAATTTTGTAGTGTGTTGTTTCTTGTTTTGAGCAAGTAGTACTCTATTCGAAGGAGCATCACACATTGAATCATAGCATTGCATGCATTATCTACAGATGAGGATGCAATTTGTACATTGGTGGATGCAAGAGAAAGGGAATGGGGAGTGTGAATACTATGTTGAACAAAGTTGTGTGTGCAGGTGAAGTTTTTGTTGGGGGAATGGGGGAGGGTGGAATTGTGGGGGGAGGGGGAGATGCTGTGGTTGGAAAAATGTCCATGCTATTGGATGTGGAAGTGAGTGTTGTTTCTACCATGTATATTGGAATGGTAGGTGAGGTGCATGTTGTCATGGTGAATAATTGTGATGTGATTGCGGTGGATGGGATAGACAAGGTGGTTTGGGGGTAGGGTTGGAACAGTCTAGAGAAAAAGGCATGCATGGTTTGGAGGATTGGTGGGATGGAGGTTGGAATGTGAGAGCTTGGAGGTGAGACTTCCATGGAAGGAGGTTTGGAGACAGGAAGCCTAGAAATATGGATCTCATGTCTGGGTGGCCTATGACTGAGGTTGTGGTGGCAAGATGTCCCACGGAAAGATCAATGAGGGATGCTATTGTAATAGTGGTGATATGATACAAGGGGTTGTCAAAAGAAGAAAACAGGGTTGAACTAGAAGTGGGGCTACAAAAAATGAAGGGTTGCTCTTGGGTATCGATAGTAGGAATAATATTTACAACCTCTATGCAAGGGGGTGATGGTGGAGGTATTGGTGGTAATATCTCTATTGTTTCTTCATGGACGACAATCGTTTCATGACCTGAAGTTCCGAATGGTTGCCTCGATGGACTTGGCATGGCAGTGTTAGTTGCCTTGAAAGTTGTCTTGATTGGTTTGGTTGCCATAGAAGTTGCCTCCACAGTGGTGATGGGGATCCGAATGTTTTTTCTTGACCTTGTTCAGGTTTGGACTCTATGTGGATTATATTGGGCGGGAGGCCTCTGCAGTGTAGATCTTACGAATTCCACTGCACCATAGGTTTCTGAGAGCAATAGTAGAGTTTTACTGAATTCAGAGTCAACACCAGCCTCTTCCAACAACTCGGCCATGAGCACTCTACTGCTTTGTTCAAAAAGTAACTATTGTGCCCACACTCTTTCCATGATTTGGTATAAACATTGGAGTTTTGTAGTATAGGCCCGTGTGCCTATGGATTCTTACTCTTCTTCTTTGTTGGGAAAGATGGATGGACACTCCAAAAAATGAGTTGGTACTGCTAATCCTTGCTTTGTACCAGCCCTCTTTCACTTTGACTTTAGTTGTAGGCCCTCTTAGCTTTCCAATAACAACAAATAAGTGCCCATGTACTTTGGAAATGATGCAAGTAATGATTAATTCAAAACAGACTACTTCCCAATTCACAATCCATCAAAAACCTTCTATTTTGGTTCACACACCTACTACTTGTTAAGCTCAATCCTCCCAATACACTAGGAATTAGAAAAATTCCTTTTGGAGATATCCAATCAATTTGAAAAGCTAATGATTCCAAGTGGAATAACTTAAAATGATTGACTATACACAGAGCAATCAATTTAGCAAGTGTAGGATTACCCCTGATTTTTTAAGACCTCTGTAGAGAATGACCAGTGACCACTTTGACACGTTTTTCTCCCACTTCAATGAATAGAATGTCTTCAACATTTTCCATCATGTAGTAGACGTAGAGCTGATTGCAACAAGCCATAGAACATTGAAAGTGGTGGAGTAATGACTGAGATATGAGCAATACAAAATGACTGTTCTGAGTGATTATGACAGAGAGATGAACAGATATACTTAATGATGTATATGTATTATGAAACATGAATTTAAAACATCATTGGCAAAGGAATAATGCCAAATGATTGTGAGGTGAGTGAGCAATGAAGTGTGCTACTCAACCTCTACTGATGATTAAAATAATTGTCTCTCTAGAGAGTGTGATGGCCGCGAGATTTCAAGGTGTTTTTATACATGCTAACTTCAAATTTGAATTTGAATTCAAGTTTGGCTCTCTCTAGAAAAGTGATCCCCTAATCTAGGAGATATTCTCTCCACATGAAGTCATAGCTTTTCATTCTATCTAACTCCACGAGTTTAGTGGATTTACAAGAATCTTCCAAGTCAATTGACTTTTAAATGGTTAAAGATAAAATTCATAAGCAATGGTTCTCATGAGTCTTCAATCATTTGCACATAAAGTCTTCTCATGCCTAGCCAAGTGTGTAGGCTTGGCACTTGCACCAACAACTCCCCCTCAAGCCAAACATCTTGGCTTGGTCTTCTTCATCAATCCTGTTGAATGTCCTGCAATCCAATCATAGCTTTAAACCTGCAAAGTTTAGTACCATCAAGTGCTTTGGTCAATAAGTCTACACATTGCATATTAGTTGATACATATGCCAACTGAATTTCTTTGCTCAATAGCTTCTCTCTCACATAATGATAGTGCACCTCTATGTGCTTGGTCCTAGCATGATAAATAGGATAATTTGCAAGATGTAGAGAACTTGTATTATCTCCAAAAATCATTGGAGATATAGTGTATAATCCCAAATTTGCATATAGCAATCTGATCCATATGGCTTCTTGAGTGGCATTGGACAATCCTCTATATTCTACCTCTATTGAAGATAAAGCAACAGTAGGTTGCTTCTTGGAAGACCATGAAATAGGCTTGTCACCTGCAAAAGAGAGATAACCTAACCTTGATTTTGAGTGCCCTTAAGGTACTTCAAAATCCTCTTGGCAGCTTCCAAGTGAGGTGCTCTAGGTTTGTGCATAAATTTACTTGAGACACTTACTCCTTAAGCAATATCAATCCTTGTCAATGTAGCAAAGTTTAGGCTTCCCAATATGCTTTGGTATCCTGCAATATTTTCAAGCACATCACCTTCATGAGCACTTAATTTTTGGTTTACCTCCATAGCAGTGCTTGCTACCTTGGCATCCTACAAATGAAACTTTTTTAACATGTCCTGTACATACTTTCTTTGGGTAATATAAATTCCGGAGTTAATATAGACTAACTCAAGTCCAAGAAAATACTTTAGTGACCCTAGATCACTGATTTTGAATTCCTGCATCATTTGATTCTTGATATGCATGATGCCATTAACATCATTACCTATAAGTATGATATCATCAACATACACACATAGGTATATCACCTCTGAGTTACTTCTCTTAACAAACAAAGAAGTATCTACTTTACTCATGATGAATCCTTGGTCTTGAAGATATGTAGTCAACCTATGGTTCCATGCCCTAGGTGCTTGCTTCAATCCATAAAGAGCTTTGTTCAGTTTACACACATGATTTACCTTGCTTGGGTCCTCATATCTAGGAGGTTGAGACATGTACTCCTCTGAAATCCAACCATTTAAGAATGCATTTTTTACATCCAATTGGTACATGTTCCAATTCTTTGATGTAGCCACACTTACCAATACCCTGATGGTTGGTATTTTGGCCACAGGTGAGAAGGTTTCTTCATAATCAACTCCTTGGGTTTGTGCAAAACCTTAGCCACAAGTCTAGCTTTGTACCTGCTTATTGATCCATCAAATTTTCTCTTGATCTTGTAGATCCTTCTAGAACCAATTACCTTCAGAGTCTCCTTTGGCACTAGCTCCCAAGTATCATTCTCCTTGAGTGCTTCAATTTCTTCATCCATAGCTTCCTTCCATTCTGTCTTGGTCTTTGCCTCTTCATATGATGATGGCTCTTCAAGTGGCAAATCTTTTGCAAGATAAATAGAATGCTTAGTAACTAAGGAAGTGTCATACCCATATTTGATTGGCTTCTTGCTCTCCCTTTGTGATCTTTTGATTGCTTGGTTGGATGATTCAGGTATATCTTCCAACTTCTTCATCTTGACTTTGCCTTTGGATTTCCATGCCTTGAATTCTTCTAGGTTGATGATGTCCTCATCATCTGATTTGATGTCATCAATCTGATTTGGCTCCTCCTTGGTGAGGCTTGGAAACTCCTCTTCCAGGTCATAAGGCAACTTTACTTTCTTGCATTCACTTTCAAACCAAGACTCATTCTCATCAAAGACAACATCTCTATTGACCATAAATTCTTTGGTGGAAGGATTACAAAACCTGTATCCTTTCTAATTCAAGTCATACCCTATGAAGATGCACTTCTCTGCCTTAGGGTCTAGCTTACCTCTGATTTGAGATGGGATATGCACATAATCAACACATCCAAAGATTCTGCAATGATCAACTGAAGGTCTTCTACCATGCCATGCTTCATATGGGGTCATCCCATCAAGAGGTTTTGATGGAAACCTGTTAACAAGATAAGTGGCAATAGATACACTCTCTACCCACAAATAATTAGGTAATTTTTTCTCATTTAGCATTGACCTAGCTGTTTCAACAATTAATCTATTTCTCCTCTTTGCCACCCCATTTTGCTAAGGGGTATACCTTGTTGTAATTTCTCTTTTGATTCCTCTATCCTGCAAGAATGCATCAAACTCATTTGAGAAGTACTCACCTCCTCCATCTGACCTTAGTCTTTTTAGGCTTCTTCCTGTTTGGTTTTCTACAAGTGCAAGATACTTCTTAAATCAATTGAATACTTCATCTTTGTGCTTCATAAAGTATAAGATAGTCCACCTACTGAAATCATCAATGAAAGATACATAATATCTTGATCCGGAAATTGAGGGATCCCTACTTGGTCCCCATACATTTGTATGGACAAGCTCCAAGTAGTCCTCATGCATGTAGCCTTTCTTTGGGAAGGGTAACCTGTGAGATTTTCCAAACTGACAAGCACCACATTTATAGTTCATGCATTGCTTGGATACATTAGGTATCCCAAGCACACATTGATCTCTACATATTTGCTTTAAGGTTCTCTCACCAATATGTCCTAATCTCTTATCCCAAATTTCAAGCTTTGACAATGTTTGATCTTTGTAGCTATAAAGTGCAATATTCCTTGTATCTTCAAGTTCAAAAGTAAATAATCTACCTGTCTTTTCTCCTTTGGAAATTCTCTTGAATCCATGTTGGGGATCCTCCACAAATGCTCCATATTTGCTGAACCTGACCTGCAAACCCTTTTCAACAATCTGTCCAACGCTCATCAAATTCTTGGTAATTGTAGGTACATATAGAACTCTGCTCAACAAATTTCTATTTCCATCAGAGGCTTTAACATTTCCTACCTTGATCACTCAATGCTTGGTGTCATCACCTGTTTGTACCCGATGCTTTCCCTTAGGTTCCTCAAGGCCAGAGAGAAGAGCTACATTGCCTGCCACATGGTTTGAGCATCTTGAGTCAATGTAGAAGAGATGGTCATCATTCATACCTTGCTTTGAAATCATATTCATAATCAGAAGGGAATCTTCTTGTTCCTTTTTATAATTGTTGTAGTTTTTCCTTGTAGCCTCCTTGGTAGTTGTTATTGTAGTTGTTGTTGTAGTTGTTATTGTAGCTTTGATGATGGTTGAATCTACCTCTTGATTGTATATATCCACCTCTTTGGAAACCTCTACCTCTCTGATTCTTGAAGTTCCTATAACACTCATCTGTAGTGTGATTTGACAAACCACAAATATTACATGGGGAAGAGTTTAAAGGTCTCCCCCTACCTTGCTTACCTCCTTTGCCTCTACCTCTTGAGTTTCTACCTCTCCCTGCATAGTTTGCTTGAGAGGTTGTACCTTCATCCTCACTTTTCTTGCTTTTCCCTTTCTCTTTAGACTTGCCTTTATCTGCGTATAGGGCAGAAGAGCTATTACCTCTTGATGAATCTCCATTCTTGTTGAGCTTGGCTTCATGGGTAAAGAGTTGCCTCATGAGTGTGGTAAGATCTAGAATCTACATGTCCATGTACAAGTCCATAGCAGTTGTGAATCTCTCCCATTTTGTCATCTGCCTTAATACCATTGATTACTTGTCTCACAATTTGCTCCTCTTCAATCTCCTCTCCTATGCTTGCCAATTGGTCAGCCACATCCTTGATTTTGGTCACATACTCTGAGATTCCTTGCTTGGGTTGCTTTCTTTGGGTGGTAAACTCAATCCACAATTGGTTCTTCCTAGACCTTGTGTTGGAAAAGAAATATGAAGACAATGTTTCCTAGTCTCTTGGGATGTCTTAGAGTTCCTGATGTGTGGAAGAAGAAAATCAGAGATTGAGTTAAGTAAGTATGACCTTGCTATATGCATCTTTGGCACACCATGAATTGAGTCTTTCATGCTCCTCTCTTGTAGGTTGTCCTTTGCTTCTGAAAAATGGGCATCTCCTCATCTCCTGAGATGTATCCATAGAGAATCCTTCCTTGCAATATTCATCCTCAAGGACCATGCTTGGTAGTTGTTCCTTTCCAATTTATCAATGAAAGAAGGGAAACAATCTCCCATTTTACCTTAACTTTGCTCTGATACCACTGTTGTGAAAGATGGATGAACACTCTAGAAAATGAGTTGGTACTGCTAATCCTTGCTTTGTACCAACCCTCTTTCACTTCAGAGTTGCATTGGACCCTCTTAGCTTTCCAATGACAACAAATAGGTGCCTATGTACTTTGGAAATGATGGAAGTAATGATTAATTCAAAATAGACTACTTCCCAATTCACAATCCATCAGAAACCTTCTATTTTGGTTCACACACATGCTGCTTGTTAAGCTCAGTCCTCACAGTACAATAGGAATTAGAAAAATTCCTTTTGGAGATATCAAACTAGCTAAAAGATCTAATGATTCCAAGTGGAATCACTTAAAATGATTGAATATACACAGAGCAATCAATTTAGCAAGTGTAGGATTACCCCTTATTTTTAGGACCTCTGCAGAGAATGACCAGTGACCACTTCGATGCGTTTTTCTCCCAATCCACTAAATAGAATGTCTTCAAAATTTGTCATGTATTGGACTTAGAGCCGAGTCCAACAAGCCATAGAACATTGAAAATGGTGGAGTAATGATTGAGATATGAGCAATACAAAATGACTGTTCTAAGTGACTATGACAAAGAGATCAACATATATACTTAATGATGTATATGTATTATGAAACATGAATTTACAATATCAATCAAAGGGATAATGCCAAATGACTGTGAGGTGGGTGAGCAATGAAGTGTGCTACTCAACTTCTACTGATGATCAAAATAATTGGCTCTCTAGAGAGTGTGATGGCCGCAAGATTTCAAGGTGTTTTTATACATGCTATCTTCAAATTTGAATTTGAATTCAAGTTTGGCTCTCTCTAGAAAAGTGATCCCCTAATCTAGGAGATATTCTCTCCACATGAAGTCGTAGATTTTCATTCTAGCTCCACGAGTTTAGTGGATTTACAAGAATCTTTCAAGTCAATTGACTTTTACAAATGGTTAAAGATAAAATTCATAAGCAATGGTTCTTATGAGTCTTCAATCATTTGCACATAAAGTCTTCTGATGCCTAGACAAGTGTGTAGCCTTGGCACTTGCACCAACGTTCTTCACCTTCTGGTTATTCTAGTTGTTGGAAGAGATTCCTCTGTTGATCATCCTCCTAGTGCACACGGCATGCTTCTCTTGATTGTCCCATTCTTTGTGTTGAGGTGCGAAGACCTTCTGTGTCTGAAAAGAATTCAACACTTCTCCTTGTATCATCTGCATGTGCCCTTCTTACTCCTGGAGTCTTCACAGAGGGCAATCCAAGTTCCTCATCAAGACTCTTTTCTGAACCGCTTGAATCTCCATCAACATCTTCAAAATCTGCACATGTTTTATGACCAGCAGAAAGCTTTTCTTTACCTTTCTTGGATGTATTTGATGAATTTTCTGGACTGAAATTTCCATGTAATCTTCCACTCCATTGATTTGAGTTGGAACTATTGCTTATTGATGCATCCGGTCCACTCAAAACCTGAGATTTTGCACTTGATTTTTCAGCATTTTCTTTCTCATTTGGTTCAAGACTCAGTCCTTCTTTGGCGTCTGCATAGAAGCTTGACATTTCATCAAATACGACATCTCTGCTCACCTTTACTTGTCGTGTGAGTGGGTTATAACATTTATATCCCTTTTGCTCAAGGGAGTATCCAATGAAGACACACTTTTCTGCTTTTGGATCAAGCTTCATCCTCAATTCATCTCGGACATGGACATATGCAATACAGCCAAAAACTTTCAGATCTGATAAATTTGGCTTTTTACCTATAAAATTCTCTTCAGGTGTGACTTGATGTACAACAGCAATCGAAGTTCTGTTCATGATGCATACAACAGTATGCACAAATTCTGCCCAATAACAATGAGGCATATTCTTCTCAACCATTAAGGCTCTTGCTATATCTGCAATATGTCTATTTTTGCGTTCAGCAATGCTATTCTATTGTGGTGTGTACCTGCATGAAAACTGATGCCGAATTCCATGATTTTTTAGAAAATTGCTGAACTCATTTGACATGTATTCACCTCCTCCATCATATCTTAATGTCTGAATGTATTTCCCTGTCTGCTTTTCCACCATAAGTTAAAATTCTGGAAGTGAGTGAACACCTTCCTCTTCTCTTTCATGAAATATACCCATACTTTGTGTGTATGGTCATCAATGAAAGTAACATAAAACCTGCAACCGCCCATAGATGTGGTCTTTGCTGGACCCCAAACATCTATATGTACTACTTCTAGTACATTCTCACTAACATGCTTGTCATGTGGAAATGATGCTCTTGACTGTTTACCAAATTGACATGTTGCACATACCTTTTGCATTTCTGCAACTTTGAAATTTGGTAGTCCATGGACAATCTCCTTTGACTTCATCAGTTTCAGGCTTTGCAAGTTTGCATGCCCAATCCGTTTGTGCCACATCTCTATATCTGCAATAACTCCTGCACCTTTTGCAAACATGGCTGCATTCATTTCAGGAATCTTCACATTTAAGGTGAACATCCTACCCACTTTGTTTCCTTTGGCAACCAATTCTCCATTCTTCTACATATAATCCATCAGCATTGAACCTGACTTGTAATCCCTGGTCAACCATTTGTCCAACAAAAACCAGATTCTTTGTTATATTTGGAACATGCAGCACATCAGCAAGATGTTTTACCTTCCCGTCCTCCATAGACAATGCTATGTTTCCTGTATGCTCAATAGGATGCGATCTATCATCACCTGTTTCAACATATCCAAGAACTGGCATTTTTTGCAAACTACTAAACCATTCTGCATGACTGGTCATGTGATTTGAAGCACCTGAATCAACATACCAGACATTATCATTCGATTTTGAAACACCAACAGACATCGTATTCATCATGTGATGTTGAACCATAAACAGCTTCTCAGAATCATCTGCACTTGTGGATGCATAATTGTTTTGCTGCCTTCTGTTATTTTGATTCTTCAACCTGCAATCACGTTCAAAGTGTCCATGTTTACCACAATTCCAGTATCCTTTACTATCATTACCTGAATCATTTCTTTGGAAATTTTTGCGACCTCTTTGGATCCCCCTGCCTCGAAACTGTCCTCTTCCTCCTGCATGATTCTGTTGTTGACCTTGGTCTTGGTTATATTTCCTCTTCCACTTCCAAAACCTCTACCTCTGCCTCTTCCTTTGCCACAGTAGAATACCTGCTCAGAACTGGGCTTTCCTTGGGAGTTTGAATCCTCACTAAGATTCTTTTCTTCAATAATCAGCATAGATACCAAATCAGCAAAATTCAGAATATTTTCCCTGGTTTGTATAGAAGTTCTGAACTGCTTATATGCAGCTCCTAAACCACAAAGGCACACTTCCACCTTATCATCATCATCTACATTCACGCCAATAGATGCAAGTGAATCACATAAGCTTTTGATTTTTAGAGTGTAGTCACTTATAACCATGCTCTTTTTCTCCAATGTATGCAACTCGTTCTTAAGTTGCAATTTCCGTGCCTTTGTATTGGTCTCGTACAAAGTGACCAAACTGTTCCAAGCCTCTTTTGGAGTCTTGGCATCCTGTATGTGTCCAATCATGCTATCTTGTATGCTAACAGATAGCCAATACATTACCTTTCATGCTCCTTGATTCCATTCCTCATATGCTCTTAACTGTTTTGCAGTCCGATTCCTTTCTGGTAACTGGGGAGCATTTTCATTCTCTCCTTTGATGTACTTCCAGTAGCCTTTTCCCATCAGGAAATTCGTCATTCTGAATCTCCAAGCATGGAAGTTGTTCTTGTCTAGCTTATTGCTCATAAGCTGACTCATTCCATCTGCGTTTGCCATTTCTGCAACAATTCACAACACCACAACACACTACAAGCAACACTTCTGCTTGAACACTGTCGCACTATGACGTGATAGTTCGATCTCAGAAAAACACGGTTTTCGTGTATCAAAAATACACGAAATCGCTTGAAATTTTGGTTCTAGAATATATGAGTGCCAAGTTACAGTTTCTAAAACAGACCTGGTTTTTCTATGGGCCCCACCTTGCGGGCTCGAAACGAAGGTCGAGATGGCTCCGAAACTTCGATATGACAAAAACGAGTGACCCTAAAGGGATAACTATCAAAAATATTTTGAGGTCTTCTACCTTCACACGGATTTTCGTAGCAAATGGAGGTCGTTTGTGAAATCACATTTTCTCCACGCCTTGCCGCGTAGTCTTCACCGTCGCCTTCTCCACGAGCTCTCTACAACCACGTTGGCTCTGATACCATGTCACGAGGAAGGAGATAAGGTAGAGAGCTCACACACACTCTCACTCTCAAGGAGAAGCACACACACAAATTGAGGCAAGGAAGAATGATCTTCTTCTTCTTCTTCTATTACATAAAAGGAATGTACAAGAATGACCTAAAACCAAGAATACAACAAGTGCAATATATAAAGACTAGTACATAAGGAAAAACCTAATGTCCGCGAATGAGTGAGCTGGCAAGAAAAAAATATGCCATCACTCTCGATAGATAAATCTAATAAAGTTCAATGAAGTATCCTTGACATATACCGCCGTGACCACTATACATGTCAGAGAAATGAAAAAGTGGTACGTGTCATCCTGGATCATCACATGTTGAGCTTGATAGCTCAACACTCCACCATCTGTGGAATGAGGAACATAAACTCTCATCGGTGGTGAGCTTTCTGTTTCAACAACTAGTTGAGCCTGTGGAGGTAAAGAAACTTGGGGCTTTTTTACCAACTGCTCTAATCTTTCTAATAAGCCATGGAAGTGCAAATGCGGTTTGACAGAGTTTGTCTGATTGAATGATTGATTGGTCTCGAGCATAGCCTAAGCTAGATCTACCATTTTCATGCACATTTTTTTCCGTTCAATCTCTAAATCTGCTTTAGGGTAGCTCTTGTCCAGGTTTGCAGTGCCGACCCTTCTTGAAATCGAGCCTGGTAGGCCTTGAACATCATGTCCAGACCTTCTAGGGTTGGATCTACAAGAACAGACCCTAGTTCCGGTTTATTTACAATGAATGGTGGGGTTGGACAAAGTGGAGTGGATGGAGTTTCGACATGTGAGGGATTTTGAGAGGCGATATCTTCTATTTTGCTTTTTGCATCTCTCAAGCTTTCTTCAAATTCTGATAGCTTTCTATTCCACTTGCGATTGGCCTTCTCTCTAGTATCCTTCCAAGACCTAGTTTTCCTCTTACTAGGCTCTCTTGATTCACTTAACTCCGATTGTTCATCTGGCTTACCTTGTTTTAAGGCTTCTGCCCTAGTGACTGCCTATATAGGAGCCACACTAACACTGCTTGAACTTGAATCCACCAGTAAGCCTACCACATTAATTGGTGTAACCTTATGCACACTAGAGGGGTTCCTTGGACAATCTCTCGAGATATGTTCTTTGCCACACTCACGACAAAAGCCATGTATTGTGATGTTTTGTCCTTGTCCCGAAGCCGATGAGTGGGGACATTTATGAATGAAATGGTCGCCCTGACATCGAAAACATGGTCCTCTAGGGGCTTGTGGTCTCACTTGTCTCGCTTGGGGCCTAGGGTTAGGATTCGCATACATAACATTGGAGTATTCGGGCTCCCTATTTTGTTCCATAGGTGGTGCCTCATATTGATAGGGATAAGTCTCACTATGCTTAGGTAACTTTGTGTAATAAGCTTGAGGACTATCTTCATAGTAGTAGTTAGAATTCTGGGTTCTCCTCTGCCATTGCATACTTAACTAGAATCACATTGGTAGAAGCTAGTGGTTGGTTTCCTAGGATTGGTTGTGGCCTATATGGTGGCTGATATTGTTGTTGTGGTCTATAATATGGTTGTTGGTATTGGTTCTGATACCTACCTTGTTGGTAAGGTTGTTGATAGGTTTGTCTAACAGCTTGCCTATTGTAAGGACAATCTTGAGCTATGTGGTTCGTGTGTTTCCTCTCAATAGTGCAATATGGAGCATTGCTTGCTCTTATGTTCGCGTTTTGCATTGGGCATACGTTAGCCATGTGGTCCCCTCTGCAAGTATAACATCGGTCCAATGAGGTGACTCTTGATGTTTGTCTATTTTGGACTCCTAGCTTCTTGGCAACTTGCTCAGCTATCTCATCTATTTCCATGGAGATTCTCGAAGTATGACTAGTAGAACTATCAGAATCCTTATTGAGTTTGGACAATCCTAGCTCCTCACCCAAGTTATCTTCTATGTCAATGGACATCCGTGTTGGAGTTTATTGACCTCCAAAATATAGCTATAAGTAGATGGAACCCCCTAGGAACAAGTTGACCTTCTCACAAACTTCATCACAAAAAACTAGTCATGCTTGCAAAGCTTATTGTTATCTACTGGCTTTGAATTTTTTAAAACTGCTTAAACCACATATACTAGAGACCAAGAGCTTTCCAATGAGCCAAAGAACACTCAATTTTGATAAATACACAAGGAGATATGACCTCTACAAGTTTGAGGTTTAATGGAGACCTTCAGGAGGGGGTGAACCCGAGAATACACACTACTTGTAGAGAGTACTGCTCTCAGCTCACAAATCCAATGATTATGAAAATTGACAATATGAAAGTAGACATGGAGAGCTTTCAAATGAGCTATCAAACATGTAATTTGGATATATAATGAGGGAGATAAAAGCTCTGCAATCTCTGCATACAAAACTACAACAGCGTAGAGATACACATATGACTCTCTTGGACTTCCCACAAGATCACGACTTCTCTCATCTTTTTATAGCATGGGGAACTAATATAAAACCTTCTTAATACATATAAATTCGTGGTAGACACTTGGGTGGAGGTATACATGACTCAAGTGCTCAAATAAGCAAAGTATTGATGGACTTTGAGAACTAGCCACATCGACCTTCCACTAGGACACCACTGCAACTCCCTTGTGACTCACTAATTTGACTCACCATGTTCTAGAACTCACGTGGTATTTTGGCTATATTTTATGAATAATATGAACCTTCTTGAAGTATTTGAAGACTTACACAAAGGTATTTTCATAATTTGAAACTTGTACCCTACATAAAACAAATGTTCGCAACATTCTCCCCCTCAAGTTTTAAAGGCTATTTCCTTCATGCCAAGAATATAGTTGAATCTTTGAAGCTTTGGTCCATCCAATGATTTGGTGAAGATATTTGCAACTTGATCCAATGTTCCCACAAAAGAAACTTTTACTTCATTGTTTATGGCCTTCTCTCGAGCATAATGATAGTGAACCTCTATATGCTTTGTTCTAGCATGAAAAATAGGATTTGAGGTCATGTGAATGCTACTCAAGTTATCCCCATATATCAGTGGTACATCAACCTGCACATTCAAGTCATGAAACAACTTTTCAAACCACATGACCTCAGTAGTAGCCAATGCTAAACCTCTATACTCAGCCTCTGTAGAAGATAAAGCAACTGTAGGCTGTTTCTTTGAACTCCATGTTAATGTCTTGTTTCTTGCTATTACCACATATCCACTTGTGGATCTTCTATCATCTTTGTTTCCAGCACAATCTGCATCACTAAAGACTTTAAGAGTTAGATCAGCATCATGACTATAAAATAATCCTTCGTTCATGGTACCTTTCAAATACCTAATCACTCTTTTTGCTGCATGCATATGAGGTATTCTAGGTTCATGCATAAATTATGACAATACTCCCACTGCATAGCATATATCAGGTCTAGTTTTTGTTGCATAAATCAAAGATCCTACCATGGATCTATATGCATTCATATCATGCAATTCATCACCTTCCTTTGCACTCAAATTTACATTACATTCCATTGGAGTAGAAACAAATTTACATTCCTGCATACCAAACCTTTTCAGCATATCACATATATACTTTCTCTGTATGAACCACATACCCTCATCGCCATACACAATTTCAATCCCAAGAAAGTATCTAAGGAAACCAAGATCTGAATTTTATATTCCTTTCCCAAATTATCTTTTATCTCTTCAATTGCTTTTGCATCATTCCCTGTAATCAACAAGTCATCCACATAAATGCATACATAGGCACACATGTCATCTACATGTTTTACATAAAGTGAAGGATCAGCATGACTCGCTGTGTATCCTTGCAGCATGAGATACTTTATCAACCTTGCATTCCATGCCCTTGGTGCCTGTTTAAGACCATAAAATGCCTTCTTTAACCTGCATACATGATTAGGACATTTTGCATCCACATAACCATCTGGTTGTGACATATACACTTCTTCATTTAACTCACCATTAAGAAAGGCATTCTTTATATCGAGTTGATATATATTCCACCTTTTACTTGCAGCTAAAGCCAACAAAGTTCTCACAGTTGCCATGTTTGCTACTGGACTAAATGTTTCCTCATAGTCCAATCCTTGAATTTGATTATATCCTTTTGCTACAAGTCTATCCTTATATCTTGACACACTACCATCACTATTTCTTTTAATCTTAAAAAGCCACTTGCAACCAATTACCTTTTGTTTTGGTGTCTTTGGAACTAAATTCCAAGTCTTGTTATCCTGTAGTGCTTCCATTTCTTCTCTCATTTCTTTCTCCCTCTTTTCATCTCCTTTTGCCTCATCATAACATGTGGGTTCATTTTCCTGCTCAATTTTTGTCATAAAAGCATAATGAGTATTCATGAAAGATTCATAAGTATACCTTTGAGATTGCTTAATCACTCTTGAAGTTCTTCTTACCTCCAATGTAGATGCTCTTCCTTTCTTATTAGGAACCTTTGATGATTCTCCATACTCACATACATCACTAATTTCCTCTCCTTCATCATTAACTTCAACAAGTTTGAGTTTACCTTTACCTTTAACTTTTGGAGGTGACTCTTGCCTTAACCTTCCATCGAAAGGTAGCTCTCTTTCTTCATCCAGACCACTTTTCTCATCACTTAAACTTCTTGTGGGCTGAGGTAAGCACTCATCTCCTTGACCTGTATCTTCTTCATCTCCATTTATGACCTGTAAACTTTTCTTATCTACATACCATGAAAGTGATTCATCAAATTTAACATCTCTTGAAACAACCACCTTATTGGTATGAGGATTATAACATCTATATCCTCTTTGAGTATCTGCATAACCAATAAATATACACTTTTCTGATTTCACATCAAGTTTTGATCTCACTTCACTAGGTACATGTACATAACATACACAACCAAATACTTTCAAATGACTCACACTTGGTTTCCTTCAATGCCATACCTCATATGGTGTCAGATGATGAACTCCAGCAGTAGGTACTCTATTCATAATGTACACACTTGTGCTAACAGCTTCAGCCCAAAAAGAATTAGGTAAACACATATCATTTAGCATGCTTCTAGATGCTTCTTCTATGATTCTGTTTCTTCTCTCTGCGACTCCATTTTGTTTTGGAGTATACCTGCATGTAACTTCTCTTTTGATACCTTCATCATACAAAAAATCAGTAAAAGCTTGAGAGAAATACTCTCCCCCTCTATCGGATCTTAGCTTCTTACAATATCTTCCTGTTTGCTTCTCGACAAATGATTTAAAATTTTTGAAACAATCAAAGACTTCACTCTTATGTTTAATGAAATACACAAATGTCATTCTACTATGATCATCAATGAATGATACATAGTACTTATTACCAGCCAAGGATGCCTCTTTAGTAGGACCCCATACGTCCGTGTGTATAAGGTCTAGCAATCCATTGCTTACATAGCTTGAATGCTTGAAAGGCTGTCTACTCTGCTTACCCATTTGACATGCTTCACAAAGATGCACCATATGTTGCTTAGTAAGATTAGGTAATCCTTCAACAATCCTCTTCTTTGATAGCTCCTTTAACCTGTGTACATTCATGTGTCCAATCCTTTTGTGCCATAGATCAAGCTCTGCTATTCGATGCATACCATAAGAGAAATAGTTTGTATGATTTGGGTTTACCTTGAATGTAAACAATCTACCTTGTTTTTGACCTCTAGCAATTAACCTCCTTTGCTTTGGATCCTCAATGAAGCAACCTGCATGATTAAATCTTATTTGCAAACCTTTTTCTACAATTTGCCCAACTGACATCAAATTCTTAGTGATCGTTGGCACATAAAGTACATCCTTCAAGCAATTTGTCTTGCTCTTATCCTGCATAACATCTCCAACCTGCATAATCTTATGTGTTGTATCATCTCCTGTTTCAACATGACCTTTACATGAAGGATTATGCATATTAGAAAACCATGAAGCATCATGTGACATATGGTTAGAGCAACCACTATCTAGATACCATACATCACTATTGCAATTCATCTTAGTTTCTACATTCATCAGAAGAAGAGAATCATAATCATCACTTTTACCTTCAACTGCATAATTTCCTTGTTGTTTACCTCTTCTTGAATAGTCTCCTCTTCGATTACCACCTTGATTATTTTCATTTTGATAGCAATCTTTGGCATAGTGTCCATACCTTCCACATATATAGCAATTGTTGTTATCTTCACTCCTTTGTCTTTGATTGTAGTTGTAGTTGCCTCTCGTACCTCTAGCGCTTGATCTTCCTCTTCCTCTTGTGTTGAAGAAGCCACTTGAAGTCCCTTGATCATCGCTCCTTCTTCCTCGACCTCTATTTGAACCTCTTCTACCTCTCTTTCCACCTCTTGATGATCCTTCATAAAGAGCTTGTCCTTGAGATCCTTTTTGATTTGAAGTAGAACCATTTAGATTCATCTCCTCCGTGACCATGAGAGCAACAAGCTGATCAAAGTCTGGTAATTCTCCTCTAACATAAACTGAAGTAATGAATGGTTTCCATCGCTCATCATCCTTGAGTCCGTTGAGAGTATGTGCAACCAAGTTGTCGTCCTCCACATGAGCTTGAATTGATCCTAGTTGATCTGCAATCTCTTTAACCTTCAACAAGTAATCATTGACCGATGTCCTTGTATCTTTCTTTATGTTATTCAACTCATTTTTGAGTTTAATCTTCCTTGCTCTTGTACCTGTAGCATACAACCTTTCCAATGCAAGCCAAACATCTCTACTTGTGTCTAGATCTTGTATGTGTCCTACCATTGAATCTTGAATATTTTGTGATAAAATGAATATAACCCTTTTGTCTCTTTCATTCCAAAGTCTAAACTCCCTCAATTGTTGCTGATTTGGATCCTGTGGTAATATAGGTTTGATATCAGTTCCATCAATCAAACCATACAAGCCTCTACCTTGCAAGTATGCTGTGATTCTAAATCGCCATGCTTGATAGTTGTTCTTATCAAGCTTCTCTATTTGTGCATGTTGATCGCCCATTGTGTAAATACTAAACTTCCTCCTTTTGGATATGTGTGATAAGAAGAAGTATGAGATTTACCTTTGTAATAAAGTTTATGCACCTTTGCTTGAATGATGCTTGAGATGCTTCCTTGCTATCTCCTTCTACCTTTGTGTAGTGTCGATGATGAACCGCTACTCCAATAGCTTCAAATTCTTCATCAAGGTATTATAACCTTCTCCAAGCTTCGATTCCTTGCTTTGGTACCAATGTTGGAGTTTATTGACCTCCAAAATATAGCTACAAGTAGATGGAACCCCCTAGGAACAAGTTGACCTTCTCACAAACTTCATCACAAAAAACCAGTCATGCTTGCAGAGCTTACTCTTATCTACTGGCTTATAATTTTTTAAAACTTTTTTAACCACATATACTAGAGACCAAGAGCCTTCCAATGAGCCAAAGAAAACTCAATTTGGATAATTACACAAGGAGATATGATCTCTGCAAGTTTGAGGTTTAATGGAGACCTTTAGCAGGGGGTGAACCCGAGAATACACACTACTTGCAGAGAGTACTGCTCTCAGCTCACAAATCCAATGATTATGAAAATTGACAGTATGAAAGTAGACAGTAAGAGATTTCAAATGAGCTATCAAACATGTAATTTGGATATATAATGGGGGAGATAAAAGCTCTGCAATCTCTGCATACAAAACTACAACATCGTAGAGATACACATATGACTCTCTTGGACTTCCCACAAGATCACGACTTCTTTCCTCTTTTTATAGCATGGGGAACTAATATAAAACCTTCCTAATACATATAAGTTTGTGGTAGACACTTGGGTGGAGGTATTACATGACTCAAGTGCTCAAATAAGCAAAGTATTGATGGACTTTGAGAACTAGCCACATCGACCTTCCACTAGGACACCACTGCAGCTCCCTTGTGACTCACTAATTTGACTCACCATGTTCTAGAACTCACGTGGTATTTTGGCTATATTTTATGAATAATATGAACCTTCTTGAAGTATTTGAAGACTTCCCAAAGGTATTTACATAATTTGAAACTTGTACCCTACATAAAACAAATGTTTGCAACAATCCGCACACACTCTTCTATGGATCTGGGCTCTTTCAAGTACACATATGATCTTAACTTTTCTTAGTAAGCCATCTAAAAACAAAGCCACTTGTTTGGCCGGTGTGGGTAATTCTAGATCAGGGCATCTTTCTATGTGCTGTATGAACCTTCTTCCTACAAGTCACACTGTTTCTTGGGGCGTCTGCTTGAAGTTGTGGATCAAGGATGATGTGTTATGCCTGATACCACTCTTGGAAAATTCTACAATGAATTCATCTAGCTGTTGACCTATGTCTTGATATTGTTAGTGGTTGAAACCAAGATAAGGTAGTGCCCTTCAGAGTCAAACCAAATGCCTCGAACTGGGTGAACAAGTCCTCAACATGTTCAGCTCTTAACACTTGTTTGAACTCGCCCACATGACCATAAGGATCTCCTGTCTCAACAAAGTAGTTCTTCATTGCCTTGACCACTTGAGAGGGTCTAAGGGTTCTTGGGTGCTTGTGGGGTCGAGGCAATGGAAAATCATGTTTGGTTCTTTGATGCCTATGTGCTTGATGTCTTTCTCTTTCAGGTCTTTCACCTTCCCATCTTGATCTGTCTCTACCGACATTATCTGTAAAGCTTACCTCAGGTCTCTCTCTAGTTCTTTCCCTTTGGGCTTCATGAGCCTAGGATGATCCTAGTCTTTGGAGGCCATGGGACAAATTAGACCTTGGTGGAGGAAAAATCAATTTGCCTTGCCAAGTGTATGCATGCTTTCCATGCTCTAATACCAAGAACATTTTCTTTGATGTGTTATCCAGGTAGACAACTTTGCCTGGTATCTCCGGATTCTTGAACTCCTAAATGGTGACTATTGGGCTAGGTTGATCTGGTTTGAATCTCCAAAAGGCTTCCTCTATTTCTCTATTCAAGTATAGTTCTATGCTTTTGTTGTCTTGAGGGATCCAATCTAGAGTGATCACTCTGGTCAAAACTGACTTACCTCTCGGAGTCTCCGGTTCTCGTCCTATATCTCCTTGCTCTAGGTCTCCTATCTCATTCTCAGGAATGCTATTTCCAAACTCATCTGTCCTTTCTGGTAAGTTAGTAACCACATACATAGTTCCTTCCTTATCAATGTATGAAGCCTCTTTGAACTTGACCACTGGGTGTTCAAGTCCAAAGGGTTGATCAGGATTTTTGAGTTGGACCACTGATCACCTCAGGCCATCCTCATAGATGCGAGCGCCTAATCGGTTGGTCCGAATATATTCCAACTGTGTCTTATATGGACCTTTTGGTGTTTGTAGATAGGCAGTGCCTGAGTTTCCTGTAGGTTTCCCCATGTTAAAAGACATTTTTGAATCACTTGTGTCCGAACTTAGTACGTAAGGATAACCACTTAGTTGTTGTGCCCAAGACTTAGCTATATGGTTGAAACTTGCCTCAGAAGATCTAATGCTTTTTCTACCCTTGCCTAGGTGTCTACCAGATCTCAGGTTCATAAGCTTTGTCTTCTAGTCCCAAAATTCCCCTTTGTATTTTTCAAAATCCTTTGGAGCCCCCTTGGTTTCCTATTCCCACCTGAGGTTTCCAACGAGCTATAGAGCTCAAAAATGGACTTTTGATGAAAAATTTATGTCAAATCAGGCTCCTAGGGGTCAAAACAGGGAAACAGGATCTTATGAGAAAATCACTATTTTGACTGAAAATCTTGATCTTGAACAACCCTGGAAATCACGATTTTGAGTGAGAATCGCGATCCTGAGCAATCCCCAAAAACCACGATTTTGATTGAAAATCGTGAAAAACCCGATTCTAAGTGAAAATCGTGAAAAACACAATTTTGAATGAGAATCGTGAAAAACGCGATTTTGAGTGAGAATAATGAAAAACGCGATTTTGAATGAGAATCGTGAAAAACACGATTCTAACAGAAAATCATGTTTTTGGTGAAAATCGTGCTTTGGCCTAAAAATCATGATTTTGGCTGAAAATCATGTTTTTGCTTAGAATCGTGTTTTGGTCTAAAAATCATGATTTTGGTTGAAAATCGTGTTTTTTTTTGCGCGAGAATCTTGTTTTTTGCTCAAAATCATGTTTTTTTTTAAACTTAGAGGATCATGATTTTGAGCACAAGCCAACTCTCTAACAAGCTAACCCCAAAAATGAGCTCTCTAGCTCTTTTTATAGTTTTTTGAGTGGTTTTGGCCCTGTCTAGAACTAGTGTCCGACCTAGTTAAAAATTAGGTTCCAGGGCTTATTAGAGAGCTCAAACGGACTCTAAAAATTATGAACATTGGTGGGATGGTACTTCTAATACTCCTCAAGCTTGAGGACTCCTCGGCTTGAATAAAACGGAGTTACAAAAATATGAAATGGTATTTACAATGGCTTTTAGTGATGAAAATCACTATTTTTATCGAGATCTCTTCTGAAAGTTTGACATGTACTTCTTGGAGCTCCCTATATACTCCTCCTTCTCATATGTCCACTTCTTTGATGCGCTTCCATGCTTGTGTTTGACCTTGAGTTCCAACACCCATACATCAGTGTGTACAAGTTCCAAGTAGTCTTCATGCATGTATCCCTTGTTGTTGAAACCTTGCCTCTGAGCTTTACCAAATTGACATGCTCCACATTTGTATATCATATGCTGCTTGGTCACATTGGGAATGCCAAGCACACTCTGATCCCTGCATATTTGCTTCAAAGTTCTTTCTCCTGTGTGTCCTAGCCTTTTGTGCCATATCTCTAGCTCAGATAAGGTTTTATCCTTGTAATCGAAAAGTGCTATGTTCCTGGTGTCTTCAATCTCAAATGTGAATAATCTACCAGGTTTCTCACCTTTAACAATCCTTTTGAAACCTTGTTGAGGGTCTTCCACATATGCTCCATGCTTGGTGAATCTGGCCTGTAAGCCTTTCTCAACAATTTATCCAACACTAATTAGGTTTTTGGTTATATTAGGCACATACAGAACTTTACTCAAGAGGTTCATGTTACCATTAGAAGTCTTGACATTTCCAATTTGCTTGACTAAGTGTTGAGTGTCATCACATGTCTGTACTTCATGCTTCCCTTTGGGTTCTTCAAGATCAGATAATAAAGCTACATTTCTAGCCACATGATTGGAACAACTTGAATCAATATAGAAAAGATGTTCATCATCTTTACCTTGCTTGGATATCATATTCATGATGAGTAGAGAATCTTCTTGGTCTTCTGTATAGTTAGTGTAATCTCTTCTTCCTCTAAAACCTCCTTGATAATTGTTGTTGTTGTAGCTTTGATTGTAGTTATGATTGTAGTTGCTTCCTCCATTATTATACCTGCCTTTGGATTGTCCATAGCTACCTCTCTGAAAGCCTCTTCCCCTTTGATTCCTTCTGTTCTTGAAGCATTCTTTTGTGGTGTGGTTGGTAAGACCACAAATGTTGCAAGGTGGATTGTTGTAGGATCTCCCCCTGCCTTGCTTTCTTCCTCTGCCCCTTCCTCTAGCACCTCTTCCTCTACCTATATAATTAGCTTGAGAGGTACTAGCCTCTTCTTCCTTCTTCTTGCTTTAACCTTTATCCTTACTTTTATTCTTATCTATATAAAGGTCAGAAGATTGGTTACCTTTAGAGTTGTCACTGTTCTTGTTGAGCTTTGTCTCATGGGTGAAGAGTTGTCCCATCAAGGTGTTGAGGTCAGGTATTTGCATATCCATGTAAAGGTCCATTGCTGTGGTGAAGGACTCCCACTTATCATCAGCTTTCATACTATTAATGATCTACCTTACTATGTGTTCTTCTATCTCCTCTCCAATGCTTGCAAGATGATCAGCCACATCTTTCATCCTGGTTACATAATCAGCCACTCTTTGCTTTGGTTGCTTCTTTAGACTTGTAAACTCCATCCATAACTGATTCTTCCTAGCTCTTGTATTTGATAAGAAATATGCTGAGAGTAATTCCCAAGTCTCTTGTGAGGTCTTACAATTCCTAATGTGAGGCAACAAGAAATCAGAGATTGAGTTTTGTAAATAAGACCTGGAAAGGGCATCCTTTGCACACCATGTGGTCAACCTTTCTTGCTCTTCCCTTGTAGGTTGATGCTCCTTCCTTAAGGTTGGCATCTCTTCATCTCTTGAGACTTCTCCCTTGAAGGTAGGCTTGCATCCTTAGTGACCATGCTGAGTAGTTGTTTTTGTCCAATTTTTCAATGAAGGATGAACATCCATCTCCCATCTTGCTTGTTGTTGCTCTAATACCACTCTTGGAGGAGATGGTGGATAGTCTTCAGAGATGAAGTGGTGTTGCTTGATCCTCCTTCACACCTACCAAGAATTATTGCTCGAGAGTGTATTGGGCCTCTTTAGCTAGCTAATGATCATAAATAATCTCATATGTTTCTTGGAATATGATCCACTAATCAATGGATCAAAACAGATATGTAGGGATTTATCCAAGACCAAAAAACTTGTGATTCTTGTCTCTATACTTGTTCAATGTTTTGAACAGTTCTCTGAGCACAGTAGCAATTAGTTAAATTACTTTTGCGAAACTCTAGTTAGATTTTATAGCTACCAATCATGAGTGATTTCATCTAAAACGATGGACTACACACTGAGAAAGGTGTTTAGCAAATCACAGAATCATCCCGACAATTACGGGGTGCACCAGTTAATAGACCAGAGAGTAAAGATGTGTTAATATCTCATGATCCACAAAGGCAATGATAATGAAACTTTGTAATTATGTACTAGACAGTATGTTGAATCTACCATGCTTTAAATCATGACAAATGATCAATCATGCACTAAGAACAAGCTATGAGAAAATCACTGTTGTGATGTAGTCATAGCAGAGAAGTGAAATGAGAATATAATGATAATATGTGTATTAAATCATATACAAATACAATGTCATTGGCAATCATATATTGCACAATGTGTGGGAGGTGAATGAGCTATGAGATGAGCTCTCAATTCACTATAGATTCCCTTCACAATGATCTCATTGAGTCGAGATATCATGTAGGTATTATGATCCTCTTTTTATAGTTGTGTTTGGAGCCAATGTTTGAATTCAAATTCAAACGATCTAACTAAAAGTGAATCCTAAAGTATAGGATATATTATCTCATTACTCAACAACCAAATGAATGGTGATCTAGAGCTTCCTACATTCATCATGGTTGTAGGACACTTTTACCAAGATAAATGCAAATGATTTTTATAAGAGGTTGATCACATAGGATTCCAAAAGATATGTGCCAATTAACCAAGTATGTGGGCTTGGTTTTAATTGCACCAACACACCACCTAGAGTAGGGTTAGTCCTAGTAGATCCCACTCCCGAGGATCTAGACATGATGGTTAAAGCATATCAAGCCTGAATCCAAGAAGGGCCAAATGTAACAAAGCATGAAAAGTGTTACCCTAGAGCTAACCTAGAGATTGAACGAACCAAGCTTTGTGCTAAGATGGTAGAGTTGGCTCAAACCATGTTTGAAGCAAGTCATGTCTTCAATTACTCTCGTACAGCTAATACTCAATTGCATTTTGAGGGACTGTTAGAAAGATTGGAGAGGTTAATTGCAAAATCTAGAAAGGAATCCACCTCCCAAGGTAAGGACAAGGCAAGTAAAACAATGAGCCTTCCTCCCAAGGAAGCTTATGTGCCTAATTCCAGTGAACCAGACACCTTTTCTTCTATGAATCCATACCCACCAAAATTTCTAAGAGAAATTCAAGGAGAGAAATGGGCAAGAGTGGAAATCCTCCCCCCATTGAACTTCTAGATGACCTACATGATCAATTCCCACAAGATATCCCTTCTATTCATGGAGAACAAGAGGATGCCCAATCAAGTGAATGATTAGACTTTGAGTCTAGTTCCCTACAAGAACTCCCTCATTTTATAGGTCCATGGGAAGCAAAGTCTACATGTATGAGAGCACCCAATGTCATGGTAAGAAACTAAGACTCAATCATACCTAGAAATATGGAGGTAGTAAAGAACACTAAGGTGCAGTGCAATCTCACTTTAGAAGAGCTACTCAAGGTTAAGTTAGAACTATGGAAACATGTAGCCAATCAAGTGCCAAAAGTAGCTAAAACCCTTATGTCAACTATTTTTACTGTTTCTAACATCTTTCTTCTTGTTTTGTTTCATTGTTCCTCAAAGAAAAAAAAGGAAACGTGTGCGAGAGAGAGAGAGCGAGAGCTTGTTCTTAGGTTTAGCTCATGGGACATGAATGAGTCATGCTTAGTTGGAGGTGGAACCATTGATGATTGGGCATTTATGAGTTTGGATAGAAGTGCGTCTTGGCTAACAGATGATATTATTGCTACCTTATCTGGTAGATTTCTAGAACTTGGCATGAACATGGCATCCACAAGTATTGTTCCCCCTTACCATGGTAGGAGGGAAGAGCTTGAAGGTCCACAACTTGAGTGATGCTTCACTACCATATGCATGAGAGCATCCAAGGAGACTCTGCAAGGGGTAATTCTGGTACCCTTCAAATCCTTGTATGTATACTAGGTGAGAAGACTCTTGCTTATGGTGAGCTAAAGAGAATATGTGAAACTAAGCTTGGTGTAGTTACCCAATGTTGTTTGTCAAGGAATATAAGAAATTCAATTCTCAGTATTTGACAAATGTTGCTTTGAAGAGAGGAGACAGGACCAGGCACCCAAAGAATTTCATCAGTGGACCATCAACATGGACATTCATCGAAAACAAAAGACTAGCTGATGGTCCATCACAATACCGGGTGCACAACATGAAGAGATAAACATCGATTGACCATTAACCATGGTAAGAATCCTTACTTTGGAAACACCATAACCATGATAGATTAGGAAACCTCTTCATCAGCATACCCTTGAACACTTAGCTCAAGACCTCCAATTTTTGCACCATACTTCTTCCAATGCATTTTCCAAGTAAGCATGCATAGGGCCACACTACAAGGCCATGCACATGGCACATGCTTTCTTCAACCCATGCACTAACAAACTTACCCATCATTCACTATGGGTTACGAGTACTTGGCATAACTACAATGAACATCACCTTTGGAAGATCTAGAGGACATCATGGGGACAACATCAGTACTTAGGAAGCAATTCGAAGCCAGTAGTTGCTCCAACTCAACCATGACAACCTCTTTTGAGCAACTAGTAGATTTTGGTAGCTCACAACGACACATTCTCACTGGAATCCAAGGATGCAGCACATACAAAGGAAAGGACACTATCTCTCAAAGCACTACATGGAACAACCCTTATAACAAGGGTCTGTCAGGGACGACAAACTTGAGAGGGGGGGGAGTGTTGGAACTCAAGGTCAAACACAAGCATGTAAGTGCATCAAAGAAGTGGACATATGAGAAAGAGGAGCATATAAGGAGCTCCAAGAAGTACATGTCAAACTCTTAGAAGAAATTCCTATAAAAATAGTGATTTTCATCACTAAAAGCCATTGTAAATACCATTTCATATTTTTGTAGCTCCATTTTGTTCATGCCGAGGAGTATTAGAAGTACCATCCTACCAATTTTCATAATTTTTAGAGTCTATTTGAGCTCTCAAATAAGCCCTAGAACCTAATTTTTAACTAGGCCAGACACTAGGTATGGACAGGGCCAAAACCACTCAAAAAACTATAAAAAGATCTAGAGAGCTCATTTTTGGGGTTAGCTTGTCAGAGAGTTGGCTTGTTAGAGATTGAATCTTTTTAAGAGAGTTCTTTGGTAATAGAAGCTTTCCATTGTTCCACTCTTTGCTCTTACTTTGCGCACGTGTGTGTATATGTGTGTGCATGCTTGTGTGCTTTCACTCACGCACTTGTGCCTTCACTCACTCATGGTCTTCATACCAGTCCTGGCATCTCCACGGATTGACAAGTAAAGGAGGTGGTGCTTACGCTTGAGCTACAGTGGGGTCCTAGCAAAGATCCATCAATCTCAGGTTCAAGGTACTATGTTTCATTTATTGATGATTACAATAGATGGACAATCCTTTATTTCATGAAGCATAAGGATGAAGTATTTACATGTTTCAAAAAGTACTTGGCACTAGTTAAGAACCAAATAGGAAGAAGCTTGAAAAGGATCAAGTCTGATGGAGGTGGTGAGTATTTTTCACATGAATTTGATTAATTTTTACAGGATAGAGGCATAAAGAGGAAAGTCACAACAAGATATACTCTTAAATTGAATGGAGTAGTAGAAAGAAGGAATAGGTTAATAGTTGAAGCTTCTAGGTCAATGTTGAATGAGAAGAAGTTACCTAATTACCTATGGGTAGAGGCTGTCTCCACAACCACCTACTTGGTCAATAGGCTCCCATCCAAGTCCTTGGATGGAATGACACCCTATGAATCATGGAATGGAAGGAGACCCTCATTGGACCATTGCAAAATATTTGGGTGCATTGCTTATGCACACATTCCCTCACAGATTAGAGGTGTTAAAATGCACTTTTACATTACAGGCATTTTAAGTTCTTTCGGGTTCTTGGGAGTGGTAGGGGTCTGATCAATTAGAGGCCCTGTAACTTGATTTTCCCAATTAACTTATCAAAACCGCAGTACATTAACATTCAAAACTCCGTTTAATCCAAATTACTGTCAAATCTCTGGTTAGTCTTCTCACAGATTACTGTTCATGCTCAGATTAATACTTTCTTAGTACGTAGCGCTGGGGTTATTCATTACCGTAACACATAATTATAATCCTTAACGTAGTGGACTATGTTAATCACAAGCTAATGTAATTAAACAAAGATGAAAAATAGTAATACTCAGACTTCTCGAACACTGCACTACAGTAACTTCCCAGACCGCAATCGCCTAGACAAACAGTCTGGTGATACTGCTCGTCCTTCCCGGAGCGTCATCGTAATGCCTTTTTATTAGTTAATAAGTCGATACATCTCTTAACACGACCTTTCGGTTCGTGCGAAATATGAAACCTTTCGGTTCACGCGGGATAGGAAACTATAGGAATTAGGAAAAATACAAAATGCCAATCTGGCGGCTCACACTGGCACGCACGGTGGACTTGAACCCGCAATGGAACAAAAGTTAGGGCTCATCTACTATACCCTGTATATACATGGCTCTGGCTAACTTAAAGGTTCTTGAGATCTTCTGTTTCAGCGAGTCTAATATCTTTTTTAGAATTTCTGGTTCTACGAGTTGAGCATCAGTTCTAACTGAACTTGCCGCAATTACCTGACTCATCAAAATTTCAGCCTGTGTCTGCAAAAAGGCCTCTTGTAGGTAGAAATCATTTGCCAGTGCTGCATCGCGGCGCAATTTCATCTCATTGATCTGATCATCTACCCTTGAAAGTCTGTCAGCTTGAGCTCCTAATTGCTTCTCTCGTCTCTCCAATTCTTCAGATTGAAACTGCATGGTTTTGTAGTAGGCGTCTATTTCTTTCTGCATTCCTTCAAATTCTTTCTTCAATTTGAGATATCATCCCAATTCTTCCTGTAACTCTTGATCACGTTTGAACAAGGTTTCGGTAGTCTTATGCAGCTCTGCTTCAGCTTTAAGTACATTGCTAGCCAGAGACTGCGAAGCTTCTTCTAAGACACTGTATGCTTCCCGCATGCTCTGCAATTCATTTCCTATGGCAATCATTGCATCTATGTTATCAATGATTTCTTGCTTCAACGTGCTGATTTCGATATCCTTTTGACACAACAAAGCATCTTTCTGTGCGAGTTGAACTTGAAGCTGTTGAATATGTAAGTGTAAACCATGATTTTCTGCCTTAACTGCATCCACTTCTTCTTGCAATGGAGCAATATCTGCTTCTAGGAGATCAACTTTATGCTCCAATTCATGACAAATGTTATCAGTGATCATTCTGAGTTGTGTCGGAAGTTGCTGTGAGAATTGAATGAGCATTCGACCCATGGACTCTAATTCCGTAAACATGGGAATCGGAGGAAGAAGAGGAGGAGGAAGTGGTTGGGATGAAGAAACTGACAAGAGATGATGGGAAGATGGTGGAGAATAGTTAGGTGAAGAGGATGAGGAATCCGGTGCTTCAGGGGCAATAGGTTGAATGGGGACAATGGGCTCGACCGGAGGCATTGGTGGAGGAGTAAGTAGAAGACTGTTTGGCACCAACACTATTCCAGTAGGTTGCTGCGTAGTCACTTCAGTCCGGTCAATCACAGCATCGACCAAGGTAATGACTTCATTTATGATCGCTGCAACAATGGTTTGCACATCTTCTGGAATCGAGTGCTAAGAATCCGCCTGAGAAGAGTTTTCTTTGGAATCAGCAGTGGACGCACTGTGTTCCTGTTGCCGGTTGGGAGAAGACTGGGTAGACGAATCAAGGTGAATTGAGGTGGCAGTGTCGTGGAAATTTCTTCTTCATTTCTTTCTGCTTCATTTCCAGCTACGGAACCCTGAACTTGACTCTCAGAAGGGCTTATCCGTCTGCGTTTCTGGCGGAGAAGCTGGAAAAGATCTTCATCCTCATCTTCTTCGTCTTTGAGCACTTGGGCAGATTCTTCATGATACAAAATTAGAGCTCTTGGCACTGGTTGCGCGGCTTGAATGACTGGGAACAAAAAGGTAATGATATGCGGTAGACGTGAACGCGGAAGCTCTCCCTTGTTAACATGCTTAATAACCGTAATGCATTCACGGTGAATGCGCCCGAAATAGAACAATGCAAAATTAACAGGCTCACGGGAAGCCATGTCAATCATCGAATAAAACGGGCGAGAAATGCCGTAAGTGCGTTTCTATAAATTAAGGATAGCAACAAGAAATTGTAAGGCGGTACGTTCAGGGTCAGGGCCACACAAAATGGCGTATTCATTGGATGAGGACCGTGGGAATAATTCTACCATGGTGGTAATAGGAAGGAGAGGACCATTCTCCACACCTTCTATGGGCAAATGGAATGCTGCAGCGAATGATGCTAATGTGATGACGACGCGAGATGGTAGACAGGTAATTGGTCAACTCCGCTCGGTAGCAGGAGTGGCGGCAATGGCTGCGATAATCTGGGCATAATAAGGATGACACTCCACTGAATGCCAAGGCAATTCAGCGAAGTTCATCAAGCTGCGGACACGCAAGAACTCACTCACGTCATGAGGAAGTCCGTCACGGAATGTAGCAAAATTAGCTAACGCTTCCATGATGCGTACGCGAAAGCACAAAGACACGAATACATAGTAAACACAAAAAACACAGAGCACACAGAGCACACGGACACAATAGCGATTACCAGCGAAAAGAAGAGGATTAAGTAGAAACTCGACAATGGGAAGTGATCGGAAACTCTTAATCATCGCGCGATGTTGAGATGATAACCTTCATAATTACGGCGGGCATGCATGAACAGAATCAATAACACAAGGCGGCAATTAATTATGATTATGTATCAAAACGAGGAACTTACGGTCTTATTTAACTAACATGCAAAAATAAAAAGAAAATAAGTGACACGTGGAAAAACGAAGAACACGTCAGCAAGGATCAGGCGGTTGGTGATACGGCCGCAATTTTGAACCATTGATCACTTTAGGAAGGGGAACTCCGATCAAGGTAGTCAACCGAAAAGTAGCTGGTCCCACTTGCTCATTAATCCGGTAAGGTCTGAACCACCGTAATTTAAATTTTCCAGCAGAACGATTTGATTTAGCATTATAAAAGAGCACAAGTTTTCCCACCGTAAACACAAGAGTCTTAGGAAACGCTCATGACTCCGGGCTTGCCGCAACTGAACTTCTTGAAGAGTTAGAAAGCTTTCCCAACGATGTTCATCCAAGTTTCTGAGTGTTTCCAACCGAAATGGCAAAGAGTCTTCGGGTAACAGCTTCTGAGTTATGGCCACGCGTAAGCTTGGCATGACAATCTCCATAGGTGCAATTGCTTCCATCCCATAAGCAAGCTTGAAAGGAGTTAGTCCAGTTGCAACTTTGTATGTAGTCCGGTATGCCCATAAAACTGAAGGTAGTAACTGATCCCATCTTTCTGGTGATTCCACAATCAATTTGCGAAGCATACTTAATAGCGTCTTGTTGGTACTTTCAGCTAAACCATTAGCACGAGGATAGTATGGGGAGCTGAATTTATGTAGGATTTGAAAATTATGCGTTAGTACTTGCATTAATTTGTTAGCAAAATGCGTTCCTTGATCTGTCACAAGTTCTAGAGGTAATCCATAACGCGGAAAAACATCCTTCATCAGGCACTTTGCCACCGAAACAGCTGTAGTGGACCGTAAGGCCCAAGCTTCTGCCCACCTGGTAGCGTAATCTGTATAGGTCAAGATGTAACGATTGTTGCTAAGGGTTGCTAGAGGTGTAATTGGTCCAATAAAATCAAGACCCCACTTCTGGAAAGGTTCCAAAGGTAATACAGGTTGTAGAGGAAAAAAGTGTCTCTGTAATGGCTGTCCAGATCGCTGACAAGTGTCACACTGCTGCACAAACTGAACTACATCTTTGTACATAGTAGGCCACCAAAGCCCACTTTGCAAAATCTTTAGATGAGTGAGATCTGCAGCAAAATGTCCACCGGAGGGTATTGAATGTGCCATATTGATGATTGAATTTGCTTCATGTGGCAGAATGCAGCGAAGCAAGACACCCCTGTGATCCATATAGTATAACTGACCTACTAGCAACTGGAATTTGCGACTAGAAATGGCAATCTTCCGTCGCATAGCAAGAGGTGTATGCAGAGGAAGACATCCATCAGTCAGAAAAGTTAACAACGTATCAAAATAGGAGGGTGACACAGGATGGTCGGTAGATTCGTCACAAGCTGATTCAGCAGCGTAAATTGCTGGTATAGTATCGTCAACGCCCATCGGAGCTTCGCTGGAATCCAACCGAGAGAGAAATTCTGCTAAGGCATGGGTTGTACCTGGTCGATGAATCACTTCGTAGTCGAACTCTTGTAACAACAAGACCCAACGAGCCAAGCGACCACCTAAATGTTGCTGCCGGACCAGATATACAAGTGCAGCATGATCTACATGAAAGGTGAATTTTTGGCCTAGCAAATAATGCCTGAATTTCTTTACAGAATATACCAATCCGAGGCATTCTCATTCAGTCACAGAATAAATCCTTTCCGCAGGAGCGAGTCGGCGACTTGCATAGTAGACAGGCCGAAACCATTTGTCCGTTTGCTGCATTAAAACACTACCAATTGCTATATCCAATCCATCTACAAAGACATGGAATGGGCGGTCCCAATCAGGAGGTTGCAAAATGGGAGCCTGCGTCAATAATCCTTTTAGACGATCGAATGCAGTTTGGCATTTCAGAGTCCATTTGAACTGTCATGGAGTACTAGTCATTAGTCGATTTAGTGGTGTTGCTAAATGGGCAAGCCACCGTAGATGCCTGCCATGCCACCGGATTTGACCCAAGAAGCGCATAACCTCTTTCGGCGTTGTAGAAACAGGTGCTTCCAACACAGCTGCGACTTTGTCGGGATCAACTTGAATACCTTGTGCCGATATGATATGTCCAAGGAGTTTACCACAAGACACCACAAAAACAGATTTTGTCGGGTTGAGACAAAGTCGGTATTCACGACATTTCTCAAAACAGCATCGTAAATGATACAGGTGCACCATAATCTTGCCGAATAAGGAGAATTCATCTAAATAGACTTGCATAAAAGTGGTTAGGTAGGGTAAAAAAATTTCCTGCATACATCATTGAAATGTGCTGGGAGCATTCCGTAACCCAAACCACATGACCGTACAAGCAAAAACACCCCAGTTTGTAATGAAAGCTGTTTTCGATATGTCTTGTTCAACCATTCTGACCTGATTATAACCACTGTAGCCATCCAAAAAGGAGTACATCTCATGCCCGACCACTCTGTCAAGCATTGTGTCAAGAAAGGGGAGAGGAAACGGATCAGGTACCTTGGCCACATTCAGTTTCCGATAATCCACACAGATTCATAGTTGCTTATTTTTCTTAGGAACAATAACAATCGAAGATATCCATTCAGCGTGTTCTATTGGTACAATGAAGCCCACATTCAATAACCTATCGATCTTTGCTTTGACCTGTGCTGCATAATTGGGATTCATACGGTAACTGGATTGTTTAATTGGCTTCGCTTCCGGCTTAAGCACGACTCGATGTTGATAGATCCGCGGATCAAGACCCTTCATATCGCGGTAATCCCAGGCAAAAACATCAGAAAACTCTCACAAGAGTCAGATCAAATCTTCTTGAAAGGCCTCAGACAATCCTGCCTTAATTTTAACAGGACGGGGGTTGTTTTCATCACCCAAATTATAGGTCACTAATTGGTCTTATGGGACATAAAATTGACGAGGTTTCCCCAAGTCGTCAGCTGATTGTAAAAGTTGATGTAGAGTAGCTCCATCCATAGCAGCATTATCATCTGCATCTGTTCCTCTGGTCATAGGAACAACAGTACAGGCTGCCGAACTCCAGTTATCTGCAACAGCTTGAAGATCTATAGTGCCTAAGGAAATCAAATCTTTATTGTTCTGCAAAAACGCCTCTTCTTCATCATCATATAAGCCATCCAACATGTGGACTGGCTCGGCTACATAGGGTCTGGCATGAAGTTCACCGGGCTGAATGGCATCCAATTTGACAACATATTCACGGTGGTTGTCTTTGAAATTCAATTCCTGCGCTGACCAATCGTGTATAACTTTGGCCTGTTTCAACCATGGTCGACCGAACAGAAGATTATAGTCGAGGCTGGACTCTGGTAGTTCTAAGACTACGAAAGTCATTTTAAACGTGGTGCCCTGTAAAGTAATGGGGATATTCCTTACAAGTCCCACCGGATGAACTCGAGATTGATCTGCCATTCTGACAAATAATTGAACGGCCTCGATTTGGGTCCACCCTAACTTCTTGCAGAGACCTGCAGTTGCTATGTTCACACCGGAACCACCATCGATTAACACTTGCGTAATCTTGTGATTTTTATGCTAGATAATGATTAAAGGGACACAATGATCCACCGTAGAGTCAGTTTCCGGTTGTATTGTTGCGGTCGCCGGAGTACTAGGAGATTCTGGACTAACTTGTTGTTGAAATTGCTGCCTAACTCCGAGCACCAAGGCGAGTAGTTGCCCCAAAGGGAGCGTAATTGAAGCCTTCGAGAGAATATCCCATACCTGGTCTGTTGGAATTGCATTCTTCACTGGTTCCAATGATGATTCTCCTGTTACCGGAGTAGAGTCTTGTTCATGTGCTTTCCCATTTGGTAGGGGAACTTGTGTCACTGGAATTGGATCGGGGAACACAGTAGGCTCTTTGGCGGTCCATTGGTTGGCTTTGGTATACATTCAATGCTGTTCATGGATGCCCGGTTCGAACACCTCAGCTGCGGGTTGCAACTGCTTACCGGATCTTGTCTGGATCACTGCTGCTTGCGATTCCACTGGGGAGATATAGACCATGTTGGTCATCGGGTTTTGACGCTCTTTCTTTCGTTAGTCGTATTCGGCTGCATCCTTGCAGAATCTCTAGATGTGGCCAAGCTCACCACAAAAATGACATCGGGGTGGAGGTAGAGAAGTATTTTCCGGTGATGTACCCGCCTGCCAGCAATTTGTATTAAAGTTGGTATTCCGTTGTCCTCGGTAATTCCTGTAACCTTGCGACTGATTGTTTCGCATCTGCGGTGGCACGTAGTGAGTTGCTGGCTGTCCTGGTTCCTGTATAATGGCATTTACAGCTGCTCGTCCCTGCACTTTGGCATTAGACGCACAATTTTTGGTTGAGTGTCCGGTGGTATTGCAGATGGTGCAATATGTCTGATTAAGGGCACAGGTAGCACTGGTGTGCCCAGGGTTTTTGCACTTAGTACAATACATCTGTTTAGCCTGATCATCTATACCATGCTTACTGGCCTTCAGCCATTCTAAGTCTTCGGTGAATCCCCCAACCTTATGCTCTAGTTGCAGGGCCATCGCAATAACAACATCCAGTGTCATAGCTCCCACATAGTGGATGATCATGATTCGCCTTAGCTGTGGGATCAAACCATTAATGAACCATTGGGTTATCACATCACTGGCATGCGCTGGAGGCAGTTGTCTTAAATGAGTTCTAAATAATGTGGCGTATTCCTGAACAGTCTAGTGCAGCTTCTGTCGATTGTTCTGCAGATAGTCGAAGATTTCGGCAGGGTTTTTCTTCAATCGGAACCGTTGTAAAAATGCATCCCTTATTGCCTCATAGGTAATGAAATGAAATTGAAATCGTACTCTGTTAACCATCTCGCTGCTTCATTGACTAATGTAGACTGGAATACGATGGCCTTGTATGCCGGATTGGGTGGATGGTTTAGCACGGCATGACTTATCTCAAAAGTACGCACATGGGCATCAGGGTCGTCACCTGGAAATCCTCCGAACTTTGTGTAAGTTACCCTTGTTGGAACTGCTCGCAGTGGAAGTGGCTGTTGCTGTTGCTGCTGCTGTTGTTGTTGTTGTTGACCACTCATGGTGCTAGTAGTGGTACCGTTGCTGTCTCCTGAGTTCTGAGGAGGTGTTTCCGGTCCTTCAGAATCTGTATGGTCAGACTGCTCACCTTCCGGCTTGAAAATAGCGTTCAATCTCTTACGGATTTCCAAATCGAAGAGCCTATCCTCAGCTTGGATATCCTAGGTAGGCAAATTCGCCCCGAACAGTGGTGTCCGAAATGAAGATTCACCAGGGAGTATCACACGATCACCGAAAAACTGTAAATTCTCTGCAATTGGGACCGAACTGTCACCGGAATTTGTCAAACTTTCCCCAAAACAGGGTATTCTTTCACCAGCAATGATCTCTCTGGGTAACACCACTTTATCCTCGAAAAAATTCGAATCTTGACCAGACGGTGTCGGGTCAACTGCGCACTGTGTCTCTGTACACTCCGAAGTTACTGTACCTTCTGCAGACTGCACCGAAATTACACCGGAATCTACCGGAATTTCCTCCTGTGTTACCGGAATTCTACCGGAATCGCTACTAACAGACTCTGTTCCTTCGACAACTGGACTTAACCGGTCTATGCTTCTGCCGACTTGGGGTGTCCCTAACAAATTTGGTACTGTCCAGGGATGCTGGTCTCTCCTGTACTTCGGATACGACTCGCCGGACCGAGTAACCGGCATATATCACGTCTTCACAACTTACGTACTACTCCACCTTACGATTGGTTCACAATCTATGGCCACTTTCCCACAGATGGCGCCAGTGTTAAAATGCACTTTTACATTACAGGCATTTTAAGTTCTTTGGGGTTCTTGGGAGTGGTAGGGGTCTGATAAATCAGAGGCCCTGTAACTTGATTTTCCCAATTAACTTATCAAAACCGCAGTACATTAACATTCAAAACTCCGTTTAATCCAAATTACTGTCAAATCTCTGGTTAGTCTTCTCACAGATTACTGTTCATGCTCAGATTAATACTTTCTCAGTACATAGCGCTGGGGTTATTCATTACCGTAACACAAACTTATAATCCTTAACGTAATGGACTGTGTTAATCACAAGCTAATGTAATTAAACAAAGATGAAAAACAGTAATACTCAGACTTCTCGAACACTGCACTACAGCAACTTCCCAGACCGCAATCACCTAGACAGACAGTCTGGCGATACTACTCGTCCTTCCCGGAGCGTCACCGTAATGCCTTTTTATTAGTTAATAAGTCGATACATCTCTTCACACGACCTTTCGGTTCGTGTGGAATATGAAACCTTTCGGTTCACGCGGGATAGGAAACTATAGGAATTATGAAAAATACAAAATGCCAATCCGGTGGCTCACAGAGGGAAGCTTGACCCTAAGCTGAAAAGTGTATATTCATTGGGTATGATCAAAACCAAAAGGGCTACACGCTATACAATCCCACTAACAAAGCATTTATAGTTAGTAGGGACGTAGTGTTTGATGAAAATAATTCATGGTTTGAAGATGACTGCAGGAAGTTCAAGCTACCATATGATTTGAAAAATTATTTTCCAACCCTCACTCAAGAAGATCAACAACTACTAGAAGACATCAATACTATAAGGCTATTTTTTACTGATAGGACTCTTTGGAGCTATTTTTTTTGAAGATCTTGACAACCAGTGTAGCATGGGATTTGTCTCTGTGTGATTGAACCCACTAATGAGGAATTATACCTAAACTTGGCTGCAGTCTAGTTCAGATTTGTATGATTGGGCAATGATCAAATGATTTACTTTATGCTATGACATTATGAATGAATGCACAATCATCAGAAGCACTACAAGAGCAAGGTTTATCTCATGTTTTTGTTGTTTATGTGCTAACACAATTAGGATTTTAGCATTGCAAAGAATCTGAAGAATGTTTGGAGATCATCTTGTTCCGAGGATTGAGTGATTGTTTTTTTCTAGGGAAGTAATTCCCTGGTTTCACAATGCTCATTTAAGGCTTATTCATAATACATTGTAGGCCAACACATATAGAATTTAGCATTGATCCTTCTTGACTCCTATAGATGATTTGATAGTTATGTTTGAGGAGATTGGATAATACTGTGGCAGGTTCAAAGGAAGAATGATGGTAACTTCTAATCATTAGGGTTTTCTATTGATGTCAATGCAGCAAGGAAGTTGAGGATTTGCTTGCTTTATTCATATATATGTTCTCAGTGTTCACTTGTAATTCTGACAGAATCTGTATGATAAGAAATCTTTAGATGGCCTTAATGATTTTCCACGGTTACATGCATACTGGCCTTTGAACATCAGTCACCTGTGCACTGCTACTATGCACTAAATTGGATAGGACAATAAGAAAGCACACTCACAAATAGGACTGGGAGACACCAAGCATCAAAGTGGAATAAGAAAATATTCACGTGGACTTCTCTCTAGAAGAGCAAGTCTTGAGTAATCGATGTTCCCTGAAGTGGAAACTAAATATTCATTTACATGTTATATTCTATCTCATTTTCAGAAACAGTCTACTGGTTGTGTATGTTTGATTTCAGGTTTAGGAGCTCTTGGGTGAGGCTCTATCAGTCCTACATGGACTACATAGTGGGATGTATGCTAGGCTGACTGCCCCCCAAGGGGATTGTGTCACCCAGCTCTTAAGATTGAAGCTTTGCAGATTGAAGTAAAGACTAAAGACTTGCAGCCTGAAGCCTTGCAGACTGAAGAATTGCAGATTTTGAAGACCTGAAGATTTTCAGACTTGAAGACTCCCACTTGGAACAGTTCAGTTGTGTATGTTCTTCCTTTCTAGCTTTGTCGAGGATGAAAAAGTCTAGGGGGAGAGAAGTGTTGGGTTGTAGGGTATGCACACATCCTCAATTGTGCATGAGAACCCTCCCTAGACCATGAGAATAACCCTCTTTGTATATATTTGAGTGTCACATGTGAACACTCCCCTAAAAGCACTTTTTAATATTTCCTCATACTATAGTATAGGAGACTTGAGAATCTCTCACCATTGTGGCTCTTCTAGAAACTCCCCACGTAAAAATCCATGCATGCCCTTCATTGGGATTTGGTTTTTACAAATTTGATCTTAGAATATCCTAGAAGATATGTTAGTTAGAGAGAGATTCACTTTTTGACTCTTCAAAGAACCACATGGGGAATAGAGCTAGCCTATATATAGAAGCTCAATTTTGTAAAGAAGGGAGCTTTTGGTCGACGTGCTCTCATGTAATATCATTTATCAATGGAAGAAGGCTCTCTTTACTCCAAGACTATTTACATTTACATGTATTGTGTCTTTGTGAGAGTGTGAGAGTAGTGTGTGTGTGCCTATGCATGTCTCTCCTTTGTGTGAGTAGAGTAGTTGCATTTGCTTGTATTTTCCTCATGGACTATGATCCTTGACTCCCTATTCTCCTTGTTTTCAAGCATGTGGCATAGCATGTATCTGATGCCAATGGCTTGAACATGTGGGAGGTAGGGGTGGATGAGAGGAGAGTCACTCTTGAGATTTCCTTCTTGCTTCCATGCAAGGTGGTGAGGGTTTGGTCTTTCCTTGCTAGAACCTCAACACATGTCATCAACGTAGACAACAATGATCAGAAGCACATCATTAGCACACTTAACATATAAGGTGCTTTCAGTTGGACTATTCTCAAAACCATGTGCAATCAGATAGGTGTGTATCTTCTCATACCAAGCACGCGGTGCTTGCTTTAAACCATATAATGCCTCCTTTAACTTGCACACCTAGTTTTCATGCCCTTTTTGCACAAAGCCATGGGGCTAAAAAACATACACTTCATGCAAGTTGTTGCGAACATTTGTTTTATGTAGGGTACAAGTTTCAAATCATGTAAATACCTTTGGGAAGTTTTCAAATACTTCAATAAGGCTCATATTATTCATAAAAGATATAAAAAATACCACGTGAGTTCTAGAATATGATGAGTCAAATTAGTGAGTCACAAGGGAGCTGCAGTGGTGTCCTAGTGGAAGGTTGATGTGGCTAGTTCTCAAAGTTCATCAATACTTTGCTTATTTGAGCACTTGAGTCATGTAATACCTCCATCCAAGTGTCTACCACGAATTTAGATGTATTAGGAAGGTTTTAGATTAGTTCTCCATGCTATAAAAAGAGGAGAGAAGTCATGATCTTGTGGGAAGTCCAAGAGAGGCATATGTGTATCTCTATGCTGCTGTAGCTTTTTATGTAGAGATTGCAGAGCTTGTATCTCCCTCATTATAGGAGCGATGATCAAGGGACTTCAAGTGACTTCTTCAACACAAGAGGAAGAGGAAGATCAAGTGCTAGAGGTACGAGAGGCTACTACAACTACAATCAAAGACAAAGGAGTGAAGATAATAACAATTGCTATATATGTGGAAGGTATGGACACTATGCCAAAGATTGCTATCAAAATGAAAATAATCAAGGTGGTAATTGAAGAGGAGGCTATTCAAGAAGAGGTAAACAACAAGGAAATTATGCAGTTGAAGGTAAAAGTGATGATTATGATTCTCTTCTTATAATGAATGTAGAAACTAAGATGAATTGCAATAGTGATGTATGGTATGTAGATATTGGTTGCTCTAACCATATGTCACATGATGCTTCATGGTTTTCTAATATGCATAATCCTTCATGTAAAGGTCATGTTGAAACAGGAGATGATACAACACATAAGATTATGCAAATTGGAGATGTTGTTATGCAGGATAAGAGCAAGACAAATTGCTTGAAGGATGTACTTTATGTGCCAACGATCACTAAGAATTTGATGTCAGTTGGTCAAATGGTAGAAAAAGGTTTGCAAATAAGATTTAATCATGCAGGTTGCTTCATTGAGGATCCAAAGCAAAGGAGGCTAATTGCTAGAGGTAAAAAAACAAGGTAGATTGTTTACATTCAAGGTAAACCCAAATCATACAAACTATTTCTCTTGGTATGCATCAAATAGCAGAGCTTGATCTATGGCACAAAAGGATTGGACACATGAATGTACACAGGTTAAAGGAGCTATCAAAGAAGAGGATTGTTGAAGGATTACCTGATCTTACTAAGCAACATATGGTGCATCTTCGTGAAGCATGTCAAATGGGTAAGCAGAGTAGATAGCCTTTCAAGCATTCAAGCTATGTAAGCAGTGGATTGCTAGACCTTATACACACGGACGTATGGGGTCCTACTAAAGAGGCATCCTTGGTTGGTAATAAGTACTATGTATCATTCATTGATGATCATAGTAGAATGACATTTGTGTATTTCATTAAACATAAGAGTGAAGTCTTTGATTGTTTCAAAAATTTTAAATCATTTGTCGAGAAGCAAACAGGAAGATATGTTAAGAAGCTAAGATCCGATGGAGGGGGAGAGTATTTCTCTCAAGCTTTTACTGATTTTTTGTATGATGAAGGTATCAAAAGAGAAGTTACGTGCAGGTATACTCCACAACAAAGTGGAGTCGCAGAAAGGAGAAACAGAATCATAGCAGAAGCATCTAGAAACATGCTAAATGATATGTGTTTGCCTAATTCGTTTTGGGCTGAAGCTGTTAGCACAAGTGTGTACATTATGAATAGAGTACCTACTGCTGGAGTTCATCATTTGACACCATATGAGGTATGGCATGGAAGGAAACCAAGTGTAAGTCATTTGAAAGTATTTGGTTGTGTATGTTATGTACATGTACCTAGTGAAGTGAGATCAAAACTTGATGTGAAATCAAAAAAGTGTATATTTATTGGTTATGCAGATACTCAAAGAGGATATAGATGTTATAATCCTCATACCCATAAGGTGGTTGTTTCAAGAGATGTAAACTTTGATGAATCACTTTCATGGTATGTAGATAAGAAAAGTTTGCAGGTCATAAATGGAGATGAAGAGGATACAAGTGAAGGAGATGAGTGCTTACCTCAGCCCACAAGAAGTTTAAGTGATGAAAAAAATGGTTTGGATGAAGAAAGAGAGCTACCTTTCAGTGGAAGATTAAGGCAAGAGTCACCTCCAAGTGTTAAAAGTAAAGGTAAACTCAAACTTGTTGAAGTTAATGATGAAGGAGAGGAAATTAGTGATGTATGTGAGTATGGAGAATCATCAAAGGTTCCTAATAAGAAAGGAAGAGCATCTACTTTGGAGGTAAGAAGAACTTCAAGAGTGAGTAAGCAACCTCAAAGGTATACGTATGAATCTTTTATGAATACTCATTATGCCTTTATGACAAAAGTTGAGCAGGAAAATGAACCCACATGTTATGATGATGCAAAAGGAGATGAAAAGTGGGAGAAAGCAATGAGAGAAGAAATGGAAGCATTACAGGATAACAAGACTTGGAATTTAGTTCCAAAGACACCAAAACAAAAGGTAATTGGTTGCAAGTGGGTTTTTAAGATTAAAAGAAGTAGTGATGGTAGTGTGTCAAGATATAAGGCTAGACTTGTAGCAAAAGGATATAATCAAACTCAAGGATTGGACTATGAGGAAACATTTAGTCCAGTAGCAAACATGGCAACGGTGAGAACTTTGTTGGCTTTAGCTGCAAGTAAAAGGTGGAATATATATCAACTCGATATAAAGAATGCCTTTCTTAATGGTGAGTTAAATGAAGAAGTGTATATGTCACAACCAGATGGTTATGTGGATGCAAAATGTCCTAATCATGTATGCAGGTTAAAGAAGGCATTGTATGGTCTTAAACAGGCACCAAGGGCATGGAATGCAAGGTTGGTAAAGTATCTTATGCTGCAAGGATACATAGCGAGTCATGCTGATCCTTCACTTTATGTAAAACATGTAGATGACATGTGTGTCTATGTATGAATTTATGTGGATGACTTGTTGATTACAGGGAATGATGCAAAAGCAATTGAAGAGATCAAAGGTAATTTGGGAAAGGAATTCAAAATTTCAGATCTTGGTTTGCTTAGATACTTTCTTGGGATTGAAATTGTGTATGGCGATGAAGGTATGTGGTTGATACAGAGAAAGTATATATGTGATATGCTGAAAAGGTTTTGGTATGCAGGAATGTAAATTTGTTTCTACTCCAATGGAATGCAATGTAAAGTTGAGTGCAAAGGAAGGTGATGAGTTGCATGATATGAATGTGTATAGATCCATGGTAGGATCTTTGATTTATGCAACAAGAACTAGACCTGATATATGCTATGCAGTGGGAGTATTGTCACAGTTTATGCATGAACCTAGAGTACCTCATATGCATGCAGCGAAAAGAGTGCTTAGGTATTTGAAAGGTACCATGAACGAAGGATTATTTTATAGTCATGATGCTGATCTAACTCTTAAAGTCTTTAGTGATGCAGATTGGGCTGGAAGCAAAGATGACAGAAGATCCACAAGTGGATATGTGGTAATAGTAGGAAACAAGACATTAACATGGAGTTCAAAGAAACAGCCTACAGTTGCTTTATCTTCTACAGAGGCTGAGTATAGAGGTTTAGCATTGGCTACTACTGAGGTTATGTGGTTTACAAAGTTGTTTTATGACTTGAATGTGCAGGTTGATGTACCACAGATATATGGGGATAACTTGAGCAACATTCATATGACCTTAAATCCAATTTTTCATGCTAGAACAAAGCATATAGAGGTTCACTATCATTATGTTCGAGAAAAGGCCATAAACAATGAAGTACAAGTTTCTTTTGTGGGAACAAAGGATCAAGTTGCAGATATCTTCACCAAATCCTTGGATGGACCAAAGCTTCAAAGATTCAACTATATTCTTGGCATGAAGGAAATACCTTTTGAAACTTGAGAGGGAGAATGTTGCGAACATTTGTTTTATGTAGGGTACAAGTTTCAAATTATGTAAATACCTTTGGGAAGTCTTCAAATACTTCAATAAGGCTCATATTACTCATAAAAGATATCAAAAATACCACGTGAGTTCTAGAACATGATGAGTCAAATTAGTGAGTCACAAGGGAGCTGCAGTGGTGTCCTAGTGGAAGGTTGATGTGGCTAGTTCTCAAAGTTCATCAATACTTTGCTTATTTGAGCACTTGAGTCATGTAATACCTCCATCCAAGTGTCTACCACAAATTTAGTGTATTAGGAAGGCTTTAGATTAGTTCTCCATGCTATAAAAAGAGGAGAGAAGTCGTGATCTTGTGGGAAGTCCAAGAGAGGCATATGTGTATCTCTATGCTGCTATAGTTTTTTATGCAGAGATTGCAGAGCTTGTATCTCCCTCATTATATATTCAAATTACATGTTTGATAGCTCATTTGAAAGCTCTTACTGGCTATGTTCTTCCTCTAAATTTTCATAATCATTGGAGTTGTGAGCTGAGAGCAGTACTCTCTGCAAGTAGTGTGTGTTCTCTGTTTTTTATCCCTGATGAAGGTCTCCATTAAACCTCCAACTTACAGAGGTCATATCTCCTTGTGTACTTATCCAAATTGAGTGTTCTTTGGCTCATTGGAAAGCTCTTAGAGTCTAGTTTATGTGTGTGAAATAGTTTTTGAAAATTCCAAGTGAGTAAAGAGTAGTTTTCTTTGCAAAAAACTAGTTTGTGCATACAAGTTTGTGAAAAAGTCAACTAGGTCCTGTTGGGTTTCACCTACTTCTAGCTGTACTTTGGAGATCAATATACTCCAACACAAGTCACCATTCAGAAATGCAATTTTAATGTCCAACTGATGTACATTCCAACCATGATGGGCTACAAGTGCACAGATGCTCTGAAAGTAGTCATACGACATGTAGGTGCAAAGGTTTCATCAAAATCAATGCCTCTTTCTTGTGCATAACCCTTTGCAATAAGCCTAGCCTTATACTTGTCAACTGTTCCATCAGGCTTACGCTTCAGCTTGTAAACCCACTTTGTGCCAATGGCCTTCTTGCCAGGAGGCAAGTCACATAAAGACCAAGTATCGTTCTTCATTATAGCATCATATTCTGATTGCATAGGAGCCATCCAATTTTCTGAATTTTGTGCTTCATCAAATGAAACAGGCTCATTCTCATCATAGAAACTAGATGCAACCATAACATAGCAATTTGATGCAAAAGAGGCACTATGAGAGCCTGATTGAGTACGATATGACGTAGGTGCATCTAATTTGTTGTCATGCAAAGTCTGCACCAGCCATTTTGGCATAGTTTTTGCCTCCTCAATGTCAGCTCTCTCATCAACAAGTACATCATGTAAATCTGCATAAAAAATGGGATGATCTGCATCATCACATAAAACCTGCAAAGGCTGAGAAGTTGCCTCATTAAGACTAGCACTAGACTATCCACCTGTAAAAAGAGGCAGCAAAGTATCATACATGTCTTTGGAGCTAAGAGATGTCTCCTAAGTACATGAAACCAATGGCTGAATAGCATCTTCCACAAAAACAACATCACAGCTAACCAGAATGCGTTAAGTCTGTGGATGATATAGACAACAGCCTTTACTTTCAGAACTGTACCCAACAAAAATACATTTTACTACTTTATCATCCAATTTTCTGTGATGTTGTTTAGGCACTAATGCATATGCAAAACAACCAAAAACACGTAGATGAGCAACAGATGGCTTGTGATCATGCCAAGCCTCATATGGAGTGATAGACTGTAGCGCTTTGGTGGGACACCTATTATGTACATATGCTGCATACATGACAACCTCAAGCCAGAAACTATGTGGTAAAGCTTGACTCTTGACCATACACCTCGCCATCTCCATGAGTGACCTATTCTTTCGTTCAGTAACTCCATTTTGTTGAGGCATATACGGCACTGTACACTAGTGTTTTATCCCATGTTTAGCTAGAAATGCATTAAAATCAGAAGACATATATTCCCCCCTCGATCAGAACGGAGGATGCCCATTTTACATGCTGACAGATTTTCAGCCAAAACCAAAAACTATTTGAAGCACATGAACACTTCGGACTTTTCCTTCAATGGATATACCCATGCATGCTTGGAAAAATCATCAATGAAAGTCACAAAGTAAAGATAATTTCCAAAAGAAGGTGTCTGCATAGGACCACAGACATCACTATGTACAAGCTACAATCTGAGTAGCCCAAATTGAACCATCTTTTAGAAAGGAAGAACGCTCCATTTTGCCCAAAATACAACCTTCACAAACATGTTTTCTGAGTGCCTCAAGTTTGGCCAAAGAGGACACCATTTCAGATTTCTATAGGTGTAGCAAACTAGCAAAATTCAGATGACCAAAGCGTGCATGCCAAAGTTTTGCATCTGACATAGCCTAAGAATCATGTACTGCACATGCCAAATCATTTACAGATATTTCATAGTCTATGAGCTTATAGAGCCCATGACATAAAATGCCAGAAGCAATAATCACATCGCCATTTGACAAATCATGAACTGTACATCTGTCATGAACAAATTTCACAACCAAGCCAATCTTGGCTAATGCAGAAACTGATAATAGATTTTTCTTGATCCCTGGCACAAACAAAGCATCTGATAAAGTGAAAGAACTACCATCAGCAGTAGTCAAAATGATCTTACCAACTCCCATAACAGGATAAGAGGAGTTGTTGGAACATGTAACAGTATTCCCTATAGGGGAAGGCTTGAGTGAAGAGAAGAAACTACACTGCGAGGTAATATATTTGGTCGCCCCACTGTCAAAGTACGAAACATCTGAGTCGACTGCAGACATGAACTGTTCATGAGAAGATGGGTCAAAACTGCAAACAGTAGTAAATGCCCATTCTTCTTCCTGTACAAGATTAGTAGACTCTATTTTTGGTGTAGAGGCTTCTGCAACTACCATTCCAGCCTCTTTCTTCTTTGCCTCTTTAGTAGCCAGTTTTGGACAGTTCTTTATGATATGACCATTTCCTTTACAGTACTTGCAAAAAAATTTCTACTTTTCTGATTTCTTTTCATCTTTGTCTTCCCTCTTCAATTGTGCAGAATGAGCAGATTTCTGCTTACGAGTTGAAGAGCTCCATTTTCGTTTGCCCTTCTGACTAGCCAGGAAAGATTGATCTCCAACATGCATAATTGACCTGTTGTGCCTGGACTGATCTTCCTACAATAGAACATAGACTAACTCCTCAAATGACAAGGCATTTGGATTTCCTTTCATCATCAATCTAAGAGTAGAAGCAAAACTCTGATATGAATCACGAAGACCATTCAGAATGGTATGCACAAGTGAGCTATCTGGTATAACCTCATCAACAAAAATCAACTGTTCCTTCAAGTCTTTGATCTTTGTTAGGAAACTGTCCATAGAATCACCTTCATTCATGTGCTCACTCTCCAACTGTTTTCGAAGGTAAGCAACACGAGCCTCATTCGTAGCTTGGTACAATGTGGTAAGTGTATCCCAAGCATCCTTAGCTATTTTGTAAGAGCAAATGTGAGGAATAATGGCATGTTTGAAAGACAAAGCTATCAATGCATGTGCCTGAGCATCTCTGCCATCCCAACAAATCTGCTCTGTAGTAGGTGCACCAAAAACTACAGCATGAATAGGAATATGCAGAATATCATCATCTTCGACACCTTCTGCATCAGCTTCAATACCTATAGTTGTAACAATTGCAAGTGTGATAGGATGTTTTTCAACACCCTGCACAATGTTCCAGAGTCCTTTTGCAACCAATACATGTCACATCATATAAGCCCACAACGGGTAGTTGGTACCATCCAACTTATCTTCAACAACCAACATACGAAATACATCACTGCTTTTAGCCATGGCTGGTGACTAAAATACGTTGATGCAAAAAATTGATTGTACCTCAAAAAGTTGAACGGAACTGCCTAGACGAGTTCTATTAAACCTATAGCAGACTTTGAGATGCTTATACTATTGAACCAAAACATGTATATACATTTGGCACAAAAAGACAAAATAGCCTACACAAGCACTGCGATAGTGCATTTGGAGGCCAAAACGAGCTCAGATCGTGATTTCGGCACGACACAGCAAAGCTGTTTTGATCTTTGAAACACCCTAAGTATGCTAACCAAATTTCATGCGAATCTGAGATTGCAACCGAAGAGGTGTAGATGATGCCCTCGATGAAGCGATGACCTGCTCTGATACCAATTGTTGGAGTTAGACATCTGCAGAAGCACGCGAACATCACAAGGAAGAAGAAGAAGCTTGGAGTACAACACACAATACTGAATGTATTACCATTAGAATGTACAAAGATAAGTATCCCATTAGGGAAAAAGGCGTATATACAAGCCACGAGAAAAAAACCTCCTAAAGAGGGAAAAAAGTGCCCCGACGGTCCTAGTGTGTTCACACACATCACTACCTAAATATGTCAACAGGATCAAGCAACACCACTTCATCTCTAAAGACTATCCACCATCTCCTCCAACATGGTGGTGGTGGGGTTACATCAGGTTGATTGGATAGTGGTGGTGATAGCGATGGTGGTGATGTGTGAGAGTGCGTTTGAGATGTGATTTCAATTATCTTGGCCTTTGTTTCTCTTAGGCCTTTCTCAAGTTTGATCATCTTTTTTGCCCATTGTCTCTTTATTCATTCACAAATTTCTTTCCAAGCTCTTGTCCTTTTCTTGGTGAGGCTCTCAGTCTCACTACCCTCTGAACTCTTTTCTTGGCCTAAGCATTGGTTGTGTTGTAGTGCCTAAGCTCTAGTGACTACTTGCACTTGGGTAGTGGGAGTCACACTTCCATTAGAATCTACTACTATCCCAATGACATGAATAGGAGTGGTCTTTGGTACATAGCTTGGGTTCTTAGGAAAATCTCATAATAGGTGCTCCTTCCCACAATCTTGACAAAAACCTTGAATTTTCACTGATTGGGGTTGCATAGGTGCAGGCATAGGTCAATCACGAATGAATTGATCTCCCTAATATCTATAGCATGGCCGTCTAGGTGTTGGGGGTCTTATCTATCTAGGTTGGGGACTAGAGGTAGGATTTGCATACATGAAATTAGCGTATTCTGGCTCCCACCTAGGTTCGCTAGGGTTTTTGTAGGGGTAAATCTTGTTATGGTTTGGTGACTCCATATAGTAGGCTAGTGGACTATCCATGTGAGCCGAATCAAAATTGTGATTATTTGGGTCATTTTCTGAAATCAATGGTGATGTTGGCACTAAGGCTCTATTTAGATTTTTTTGACAGCTGCATACTTTATTGGGATCACGTTGGCTGGAGATGGAGGTTGTTGAACTAACACTGGTTGAGGCCTTTGTTGGGCTTGATAGGGTGGTTGGTAGGGTTGTTGGGGCCTAACATACTGCTATGGTGGATACTACTCAGTTCAGAAATGAGTGATACAAAAATTTCCTATCACATGGAACAACCAATAAGTAGTGCAAGAACATCATATTTACAGAAACTAGAAGGTCCCTATAAGATGCAATTAGAGTATATTAGGACCAACCAATTAGGTGCATGCATCTATGAGGATGGTCTGAGGCGATCAGTTGTCCAACTCAAAAATCTAGATCAACCCTTCAGACTTGAACACCCAGTGGTTAAATTCGAAGAGGGTTTGTATATTGATAAGCAAGGAATCATGTATGTGGTTACCAAATTTCTAGAAAGGACATATGAGTTTGGAAATGTCATTTTTGAGAATGAGATAGGAGACCTAGGATGAGAACCTAGGCCCCCTCGAGGTAATTATGTCTTGATGAGACTGATTATTCTAGAGTGGGTTCCCCAAGACAACAAAAGTATATAACTATTCTTGAATAGAGAAACAGAGGAAGCTTTTTAGAGATTCAAGACATATCAACTTAGCAAAATAGGCAGAGTCACCATCTACAAGTTCAAATATCTTGAGATACCAAGCAAAGTTGTCTACCTAGATAACACATCGGAGAGAATGTTCTTGGTAATAGAACATGGTAGACATGCATACACTTGGAAGGGAGAATTGATTTTCCCCCCACCAAGAACAAATGTTTCACATGGCCTCCAAGGATCAGGATAATCTTGGACTCATGAAACTGAGAGGGAAAGGGCTAGAGAGTAACTTGAAGTGAGCTTTGCAAACCCCTTAAGAAGAGAGTGGTCAGGAATAGATGCAGAAAGAACAGATCAAGAGAGACATAGGAATCCAAGACATCAAAGAGGCATGGATGAGTTTCCCTTGCCTAGGCTTAGAGAACACCCTAGATTCTTGAGGCCTACCCAATTGGTTAAATCCATGAAGAATTACTTCGATGGCAATGGAGATCCTTACGATCATGTAGCAAAGTTTAAACAAGTTTTGAGACATGAACAAGTCAAGGACCTGTTCACTCCGTACAATGCCTTCGGTCTAACTCTCAAGAACACTGCCTTAATGTGGTTTCAACCACTACACCAAGGTCAATCCAAGAATATAGACTAGTTTCTAGAAGCCTTCATCACTTAGTTTTCTAAAAGTGGCATCAAACACAACACTTCATCACTGATCCATAACTTTAAACAAAAACCTCAAGGAATAGTTCAATTGACACGAAGATGATTTAGACAATACTTAGACACATGCCTTGTGCCAGAGTTACCCACACCAACCAAACAAGTGGCATTGTTCCTAGATAAATTGTTGAGTGCTAAATTGAGATCCTATATGTATCTAAAGGAACCTAGATCCATAGAACAATGTGTACACATGTGCATAGACATTGAAGATAATTTGGGTGATGAATTAGAGATTTCAAAAATCTATAAGGATTCAGATAGCTCTACTATCGTCACTTCCAAGACATCTACATCTATTGAGGAACTTGTAGAGAAGGTAGCTCAGAAGCTTGGAGTCTCTAGCAAACAAACACCTAGATTTGCCCCAGTGAAGTGATGCTACACCTATGGAGGACATCATATGGCTAATGTGTGTCCAATCAGGGCTCAACCCCAAATGAACCCTAAAAACCAATACTGCACCATAGAAAGGAGGTATACTAACCACACAACACAAGATTGCCCATTCAACAAGCAAGTGGCTAGGCAAAATTATCCACAACCATATCCACAATAGGGGAGATACTCCAAGTTTAGCTCAATCCTTCAACTTCACTTGACAGACCATTTTATTTAGATATTTTTAAAGACCTTTTTTCCCCTTTTGTATTCATAAAAAATTCCCTAGAGCTCCCTTCGTTTTCTTATCCCACATGTGTGCCAAATTCAAATTAACTTATCTGAAAATCAACACATTATTCTTAAGAAAAACATTCAAGGCATGTGGGATTCAAAACAAGCTTTCCAATGCACTATAGAGCTTAAAAAATGGATTTTGTATGAAAAAATATATGACAGTTCAAGGTTCAGGGGATTAAAACAAGCAAACAGGACATCTCAAGATATTGGTGTATTTGTAAACATGCTCAAATTTAGCCTCAAATTTTGAAAAAAAAATACAACTTTAATTTTTGCCAAATTGGTGGTCTATCACGATAGATGGGTGTTTGTCGTGATAGATGGATGTCTATCACAATAAACGAGTGTGTATCATCTGTCGTGGGGGTGGTTTGTCATGATAAATGGGTGTCAGTCATGATAGATGGGTTTCTATCATGATAGACATGTGTTTGTCATGATAGATGGTGTCTATCCTCTGTCATGGGGTCCTGTCTATCATGATAGATGGGTGTCTGTCGTGATATACAGTGTCTATCATGGTTTTGGTATGTCACGATAGACTAGTGTCTGTCGTGATAGATGGTGTCTATTGCGATAGATGGTGGCTATCATCGTTTTGGTCTGTCACGATAGACGGGTATCCATTGTGATAGATGGTGTCTATCATGATAGATGGGTGTTTGCCATGATAGACAATGTCTGTCACGATAGATGGTGTCTATCATGGTTTTGGTTTGTCATGATAGACCAAAAAAACAAAAATTTTGTGATGTTTTTAGTGGTTTGGAACGATCTAGTGATGCGGTTTATCATGCCATGCATGAAAATAGGAAATACAAACTTTTTGAGTTTGTCACGACAGACAAAGGTCTTCATCTCAAGACATGTGCAGAGGTCTATCGTACCTACGAAAGCTGCTAGAGATGATGGTACAACTGAAACCTGCATTCTAAAAAACACACAAAAATAGAATGCACACAAGCTCTCTCTCACTCTCTATCACAAGTGAAATGAGGGAAATGAGGTGGGGAAGGGAATATAACCAAAAAATTGTAAATTCAGCGAAGATGGAGATGGAGGTAGGAGATGGTGAGGATGATGATGATGGTGAAAAAAGTAAGAAAAGATAATGAAAAATAAAGAAAATTAAGAATATTACCTATGACTGCAATGCCCAACTCTACGTCTTACCATCACACGCCCACATAGGATAACACTATAGACTTTTTCACAAAGGCTCTACCTAGGGAGAGGTTTGAAGCCATCTGCGAATCTTTGGGCTTCCTTTTGTGGATTGATCTTTTTTCACATAGCTTGGAACTTCCTTATACATGAGTGCTAGCTCCTTGTTCATCACATCACTCCCAAGGGGGATTTGTTGATATATTTTCACATTGATGTGTATGAACACACTCAAGACCACTGATGCACTTTTTCCCTTCTTAGGAGGTTTTTATCCCCGGGCTTGTATATACGCCTATAATACTAATGGGTTATTCATTCTTACATTTTTAGTTGGTAATTCATTCAGTTTTGTGTTGTTCTCTTCTTCCTTGTGCCATTCATGTGCTTCCACAGACCTTAAACTCTAACATAAAAGTGCATATCAAAGATAATTAATCCATTAGGTTTATAGGCGTATATACAAGAAGAGGGAGAAAAAACCTCCTAAAGAGGGAAAAAAGTGCCTTGACGTTCCTAAGTGTGTTCACACACATCTTTACCGAAACATATTAATAAATTCCCCTGAGAAATTACCAAAATTTTTATAACATCAAAATACAATGTATATCAAGGTAACAATATTGGATATACCTGGTATAGTAGATTTGTAAAATCGAACCATTGCCTGTTGAAGCCTCTCCAAATCCACGAATATGTTGTTGTACTTTGTGTAAGGAAATCCATTTCTAGCTGCGCTTTTCAACTCTTTTTTGGATGTAGATAAATGATAAATGGACATAGGCATAATATCCTCCATATATAAGTAGTTTCCAAGAATACTAGCTATATCTTCATTGGACATTGACTTCTTAAGGGATACCTTGTAAGGAGATGGAAACATATTTTGCAAAATACCTTCTCTTTGTAATGAATGCTTCAAAAGATTGTACAATGCACTGTATCCTTTAGTACTAATTCATGCTTCATCACATACCATCTGCACGTCTCTAGGAGTGATAATATCTTGTAACTTTTTTGTGAAATCTTTAATCACTTGCTTCTTGATAAGGTTTCCTATTTGTGACTCCAAAATACTAAACACCTACTTGTTGGTCAAACAAGAATTTAATAACTTGAATTGATCCTCTGTTGTTGATGAAGCACTAACATCTTCAACGAATGACCTACATAATAAATATATATATATATATATATATATATATATATATATATATATATATATAAGTCTTCCAAAAAGAGAAACAAATACAAGACAAACCTTATCGCAAAAACTCGTCGTTTGCGTGCTCCACCACCAATTGAAAGAGAGTCAAAGGATGTTAATGATCGTCTCCTATGTCGCATCCTAAGTGGAGTCTCTCTCAAGTGTTGGACTGTGTTTTTAATTTCTCAATTGTTCTCTCCTTTTCTTTCATATGCTTTTCAAGCTCTGCAAGCTTTTCTTGTAAAGATATGATTGTGCTTTCTAAAGTGACCAACCTTGTATGATTTAGTTGATATTGTTGAATCCAATACTTGGTAATGATAGCTGAATGTGTAGATAATCGTTGACAATAACCTAAGAGCCCAGCTTTACCGGCACCGATGAACTGAAGTAAAGTTAAGAGGTTATGGAATGTTGGATGGTAAGAAGACATTGGATCAGGAGGGTATAATGAACCATGAGTCCAAAGATCAATATTCTTTTCTCCAGCTTCATGACGCTCATTTTGAGAGTTCACATCATTGTTGCACTGTTTATTTGGAGCAAACTCTCTGGGCACACGAACATGGATACTTGTTGATGCTGGGGCATAGGACGTCCTAATGTGAGGTTTGTAATAGGTGTCAACACCATCTTGTCCAACAATTAGACAATACTGAGAAAGAGACCAGAAATTTGTTTGGAAGAGATACTAGAGCATGATTTTCTCAGGAAAATTTTGTTTTCTTGGATGTGGATGGGTCATAGTGTGTTTTTCACTGAGAATAGCCAAAAATGATGAAAGTTTGAAAAAGTCGTTTTTTGGGGGAAGAATAGTTACGGATTTGATGATGTGGCACTCTACTTTTGGAGGGATCTTAAAAATATTACTTTTTCAAAAGGAAAATTAAAAACTAAACTAAAAAAAAGTCACTTTTGATATAAATATTAAAAAAATGAGCCCTTTCAAGTAAATAAACACTGAAATTGAGACTTTGAAAAAAAATTCATATTTTTATTCCCATACATGCTCGAGTTTGATGATGTGGAAAGTAGATTCCCTTTCTCTCTCTCTAATAGAAGAGAGAGAGGAGCCTAGTAAGCCTTAAAAAAAGCCTACTCCAGCCTACTAAAAAGTGCCCTATTAAATGCACTTTGTCCCCTTAAACAACAACAGAATTACGCTTAATCCCTAAAAATTAGTGATCCTTACAAGGTCCATGCAGGGTTCACCTTTTTTCCTAATGCAATTTTCATTATGACAAAAAACACAGATTGTATCATTAGCAGAGAAGAGATGGACGCAAATGCATACTCATTTGCATGAAACAACATTCGTTTTGGATCCATAATTTCAACTCAATGGTCAAGCGTCAAACAAAGAAGTCATGGTAAACTTCAAAACCACATGTCAGTTATTACTTCTAGGTATAGATGGTCGAGATGCATTCCACCAAAGAGTAGCTTATGTAAATCAAGAAGGATCATTTGGAGATCTATGGCACACTGAAGTGATTCAAAAGCATCCACCTCCTATTTGGTGGAAAGAGTATGGAGGTGAAGCAGGGGGGTTGCAACATATAGCTATGAGAGTGCTTTCAGTAGCAGCTTCAAGTGGTAGTTGTGAATGTAATTGGAGTGCCTATGATTTTCTTCATTCAAAACAAAGAAATATCTTAAGTGTATCACGTGCTAATGATTTGGTATATGTGTTTTATAATATGCATTTGTTACATGCTCCAACCAAGATAGCTTCTACAACAGCACAACAAACTTTTGGAGAATTTCAAACTCATGAAAGTTTAACAAATGATTCATGGAGTGATAATGATTTAGATGTAGATCACAATGATGGTCCGGACATGGAAGAAATAGATGACCTGGTACCTGTCATAGATGATGATATTCAAAATGAAGAAAATGATGGACTCTGAATAGTTTGATTAGATTCAATTGCAAAATTGATGGCTTTACAATAGTCATGTCTTTGATTACAAAAACTCTATTCAGTGTTTTCTTGATTCAATAATTCATCGACAGTAAACCGATCGAAAGATGATGATGCCTGTTAGCGATCGCCGGATTGGAAGTGTATAACTGAAATCTTGTTTCACATGTGCAAAAGGTTGTTACGCAGACACGTTGTATTCTTTTATAAAGCAATGTAAAGGGATGCTCAATGACGTTCGAGAGATCACCAGACTGTCTGTCTAGGTGATTTGTCTGTAGCATTACTGTGTGTCGATTTGGTTAATCCAGAGCATCTTGTCTAATTTCTGAGTATTCTGTGTGTATCTGTGTCTCGTCTTGTCTGTTGTCTGTTGGTATCCATTGCGGTTGTGAGTATCAGTTAGTTTGCGTATCGTGTTGTCCCTTTCTTGGAATGTTCTGCAAGTGTGTTGCGAAGTCTGTGCAATTGTGGTAGCGCTTCTGGTATTCGGGTTGTATTAAGTTGTCTTTAGTATCGAGGTCCAGGTTCATACGGCAAAGTTTAAACTACAGTCGGATTTCTTGGGTTGCGTACTGAACCTTCAGTACGGTGTATCTGAACACTTGGATTCTCTGTGTCTTCGGACATTGGACGGATTGTGGTACCCATTCAGTAAAGGTTGACAATTACTCTTGTCTCTGGTATTTTTGGTAAGTTTATGTGCAGATGCATTATAGCATCTTAGCGTATTCGGTACATGTTGGCTGAGCTAAACCGTGAACTGGAATGTCTAATTACAACAGAATCTTGATAGAGCACTCAGCATCAGTATATTGCTGTGTGTAAGTGGTTAGTTTGGGAACTAAGTATAGGGCCTCTGTCTTGAACCAGGCATACGTGAACAACAAAGGATGTATGATAAAGCTAGTCAATGGACCACCGCAGAACCTCTAGTGTTCCCAGATCCTATTCCGGTGACCCAGGCTCCATTAACCAAGGAAGGAACACAACAATAGGATTCTAATTCAGCAGTAAGCACATCATCTTCAGCAGGCGCATCATCTTCAGAATCTGAATACAATCCAATCACAAAAGGCATGGGAAATTTTATCTAAAGCATCCATCACTCTTCCTCTGGGCCAATTACTTGCACTAGTGCCGGGAGTTTGACAACAATTCCAACAACAATTCAGTCCTGTGCCTTCTTGCATTCCAGCAACAGCAACAGTGCAACCGGAACTTGATTCTACGGTCGATCATTCAGTTCCTTTAATTACGGTATGGTATGAAAATCATAAAATCACACAGGTACTAATTGATGGAGGATCTGGTGTCAACATTGCTACTGCTGCACTGTGTCAAAAGTTAGGGTGGACCGAAATCGAACTAGTTCAGTTTTTTGTCAGAATGGCTGACCAGTGAAGAGTCCATCCCGTAGGACTTGTACGAAATGTACCAATAACTTTACAAGGTACAACATTTAAAATGACCTTTGTCATACTAGAATTACCGGAATCCACCTTTGATTATAATCTCCTTTTCGGTCGTCCTTGGCTGAAGCACGCTAAGGTGATACAAGATTGGTTTGCACACGAACTCACTTTCAAAGATAATAATCGTAAATACGTTGTAAAATTAGATGCTATACAACCCTGCGAGTTGCATGCTAGACCGTATTTTGCAGAACCAGTCCATATGCTAGATGGGTTGTCAGATGATGAAGAAGAAGAGTTTCTAAAAAATAACATTGACTTGATCTCCCTAGGAACTGTTGATCTACAATCTGTTGTAGATAATTGGAATCTTGCAGTTTGTACGGTGATGTCTGTAACAAAAAAAGATACGAAAGAAGATAAGGTTACCATAGATGACGCTAATCTACAACAACTTTTTAAGCCATCTGAGAATACAAAGAAGCCTCGACAATTCTATGTTCCAGAAGATCAACTGACCACCTACAATTTAGGGGATGAAGAAAATCCACGACCTGTTAAGATAAAGGAGAGCTTACCTGAGTTATTTCAAGCAGATTTAATCCAACTACTTCGAGAATTTCCTGATGTATTTGCATGGGATTACAAAGATATGAAGGGTTTGGACCCGCACATCTATCAACACAGGGTCATGCTGAAGCCGGAAGCAAAACCACTTAAGCAACCCAGCTACCAGATGAATCCAAACTATGCATCACAGGTAAAGGCAGAACTTGATAGGCTACTCAAAGTCGGATTTATTGTACCAGTAGAGCATGCTGAATGGATCTCACCAATTGTTATTGTCCCTAAAAAGAATAAGCAGTTACGAATATGTGTAGATTACCGGAAACTGAATGCAGCTACGGTGCCTGATCCCTTTCCGCTACCTTTTCTTCACACAATGCTTGATAGAGTAGCAGGACATGAAATGTATTCATTCTTAGATGGGTACAGTGGGTATAATCAAGTTAGAATGGCTGAATAGGATATACCAAAAACCGCCTTCATTACCAACTGGGGTGTTTTCGCATGTACTGTTATGTGGTTTGGATTAAGAAATGCCCCCAGTACGTTCCAAAGGTGTATGCAGGAAATATTTTCTCCTTACCTTACCTCTTTTATGCAAGTATATCTTGATGATTTTTCGATTTTTGGTAAGATGATAGCACACGTGTTCCATTTACGGTGCTGCTTTGAAAAGTGCAGAGAATACAGACTCTGTTTGAACCCAAATAAATCTGTGTTTGCGGTTTCATGTGGAAAGCTACTTGGTCACATTGTATCTGCACAGGGTATATAGGTGGATCCAGATAAAATCACAGCTGTGTTAGAAGCACCTGTACCCACTACACCTAAGGAAGTAATGCGCTTCATGGGCCAAGTAAGATGGCATGGTCGACACTTACGGTGGCTTGCTCATTTGGCAATACCACTGAACAAATTAATAACCAAGACTCCTCGACAATTTGACTGGACCCCGGATTGTCAAACTGCTTTTGATCGTCTAAAGGGATTACTAACACAGGTTCCAATCTTACAGCCTCCTGACTGGGATCGCCCATTTCACATATTTGTTGATGCTTTAGATATAGCAATAGGGAGCGTTCTAATGCAACATACCGATAAGTGGTTCAGACCAGTGTACTATGTAAGCCGAAGATTAGCCCTTGCTGAAAAGAATTACTCTGTAACAGAGCGAGAATGTCTAGGTCTAGTATATTCTGTCAAGAAATTCAGACATTATTTGCTGGGCCGTAGATTTACTTTTCATGTAGATCATGCTGCACTTGTCTATCTAGTTCGGCAACAGCATCTAGGTGGTCGATTAGCACGATGGGTTCTGCTTTTACAAGAGTTTGACTACGAAGTTATTCATCGGCCAGGCAGTTTACATGCCTTAGCAGATTTTCTCTCTCGCTTAGATTCCGGTGAAGCTCCGGTCGGTGTAGATGACACAACGCCGGCAATGTATGTCTCTGAACTGACTAATGATGAAATTACAGACCCACCTATGCCATCTACATACTATGATCAGATCTTGACCTTCCTCACTGATGGATGCCTCCGTTCTCAGACTTCTCCTGCAATACGAAGAAAAATTTCAGTTTTCAGTCGCCGATTTTGGTTGATTGCTGGGGAATTATACTATATGGATCACACTGGAGTTTTACTTTGTTGTATTCCACCACATGAAGTTAACTCAGTCATTAATTTGTCCCACTCAATTCCTTCCGGTGGCCATTTTGCTGCAGACTTAACACACCGGAAAATTCTGCAAAGTGGTCTTTGGTCGCCTACTATGTACAGGGATGTATCACAGTTTGTCAAACAATGTGATAGTTGTCAGAGATCTGGACAACCCCTGCAACGTCATCTTTGCCCTCTACAACCTGTCTTGCCATTAGAACCCTTTCAGAAGTGGGGTCTAGATTTCATTGGCCCTATTACACCACCAGCAATCCTCAGTAATAATCATTATATTTTGACATGTACTGATTATGCTACCAGATGGGCAGAAGCCTGGGCTTTACGGTCTGCCACAGCTGTTGCGGTAGCAAAATGTCTACTGAAAGATGTCTTTCCACGTTTTGGCTTACCGTTGGAACTTGTTACAAATCAAGGCACTCATTTTGTCAACAATTTAATGAAAGTACTCACACATTCGTTTCAGGTCACGCATAAATTTAGTTCCCCTTATTATCCTCGTGCAAATGGTTTGGCTGAGAGTACAAACAAGACTTTGTTGAATATGCTTGGAAAACTCATTTTGGAAGCACTGGAAAGATGGGATCAACTGCTACCTGTAGTATTATGGGAATACCAGACTACATACAAGGTAACAACAGGATCAACCCCTTTCAAACTAGCTTATGGATTGGAAGCCATAGCACCGATGGAGATAGTTATGCCAAGTTTACGAGTAGCAATCGCTCAGAAACTGCTACCTGAAGAATCTCTGTCATTTCGGTTGGATACACTCAGAGAATTAGATGAGCATCGATGGCACAGTTTTTTGACTATTCAAGAAGTACAGCTAAGACAAGCTCGAACACATGATCGATATCTAAAGTCTCCAATTTTTTCGGTGGGACAACTTGTACTCTTTTACAATGCTAAGTCGAATCGCTCTGCTTGCAAATTCAAGTTACGATGGTTTGGTCCCTACCGGATTGCTGAACAAGTGGGCCCAGCAACTTTTCGGTTGACCACTTTGACCACAATTCCTCTTCCAAAGGTAATAAACGGATCAAAGCTGCGGCTGTATCAACAAGCATCTAATCCACACTGAAACGTTTCGTGGTTGGCCGCGTCTTTTGGCGTTCTCTTTTCTTTATTTTCTTTTCTTTTCTTTTTTGGCGTGCTTAATAAAATAAGTCTGTAAATATCCGTGTTTTGATACCTAATTATGTCCACAGCCGCCCTGCCCTTTCCAGCTACTCACGCATGCACACCAAAGTTAAGAATTATCATCTCAATACCGCGCGATGATTAGTCATTCTTGATTGCTCTCCACTGCAACGCATCTACTAACCTTTTCTGTTTCGCCAAAAATCGCTATTGTGTTTGTGTGATTTGTGTTATTGTGCGTACCCTGTGTTCTGTGTACCGACGTAGGAGAGTTCCTACGCATTCGTGGGCTATCCAATTTCGTTGAACTGCCTTGGCATTCAGTGGAATCCCACCCCTTCTTTGCCCAGATCATCTCCGCCATCGCCAACACACCTGCCACCGAGCAGAGTTGGCCGATCACCTCCCTCCCATCCCATACACTGATCACCTTCCAAACATTCACTGAGTCAATCCTACTCCCTTCGCAAGGTCGGGAAAATGGCCCGAACCTCCCCGTAGCAACAATGACCCAATTATTTCCTAGGTATTCATCAAACGAATACGCGATCCTTTGTCGACCGGAACCTGAGAGATCAACCCTCCAATTCTTAGTAGCTATCCTCAACCTACAGAAACGTACTTATGGAATATCTCGTCCCTTCTACTCCGCCATAGACTTAGCCACCCGAGAACCAGTGAATTTTACATCCTATTTCTTCCACCGCATTCACAAAGAATGCGTAGCAATCATCAAACAGGTAAACAAGGGAGGAATGCCAAGATCGAGACTCCCTCATATCATATCCTTCCTGTTTCCGACCATCCTTGTAGCACAACCACCACCCAGAGGCCCGGTCCTACGACATGAAGAATCTGTGCAATTATGGGACAATGATGAAGAAGACGAAGAGGAGCTAAACCAACTCTTCCACCAGAAGAGAATCAGAATCAGTTCTTCTGAAAGTGAAGCACAAGGATCAGCCGAAGGAAACAAAGATGATGACAAGGAAGAAGAAAAGCATGACGAAGAAACCTTCCACGACACCGCTACATCGATGCAGCATGAATCCTCCGCGCAGTCATGTTCACAAGGGCAACAAGAACAAGAGGATCACACTAAAACTGACACAAGCTCGTCAGAAGAGGCATCATAGCAACAATCGGAGTCGGAAAAACAAACAGATGAAGAACAGGTAGCTAAGGATATTTTTGACGAACTGCTCAGAGCAGTAGAATCCACAATTGCTGACACCGTCGACACTGCACAACAAACCGTAGATAAGGTAACGCAGTCTCACTCTGTCCTTCCCACTCCCCCACCGGAGCCGCCACTCGACCCCATTATCCCTATCCAACCCATCCAACCCAACGAACCCACTGACTCTTCATCCTCATCCCCCAACTACTCTCCACCAAACTCCCAGCAACTGCTCACCGCCTCCTCATCCCAACCACGACCTCAGCTGCCACTTCCTTCAATCCCTACAATCTCTGAACTTGCAAACATGGGCCAACTATTAATTCAATTATCACAGCAATTGCCAATCCAAATGAGAGAAGTCACCGATAATATTCGGAATGAGCTACAACACAAGGTGGATGTTCTAGAAGCAGATATCACGCCTCTGCAAGAAGAGATAGATGCGGTCAAAGCAGAAAACCATCAGCTGCACTCTCAAATTACCCATCTCCAAGCCCAACTTGCAGAACAACAGATAATTGCCGATCAGAGAGATACCGCACTGGCAGATTTCAACCAAAAGGATAAGTTACTAACCGAAGCACAGGCCGAAATCAGTAAGTTAAAGTTAGATCTACAGGATAAAGAAGATGCCAGAGTAGCCCTAGGTAATTTATTAGAAGAGACCAGAGTGCAACTCGACGAAGTGGTATAGAAAGGTCAAGAACAGCACGATCTGGCAATGAAGACAACGGAAGAACTTCAAAGATACAAAGATCAATTAGCTAATGTAAATAATATGCTCAAACCCTATTTGTCAAAAGAAGCTCAAACACAGAAGGTAATAACAGATCTACGCAGAGAAAGGGACGCATACTCCAGAACGATCCAGTTCCAGAATCAAGAGATCGAGAGATGGGAAAATCAACTGGACAATAAAAAAGAAAGAGTAATCAGTATGGAAAAGCAGGTTGCAAAAATGAAGACATCCAGAGATGCGGCTTTGTCCAACGAATTCTACCTACAATAAGATTTTTTGCAAACGCAAGCAGAGATTTTGCTCACCGAAGCCATAGCTCTAAGTTCTGTAAGAATAGATGCACAGCTAATAGAACCGGACACCCTCAAACAATTGTTAGAAACTCTAAAGAAAAAGATCACCCACACCTTTAGATTAGCCATAAATATGTACTTAGAAGGCATTATAGATGAGCAGTAGTTTTGTAAAACCTGCGGGTTCGAGTCCGCCGTGCGTGCCAGTGTTAGCGGCCGCCGGATTGGAAGTGTATAACTGAAATCTTGTTTCACACGTGCAAAAGGTTATTACGCAGACACGTTGTATTCTTTTATAAAGCAATGTAAAGGGATGCTCAGTGACGTTCGAGAGATCACCAGACTGCCTGTCTAGGTGATTTGTCTGTAGCGTTACTATGTGTCGAGTTGGTTAATTCAGAGTATCTTGTCTAATTTCTGAGTATTTTGTGTGCATCTGTGTCTCGTCTTGTCTGTTGTCTGTTGGTATCCATTGCGGTTGTGAGTATCAGTTAGTTCGCGTATCGTGTTGTGCCTTTCTTGGAATGTTCTGCAAGTGTGTGGCGAAGTCTGTGCAGTTGTGGTAGCGCTTCTGGTATTCGGGTTGTATTAAGTTGTCTTTAGTATCAAGGTCTAGGTTCATACGACAAAGTTTAAACTACAGTCGGATTTCTTGGGTTGCGTACTGAACCTTCAGTACAGTGTATCTGAACACTTGGATTCTCTGTGTCTTCGGACATTGGACGGATTGTGGTACCCATTCGGTAAAGGTTGACGATTACTCTTGTCTCTGGTATTTTCGGTAAGTTTATGTGCAGATGCAATATAGCATCTTAGCGTATTCGGTACACGTTGGCTGAGCTAAACCGTGAACTGGAATGTCTAATTACAACAGAATCTTGATAGAGCACTTAGCATCAGTATATTGCTGTGTGTAAGTGGTTAGTTTGGGAACTAAGTATAGGGCCTCTGTCTAACAGACCCCTTCCACTCCCAAGAACCCAAGAATCGCTTAAACACACTTCTGACAGTTAGAATAACAACATTTAACATGCCTATGAGAGTCTTCCATATTTGCTCTCATATGCATCCACATAAATTTGTAAATTTTTCACTTGACTTTCTAGATCATCAATCCTCTTTTCTTCTTCGTAATGTAGGAATTGTTAATCCTTCATTGTATAATTTTGCTGCTTGTGACGACAAATCATGTATAAGGTTATGTTCTTCAAGTAGCAAAATGTAGGGCTGTTTTCAAGGATACCACTTCATTTAATCCATATAATTCAAATGAATCCATAACATTTAATCCATATAACTTAAATGATACCACTTCATTTAATCCACATATTTCAAATAATACCACTTCATTTAATCCACATATTATAAACGAATCCACTTAACTCAAATGATACCACTTCATTTACTCCACATAATTCAAATGAATCCAGAACATTTAATTCACATAATTTAAATAAATCCACAACATTTAATAAACATAACTCAAATGATACCACTTCATTTTATCCACATAATTCAAATCAATCCACATCATTTAATCCACATATTACAAATGAATACACTTCATTTAATCCACTTTAACTCAAATGATATCACTTCATTTAATCCACATAATTCAAATGACTCCACAACATTTAATCCACATAACTCAAATGATACCACCTCATTTAATCCAAATATTCAAATAAATCCACATCATTTAATCCACATATTATAAATGAATACACTTCATTTAATCCGCTTAACTCAAATGATACCACTTCATTTAATCCACATAATTCAAATGAATCCACAACATTTAATCCACATAACTCAAATGATACCACATTTAATCAATACCATTTACTCCACTTAATGCAAATGAATCTATATCATTCAATCCAGATAGTTCAAATGAGTACAGATTGTTCTCAATATGGTCTTAATCCATCCGTCATGAATATCTTTAAACCATATAGAGTTAGGTGTGGGAATACTCTAAGTTTTTCATGTCCGTCTACTCTTTTTGATACATCTTTGTCAGAAGCTAATTCTAAAGCATATTTGAACATGTAAATCCCATTCTTATCAATGGTATAACTATTGAAATCTATATATTTCAAGAGTTGTAACAGGAGTATCATAACTGTAAATGTCTCCTTACTCTTATTAATAGATGGAGGACTAGTGGATATACATTCGGGGTGCAATCCACCAGTACTTTTGAATCCACTCATTTCTAGTTGATATTTCTAAATTAGGTAGCTTTGGAAAACATTTTTTTGTTGGTAAATATGTCACTCTACCAAAATTGCATAATTTGATATAATCATGCTGATCTTCAAAATGCAACAAGATGTTGCCTGGATGGAGATCGTTGTGGGATATATTACAAGTGTGTAAAAATGATACTGTTTGTAAAAATTCGTTGATCAGCTTCCAAATGTTTGTCTTCACAGTTGCTGCTTCATGGTATGTTTTGGTACTCCTTCTTCATTCTTTCCAGCCACATGTCCAATGTACCACCATTCCAAAATTTGAAAATAAGGCATAGGCCTTTGCTATGGTGCCTAACTAATCCAAGTGGACTAATAATTCCACTGTGCGTAACAGATAAAATAGTGGCTTCATTCAAGGCTTCATTCTCTCATGTTTGTATGTCAGCACCATGTAATTTGAATAACTTGGGAACAAATAATTCATTGATGAATCTCGGGTGGGATATTTTGACTTTATGGATCATTCCATATTGTCCCTCCCCCACGAGAGTTGCATCTTCAAACAGAATAGAGGAATATGGGAGCAAACAAAGATTGTTTGATGTTTGATCTCCCATATTCACATATGTATCTCTTGTATTTAGATCTACCAATGGTCTCTCTCCTTGTTCTGTCATGTTTGATCTTAGTCACTTTCCTCTCTTCATTGTCTGATAATGTAAATCGATAAACATAATTTTATCGATGAATCTGAGCGTTGTGATGGTATCCAATGCCAACAACTCTACTACTTTAATGATCTCTCCAAAGATACGAGTAAGCTCTTTGGACATTTGCTCATCTAATACCTGTGCTTCACCTAACACACTGCCAAATTTAACTTCAATGTTAATATATAATGTTTTAGATAATTGCGCAATGAAATCTTTGTAATTAGATGTGTCCATGGCTAGAGTGATTTGATCTTCTCTCAATCCATACAATTAGAATCACACAAATTCTTCCAATTTTTTTTTCTCATGCTTGTTTCTTGTACCTGCCATCTATGCAAAAATAAAAAATAGACTATCAGACTATCATATAGATATTAAAACTTTAAACACAAATCTAATTCATAAAAACAATAATAAAAAATCTATCACATAAATAAAATGATAGATACTCAAGTACATTTTAAGTACATATATAAATAGATACATCAATAAGTGTATGGATAGATAAATCAATAGTATGTGTACACAAATGATAGACATATGGATAGTTAAATAAGTAGATTTATAATTAAATAGATAGTGTAGTTATAATCTTGAAGTGAATCTATGTAACTATTAAGAATGTAAGAGTCAAAGAATCAGACATTCATAATAGTTCATATACATTCACTATACTATGTATGAGTCTTGTCACATGACTGTATATAACTATTGTGATAGTAAGAGTCAAAAAATCATGCAATCACAATAGTTTTTATACACCTTATGACCTACACTAATCAAACAATCACAATAGTCCCTATACACTCCCTATACTATTGAGAGAGTAGGAATCGAGGTGGCAATTCAAACAATCTCAATAGATCTATTGCTGATTCCTATACTACTCTGAGAGTAAGACTCGATGTAGCAAGTCAAACAATCAGAGTAGTAGTTTATTTTTAAAATTTTTTCATCAATGTATACAAGTAAGAAATGCTTTCGCGAGTCGAACATGTATACACTTGATGACTAAAAAACATGAAACTAAATATAAAAAAAAAATTAGGCATATGTAAGTGACGCATATGCAAATCATACAATATGCATGATACAATGAACAAAATAATAAAATAAACAATAAATAAACATTAAATCAATACCTCAATGATATGGTGAAGGAAGCTCTCTACGAAAGAAATGGTAGGATTAGAGCTCTATAGAGTAGCAATCAAGCACGTGCGGAATGAAATTTTTGATCAAATGTAAAATCAATGACACTCTGACTATCACTAAGCAAGCGAGGTACATGCTGAGGTAGACTCATATCACAAGCAAGACGAGAAAGCCACAATGCTTCCTTAGATGCCTCACTTGCCGCAACATACTCTGCTTCTGTGGTGGAAACAACTGTACATCCTTGAAGACGAGATCTCCTAGAGATAGCACCTCCAACAAAATGAAAAATGTACCCTGATGTAGACTTACGATTGTCTACACAACCAGCATAGTCAGAATCTGTGTAACCAATAATGGATGCTTTCCCTCTACCTAAGCATAGACACTTGTCCTTAGTGCCACTCAGATATCTCAAAATCATCTTGACTGCTTCCAATGTTTCTTGCCAGGATTAGACATATATCTGCTCACAACTCCCACTGCAAATGCAATGTCTGGTCTCGTAGCTACCATAGCGTACATGAGACTACCAACAGCAGACTGATAGGGAATTTTGTTCATGAATTCCTTTTCCTCATCTGATTTGGGGCAGTCATCCTTGCTCAATTTCACATATGTGGGCAAAGGTGTACTCAATGCCTTTCCACCTTGCATATTGAACCAGTGAAGTACTTTGGATATCAAATGTCTGACTCAACTTCTTTTTGAGAATTGACAAATCATAAGAGGACTTCCCAGCAATCAACATATCATCGACGTAAAGTATCAAGCATATCAAGCTGCCATCAGAGCATCTCTTTGTGTAGAGACAATGGGACTTCATAAAAGCATCAAACTTTTGGTACCATTGTCTAGGAGACTGTTTAAGTCCATAAAAGCTCTTCTTGAGCTTACAAACTAGACTTTCCTTGCCAGGAACTACATAACCTTCTGGTTGTTCTATATAGATCTCATCTAAGATCTCCATGCAAGAAAGTTGTTTTCACATCCATTTGGACTAGCTCTAAGTCCTCCATTGCAACGAATCCAAGCAACATGCACAAAGTAGTCATCTTGACCACTGGAGAGAAGATTTCCTCAAAATCAACACCATGTTGTTGCTTAAAACCCTTTGCAACAAGTCGTGCTTTATATTTTGGAGAAGCACTATCTGATGTGAAATTTCAGCTTATATACCCATTTACATGGTAAAGCTTTCCTGCCCTTTGGCAAAGGTACTAAGTCCCAAGTTCTTGTGAATAGAATCCAACTCACTCTTCATGGCACGATCCCACTTGACATGATCCTCTGTCTGCATAGCCTCTTTGTAGCAAGAAGGCTCACTGGCATCTGTTAGCATAACAAATCTAAGCCTGGAACATATCTATTAGGTGGATGTGAGACACGTGCAGAACGTATCAATGGTTGCTGAATAGGAACATGTGCAGACTGATCTGAATGGACATTCTCCTGAACGTCCCTATCTGCAACATTTTTATGCATGCTAACCGGAGGACTAGTATCCCCAAACACCACTCTTCTCACTTCAACCTCCTTAATGGGCGGTTTATGAATCTTAGACTCATTAAAAATGACATCACTACTTCTGATCACTGACCGTGTTTCAGGATCCCATAAGCGATATCCAAATTGTCCTTCTCGACCATATCCAAGAAAAATGCATTTCTTTGACTTATGGTCCACCTTTTGTCTAAGATTCTTGGGTATATGAACATATGCTTCACACCCAAAAACTCGAAGATGATCATAATATGGTGGTTTCCCTGTCCATAACTCTTGTGCCACTTTCAGACCTTTGGCAGTACTAGGTGAAAGGTTAATCACATGAATTGCAGTGAATACTACTTCTACCCAAAAACCTTTTGAGAGGTTTGCATGATGCAACATAGAGACTACTCTATCTTGAATAGTTATATTCATCCTCTCAGCTACACCATTCTGTACTGGGGTATAAGGAGCTGTAAGCTCTCTACGAATCCCTCTAGACTGACAGAAAAGGCTGAATTCATGTGAGGTATACTCACCCCCATTATCTGAACGTAAAGCCTTAAGCTTAGTTCCTTTTTCAGTATCAACTGAAGCAAGCCATTGTTTGAAAGTAGGGAATACATCATCCTTTGATTTGATAGGATATACCCAGACTTTTCTAGTAGCATCATCTATGAAAGTGACAAAGTAAAGAGAACCACCTAAGGACCTCGTGGGCATAGGACCACACACATCTGTATGAACGAGATCTAAAGGTTGAATTGAAGAGTTAATGTGCATTCTATGCACATTTCTGGTTTGCTTTCCATATTGAAAATGCTCACAAAATGAAAAATCAAAGAAACACAACACAAGTAAGTAGCCAGAACGAGAAAGATTTTCCATTCCACTACGAGATATATGGCCCAAACGGCCATGCCAAATACAAGCCATAGGCTGTTCAGTAACAGCTAACAAGTGTTCTTTCTGTGATACAAATAAAGGATAAAGTGAGCCAACTTTGCTTCCTTTTGCAATAACCATATTGCCTTTTGATATATGAAAGGATTGAGCATAAAAGACCACCTTGTAACCAAGGTCATCAAGTTGACCAACTGACATCAAACTGCGTGATAACTGAGGTACATGGCATACATTATGCATAGTAAATTTTGAACCATCAATGAACTGCACAACCACATCTCCAATCCCCACAACATCACACTGGTAAGATTCACCAAGTCTCACGGTACCAAGAGACTTTGCTGCATAATTAGAGAACCATTCTCTATGTGGTGTCACATGGAAAGAAGCACCAGAATCTAGCAGCCAAGTGTGGGAAAGAGAATCAGCCATAAGTGCCTCAGATGGCACAGTACTATCAAGTGTCAACACATCAGCATCATCAGAAATAGCATTAATTTCTTCAATCTTCACAGTCGAAGTAGATGGTGCAGGTAACTGTTTAACATGTCCATCAACATTCTGTCCTTTACCTTTAGCATTCTTTAATCCATAACAGTATTTCTTCATGTGTCCTTTCTTATGACAATAATGGCATTCGATATCCCTTTTCCTTGATTTACTTCTACTCTTATTCCATTGACCATTCTTTTCCTTGTTCTTGCTCCTGCCACATTGCTGATTCTTTCCTTGGTAAGAATCACGAACATTATGTGCATCTCCACTCTGAGTTCCAACCATAGATTTTCTACGAATCTCCTCACTCAAGAGTGCTCCACATATGTCATCATAGACGAGTTTACCACTAGGTGCACTGTTGCTAATAGCTGTGCAAAACGTATCCCATTGTTGATGTATGAAACACCACAAGAAATGAATTAATGTGACACTAGAACACCTCTATGGTCACCATTAACTCATTGCCACTCCAAACTTTGAGAAATGATAACCTAAAGTGAGAACTTTGCTTCTACAGAAATTCCTAGTCACTGAAATGACATACCTTCAGTATTTTGCTAATTTCTCTTAGCTCAAGTATTATTTCTCCATGAAACTTTATAGGCTGAAACTAGAAGAGTATAGCTTTCCAAGAAGTTATCATATGCATCAAACGGATCTCTAGAACTCAAGTTATGGCCCTCACAAGATGACCCTGTATGACCTTCCAAAATTAGAAATCTTTCCTGTTATAGTAAAAAGCGCCTGTTTAAAATTAGAATTCGATGCCTGGCATCGACTTGCAACGAGAATTCGATGCCGGGCATCAACTTGGGGTGTTTTTGGCCACTTTTCAGCAGGGATTCGATGCCGGGCATCGACTTCCCGCATAAAACCTTGATCTTTTGGACACCAAAACTATAGGTGATTTCATGCACACTTAGAATATGACTTATCAACTGGAATTCGATGCCAGGCATCGAGTTGCTCCAACAACATCATGTTTTCAAACACTTCAGCACTGAATGAAAAGGATAAATGAAAATATGACTTATCAGCAGAGATTCGATGCCAGGCATCGAGTTGCTTGGAAAACTTGATCTTTTAACTCATCACACAGTAGGTAATCATGAAGATGATGGAGAGAGACTCATACACAAAACTTTACTCAGTTCTTTCTCATAGCTATGAAAACTCAGAAGTTTTACAGATGCTTTCTCACTCAGAGAAGCCCGACTATACTCAGTCGTATAAAATGAACTCCTTCTTCTACTTCTTCTCTCTCTCTCTCTCTCCGTGTCAGTTGATACAAACTAACTTATATAGATTTTCGTATTCTCGTGATTTTAAAAAACTTCTAGAACTAAAGTGAACTAACTTTACAAATATGATACACTTGTGAATTTGTCCCTTCACATAGGCATGGGGTTTTCTTCCTAAGATTTGACCTTCAGATATATGTCCAATTAGTGATTGTTTCTCCAACAGCTCCCCCTCAATCACTAATTGACATTCCCTGTTTCTTCATATCATCTTCTTTTCTTTTACTCCTGCCATGCTTTTGAATCTGCTGGTCTTCACACCATCCAATTATGTCTGCTAACTGATCTTTAGTAGAAATGTACTCCACTTCAATCTCCTTCTCCATTACCTTTTCTAAGAGAGAATGATACTGTATCTCTATGTGCTTTGTCCTTGCATGAAATACTGGATTTGCTGCAAGATAAAGTGAACTCATATTATCTCCATGTATTGTAGGTGTACCTTGATCAATGCCTAAGCTCTTGAACAATCTCTGCATCCATATGACTTCCTTAGCTGCTTCCACAAGTCCTTTGTACTCTGCTTCAGTTGATGATAATGCTACTGTATGTTGTTTCTTTGAACACCAACTTATAAGCTTATCACCAATGTATATCATGTAACCATGAGTTGATCTCCTGCCATCTTGATTACCTGCCCAGTCTGAGTCATTGTAGGCTCTCAACTTCAAATCTGATGTAAAAGGATAATATAATCCTTCCTTTATAGTTCCTTTGATATATCTGAGAACTCTTTGACCTGCAATCCAATGTGGGTCCTTTGGATAATGCATGAATTGTGACAAAATTCCCACTGCATAACTAAGATCAGGTCTTGTTAGTGTAGCATAAATCAAACTACCCACAAGAGATTGATACTTCCTCATATCTTTGTATTCTGCACCATCATATTTACTAAGCTTGTGATTAACTTCAAGTGGAGTTGAAGCTTCTCTGCAATTTTCCATATCAAACTTCTTCAATAGATTCAGAAGATACCTTTCTTGTGATACATATATGCCATGATCTGTATAAGTGACTTCCATTCCAAGAAAGTATGACAACTTTCCTAGGTCACTGATCTTGAACTCTTTCTCAAGTAATCTCTTTACCTCCTTGATTCCTTCATCTGAAGTACCTGTGATTATAATGTCATCTACATAAATACAAATGTAGATTGCACCTTCCTCTATTCTTTTGATAAGTAGACTTGAATCTGCTTTTGAACTTTGATATCCAAGATCATTGAGATACTTCACCAGTCTATAGTTCCAAGCTCTTGGAGCTTGCTTCAATCCATACAATGCTCTTCTCAACCTGCAAACAAAATTTGGATACCTGGAATCTATAAACCCTTGAGGTTGTTCCATGTATACCTCATCTGATATGTATCCATTCAAGAATGCATTCTTTATATCCAATTGACTTAGGGTCCATCCTTTTGAAGCTACAATAGCAATGATTGTCCTTATAGTTGACATCTTAGCTACAGGACTGAATGTCTCATCATAATCTATGCCATAGGTATGGGCATAGCCTTTCACCACCAATCTAACTTTGTATCTGGCTATACTTCCATCTGCAAGCTTCTTCACTTTATAAACCCATTTATTTCCAATTACTTTCTTACCATTTGGTTTAGGAACAAGTTCCCATGTCTTGTTCTCCTCCAGTGCATTGAACTCTTCCTTCATTGCTTCTTACCTTTAGCTTCATCATAGTTCTGGGGTTCTTCATCATCTTTGACCATATATGCATAGTTCTTCTGAGTTATGTAAGAAGTATCATAAGAATACCTTTCTGGTTGTCTTCTAGTCCTGCTTGATCTTCTTGGTTCACATTCTTCATAAGTGTCTAGATACACCTCTTCATCAAATATAGGAGCTTCTTCATTCCTTCTTGTTAATCCACTTCTGGATGTACTTGCTTGCATATAGTCTTCATCTCTATTTACCTGCACAATTGATTTTCCTTTCTCACATCTTCTTACCTCTTCTTCAAATTCTTCTGTATGACTTTGATCTGCATACCAACTTTTTTGTTCATCAAATGTAACATCTCTAGAAACAAGAAATTGTTTGGTTAGAGGATTCCACAACCTGTAACCCATCTGCTTTTCATCATAACCAATGAACACATATTTTTCTGCCTTTGGTTCAAGTTTATGCCTAACTTGTGATGGCACATAAGCATATGCAATTGATCCAAACACTCTACAATGATGTAGTGTTGGTTTCTTACCCCACCAAGCTTCATATGGAGTCATTCCATTTAGAGCTGCACATGGTAATCTATTCACAAGATATGTTGCTGTATTTACAGCCTCAGCCCAAAGATAATTTGGACAATTCTTCTCCTTTAGCATAGCTCTAGCAAACTCAACCAAAGTCCTGTTCCTTCTTTCTGCTACACCATTTTGTTGTGGTGTATACCTGCAGGTTATTTCTCTCTTAATACCTGCATTCCAAAGATAATCATTGAACTCTTGAGAGAAGTATTCTCCCCCTCCATCAGACCTCAGTCTTTTAAGCTTTTGACTTGTGACTCTCTCTGCATATGCATGAAAATGCTTGAAAGCTCCAAACACTTCTGATCTTTCCTTCAAAACATATAATGTTATCCATCTTGTAGCATCATCAATGAAAAGAACATAATACCTTAAGCCACTGATAGATCCTTCTTTTGTTGGTCCCCATACATCTGTATGAATGAGCTCTAGTAATCCATCATGTTTGAATCCTTTCTTCTGAAATGGTAGCCTGTGTGCTTTTCCCATTTGACATGCTTCACATTTATAAACCATATGTTGAATTTGCACATTTGGTAATCCTAGTACAGACTGATTAGCAACCATAGCTTTAATTCCTCTTTCATTGAAATGACCTAATCTCTTATGCCAGAGATCAAGTTCTGTAATCACTGCTTCGTAAGCTTGACCAATGTTCCCTTGTACTCTTAAAGTAAAGAGTCTACCTTCTTTCTTACCAGAGACAATCTGATTATATCCATTATCTGGATCTTCAACAAATACTCCTTCATTTGTAAACCTGACTTGAAAACCTTTTTCAACTATCTATCCCACACTAATCAAGTTTTTAGGTATTGTAGGAACATACAAAACATTGGTTAGCAAATCTACTCCACTCTTGCATTTCACCTTTCCAATTGAATGTACACTATGTCTAGTATTATCACCTGTTTGAACTGTATGACTAGAAATGCCTTTTTCCAATTCTGACATCAATTCTATGTTTCCTGACAAATGATTAGAACATCCAGAGTCAATGTAAAATACCTTTATATCTTCTTTGTCTGATGTGCTGATTGAATTCATCATTAATGATGTATGACTTTCATTTTGTGTGTCATTTGCATAGTTGTAGTAGGTGGTGTTGTAGGATTGATTCTGTCCCCAACTTCTTCCTCCACCTCTACAATAGCCTCCTCTTTGACTTTGTCTACCTCTTTGAAAATTACTTTGATATCTTCCACCTCGGCCTCTGCTATTGTTGTTCTAATTTTGATTTGATCCTTGTTGGTTGTGCCAACAGTCATGAGCCAAATGATTACTCAATCCACAGATCCAGCAAGCCTTCTTGTTGTTATTTTGATTACCTCTTCCTTTTCCAAAACCTCTTGGTCTTCCTCTGCCAGTGCCTTTACCTCTTGCATAATAAGCTTGAGAACTAGACTCCTCTTCATCCTTTGCTTTACCTTTATCTCCTTTCTTCTTATTCTTCATGTACATTGCAGAACTTTGACCTTTATCTCCATCACCCTTCAAGTCTTGCTCATATGTGAGCATCAAACCAAGCAACTGGTTCAAATCTGGAACATAATGATTTAATGAAAGTTCTGTTGATAAGACAAAAGGTTTCCACCTTTCATCCCCTCTCAAACCTGCAAGTAGTTGAGCAATCAATCTGTGATCTTCAACATCTTCATCTATGGATCCAAGACTATCTGCTAGATCCTTCATCTTAGTGACATAATCACTAATACTTTGACTTGGCTTCTTCTTGAATGTTGTAAACTCTGACCATAGACTTGCTTTCCGTGCTTTAGTAGTGCTTTGGAAATGATACTCCAATGCATTCCATATATCTTCAGATGATTCCAATCCTCTGATGTGTGGTAGCAAATGATCAGAGATTGTATTGTAGATGTAGGCTTTTGCACTTGCATCCTTCTTCTGCCAATGCTTTAAAGCATCAAGTTCTTCTTTCTTTCGTCGGCTTTCATCTTCAAATACTGGCTTCTCTTCTTCACCTGTTACATATATCATGAGATCCTTACTCATAAGTAAAGCTTCCATTCTCATTACCCATGCGAGGTAATTATCTCTGTCCAGTTTGTCAATGGAGATATGATCTGCCATAGTTCTTTCCTTCTGCTGCAACCTGTGAGCTTAAAGGATAAAGGATAATACCTTTTGAAGTTCTTTGTGTATGAGGATACTTTTGAAGTAACCTTTTGATGCCTTGTGTCTTCAAATGCTTCACCTTTCAAACTTTAATGGAAAACTTTACAAAACTTCTCGTACCTTTGTCGTCTTCTGCTCTCGAGAATCTTTCTGCTTTGATACCACTTGTTGATGTATGAAACACCACAAGAAATGAATTAATGTGATACTAGAACACCTCTATGGTCACCATTAACTCATTGCCACTCCAAACTTTGAGAAATGATAGCCTAAAGTGAGAACTTTGCTTCTACAGAAATTCCTAGTCACTGAAATGACATATCTTCAGTATTTTGCTAATTTCTCCTAGCTCAAGTATTATTTCTCCATGAAACTTTATAGGGTGAAATTAAAAGAGTAGAGCTTTCCAACAAGATATCATATGCATCAAACGGATCTCTAGAACTCAAGTTATGGCCCTCACAAGATGACCCTGTATGACCTTCCAAAATTGGAAATCTTTCCTGTTATAGTAAAAAGCGCCTGTTTAAAATTAGAATTCGATGCCTGGCATCGACTTGCAACAAGAATTCGATGCCGGGCATCGACTTGGGGTGTTTTTGGCCACTTTTCAGCAGGGATTCGATGCCGGGCATCGACTTCCCGCATAAAACCTTGATCTTTTGGACACCAAAACTATAGGTGATTTCATGCACACTTAGAATATGACTTATCAATTGGAATTCGATGCCAGGCATCGAGTTGCTCCAACAACATCATGTTTTCAAACACTTCAGCACTGAATGAAAAGGATAAATGAAAATATGACTTATCAGCAGAGATTCGATGCCAGGCATCGAGTTGCTTGGAAAACTTGATCTTTTAACTCATCACACAGTAGGTAATCATGAAGATGATGGAGAGAGACTCATACACAAAACTTTACTCAGTTCTTTCTCATAGCTATGAAAACTTAGAAGTTTTACAGATGCTTTCTCACTCAGAGAAGCCCGACTATACTCAGTCGTATAAAATGAACTCCTTCTTCTACTTCTTCTCTCTCTCTCTCTCTCTCCGCGTCAGTTGATACAAACTAACTTATATAGATTTTCGTATTCTCGTGATTTTAAAAAACTTCTAGAACTAAAGTGAACTAACTTTACAAATATGATACACTTGTGAATTTGTCCCTTCACATAGGCATGGGGTTTTCTTCCTAAGATTTGACCTTCAAATATATGTCCAATTAGTGATTGTTTCTCCAACACCCATGATGATGGTAGGGTGCATAACAACAATACTGCTTTCATTTCATTATCCATATCCATTTTTTGAGCTTGTAACTGGGAGAATATAGCATCAAACTCATTTAGATGAGCAACAACACTATCTGTGTCCTTCATACGAAGGACATATAATTTTCTCATCAGATACACTTTATTTGATGCCGTCTCTTTTTCATATGTATTCCATAACTTCTTCCAAAGCTCCTCTGCACTTTCACAGTCTAATACTGTAAAGTAAACATTATCTACCAGGTGCAAGCGAATGGTAGACCTGGCCATTTCATCTAACTCATCCCAATCATCTTCATCCATGTCAGCAGGCTTCTTTGAAATCCCATTTACTGGCTTCCATTGCCTCCTTTGAATCAACACATCTTTAATCTGATTCTTCCATAGAGCAAAGTTTGTGCCATCAAATTTTCGGATCTCAAAATGGTCTTTGCCCTACAAGTTATAGCTCCTCCTCGGAACACTAGCACTAGACCCTGATCCACCGAATGTGCCTGAGACCTCTGATGCCATGATGGTAGAGAACTGAATAGAATGATAATGGAGCTAGAAGAGTCCAAACACCAACAAATAAGTGTATCAAGGAGTAAATGGACCACTATATAGTTGACTAAACCAGAAATCTGGAAAAATTTTGCCAGAGTATCCTCTGCAAAATTAGCATATGACCAGTGTCAAAGTACCATAAAACTGCAAGTATTGACATGCCTACCTGCATATTGAATCACTCACTCCACTGCATATAATCAGTTACCCAATAGAAGCCAACTAGGCTTATCGAGCACCTATGAACAACTATCATACATCTCGTATGGCGAGGCTGGGTAAGTCTTCCACCTGCATCACCGAAGAGACCCCGACATCTGGGTGTCTCCCAGTTAAGAAACCTCACCACGACCCTCTTTATGAAAATGTAAAAGGCTTTATGCAAAGAACGTAACCGCTATATCAATGACCACATGGACGTACATAAGCGGTATCCACAGAAGCGTACATGGTGTGTATGTGCTCAATATATGTAGTAAAATGACACTAAGAGGCTGAATACACAGCCCAAAAACTAGCCAATAACACCTGCAAGTGTCTGTCAACTTTGATGTTTTAGGCTTAAAAAACCTGCATACATTTGCAGCCGCTGCTCCCACCAAAACTAAAAACCTCTCGAGAAACCTGTAGTTTTACGAGTGTGGCTGAAAATACAGCCCCAAAGGTTGATATTTATTGTATGAGAAGTACAAAGAACACTCTTCTTGATGTTCTTGGACCTGTGTGAAGAGAACTATGTGCGAAAGCTCCAAAAGACACCCCAAAAATGCTTCAGAAACAGGCTTTGAAGGCAAAGAATGAAGCTTTGAGGGACCAAAACTTGTTTAAGGTAATGTCAACCTTACTCTTTCCCCTTTTTCAGACACCACAAGAGTGTAGCTTAGTGGCAAAAGATTGCCACGGTTAAGCGAGCTCTGGGGGGAAGAGTACTGGGATGGGTGACCTCCCGGGAAGTACCGGGAACCTCTATATTCCTTGATCGTTGAGGTCCTCCCTCGCGCACAGCCAACGGCACCAACAGTGACTTCGGTGACTCGGATGACAAGGTATGCCAAGGTCTATGCCTTGGTCGCTGCCTTAGTCGTAAGCCTTGGAGAAAGCCTGGGGGGGTGCTCGCTTCGCTCGCACAAAAGGAAAAAAGCTTTTGCCTCCAACTACTCTGATACCAGTGAAGTATTTTGATGGTGATGCACCACACTATGTTCTCCTTCTCGAGAGCTCCATGATGATATGCGCGGAGTAGAAAACTGAGCTCCTAAGGCCGCACGCAATACTCCACACAGAGGCCATCGAATACATAGAAAACACAATACACAGGGAGCACAAAGACAGACTTCTTAGGTCTTACAAATGCGGTTTAACTTACAGTCTGTGACTGACTAGGCCACTATATGTTTTATTAAAGAACATATACAAAGAAGTGTCCGGTGGCCAATTGGCCTTCCACATGGACACTAACGGTAACACTAAGTGTGTTCACATACATCACTATCAAAATATATCAATCCCTAGATAGAAAATTCTTCTTATTGTGTGCACTCTTGGACTACGATGATGGGAGCATTACACTATGCCTACTCCTACATTGGTATCAAGGATAGCCTTCATCAAGTATCCATTGAAGTTGAATAGGAGATTGGTGTTTCCTCATCCCCTTCACCTGAGTCTCCTATTTTTTCTTCATGGACTTTGGCTATTGGTTGGCCTTCTTGAGGAGACTTGGTTTTCTTGTCTTGTTGCTTAATGCTCTTTTACATGATCTGACAATTGGTCCCAAAGTTGAGGCTTAAGTTAGAATAGCTCACCAAGGTTCAATGTGCAACAAAATTTTGCCTTCTTGAGTTCTTCAATGGTTTGTGATCTTTCATCACAAGTTCTTGGTCTTTAGTCTCATGTAGGAGCATGATGATAATTAGATTTTTTTCTCATATTCTGTAGTATACTTGGGCAAAGACCTTAATCTAATTACATCATCTCTGTGAATGGGGGTTAAGCCTTAATTTCTTTGTCCTATTTGGGGTCTTTCACTTTTGTTCAAAGTTCTTGAGCTTGATGCTCGTTCACTTCTAGCACCATGGAATTTATATCATTCTCATTGTTGTCTTATATTGTTCCTACATGAGGTCAGTTCTCTTTTAGGCCTTTTTCTCTATCCTTTTGTGTGCTTGGAGCTTTTATTTGAAGGCATTCTTGCAATTTAGCCTCTGGAATACAACTAGCAGTAATGGGGAGTGGTGGTTCTTCTACCAAAGCATGAGCAACTTCAATCAACCTATTGCTCATCACAAGTAATGGGGAGTGGTGGTTCTTCTACCAAAGCATGAGCAACTTCAATCAACCTATTGCTCATCACAAGCTGCTCCTTCTCCAAGTACCCACTTGGATAAAGCCTTTCATATCACTCAAGGTTTTCTCCTCTTACTCATTTCAACTGATAAGCTTTTAACATAGTATCTAAATATTTAGGTTTCAAATCAGAGAAAACATTAAGGGCGATTTATAGCCCAATGGCAATTTTTTTGCAATTTTGAAAAAAAAAGGCTAATTTAATGACTTTCTAGGATCTTATATTAGCCCAGAAAATTATAGATTAGATGCCTTCAATGTGGATATATTCGCCAATAATATAAGGTACTTCTCATATGTATGGTATAATTTCGCCAAATAGGTAAATGTGTATTTGGGGGGTGAGTCTTCTCCTCCCTCCCTTTATCTCCTAATCCTTTGTGGAGCTCATGGGCTGATAGAATTTGATGGGACTAACCCCACATTTGATGTATTCCCAAAATCACCCATAAAAGGAGCATTCTCCTTTCATTTCTTCCAGACTTGGGGAGCTCTATCAATGATGAGCTCCTATCCCTCTTGTGCACACGCATGAAGAGACCACCGAGATCTGAACGTCATAAATCCTAGATATGAGGGATTTTTGAGGGCACCTACAAAAGAGCGCTCTCCTTTCATTCCCATAAAGTGTGGGTGCTCTCTCAATGAAGAGCGCCATCTCTCTCTCTCTCATGCTCAAGCATGAAGAGGAATAAAAAAAGATTCCTTCCCTCTTCGAGGGGAGTTCTCTTTTGCATTTTGTGAGAGGGTTGGATTACGTCATGTGGCCTTCTATGGGACAATGAAGGAGAGACGTAGGATGTCAATGAGATCCTCTAATCCCTTGCATATGGGATTAAATGGGAGCAAAAGATGGCTCCATATTCTCATATTTTTTAGAGTTTGGATCCTTCTTGATCATGTTGAGGTTGAAGGGACCTCGTCTCTAAAGAGTCTAAACTGCTATGGTTCCATTAAAAAGGTATCAGGATATTCACCAAATATTTCTATAGTTCCAATGAAAGGGATCATGAATATTCACCCACATTTATATACTTCTATACTAAGAAGGGGTCTTATTTTTTTCCCTGTTTTGGATCTAGGAGAATTGATCTTCTCTGGTTCTGTGTTTGTTCCTCATCTTGTAATTCTCTATATGTGTTAGCGTTTTTACCTTTGTTGGGTAAATATGCATTCTCTATGGGTTTAGGATTTTCTCTCTAGTCTCATTCCAATTCTTTGAGTCTCTGGAATTATTTGGAGGGCTCTATAGAGTCTTCTATTGTTAGTGGTAATGATTCTTTAAGTATTTAGCTCTTGGAACTCTCACGTTCACTTTCACTTAGATTGGTTTCAACTTCTTTTCTTTTGAATTATATTGACTTTATGGCTTTGATATGTACCACATTATCTTTCTCACTCCTTGAAGGGTCAATTACCTCAATCAAGTTGACTTGCTTTGGTTGTAATGCACAATTTGGATTCTTTTGACAAAATATCTAAAGAATTTTTCTTTATCACAATATGCACAATACCCTTCCCACTTTCTTACAGGATGTGAATTATGCATGGGACAATCTTTTATGAAATGATCATCACCACAAGAATAACATGGTCCCTTAGGGTTCATTGGTCTTGGCTTTTGTGGAGATAGAGCAAGATCCCTAGGATTTTGTTGATATATTTTGGTAGTGATGTGTGTGAACACACGTAGGATTGTCATGAGACTTTTTTACCTCTTTAGGAGGTCTTTTAATTCTAAATTGTATATTCTAACCCTAACAAGTCGCTTACTTTTGTATATGTTTCAATAGGTAATACATTATTTATTATTTTGTGCTCCAAGATTCTTCTTCTTCCTTGTGTTGTTCATGTGCTTCTGTAGACCTTGAACTCCACAAAATTGGTATCAGAGGAGGATGCAATTTCATCTAGGACATTTTCAGCACCCCTCTGATGAAAATCTCAAAATTGCATGAAAATCAATGAGCATGCTCGAGGTGATTATGAGTTTAAATTTGCTTCGCTTTGTGGTGTCAAAATTTTGATATGATCTTGTTTTGGCTTATGAACATACTATCACAATGACTATGCAGATAATTCTATTCCTTTTGTGCCAAAAAAACACACACACACACACACACATACACACATACATACATACATACACACACATACACACACACACACACATATATATATATATATATATATACACACACATATATATATATATATATATATATATATATATATATATATATATATATATATATTTATATATATATATATATGTGTGTGTGTGTGTGTATGCATGTGTGTATATATATATATATATATATATATATATATATATATATATATATATATATATATATATATATATATATATATATATATATATATATATATATATATATATATATATATATATATATATATATATATATGTGTGTGTGTGTGCGTATATATATATATATATATATATATATATATATATATATATATATATATATATATATATATATATATATATATATATATATATATATATATATATATATATATATATATATATATATATGTGTGTGTGTGTGTGTGTGTGTGTGTGTGTGTGTGTTTGTTTGCCAGTACAAGCATCTCAAAGTCTACCAAAGGTTTAGTAGAGCTTAACATGGTGTTTCTATTCAAATTTTTGAGAGATAGATATTTTTTGCCTCTATGTATTTGGTCACTAGCCATGGATGAAAGCAATGATGTATTCTGTATGTTGGCTCTTGAAGATAAGTTAGATGGTACTAATTACCCATTGTGATTATATATGATGTGTGATGTATTGGTAACAAAAGTTTTGTGGAATATTGTGTAGGGTGGTGAAAAACGTCCTACTATACCTTCAAATATAGTTATTGAAGGTGATGTACATGGTGTTGGAGATGATGATGCTCAATTTCTTGGTTGTGCTATAGTTCATGATGCACCTACTACAAAACAACTTTTTTGGAATGGAAGAGATGCTCAAGCGCATGCATTGATAGCTTTGCCTGTCAAACGTGCCAATATCTCTCACATTCTTCTGCCAAAGAGCAAAGGATACTTGCAATACACTTATAACTTTATACTAGGCAAGAAATGATTCTTGTGTTGGTTACCTTTGAAAATAGTTGGAGAATGAGCATATGAATGAAGGAGATTATATGGATATTTTTTTGACAAAGATCAAAGATTTGAAGGAGCACTTGATTTTTGCTAATGAAATCTTTCCAGATAGTTCACTTATGCAGACTATTCTTAATGGTCTTCATGATCCATATTAGACTTGTGCTTCTACTCTTTGTTTGATGATTAAAGGCAATCCAAATGCCTTAGCATTTAAGGAATTAGTCTCTATTTTGTAGGAGGAAGATCAATCTAGGTAGAATAGGTCAATTATGCATGTTGTAGATCAAGATTTCTTAGCTAATTAGAAGGGCAAAAGTAAATGGAGGCCATCTACTAGTAAGAAGAAATATGCTAATGCCACACAATTGAAGAAGGAAGAAAAATGATAAGAAAAAACAATTTTGCAAATATTGTAAGACAAATGATCATGCCATAAAGAGTTGTCCTAAATTGATGGCAAAAGAGGCAAAGAAGAAAGAGGCTGGAATGGTTGTTGCAAAGGCCTCTATACCTAAAATAGAGTTTTCTAATCTTGTTCAAAATAAAGAATAGGCATTTACTATTGTTTATAACTATGACCCATGTTCTCATGAGAACAGAATGTATGCAATAGACTTAGATGTTTGGTAATTACCTTGCAACGTAGTTTCCTCAGTTCACTTGAGCCTGGCCCTATAAGGAAAATTTTCACATGTTCTAAAAACTCCTCTTATCCTATAAGAGAAGTTGGTAAGATCCTTTGGAGTACTATTGATGGCAATTCTTTCACATTGTCTGATGCTTTGTATGTGCCAAGGATCAAGAAAAATACATTATCGATTTCAACATTAGCCAAGATTTGCTTGGTTTTCAAATTTGTTGATGAGATATATACAATTCACAATCTCTCAAGTGGTGATGTTATTATTGATTTTGGAATTTTATGTCATGGGTATAAGCTCATAGACTATGCAAAATCTGTGGATGATTGAACACATGTATTTCAAGATTCTCAAGCTATCTCATATGCAAAGTTTTTGCATGCACTCTTTTGTCATCTAAATTTTGCTTGTTTGCTTCATCTACAAAAATCTGAAACGGTGTCCAATCCAAACTTAAGACACTGTAAACATGTCAATGAAGGCCATATTTTTGGAAAAAGGGAGCATTCCTGCTTCCCAAAAGATGGTTGAATTTGAGCTACTCATAAATTGTAGCTTGTTCATAGTGATGTCTATGGTCTTATGTAGACACCTTCATTGGGAGCCACCTTTAATTTATGAGTTTTATTGATGACTTCTCTAGGCATGCATGGGTGTATCTATGGAAATCAAAGTTAGATGTATTCATGTGCTTCAAATAGTTGCCTGTTGTTGCTCAAAATCTGTCAGCATGTAAATTGGGCAACCTCCATTCTAATCGAGGCAAGAAATGCATGTCTTCTGATTTTAATGCATTTTTTGGCAGAACATGGGATAAAACATCAATGTATAGTGCCATGTACACCTAAAAAGAAATAGATTTGATGAAAGAAAAACAAGTCCCCCATGGAAATTGCAAGGTGTATGGTCAAAGTTAGGCTTTACCACATAGCTTTTAGCTTGAGGCTATTATGTTATGAACATATGAGCTTAACAAGTCTCCCACCAAAGCACTATAATCAATCACTCCATATGAGGCTTGGCATGGTGGCAAGACATTTTTTGCTCATCTGTGTGTCTTTGGTTTTTTGGCATATGCATTATTGCCTGAAAAACAACACAAAAAATTGGATGATAAAGCACTGAAATGTATTTTTTGTGGGTAGAGTTCTAAAAGCAAAGGTTATCATGTGTATCATCCACAACCTAAATCATTTTGGTTAGCTATTGTGACTCTAGCACAATGATAAGCATCAACATGAGGAGATCCACCTCATAATTGTCAATCTGGGAAGACCTATAACTCACATGGAAAGACAAAGACATGAAACAATGAAATGTTTGATTCACCAAAATTATGATTAGAATATCTTTTTCTCACTTCAATTCCCAAAAAGCTAACTTTAAAAATGAGCTCTCTAGCTCTTTTTATAGTTGTTCACTACTTTTGGCCTTGTCCAGAACTAGTGTCCAACCTAGTTAAAAAATAGGTTCCTGTGCCTATTTGGAGGCTCAAACGATTTTAGAAATATTTGATACATGGGTATTTCTAGTACTTCTCAAGATCAAGGGCTCCTTGACTTCAACAAAATGCTATCGAGATGATAAAAAATGGAATTTACAATGATTTGTAATGAATAAAATCACTACTTTACAAGAAGAAGGGATTTTGGAAATTTAATAGGCCTAGTTGCTAGATCTTCTCTGATTTCCTTGCTTGCTTCGTTCTACTTGGGCTTTGCTCTACCTTGAATCTCTTTGAATGGTCTGTCTCATGCTACCTTGCCTCATCACACCGCCTTGATCTCCTTGGCTACTGGCAACACCCCCCTCTCATGTCTGTCATCCTTGAGAGACCTTTGTTGTGAAGGGTGTGCAATGTAGTATTCGATGACATTTGTAGCCAAATGATGTTTCTTCAGTCGGAGGCCTCTTAATAGATCTATCATTAGACCATCCCAATGTACTGGACATGGTACATGTGGATGTGAAATATGTAACTGTTATGCATGTAATACCTGTTCTACCACAAACAATCACAATAAATGGGTAGGTCTAGGAATGAAGATGTTTGAGTGGTATTCCCAAAACACCATGGAGAACATTTCCTCAAATGTCTGCTTATAACAAGCAAGGAGGTATTTGATGCAAGAAGGCTAGGAAAATATTGTGTTAAGAGAGGGGGTCTTTCTCATATCATATACCAAGTCAAAGTTACCTTCATTGAAGCTAGGAGCAGAGATGTATGGGGCTTCAACATTTTTGAAGGGTTTGAATACCACCATCATCAATTGAAAGATCGTCATACACATTTTGGCCATTATCTCAGGTACATTCTTCAATCGTGATGAATAGTGGCATATGGTTGAGACCATGTAAGTTGTAATTAGTGGTCCTTTTGGTGGTGTGAAGTAAGGGTAAATGATCCGATTTGGGAACACTTTTGTGCTGTTGACCTTTACTGCAAACTCAAGCCATGGCCATCAACGTGATATAGGACATTAGCACATGTTGTATTTGATATATAATGGTACATTGGACCAGATACACATGATTTCTGGATATGTCGAGAGTAACCTTGCATCAATTAGGTTGAAAGATAGTACTTTTTCTTGCAGACTCAAGAATATCTTTGGGGTTGAATTGAGTTGCAAAAGTTGATTCATTGCTCGTCACCTTTCTTATTGCTGCATTGTGGTTTGCAAGAAGTACAAAAGACAACATATATTGTAATTTTGATTTGGTGATGAGTCTTTAATGGGATATGTTTTGAAAATAGGCGGACTTGAGGACTATCTCTTCAAGATTGGCAATAATTGGATTTGAATAGCTACTCGATCATCATGCATCCAACCTATCTTTTCAACTCTTTTTAGCCATTTGGGTGCTTCAATTTCAAACGTGTCTTGGCCCTCCTTAGTGGTTCATCCTTCGGGTACCAGTACTGGCTCATATGGTTCCTCAAAGATTTCTTCTACCGGATTTCAACCACCTCTTCGAGTTCTCATTCTACTACTAGAGAAGGTGGTCTTTCATATTGTAGTAATCTTGCTTGACGTTCATCTACCTACTTGTGGAGATTCTCCCATTCCTATGTATTTTGTGGAAGATGTATGGCCTAGAGTACCTCTATGGTGGGCCATGCTATCTGCTTATGGAGCTCTTCACACTCTTCTTCCAACTTTGCGTATGACTAAAAAAAGTTGGCATGCTCTTCTAGTACGATGTGGATGCTTTCTGAAGTGACAACTCGAAACTTGGTTGGACTGATGGTAGCATTAGGAGTTCCTTCCATTATAGCCTCGAGGTTGTCTTCATTTTGCTATTGGAGTCTCTTGTTCTCTTCCAAAGCTGCTAACATGTGTCATCATAGAAGGCCTAGGTTCCTTTGTAATTTTGCATTTCTTGCATTTTGATCGTGTAACATTGCTTCCAAATTCTACTATCTCTGTATCCACTCCTTGTATCTTTGTGTTTAATTTGTCGTGCACTTGTTGGAGGGTCTGGTAATCAGCTTGTAGTCGATGGTTTTCTTCTTCTAATAATATTCTCACCCTACTCTATAGTTTCTCGGATATGTTTACAAGGGTTGCATTTCTTTCTTCTAAGTGTTGATAGTCCTATTGAAGCTGAGAGATGCATTGAATCATAATATTTAACATGTTATTTATAGATTTATAGAAGTGCATGCAAGAGTAATAAGGGCAAATGCACGGGGAACGGGAGGGGGTATGGGAGTCGTGAATGCGATGTTTGATAGTGGTGATGCTGGTGGAGGGGGATCAATGATTGTGGAAGTGTGGGGAGGGGGAGTGTTATTGGGTGGTGATATGTCCATAGGGTCAGACAATGTTGTGCATGTCGGTGTTACCATGAAAGTAGGGATGGTAGGTCTGATGCATGTGGGGCTTATGAAAAGTGATTATACAAATGGGGTTGGACCCATGGAGAATGATGTAGATGGTCAAGCAAGCTCTTCCATGAAAACTAGATTGGGTGTACGATAGGGGGTTGATTCATGCAGATCAACAGTGAAGGAGACCTGTGAGTGAGGAGTTGGGGGTATCCAAGGATGCCATTGATGGGCCAAGGGTCACCTATTATGCTGGTTATATATGGATGACCAATGATAGGTTTTGGAAGATCAATCATGGTTGTGTAGGGAGGGTGGTGGTATATGCTTCAAAAGTAGTTGGAGGGGAAGGAGGTTGCTGAGGTGATATGGGCAAAGTTTGTACTAATGTTTCCACTTTTAGATTGATGGTTACGCTGGACGTGGCCTCGTGGCCTGCAGTAGCTTCTGGTTCCTTCATAGGTATCCTTACATTCTTTCCTATGCACTCTCATGTGTCGACACACCTTTGATTATAATGAGGTGTAGGTCACTATAATGCTGTACGAATTGCTTTAGTGAAACCTAGTGATTCAGTCACGAGTTGAAGCATCTCGATAAATTGCAGGTCTACTCCTTCCTCATTCAAAATTTGTTCAATTAATGCTTTGCTTGTAGTGAAGGATAGGTATGTCTTTCTTGGACACTCATAATAGTTTTGTAAAGCCTTTGTAATTTTGCAGTGTAAGAAGGGGCTCCTGTAGCCTATCCTTGTTGTTCATTGTGATGCTCTTCTTTATCGGTTTCATCTTATTCATCTTCTTCTTATCCAATTGGTTCTTGTTGTCCTTTATCATGATTATTCATCATCTTCTTCTCCAGTTGGTTCTTGTTGTGGAATGTCCAACTTGGAGCATGTTTCCACACTTGATCTTGAAACACAAAACTTTCAACACTCCCCCTCAAGCTCAAGTTTTTTTCCTTCGTTGCTTCATCCTATATCTCTTATGTTGATTGCTTTCTTGATTACTCCAAGTGTTGTACCTTCGAAAAACTTTGTCAACATGTTTGCAACCTGCACTTTACTATTTACATACCTTGTATCTAGCTCCTTTGCCATCACCTTTTCTCTAATGAAGCGGTAATGAACCTCTATGTGCTTGTTCATTGCATGAAACATGGGATCGTTAACTCGATAGATGCTTGAAATGTTGTCTCCATAAAGAGGAAACTCCTCCACTTTCACTTCAAGGTCCTTAAATAGCTTCTTAAGCCATAATAGCTCACATGTAGCCAATGCTAAACCTCTACACCTAGCCTCTATGGATGAAAGAGCAACAATGGGTTGCTTATTAGAGATCCATGAGATTACTTTTGTACCTATCATGAAAACATAACCTGATGTACTCCTTCAATGATCTTTGCTACTTGCAAAATCAGCATTAGTATATCCTTTGACATTTAGATCAGCATCATAAGAGTAAAATAGACCTTAGTTGATGGTGTGCTTGATGTATCTAAGCACCTTTCTTGCTACCATAAGATGATCATGAGTGGGTGCATGCAAAAATTGAGAGAGTACACCTACTACACATGCAAGATCAGGTTTAGTAAATGTAGCTTAGGTTAATGAACTGATTATGCTTCTATATAGTGTAATATCTTGCATAGCCTCTCCTTGACTTGCAACCAACTTTGTATAGGGCTCCATGGGTCGCAAAAGTGGTTACAACCACTCATATCAAACATATATAGCACATCCAACAATTATTTCCTTTGAATCAAGAAGATGCCATTGTGTGAATATATTACTTCTATTCCCAAGAAGTACTTTAGTGTTCCAAGATCAAATATCTTGAAGTCATTTGCTATATTTGATTTGATATCTTTAATACCTACAATATCACTTCTTGTGATGATCAAATTGTCTACATAGATGCATATGTATACCATCTTGTCTCCTTGCTTCTTCATGTAGAGTGATGGATCTGCAACACTTTGTTTGTACCCACAACTTGATAAATAATCCACTAACATCTGATTCTAGGCCCTTGGGGCTTGCATTAGTCCATATAATGCTTTCCTTAGCTTGCAAACATGACTTGGGTACCTCATACTAGTAAATCCTTGAGGTTGGCTCATGTAGACTACTTCTTCAAGCTCTCCATTGAGCAAGGCATTTTTCACATCCAACTGATATAAGCTCCATTTATTTGATGTGAACACTTCAATAAAAGTGTATCTTGGCTACAAGGCTAAAACTTTCATCGTAATCTATCCCATAACTTTGGGAGAGGCCTTTCGCCACCAACCTTGCTTTGTAGCTAGCAATGGAACCATCTGAATTTCTTTTAATTTTGTAAACCCACTTATTAACTATCACCTTCATGCAGTCTTGAGCTGATACCAAGCTCCAATTATGGTTCTCATTAAGTTCCTTGATCTCTTCCTTTATTGCCTCTTGCCATTCCTTTTAATCCTTAGCTTCTTCATAACGAGTCGCCTTGATTACCTGAGTCATGTGTGCATAATGCTTTGCAATGAAATTATCATATGTTAAAATTTTAACTGAATATCTTAATCTTGAGGACCTTCTTTCAATTCCTTTAGGTGTGGTTGCCATCTTCTTTATTTGTTTTGCAACACTTGGGGTTTGAATTTCTTCTACCTCTTCATCTTCCAACGTGCTCTCGTCCACATAGCTTCCTTCTAGTTGCAATTTTCTCTTTGCCTTTGACTTTGCTTTCTTTAGAGCTGGTCTCCCTTTCCCTAAGCCTTTCAATCCATGGTGAGGGTATCCTTGTGTTGGATGAGTTTCTTGGACCACTTAAATCCATGCTTTCTTGAACTTTATCATCATTCTTCTTATCTGGCTCACCTATCCTTTCAACCTGCAATGGACTCATGCATGCATACCAAGGCTTCAACTCATCAAAGACAACATCCGTACTTACCTTCAGCTCCTTGGTGATGGAATTATAGCATTTATACCCCTTTTTTTCCATAGAATATCCCAAAAAATACGCCTTTGAGATTTTGCATCTAACTTTGACCTCAACTCTTGGGTACATGTACATAGCATATACAACCAAAGATTCTAAGATGTGAAATGCAATGTTTTCTTCCACTCCATGTTTCCTTAGGGTTTAGATGATGTATACCTAATGTAAGAAATCTATTCATGATGTATACACCTTGCTACCTCTGTGTTACACCTTGCTACCTCTGCTATGTGTCTATTCTTTCTCTCTGCTACCCCATTTTGTTGAGAAGTATACCTGCATGTAAATTGTCTTTTGATGCCATTGACCTGCAAAAATTCAAAAAATTCATGGTAGAAGTACTCTACCCCTCCATCAGATCTCAAAGTTTTGACAAACTTGCTAGACTCCTTCTCCACCTATGCTTTGAATCTCTTGAAGTAGTGGAACACATCTAACTTGTTTCTAATGCAATACAATGATACTTTTCTTGAAAAGTCATCAACGAAGGTTACAAAATACCTACTTCTAGCAAGGGATGCTTCTCTTGTTGGACCCCAAACATCCATGTGAATGAGGTCTAAAATATTCGCACTCACATAAGTACTCTTCTTGAAGGGAAGCCTTGATTGTTTTCCTTGTTGGCAAGCAATATTACATCCTCAATATTACAAAGCTGAAAACACTATTCCCAGTTACTTATCCATTGCTCCACCACATCGGCCATCCTAGAACTAACTTGTCCGTGGTACTTCGGTGGATTTAAATCTTTCACCTACCATCTGACATCTCTACCATAAGAAGCCCCCACATCTGCCAATGGTAATTGTGAACTAGATGATTCAATAGATGGAACTTCCACGTGCATAGGTGTGCCGATGGGTCGCATCTCTGGTTTATTGATTGCATGGAGGATCTTCTGAAGGATATCCTCCATGCCTCTAATTTTAGCATTGAGATTTGTAATCTCTGTAGTATAAGGTCGCTGAAGCTCGACCTCTTCCATGGGAGTTACAATCTCATCGGGATTCATTCTATAAAAAAAAAAGAACAAATAATAAGTCATGTGAATGCAAAAGGTAATACCTAACTAATGATATTCCTAATGGATAGGTCGTTCATGTAAACATGAATTACAAGATGTACTCTAGATCCTCTCTCAATCCCATACATTGATCACACAACAAAACCCAAGTTCTATACAAGTCTACATGATGACAATACAAGCAATGGCAAATTCCTAAAATACATCTGGTGATAAGTGCTAAGTATAAGCTATACAAACTGGTAAATTTCCAAAAATGCTAATAAATGATCCTATACAAATTATCAATCTATTACATGTTAAATTCAAGTGATTTTCTCCAAAAGTTAGAATTTAAAGTCTTTGATAACTTCCTCTAACTTCTTATGTCAAAAAGTGCAGTACCTACAAAAAGACCAGAACATTAGAAGTACTTAAGTATATCAAAAATAATGCTTTTTGGTATACACATAGCCAGGGAAATTAGCTTTCACATCCAAGTAGAATCAAATGAATTGGATCTATGTTCATGAATTTATGACCAAAACTCTGCAAACCCATACCTATGTACAGGAGGTCCTAGGAGTGAGACATAGCTCAGACAATCCATTGCGTAGATCTATCAAATGAACTCCAAATTTAGTGCAATTTGGATCATTGGAAAGCTTATCTAAGCATTTACATGTATACAAAGTTTCATCACAAAATGACTCTCCATGTGAGAGAAACAAAGAAAATAGTGTCTACAACACCTCCACATTTTGCACTAATCAGAAAGTAGACCAGATTATAATGATAGACTCCCCAAATGAGTCCCAAATGACTTCAAATTTGGTGAGCACTATGATAAGATAGTTGGAAAATATGTCTAGAAGATGTTATCCTAATTGGACATTCCCTGAAAGAGAAATGGCATAATCACTAGACCTCTCCGCACTTCTCTGGCAAGTCCACGCCAGAGGGACCAGAGAGCTAAAATAGCCTTTAGACTCTTCAGAACTTATCCAAGGTTGGAGTTAGACGTCTGCGGAAGCACACAAACAGCACAAGGAAGAAGAAGAAGCTTGGAGCACAACACACAATACTGAATGTATTACTAGAGAATGTACAAAGATAAGTAGCCCATCAGGGCAATAGGCATATATACAATCCGGGGAAAAAAACCTCCTAAAGAGAGAAAAAAGTGCCCCAGTGGTCCTAGAGTGTTCACACACATCACTACCTAAATATGTCAACAAATCCCCCCTGGGAGTGATGCGGCGAACAAGTAGCTGGCACTCATGTATACGGAAGTGCCAAGCTATGTGGAAATCACTCCACAAAAGGAAGTAAGCCCAAAGCTTTGCGAAAAGCTTCAAACTTCTCCCTAGGCAGAGCCTTCGTGGAAAGGTCTGCAATGTTCTCCTGCGTGGGCACATATGCCAAGCTGATCTCCCTAGCAGAGAACCTCTCCCTCACATAATGATAATGCACCTCAATGTGCTTAGTGCGAGCATGGAACACAAGGTTCTGCGAATGCACTCTCGTTATCAGTGAAGATGGTGGTGGTAGAAGACTGACCAACACCCAAATCAACCATAAGGGGTCTGAGCCACACACACTCAACAATCACTGTGAAAGCTGCCCTATACTCAGCCTCACAACTAGAAGTGGCCACAGTCGGCTGCTTCTTGCTCAACCAAGATATACATGAGCTACCAAGCATGAAGCAAAAGCCGCTAGTGGACACACAAGTGTCATAGCAACCAGCCTAGTCTGAGTTAGAAAAAGCATGAAAATCTAGCGGTAGTGATCCCCCCTTGGGATAAAACAACCCAAGTAGCTGAGTACCACTCAAGTAGCGAAAGATGTGCTTAACCACGTGCCAATGCTTGACACCTAGGCAATGCATAAACTTGCTCATCTGTGAGACAACAAACTGAATATCTGGGTGAGTAATGCATAAGTAAATCAGGCATCCAACAACCTACTGATAGAGGAATGCCTCAAATGCATCTCCAGCATCATGGAGACTCAATCCTAGACCTATCTCCATAGGAGTGGCAATAGGCTTACAGTCTTCAAGGCCAAAACGCTACAATAATGTGTCAATATATTTTGTTTGACACATTTTCCACCATCAACATGCATAAACTGAATGCCCAAATAGTGATGCAAATGCCCCAAATGAGACATCTCAAATGAGGCATGCAAATCAACCTTAAAATCAACAATATGTGTCTCATGAGGACCAGTGAGAAGGATGTCATCAACATAAACCACAATGATCAGAAGTACATCATTAGCACGCTTAACATATAAGGTGCTTTCAGTTGGAATGTTCTCAAAACCATTTGCAATGAGATAGGCATGTATCTTTTCATACCAAGCACGTGGTGCTTGCTTTAAACCATATAATGCCTTCTTTAACCTGCATACCTAGTTTTCATGCCCTTTTTTCACAAAGCCATGGGGCTGAAAAACATACACTTCTTCATGCAAGTCACCATTAAGAAATGCTATTTTAATGTCCAATTGATGTACATTCCAACCATGATGAGCTGCAAGTGCACAGACGCTATGAACAGTAGTCATTCGACAAATAGGAGCAAAGGTTTCATCAAAATCAATGCCTCTTTCTTGTGCATAACCCTTTGCAACAAGCCTAGCCTTATACCTGTCAACTGTACCATCAGGTTTATGCTTCAGCTTGTATACCCACTTAGTACCAATGGATTTCTTGCTAGGAGGCAAGTCACATAAAGACCAAGTACCATTCTTCATTATGGCATCATATTCAAATTGCATAGCAGCCATCCAATTTTCTGAATTTTGTGCTTCATCAAACGAAACAGGCTCAGTCTCATCACAGAGACTAGATGCAACCATAGCATAGCAATCTGATGCAAAAGAGGCAATGAGAGCTTGATCAAGTACGATATGATAGAGATGCATCTAATTTGCTATCACGCAAAGTCTACACCAGCCATTTTGGCATAGTTTTTGCCTCCTCAATGTCAGCTCTCTCATCAACAAGTGTATCATGTAAATATGCATCAGAAATGGGATGATCTGCATCATGACATGAAACCTCCAAAGGTTGAGAAGTTGCCTCATTAGGACCAGCACTAGACTGTCCACTTATAAAAAGAGGCAACAAAGTATCATACATGTCTTTGGAGCTAACAGATGTCTCCTTAGTAAATGAAAGCAATGGCTGAATAACATCTTCCACAAAAACAACATCACGGCTAACCAGAATTTAGTCTGTGGATGATACAGACGATAGCCTTTACTTTCAGAACTGTAGCCAAGAAAAATACATTTTACTACTTTATCATCCCGCAAAAGGACTATGCAATATTGTGTAGGGTGTTGAAAAATATCATATTACACCTACAAATACAGGTATTGAAGCTAATGCAGATGGCATCAAAGATGGTGATATTCTATAGATTCTTCTGCATGCTACGATTTTTGCTGCACCTACTATAGAGCAAATTCACTGGCATGGCAGAGATGCTTAGGCATATGTGTTAATAGCCTTGTCTATAAAACATGCCATTATTCCTCACATTTTCTCTTGCAGAATAGCTAAGGGTGCTTGGGATACACTTATGATTTTATACCATGCAAGGAATGAGGCTCATGTTGCTTACCTCCAAAAAAAGTTAGAGAGTGAGCACATGAACGAAGGAGATTCCATGGATAGTTTTTTGATAGATCAAAGATTTAAAGGAATAGTTGATTTTTGTCGATGAAGCCCTATAAAGCAAATGATCATGTCATAAAGAATTTTCCAAAACTGGCTACAAAAGAGCCAAAGAAAAAAGAGGTTGGAATGGTTGTTGCTGAGGCCTCTACACCGAAAACAAAGTATGCTAATCTAGTGCATAATGAAGAATGGATCTTGATGTAAGAGTACATGAACCCATTCAGATATTCTTAGATAGCCACAGTGCTAAAGCTATAGCAAAGAATCCAGTGCATCATGCAAGGACAAAGCATATAGAGGTACACTATCACTAGATTCGAGAGCAGATAGCTAAGAAGCACATTGAGTTGGTTTATGTTCCTTCTAGTGAGAATGTTGCAGATATATTTACCAAAGCATTGACTAGAGATAGTCATGAGAAGTTTTGCAGGTTATTGAACTTCGTACTATTGTGACATTGAAGGAGGGATTGTTGGAATCAATGTCCAACAGTTCTTATTCCATGTGAACCTGAAACTTCATAGTGTGAAACCATCTTTTAGAAAGCTAAAACAAAACAAAAAAAAGGTGGAGCAAACATTCTATAGCAAAATATGATTTGGAAAGCATGCGATCGTTAATAAAACAAAAGCATACATCGCTACATTTTCTTTTGTATTTGAGAAGCTCTACATTTTTGCTTTATTCATAGAGGTCGTAGTTTTTGCTTTATTCATGGAGGTTTCACTATTCCTTTATTCATGGAGACTTAACCTATAAAAGGAGCATGGTGGTCACACAATGGATCATCACTCAAAGATCACAAGCCAGCTCTTGGTGTTCTAAAGCTTTGGAGGTGGCGTTTTGGTGAAGGAGAGGCTACTCTCGTGGAGCAAGAAGTCTTCTACAAGATGGTGGTAACTATCTTTTGTGAGTTAACCTTATATTTTGTGTTTAGGGCTTCTCTACCCTAATCTCAAAATTAGTGTTCGTTGTTTTACAATTTTGTTACACTATTTTATGAGAATAAGGTAGCTTCATTGCTCGTTCACTTCACACACACTTAGATTATTTCAACATAATCTAAATTTTGTATCATCATCGTATTGGATATTCTTCCATTAGTGAGTGCACCACTTTATATGGTTGAGTAGTAATCCCATGTTGTAATTTGGACATCTATTGTTTAGTGAGTAAGCATCCAACTTACGTTCCCTATCCCTGTCTCAAGAGCTCTTTCTTTCTATCTCTCTCTTATCATCTTAATTAATTAAGTGTGTATGCTCAAAAGGTTTTAGTATTGGAACGATCTTGGGGTGCCAAATTCCAACACGATTGAGTCTTCATGATGTTGGAGATGCATTTGATGATGTTATCTATTAGCAAGCTGTTGAATGTTTGATTTACTTATGCATTACTCGACGAGATATTGAGTATGTTGTCTCACGGATGAGCAAGTTTATGCATTGCCCAGGTGTCAAGCATTGGTAGGCAGTTAAGTGAAAATTTCACTACTTGAGTGGTAACCGACTACTTGGATTGTTTATCCCAAGGAGGGATCACTACCGCCAGATTTGCATGCTGTTTTTGACAGTGTATAGGCTGGTTGCTATGACAATCATGTGTCCACCAGTGGTTTTTGCTTCATGCTTGGTAGCTCATGCATATGTTGGTTGAACAAGAAGTAGCCTAATTTGGCCACTTTGAGTTGTGAGGTTGATTATATGGCAGCTCTCATAGTGACTATTGAGTGTGTGTGGCTCAGACATCTTATGGCTGATTTGGGTGTTGGTCAGTCTTCTGCCACCACCATCTTCACTGATAGTCAGAGCCCATTGGCACTTGCAAGGAACCCTATGTCCCATGCTCACACTAAGCACATTGAGGTGCATTATCATTATGTTAGGGAGAGGGCCTCTATTGGAGAGATCAGCTTGCCATATGTGCTGCCCACGGAGGAGAACATTGCAGACCTTTTCACGAAGGCTCTGCTTAGGGAGAAGTTTGAAGTTTTTCGCGAAGGTTTGGGCTTACTTCCTTTTGTGGATTGATTCCACATAGCTTGGCACTTCCTTATACATGAGTGCCAGCTCCTTGTTCACCACATCATTCCTAAGGGGGATTTGTTGATATATTAGGTAGTGATGTGTGTGAACACATTGGGACCACCAGGGCACTTTTTTCCCTCTTTAGGAGGTTTTTTTCCCTTGTCTTGTATATACAGCTATTTGCCTAACATGTCACTTATCTTTGTACATTATAGTGGTAATACATTCAGTATTATATGTTTTGCTCCAAGCTTCTTCTTATTCCTTGTGCTATTCATGTGCTTTCGCAGACCTCGAACTCCTACAATAAGAAGCTCTGTTTTCAGTATTCTTATACTTCTTAGAAATCTTATATAACTAGAATTCTATATACAAAAGGGTTTTGCCAAATTTTTCTTGTCCTATGAGTTATAGTTGTTTCTCTCTTTGTTAGTCTCTCCCAAAACCTTGTCTTGTGTGAGTGCATTGAGTGGTCCAGAGATGTCTAGTTCCAATGATTGATAGTTAATTGAAACGCCCTTAGTGTCTAGTTTACATATCTAAAAGGGATTCTCGATTGAATTTGGGAATTCTGAGTTATATCAATTTTAGTGAGTAGTGGTTTGAGAGTAGCTAGGTCTTGGGCAAGGTCCAAGCTTCTTGTTGCACATTTGGAAGAGAAATATTCAATCACCAGTGAGCAACATGTTATCAACATAGAAAATAATGATGAGAAGCACATCATTTGTACACTTAATATATAAGGTTCTTTTAGTTGGACTTAAAACCATGTGCAAACAAGTAGGCATGTATCGTTTCATACCAAGCACATGGTTCTTGTTTCAAGCCATATAATGTCTTTTTCAACTTGCACAATCTATTTTCATGACATTTTTTCATAAACCCATGGGATGGAAATATATACACTTCTTCTTGTAAGTCACCATTCAAAAATGCAGTTTTAATGTCCAACTGATGTACATTCCAACCATGATGAGTTGGAAGTGCAAAGATGCTACAAATAGAATACCTCTATCTTCAGCATAACCTTTTGCATCAAGCCTAGCCTTATACTTATCAACTATTCCATCAGGTTTACATTTCAGCTTGTATACCCATTTAGTGTCAATGGTCTTCTTGCTAGGAGGAAAATCACATAAAGACTAGGTACCATTCTTCATAATAGCATCATATTCTAATTGCATAGCAGCCATCCACTTTTTTGAATTTTGTGCTTCATCAAAAGAAACATGATCATTCTCATCATAAAAACTAGAGGCAGCCATAACATAGCAATCTAATGTAAAAGAAGCAATATAAGAGCTTGAACGAGTATGCTATGTTAGAGGTGCATCTAATTTACTATCTCGCGATGTTTGCACCAGCCATTTAAGCATAGTTTTTGCCTCCTCTATATCATCCTCTCATCAACAAGTGCATCATGTAGATCTACAGTAGAAATGGAATCATCTGCATCATCACATGAAACTTGTAAAGGTTGAGAAATTACCTCATTTGGACAAAGACTTGACTATCCACATGTAAAAAGAGAAAGCAAAGTGTCATACACATCTTTGGATCTAACTCATGTCTCCTTAGTAAATGAAAGTAATGGCTGAATTGCATCTTCCACAAAAGCAAGATCACAAATAACCAAAATGCATTTAATATGTGGGTGATATAGAGGACAACCTTTGCTTTAAGAACTATACCCAACAAAAATACATTTTACTATTTTATCGTTCAATTTTCTATGTTGTTATTCCAACACTAATGCATATACCAGACAACCAAAGACATGGAGATGAGCAATAGATGTCTTGCGACCATGCCAAGCCTCATATGGAGCGATAGATTGCAGTGATTTGGTGGGACACTTGTGAAGTACACATGTTGCACACATAACAACCTCAAGCCAAAAGCTATGTGATAAAGCCTAAGTTTTGACCATACACCTTGCCATCTCCAGGAGAGACATGTTCTTTCTTTTAGAAACTCCATTTTGTTGAGGTGTATATGGCATTGTACACTGATGTTTTATCCCATGTTCAACTAAAAATGCATTAAAATCAGAAGATATGTATTCCCCCCTTCATTAGAATGGAGAGGGTGCCCATTTTACATGTTGATAGATTTTTAGCTAAAACTAGAAATTGTTTGAAGGAAAAACACTTTTGGCTTTGCTTTCAATGGATAAACCCATGCATGCCTAGAAAAATCATCAATAAAAGGCATGAACTAAAGGTAGTTCCCAAAATAAGGTGTCTGCATAGGACCATGGTCTTCATTGTGAACAAGATGCACTTTTTTAGTAGCTCGTACAGCTCCGGCCAAGGTGCATGTAAAAGCATAGCTCCGACCAGTAAAAACTTAGGTATGAGAAAGATAGAAGATAAGGTAGCATGTGAAAGATGGCCCTTAGGCCTTTACAAAAGAAAACCCATCATTACTCTCAAAGAGTTTTTTTTATCTCTACTAATTTGTAAAAAATCGAATTTTGTAAATTCTAGCTCCATTTTGTCGATTAAAAGGAGTCCCTTGAGCTTCTGAGCTTAGCTCTAATGAGCATACAATTTTCATGACTTTTTTAGAGCTAATTTGAGCATTGACATTATCCATAGGTCCTAATTTTCTAATTACTTTGGATGTTAGATGTGAAACCAATCAAAGGTATTCTTGAAACTATAAGTAGAGCATGTAGGATCATTTTGAGAGCTTATATAGTGAAGGCAAGTAAAGAATTCTTGTAACTTGTATGATTTTGAATGAAAAGATGAAAAGATGAAAAGAATCCATTGTTCCACTATATTGCTTCTTCTCTCTCTTTGTGTGTGTGTGTGTGTGCATCTCCTTGCTTTTCACATGCACATTTGCATGCATCACTTTCTCATGGTCTTCTTATGACCATGTCTTTGTAGTTCTCATTTTGAAGTTGGGTCTTCACCAACATTGATTCTTGCCATTGCTCTACAAGGAAACAAAAGGTCATCTACATCATCAAAGGTAAATATGAAGCTTTGTCATGCTACATATGGATACATCAATTATGCAACTCTCATGCACATGAAAAAAAAAGGGTGAAAATTTTCCTACTGTTACTTTATTAGATAATGCATATTCATGAGAAGGATGCTTGAAAGGCAAGTGACACAAATTACCTTTCAAGAAACATGGATTTATAAAGGATACATGGAAGCTGCAGATAATTCATTCAAATGTGAATGGACACATCAAAGTAGAATCAATTCATGGTCAAAGGTTTTTCATCACATTTCTTGATGATTTTATGAGATATTCTTGGGTTTATGGTTTGAGTACAAAATCAAAAGTATTTTCTACATTCAAGAAATTTTCATCCATGGTTGAAAATGAAACTTAAAACAAACTTCATGACCAATAGCACAACCAAGAATGATAGCTTTTACATAGAAACAAACTCCAAGGTGGCAACCTAAGGCCAAACAACCCATTAAGAAAAAATGCATGTAGTGATATCCAAATTGATATGGGTTGGTAAGCTACCATCATCAACCAAATAAATGTCAAGAATAAGTGACACTTTAGACTTCGCATTAGAACATGAATGTTTCTCATTTATGGAGTCTTTTATAGTCGAGCAAGAAAACCGTCTTGTGCAATAACCATGTGCTAATTCCAAAATCCTGTCTATTATAGACATTGTCATATCAATTACATTTATAGAATGTAGGCCCACATTACATGGTCTTGCATCAGGGATTGTTGTACTATCTCATGCACCAAGAGCGAACTCCTTTAATGTTAGGCTACACATAACTTCTATACTTTTGTTTGTGCTACTAATGTTTTCTTTTAGGTGATCACTCATCACAAGGGCATGCAGTTCATGGTGTTGTCCTAGAATAGCTCATGGCAAATGGGATATTGATCATAATTCTAGTGTTTTATGTATCCACTTTTCACAACATAAAGACATTGACATAGTTTTCCATGAAAATCAAAGGCAGACATTTAGTGTTACACCTTGCAACTATGTAAGTTGTGTCGACAAGGAATTCCAAGATTCATATTCAAAGCCTGAAAACATAAAAAATATAGCCACCATCATAAGATCAAGGTTGAACAAACATCCAAAGGTGAAACCTTTCCAATCTTACACTAGGATGCTTCATCTGCTACAACCCTTGGGCATCTCTCTTCAATGAAACTTCTATTTTTTACACCACTCATTTTTCTTTGCATTTTCTAGAGTAGGCATGCATATGGCAACCAAAAAGGCCATGCACAAGTAGTTTTTTTTCTTCTTTGCCCATGCACTATGCTAAGTAGTATGCCCTAACTATATTATCAAGAAAAAAAGAAGATCACTTACAATGTCTACTAAATCTTAGAACTCAACAATCCCAACATGCCATTCAAGCCCATGCTTTTCCAAGACCAACTTTCATGTTGTACATCTAGTGGAATGTCCCATATCTTTGGTCCAATTCTAGTATTCTTCAATCCGGCGTTAAGTGTCTTAGGTACTCTTGAATACCCCAGTAGCTGGGTAGTATGGAGGTGTGCGATGGCCTCAACTATGGTTATTCTGGCATTTCAGTTCCTGGGAGCAACGGTAATTCCGCTTGTTTTTGCCCATGTTTGTTTTGCACCTTCTAGTACTAAGTTAAATCCTAATTTATTCACGCAGCTTGGCATTGTCCATCACATTAGCTTTTGTTGATCTTCACACCGCTAACCTTACGTCTCCATATGCAGCACCTTTTTTGGAATAAAAACCTGAGATTTCCATATCCTTCTACCATGTGAATGAGATAGTTCGAATAAGCAATTGCGGCAATCATAGTACAATATGGTGGTGAAGCGAAGGAATATCTTGGAGTGCAGTGGTAGGCAAAGAAATGGTGATACACTGTATAAAGGTTGATGGGCAGCTATGAGGATAACATATGGATAACGTATGTTATGTTTCATAGATGCATGCATAGAAAAGCAAGGAGTCAAAAGTAGGCAATAGACTATGCACATAGTTCTCTGCATCTGCATATACACGCAAATATGCACTCAACACAGAAGAGTTAGATGTGTATAGAGCTGAGACTATAGCAAAGCATCAACAGAGAAGATTATTGCATGATATATTCCGAGTTTTGGCTAGTCATGTGTAGTTGTAGAAGAGTTGTTAGAGCAAAGAAAATGGAGAATAGAGGCGAGGAAGTAGTTCAACGTTTGAAGGCAATTCCTACAAGGCTTGTTGTGATGTGGAAAGCGAAGACAACAAGAATCGGATTGTGATTAATGAGTGTTATCTGAGAGGGTTGAAAGCTAGCAGCTGGGCATCTAAAGAACTGAAGAATGTTGTGACCTAGCATCACTTGTATTGTGTATTAACACTACTTTCTCCATCTTCAAAGGAGCCTTGATGGAAGACCCAAATGATCATGTGAGGAATTTTCATTGCATTTGTGGATTTTAAGGGCATACCGATGCCTTTATGGACTTGTTACCGGCAACCTTGGATAGGCTGGTTGTAACATTGTTTAATCAATTTGAGGAAGACCATTTGGCAATGTGGCAAACCATGTAGAATGAATGTTCTTGTACATTCCAATCAGAAAACTAGACTGAACAAGTGCTAGATGATCTCAAGAATTTGCACATAAAGGCTGAGTCCTTTCTTGAATTAATGAAAAGAGCCAAGCCACATCCCATGCTCCTATGACTCAGTTGATGGAAGTAATACCGAGATATGTCCTTGGTAACATTCCTATGGTTCCTTCTTTTTATTCTTCCCTTGCTAATTCTAGCATGCAAAGTAATTTGGGTGATCAAGCATCGACATTTAGAAATCTGCCATGATGATCTATAATGTGCTATAGACATGGAGAATAAGTTCACCTTCAAGCTTGCTGTAATCTGCTGGAATACACACCTCGTTGCTCCAACTATCTAGAGTGAAGAAATCATTACACAAAATACTACTCAAAGCAACCTACTCTGAATCAAAATATAATGCTTTTCACATCTCCATAGAATCGTTTCTATTCCAAAGCATACCACCACAGTCACCAGTAGCCAATGTAGTGCAATTAAGAGAGATGTCTCCACTACAAGTATGTATTATGGCTCAAAGGGAATTGTAGGAAAAAATAGGAGTAATAGTTCATGACAAAGAAATGTCCTTGATGCAATTCGTTTAGGAAAAAACACCTCCAATGCATTGGCAAAGGAGGGAAGCCTCAAGTAGTAATTGAAAACTTGACCAAAATCAAGAATCAACCAAAGCAAAAAAGATGTCTGCCAAGGTGCAAACGCCTAGTGCACAAGTGGAGAAGGAACCACTAATGGATTTTGAACCCGAAGTCCAGAGACAATTCCGGTGTCTAGCCAGATTGTAGAGTCACAGAAGGATCAAGAAGAGAAACAGAAGAAAGGGAAAATGATAGAAGACACTTTTTGGACAACCCAACACTGAGAGTTGAAGGATTCAACCCTAAAGCTCATCGCAAGTATACCAACAAATACTTTTTCGGTGAGTCAAATTTTAAAGAATACATATAATCAATAGGTAAGTTTGTGTATGGATGCTCAGTTCTAAAGTGAGATCTTCAACATTGTTGCTTCATTGGAACACCATTTTCAATGAATAGCATCATGTGTAATTGCTTCATAACCTAGGCTCCACTAATTCACTATACGATCCTCGAGTAGCAATCAAGATAGTTGGGCACAAAACCTCAAGAGTAATTATTGATGGTGGATAAGGTATTAACTCAATGCTTGAATCAACAACGAAGATGCTAGGACTCCAGCCATCTAGAGAGGAACAATTCATGGTTTGCATGGCAGACTAAAGTAAGGTAAAACCTGTAGGAATATTTAAAAGGGTAGAACTGATGGTACAAGGGTATGATTTTATCTTAGACTTTGTAGTGTTGCTATTTTCCTCTCACATCTAGAGGCTTTCCTTTACTATTGGGATGACCATGGCTCAAACAAGCAAAGGTCATCCAAAAGTAGGGGTAGAACTACATGTGGCTACATGATGAGGATATGATGAAGCAATCATAGATGTAAACTAGCCCAGATCATGCATGAATGTGTACTGCTAGTTCGTTGGCAAAACCAGAGGATGAAGAAACCAAATCTCCAAAGCGGAGCAACCTATTTGAAGAAGCTAACTTGTTGGAAAAGGTATAGGTAGAAACTCTTACCTATCACACTATAATCTATAGTAAGATTCTCTAGGATGAAGATGGGGGCCCCTATGTAGTAAGGCATGATGTGTCCTTGTGGGATTGTTAGTGAAGAGGAATGAATCTGATGCAAGAGGAGCACTGGGTCAATAGATCTCAAGAAATGGCTATGATACCACCATTGCTAGTAAGAAAGAATCCTTTTGGGTGATGGTAGTGCCAAGATTGGAAAATTGAGCAGAAGGGGGGAAATTCAAGAAAATTGACCAAAGGTAGAAGCATCAAGTTTATACAAATATCCAAACAAAGAGAATTCTGTATTGGTGGGAGCTCACGATTCAAGCCACTGGATCCTATAGAGGACAAAGAAGCATGGGCAAAGCAATATTCATTACTATGTCATTGGTTGCGACAAAAACTTCCCGACATACAAAATCTTACCACTACGTTCTAGAGCTTCAAAACTCTACTTGGATGGGGGTGTGAGAAACTAACATTACTAAGTCAAGGAGCAGCCCACATAGCCACTCTGAAAGATGAGCCTCTACCCTTAATAAACATTTCAAGGCTCAAGTTCTATTAGACTTAGAAGGCAGCAATATCACTATGTTTATTCTCATTGTTTCAAATTTTGTAATAAGGAATAGACATGCAAAATGAACTTGTTGATCTCCTTTTAATGATCCTCGGGTCTAGTTAGGACTCCTCTTCAGCCTACTTTTTTTTAATCCCCTAAGCTTATTTTTTTGCTCCAAGACAGAGTAAACCTTGAGATCCTCGATTTGATTCCTCTAGTCTTCGGTCTAGTGTTTGGTGTCTTTGGTACTCTTGACTACCCCAATGGCTGCATGGTCCAAAGGCAAGTGGTGGTCTTGGTTATAGTGATTCTGGCTTTTGGATCCCTAGCAGTACTGGTACATTTAGTGTAGTTTCATCCAAGTTTCCATTCTGCACCTTCAAGTACCAAGGTAAATTTTAATTATTCTTGTTCCTAACATTATCCTTCATATTACCTTTCATTAGCCTCCACACTACTAACCTTACATCTCCATTTGCAATGCCTCTTTTGGACTATGAACCTGAGATTTCTGTATCCTTCTCTCGTGTGAATGAGATAGTTCAAACAACCACTCATGGCAATCATAGTTCAACATGGTGGCAAAGCCAAGGAAGATCTTGGGTTATAGTGGCAAAGAAATAGCAGTACATTATACAAGGATTGATGGGTACGCGAGAGGATAACAGTTAAGCATTCATGACACGATGACTCTACAGAGGGCTAACGTCAAGATTAATCACTCAGACAACCAAGCATCGGGTCCAATTCACTGAGCCTCATCTTCCTCTTTACGAGGACCTCCTTCTTCTTCCTCACTTGGTGTCTCTGGCTGCAAGATTCATGCAGAGGTTTGGGGAAAGGATTAGAAGCTTCATGGGTGCCTACTGCTGACGACCCTCTAGGGCCATATGAGAAAAAAATATTTGTGATATCACATCTATGGTAGGGATAACAAATTGTATGAATCCATTATACTCCATGTTCAGAAGGAACTTTTTAAATTCGTAAGCATGATAGACTTGGTTGGCACCGATCTGCAATGCATTTTAGTAGTGATACAACAAATTCGCATTCTGTTCATCTTGTTCTTGTAGCAGCCTATCTAGTCTATTGATTTAGCATAAGTTCTTTGCAATAGAGTGTCGATAATAGAATTTGAGGGTACGACGATGATGCCTACACTGGTGATAAGTCTATTCTGGTCTTCCCTGTGTCTTGTGATGGATGAGTTACCACCCTTGGCCGAGTATAGAAGAACCAACAAAACAATATCGGGTCTGCATAATTGCAGATTGAGTTGTACACATGCCAATCATATATCAAGGATGACAAACTCCAGGAGGGACTGTTGAAGATAGAGACTCACTGAAAGTGTTTTGAGGGCTGAGAGAGAGAGGATTGTCAAAATTGTGCCAAATCAAATCAAGGAGGCATAATTGATAAGATAAAATGATTCAAGGGTCAAGCTGGAGTCCAAAATTTCACAGTTTACCCATCATTTTGATCATTTACACACAAAACCCACCTTTTTAGATTTATGTCCATGAGCCATGATTTTTTATTTACTCCATATTTCTACAAGTTGAGTAATGCTTGAGCTTAAGCATTCTAAACCTCTAGAATCTTATAAAGATTTGTCTCTTAATTTGGAGGTCAAATGAGGAAATAGGACCCATTTTTAACTAAGGCAGACATAAGAGTGTAAATAAGATCACTTTTTTAAAGTCCTACAAAAATAAACTCTGACTCACCCGGTAAGTTTTTTCTTGCTCATTCTTTCGTTCTCTAATACAAGAGTGAGTTGAGTTTCTGGGATCTCTCTTGCTTGCGAGTGAAGCTCGTGTCCATGCGGATTCTTGCTTGTTCATGTGCTTGTTGCTCCTCTTGAGCGTGTGTCCAAAGCATGGTGAAGGTAGTCATACCACTGACTCATCTTTTTGTTTTAAGATTTATGGGGGAGGATATATCACTTGATCTTACTGCATAATTGTTCAAACTTTTCTAAATGCTTGAGTCATTAATTTGATGTCATAGTTTTATGTGCATTATGCGGAACTTAGTTGCTCATTGCCCTAAATACCAAGGTTCTACTCATTATCTTTCTGTATGAAAATAATGGGGGACCTACTTTGGAGGACAAACACTACACAAAGAGACCCCCGCCCCATATTCAGATAGAATCGATAATTTGAAATTAAGTAGGGTGTGGGAAAAATAATATTCTACACGCATATTGGGTACTAGAAAAAATAAGACAGAAATTTTTGAAATCAATCACCTCCAATTTCAAGGCCATTACATGTTGTACATCGTCAATGACGATCGTCTTCCTCTCCATTTAAGACTGCTTATAGCCATCAAGCAATATTTAATTGAAAAAGGATGCCCATTGGAACTCCATAAGGGAGTGTTTAGTAGAGAACTATTACTTGCTTGGTTTTAGTTGTTGAGGTTCACTTTTTTTCATGTACCTTGTGTATGATGGATGAGTCATTCATTATTAGGATTGACGAATCAAATGAGTGCAACGTTTCATGAACATACTGATTTTTTCCCTAGCAAGGCTATACAAAAGCATGAATACACTTTAAACACAAGTTTCTTCATCAAAAAAATTATGTGCACATAATCACGAGGACTGGATACAGTGGAAATCTTGATGTTGTTGCCTTTCCATGGTGTGAAAACCCCTTTAACAACTTGAAAATTTGATGCCGTAGTTATTGATTGGTGCGAAAGATCTTTGATAGATTGAAACTGTACAGTTGGTGTATGAGTGAATGTCATTTCACTTTGGTTTATGGATGAATGAAAAAAAAAGAAAGAAGTGTTATGCCATTTCACTTGGTTTATGGATGAATGTACAACGAGAAGTGTTATGTCATTTCACCGGGTTTATGGAAGTGTTTATGGTAGCTGTGAATACCTCACCGGGTTTATGGATGAATGTATAAAAAGAAGTGCTATGTCCTTTCACTTGGTTTATGGATGAATGTACAAAAAGGAAGTGTTATGTCGTTGCAGGAATGATCTATTGTTTCTCCATTAATGCAAACTTCTCTCTTTTCTGAATTGGTGATCTTAATTGTATGTAATGCAAATTTCTCTCTTTTCTGAATTGGTGATCTTAATTGTATGTAATCATCTTTAACTCCTTTACTCTTATTTGGGCTATCTTCTGTGAAATTTTACATACTATGTATCCAAAACTTTCTCATCTTCTAGACATTTTGAATACCTATCTTTTCTCAAAATTGCATGTAATTTTACCAAAATTCCTAAGTGAAGGGCTATAATATGAACGAACCGCAAGATTTATTCCTCACCTATACAAGATCATGCCAGCAAACAGCTTTAGGACTTGATCTTCTAGCCTTGAAGCCGACCTCTATTGAATAAAAGGGATTTCGTGGGTACTTCGGCCGTTGCATATGCACAGTTGCATATTTCAAGCATACAGAAGAGTCGGGGCAAACTCCAATATTGCAAAGTAAATAAATAACAAACAAAGATATTCAAAGGAAACCGACGACAAAGCCAAAGATAAATTTGGTGGTGATTTTCCAGTTCCCCTCCAATCGCTCACCCAATCCAAACACAAAGCTTAACTCTAAATGAGCATCTCGATCTCCATGAAGATGACAAGGTTCAGATCTGACAGGAAATTACTACTTTACAATCAGTTTTCTGTCTTCTCATTGCTCGGGTTAAACCACATCATAGAAAGGTAGTAGTCTGTGTAAGCTTCATGCGGATGGTCAGTTTCATATCCGGCTCTCATGCAGTGTATTTATTACATATGTATAGGCTTCATTTTGTCCTTTGAGAAAGCCTGCGTAGTCTTCATGTATTTCGTAAACTTCAGAAGCACCTTTCATGCGCAGTAACGCATTTCGCCCGTTAAACGAGAGTTCTTGTTGTTGGTTGATTTCATATTCAGCTCCCGTGCATTGTATTATATTTGTAAGTTTGGCGACAAACGAAGAAAATTAAGGCGTGCCCAAGCTGACGGAAACAGATAAGGTTTCACCAAATGAGGGGAAATGAGCAAACATGTTTCGCCCAATTCTTTACAGGAACACAAACTTGAGCACGTGTTGGGTGAAAGTTATGATCAAATATCTCAAATTCAGATGCATCCATTTTATTTGAATTCGTTAATCATGACTAACAACCTTTTAAACCGAACAGCAGTTTAATCGGACAATATTTTCCTGCTGAAACTATTCATGCGAGATCGCTACGCTAAACCGTCTGCATGGAGCCAGTAATAAGACAATAAGATGCATTTTTCACATAAAAAGTGGATAATCACATCGGCTAAAATGGACAGATATACAGGAATGTGTACAAAATGACGAAAGATTTTTTGGTAAGACTGTTCATAGGACATGCTATGTCATATGCAAGTTTTCAGAACTCCTGGAGCACCTGAATTTGAATCCGTTCTTGCAATCCGCACTGAGCTAAGAAAGCCAGATGTAGTTGAATTGTTTCAACCATAGGAAATGCAGAAAGCGGACTTGAAAGCATTTTTTTGAGCAATGTATAAAAGTGAATGCACTTACGGGGTACAATCTTCCACAATCAGAAACCGACAGGTTGCATCTCGAAACAGGTGACAACGATCATCACAAAGGGGTCAAATGTTACCCTTGACATGATGAAAGATTGAGGATACCCTTCTCCGTAATCTTTGTTGCATGTCCTTCGACTTTGAAGCTTTGTTGATTTTCCGTTTGTTCTTTGACAAGAGGCTGGAATAAGAACAAAGCGGAAGATTGCTCATACATCTTTTCCGCTTGGATTTTGCAGCAAGATGCTTCCTTGTCGTCGACACAAGCTTTGGGGAGAACATGTAGTCAACTCTGGTGGCTTTGGCGAACTGGTAAAAGGCGTCTGTAAACGAATCACAGTTTGTTAATCTCCAGTGATAATTAAGTAAAAGCCTCGCTGCGAACAATCAAGATTATCAACACTTATACAGAGGTAAAAGTGGTTAAGAGTGGATGGATAAACGAATTTATTGATCAAAACCTAGTACATAAAACTACCTCGGTAGCTGTGAATACCTCACCGGGTCCAACAGATCGCCTGATTTATCAAAGATCGTCTGCAGATATCAGGCGATCGAAAAGCGACACCTTCCAAGCTTCCCGCTGTGAAGTGACAATTGCTACACTATTCAATGTCCTCCACTTCGACAGTATCTTAGTTGCTAATAATACCGCACATCATATTTTTATTTGAAAAGTGAAAGGCATTCTCTTTCTTTAGGGAGACCAAATGTGGCGCAGTAATGCATAGCTGATGAGCATTCTTGTTCTTGTCGGGAATACTGCCGTGTCGTATGGAAAGTCTTGATGGAAGAGAACATGTGCGACGCTACACTTCCCTGCACTATCAAATATTCCGGATCCATACCTTGTGAAGTTAAACTTACGTTGATCGAATTAAGGATGTGCAGCAAGAAGTAATGGCTAAATCTAGACCTTTTCCTGTTCTGTTAGGTTTTGACCATTACCTATATCATCAGACCTGATTGCCACGCAACATCGGTGTCGCTTCATCTAGTTACAACAAAGCGAGGCTCAAACCACGAATCCACGATACCTAGTCAAACTGTGAATGGTACTCCTAAGTAGACTCCCATGGACGACATACAAGAAATGTTTGAGCAACAGTAGAAATCAATCATAAGAGAAGATATTGAATAGAAGGCTATATTCCTTTCTGAATGGACGTTCCAGACCGTCCTACACAAAGTGTATCGATTCCCCCTGACCAAGCCCATTTACTACTGCTCTAATCCCCCAATGCAATTTGCTCATCTGAAATGTTTCAGGCATGGTGGAACAGTGATGAAAGGGTAGTGTCCTACCTTCGAAAGTAACAAGACGGTAACGAGAACCCACACGAAGGGGCGCATCCGCGGGCAAAAGGGTTGGAGTGCGATGATGCACAGCTGATGAACGTCGAGAAACGGGACTGCTGTGCGCTTCCGATAGTCGTGTCGTTCTTCCCGCGGTTGCTGTCATTAATGACGGTGATGAAGGGGGGCTCAGTTTCGCAACGTAGAACCCAGGATTCCTCGACATCACCTGATGAGCTGTGACCGTGTCTCCAGCCACAAATTCATGCCGACCGCTCGGATACTCCAGCACAGCTGCCTTAGAGGCTGCCCCTCCAATTCCATGCATGCAGTTTCCCATAACTTAATAAGCACCTAGGACGTTGTACGACTGAGGATGCGCCCTCAATCCTTAAACTTTCCGTCTTGTGCTAGTAACGAAGTTCCAGATGGTCAGACTAATGAGCAACAAAAGATAGGCCGCCTGACGGTTTTCAATACGAAACTTATGTTCGTGCGTTGAAACTTGAAGCAAAGGGCATGTTTAAGCAGACTTCCTTCTCTGTCAAAGGTTGGAACGTAATCCCTTAACAGGAGAGGAATCTGCAACAGTCCTGCTTAATGTTTGCGTACGAAGCGCGCAAATGACTATCCCTATAATGTGCCGTGTCTCTTTTCTTTTCCTCAAGAACACAGAGGTATGGCGGGCTATGGTTGGCGTGGGCCCTGCAGGTAATGACGGCCTTCATCTGCTCGCTTCGTCCGAGCCGGTCAATGGCAGCTTCGAAGAAGTAAAGAACAAATTAACAGTATCCTACGGGGCTTCCCCACCTCGAATTTTTTAAAAAGGATGAGACATTTCTCAAAGCGAGAGTCAAGTCAGTTAGCCGCCATCATCCTGGCCCAACTCTGGACAACATGCCGGATTAAAATTATGCTTATTCTTCACGAACAAACATGGTTACTGTCAAAGCACAGATGATTAATTACTAAGCGTGAAGATTTTCAGCATCAATATGGAAAATAAAGATCCAACGACCCATCCAACCATCATATCTATATGCTGACATTCGGAAGTCGCGATGGAGACTTCTCCAGGGTCCGGATAGTCACAAAATTTATATTTGCATTCATCGCTAGCACTCGGGATGTAAGCAGTAGCTTGTAAGCATGTCCATCGGCGATGGCGCTCTAGGACACGGTTCCGGATTCGACATCGATGATGAAATAGCGAATTCCACCTTCAAGATCATCACATTCAATGGCATCTCCTTCACCTTCAGGATCACATTCAATGGCATCTCCTTTACCTTTCTTACTCGACAGGAAAAGTACTTGCTGCACAGGTGTAGATCACGAGATTATATTATTTTATGACTGAATCTGGCTCCAACAGCTTGCTTTTCTCACCAAACTCTAAACTATATGTACAGCGATGGTAGACTGTAGTCCGTAGTTTAACTATTCCCTTCAGTACATTTCTGTAACAGGTCATGAGCTGCACTTTTCTCGATCATTGGAATAGGCATTTGAGTCGCATACATATCACGATTGACAACTCCAGATTATAACCGGGGAAACTCCATTTCGATCACTGCATAAGGCACTCTGGGCGCATGCATATTATAATCGACAAGTCAGTGAGTCATTGGATTCTGCATGCACACATATTGTGATTGTGAAAGTCACTCAAGTTTTCACTTGTACAATTGTACTTTCAAAGTTAAAGCTTGAGGGAGTAGGCACCTGCCAAACCTAAAAAAAAAAAGTTTTCGTAAACAATTCATATACCTTAGTTTTTTCAACCCTTGCCCCTTGAGAGAGGGTGGGTTCAACCCTTGTAATTGTCTAGGTTGCATCATTCATTATTCGACAATTCCTTTATTCATGAATAATTACGGAATTTTGCGGTAAGCCCTTATTATTCGACCAAATTATTCGGTGCCATATCAGTTTATTCGGACATGCCCGAATCATTTTTTCATGGGAATTTGATACTTTTCAATCGAAAATGATTTCGATCGAAATAATTTTCGATCGAAAACTTTTTCGATCGAAAAAAATTCGATCAAATGATATTTTATAAAAGAATAGAACTCTACTCATTTTTATAAGAGCTACTTTGTTCTTTACGAAATTAAAGTGTCGTAGAGAGAAGAAGGTATAAATTTTTGCTATAAATATTAATTAATTTAAACTATTGTGATTGTTTTACTCAACATTGATTCTTACGTCACAATAGTATATCTATGTGAATTTAAAATATATTATGATTGATTCTTAATCATTTTTCATAAAACCTACTTTGTTCTTTACGAACTTCAAGTTTCTTAGAGAGAAGAAGGTATAAATTTTTGTTATAAATATTAAATAATTTAAACTATTGTGATTGTTTGACTCAATATTGATTCTTACTTCACAATAATATGTGTAAATGTATGTGCATATGATTGGGAATTTAGAATCTAGTGTGATTTTCTTATACAACATTTATTCTTACTTCACAATAGTTTGTGTAAGTGTATGTGCATATGATTTAGAAATTTAAAATCTATTGTGATACATTAAATTTGTTATTGAAAGATGTAGGTAGATTATGTTTGCCTCAACATTGATGGTTACTTAATAATGTATATGTATGTGTGTATATGAGTATGTGTATGCACATGAGTGTATAAAATTTTTAGTATAGGTAATAATGTGGCATGATGCTCTAATCCAGATAGTGATATATGGGTACATTTTGCAAGTTATGCAAATAAATGTAAATCTCAAGGTATCACATAAAAAAGATTCAAAACGTGAGTAGTTCACAGCACTTTCAAAGTAGCTCAAGTGTAGAGCAAGAACGAGTAGATGCATGGATGATAGTATAGGATCATCAGGATATTTCTACTCAAGTCTCTCGAATTATCTTTGAGAATAACCAAGATACATGTACTCCATTTTCTCCAACTGCATCAAAAAAGAGTGGACTTGGTGAATGTAGTAAAAATGGTGGATCTAGTACTCTGTCACCATGCTTTGTCCGTAATAAATCACAAAATACTATACCTATAAATTTTGAAAAGCAAGATTATCTCGAGCTTTATCTTAAATGGACTCAAGCATTCTTAGCATGTTGGATTCCTTTCAATGTTATTCGTAATTCCATTTTCAAAGATGTTTTTATATCAACTACATGAAAAGGATTCACCATGCCAGATTATAATAAAATGCGAACAAAGTATGTAGATAAAGTGAAAAAGAGTACTAAAGCTAGTTTAAAGCAAACAATACTTGATTATGTACCCATATATGGATGTACAATAGCATTGGATGGATGGACAAGTTGTGAAAAGAAACCATTGATTAATGTCATGGTTATATGTCCAAAAGGAAACATGTTTTTAGAAGCTATTGATATTTCTCTTAAAGAGAAAAGTTCAGCTTTTCTTGTAAAGGTATATGAACATGCTATATCGCGCATGGGTGGTCCGAAGAATGTGACTGTGATAGTGATGGATAATGCCTCTAAATTTAGAAGTGATGGAATTACAATTCAAAACAAGTATGAAGGCATTACTTCGGTTCCATGTGTAGCTCATACATTAAATTTATTATTGAAAGATATAGGTAGATTATCTTTCATTAAACAAGCTTATTAGATGCAAATCATGTGGTCAAAATTATCAAAGAGTCTCAATTTTCATATTTGCTCTTTCGATCAAAATCTGCCAATAAAGCACTTCAGATTTTTGAGCCACACCATTTGCAATTGCCTATATTGTGCTCAGTGGATTATTGGAAGTGTTAGACTGCCAGAATATTATTTAGAAGATTAATTATAATTACGAAAGTTGTGCACTGAAAGGCTGCCACGCAAACGCTGTAACGTTTTCCTGGTTAATAGAAGCAATGTGGGAGAAGAAACGACAGACGCATCGCCGGACTGTCTTGTCTGGGCGATCGGCTGGAGTTGATTTTGTCGCAAATTATTCAAACTGTGGTGTCGTCTGTGTTGTTAAAGATTCAGTATTGAATGAATAGGGTACTGTGTTAATATTCCCTTACGTCGTGAATGAGGCATGATTATAACAATAATAACAAATGAATAGTAGAAATTCTGCGCACGTGGTTATGGTGATGGTTAAGAAGTTGTTTTGTGCAGGAAGTCGTAATTGAATCTGTGATAATAGTTAGAAGTTAAGTAGTGATTGGGAAAATACATAAAGGGCCTTTGTATTACAGACCCATGACCATCCCAAGAACCCATGTATAAATTGGTTAATAATTTAGATTAATCACAAAGATTAACACTGGCACCGACCATGGGGCGTGGAGTAGCTAGTCAGCGCATAGACTAAGATTTGAGAAAGAATCCAATGATATACGCCTGTAACACGTTCCGGAGAATCTTACCCAACGTACAAAAGGGATTAGCATCCGTGGAAAATTCCTAGCGCATTGGGAACACCTCCGGGTAGTAGTGGTGACCGACAATCGTCAAAAGGAAAGCGAGAAATCTGGGCTAGTGGAGTACCACCTCAGCATTTTCTTGTGCAAGGATTACAGGGTATACCAGAAGTGCAACCAACCCCATCTATGGAAAGTAAGGTTGATAAAGTAAGCAATGGCTCCAGTGACAGTGTGGAAATTGCCGATAGCAATTTGTGGAATTCCGGTGGAACTTTGGATAATTCCGGGGTTGGTTTGCAGAATTTTGGTGAAATTTCTACTCTGGGTTCTGATTTTGAGGGAACTAGTGTATTGACTTTTGGTGAAAAGCTCACTTCAGAAGTCCACTACGATGAAGGGCAATTGGGTGTAGGCGTGTGGGAATGACTTAACAATATCCGATTACTAGAGAACGTGCAAGATGACGGGACAACATAGCAGCAATTAGGTTTAACTGGTTCAAATCATTCGGCAGTAACATTTCCTCTTGGGTTAAACACCATTAGTGGTTCTCAACAGCAACATCATCAGCAATAACAATAGAAAGAGCAATAGCAGCAGTAGGCCATACCACCATGACCGGTACCCACTGGAGTTACGTATACAAAATTTGGAGGATTCCGCGGTGATGACCCGGATGCACATGTGAGAACTCTTGGAATCAATTATGTAGTACTCAACTATCCAGCGGATCCGGCATATATGGCTATAGTGTTCCAATCTACGCTGGTTAATGAGGTTGCCAGGTGGTTAGTTGAATATGATATTAATCATTTGGATCAATACAACAATGTTAAGGATGCATTCTTACAATGATTTCGGTTGAAGAAAAATGCGGCTGAGATCTTTGACTATCTGCAAAACAATAGACAAAAACCACACCAGAATGTGCAGGAGTATGAAAATTTATTTCGTACTCATCTACCGCAACTATCGTCGTTGCATGCTAATCTACCCGATGATGTGATTACCCAATGATTTATTAATGGATTAAACCCTCAACTCAAACAAGTAATGATCATATGATGTGTGGGTGGTATGACTCTGGATGCGGTCATAGCCACGGCATTACAGTTGGAACATAAAGTGGGTAGGTTCCCTGAAGATTTGGACTGGTTGAAGGCGACCAGGGGTACGAGTGAGGATCCCTTAAAACAAGTGTATTGCACAAAATGTAAGAATCGGGGACATACTGCTTCTCCTTGTGCACTTAATCAAATGTACTGTGCTATTTGTAATACGGTGAGTCACTCCACCGAAACGTGTCCATATAATGCTAAAGTATAGGCCAGAACAACCATAAATGCTATACTACAGGAGCTGGGACAACAAGCTACTCACTATGTACCACCGCAATTGAGAAATACTTCTTACCAAAGTTATAAAACTTACAGGGGACTGCAAACAAGCGATTTCGGTTAGACCTAGTGGAACTTCAGTCAATCGGGTGAAGGCACATCTCTTCCATCACCTAGATGCCATTTCTGTGGTGAGATTGGACATATCGGCAGATATTGTAAATGTTAGATATGCTCAATACTCCACCCTCATGTGACCACAAATGATCCATGGTGCTCTAAGTTGTAAGGCCCCCATTATGAGGAGAAGCCATTATGAGAGCCCGGACATTTGTGGAACCCTAACTTCCAAGTTAGATGAGGTCTATGTGTGACCGTTGATGGTTATAGATGATCTTTGTGAGCCTAGCCGTCAGGTTAGGTAGGGCATAAACTTCCAGGCCATTGGGTTATCATTTAAGGTGAAAATAAAGGCCCTGTGGCGTCGCGCGGTTTCCCCATAGAACCTTAATGGGGGGAGTGCAGAGGGGGGCTTGCCCCCTTCTGCGGGGTCCGGGGGGCCTATCCCCCTGGCCCGTAGGGCCGAGACGGTAGGACTTCTGGTCGTGGAGATATTGTCGGATCATATATTTTACCGACTAATTTGTATCTCCCGACTATGTTTATCTATACCAAACCGCCTTGTAAAAGCTATATAAGCACAGCCCAGGTTGAGCTTTATATAGCATTGCGCACTAGTAAGCCCTTCATCTAGAGTCTGTCTAGATCGCCATCTAAGCTCCACAGTGGGAGCGCACGGGTGGACAGCACCATCATTGTAACTGCATTATGCTTTGCAATCTGAGAATTTGAGTTCTCTACCTCTCAGTCTGCGTCTATCTTTGTCTGCGTTTTTCTCTCAACTCTGTCTACAGGTCTATTCTGCTGTGCTGTTATTTTCTTACAGTAAAGAGGTGGCCGAATATGATAAACGAAGAAAAGAATGACAGCATCCAATGGCCAACATGGTATATATTTCACCAGTGGATACTCAAGCGACAGTAATCCAAACACAGTTCGGTAAGAAATTACAACTCACTGCTGAGATTTTTGAGCCTGGTATTCGAGAGCAGCAGCGAGTTTTTACCAAGGCCAGTGCCTGGGCCAGTCAAGAACCAACAATTTTTCCCGATCTAGTACCTGTGGTTTAGCAGACAACACCGAATCTACCACCGGAAGAACCGAGTCTGGTGAATGGGTCACCGGAGAGCCCATTGAATTCAGTATCGGGTATGTTGAATTATGACTTTTTGTGGAATATTCTATTGTAGGCATCTATTACAATACCGTTGGGGCAATTGTTAGCCTTGATTCCGGGTGTACGAGTCTATCCAGGATCTTCATGTACACCTGCTATGACCACTATTAGTCCAAAAACTGATTCTACGGTGGACCATGTTGTTCCTTTAATTACGATATGGTATAAAAACCACAAAATTACTCAAATGTTAATTGATGGAGGCTCTGGTGTGAATATTGCTACGGCTGCACTTTGTAAAAGATTAGGATGGACTGAGATCGAACCTGTTCAGTTTTTTGTGAGAATGGCAGATCAATCACGTGTATATCCAGTGGGTTTAGTACGTGATATACCCATTACTCTTCATGGAGTGGTGTTCAAAATGACTTTTGTTGTTCTAGAATTACCTAACTCAAGTCTAGGCTACAAATTGCTGTTCGGGAGGCCATGGTTGAAACAAGCCAAAGTATTGCAGGACTGGACTGCACACAAACTTATTTTCAGAAGTAATCATCGGAAATATGTAGTACCGTTGGATGAGATGAAGCTGTGCAACCTCCATGCCTGAACCTACGTAGCTGAACGTGTGCATATGTTGGATGGACTTTTAGATGATGAAGAAGAACCTTTTCTCAATGCTAACCATGATTTGCTTGCCTTGGCTACAATCGACTTACAAGCACTTGCAGATAATTGGAACCCAATCGTTTGTTCGGTAGTTTCAATTATAGAAGAAGGGGACCCAATTATGGATCAAGCTTTGAATGCCCAGAATTTCCACCATTTATTCCAGTTATCTGAGGATATATCCATGCCACTTAGGTGCGTATGGCTGAAATGGATATATGAAAGACTGCGTTTATTACAAATTGGGGTGTATATGCGTGTATGGTGATGTGGTTCGGTCTTCACAATGCTCCTAGTACCTTCCAATGATGCATGAAAGAAATTTTTTCCCCCTACTTAACCACCTTTATGCGGGTGTATCTGGACGATTTTTCCTTATCGGGTGACATATCGACTCACCTCTATCACCTACGGTGCTGCTTCTCTAAGTGTCGAGAGTTTCTTTTGTGCTTAAATCCCAACAAGTCGATCTTTTTGGTTTCATGTGGCAAGTTGCCTGGTCATATTATTTCACAGCAAGGCATTCAAGTGGATCCAGATAAAGTGTAGGACGTTGCATACACCTGTCCCTATGACACCAAAAGAAGTTATGAGATTCTTGGGCCAGATATGCTGGCATGGTTGGCATCTACAGTGGCTCGCACATTTAGCCATACCCCTGAATCGGTTGATCACTAGCACTCCCCGAAAATTCGTGTGGACTAAGGAGTGTCAAATTGCCTTTGGTCGACTGAAAACACTCTTAACCCAGGCTCCTATACTGCAAGCACCAAACTGATAGCTTCCGTTCCATGTCTTTGTGGATGTATCGGACAATGCCATCCGTAGCGTGCTCATGCAACAACAGCATAAGTGGTTTCGTCCTGTCTATTATGCTAGTCGACAATTAGCTACTACTGAACGGAATTATTCCATCACTGAGCGCGAATGTCTGGGCTTGGTTTATTCAGTGACGAAATTTCAGCACTAGTTGCTGGGATGCCAATTTACCTTTCATGTGGATCATGCTGCTCTGGTTTATCTTGTCTACTAGCAACATTTAGGGGGCGGATTAGCCAGGTGGGTGTTGTTACTACAAGAATTTGATTATGTGGTTGTACATTTTCTAGGGTCAGCACATGCACTGGCTGATTTCTTATCTCGGCTTGATTCCGGTGAGCTTCTCGATGGAATTGATGATACTACTCTTGCTATCTATGCGACTGATTTGGTCCAGGATGATTGTCAAGAGCTCCTGGTAGCACCTTCATATTATGATACTCTTCTGACCTTTCTCACCAGTGGGAGCCCCCCGACTCATACTTCTACTTTGGCTCGCCATAAATTGGTAATGTATAGTTGACAGTTTTGGATCATTGTAGGACAGTTGTATTACATGGACCTCTGGTGCCCTATTACGGTGTATCCCACCCCATGAAGTTCCTTCGGTTATTGACATGGCCCATCCTACTCCTTCCAATGGTCATTTTTCGATCGATCTCACTTATCGGAAAATTCTACAAAGTGGCTTATGGTGGCCCACTATGCCACGTGATATTGTTGCTTATGTCAAAACCTATGATGCTTGCCAACGATCGGGATAGCCTTTACAATGACATCATTTTCCAGTGCAACTTGTCGCTCCCCTTGAACCTTTTCAAAAGTGGGGCTTGGATTTCATTGGTCCCATTACACCTCCGGCTACGATTACTAATCGTCGATATATACTTAGTTGTATGGATTATGCTACTCGGTGGGCAGAAACATGGGCTTTACGGTCCGCAGCTGCGTCAGTGGTGGTCAAATGTTTGATGACTGATGTTTTCCCTCGGATCGATCTTCCCTTAGAGATTGTTTTGGACCAGGGCACACATTTTGTTAATTCCTTAATGCACACGCTTACCCACACCCTACAGATTGTTCATAAAATATTATCCTCGTGCCAATGGTCTTGCTGAAAGTACCAATAAAACCCTACTTAACATGCTCAAGAAACTAGTTCTGGAATGTCCGGAGCATTCGGATCAATTCCTTCTTGGGTCATGTGGGCATACCATACTACTTATAAAGTGGCTACAAGGAATACGCCTTTCAAATTGATATATGGGTTGGAGGCCATTGCACCCATGGAGTTGGTGGTACCGAGCCTCAGGGTGGTAGTGGATCATAAGCTCTTGCGGGAGGAATCCTTTCCTTTCCGGTTGGATGTGTTGTAGTCCTTGGACGAACAACGCTTGGAAAGTTTTCTAATGCTACAAGAATTACAACTGCAATAAGCCCACACACATGGTCAATTTCTTTGCACTCCTGCTTTTATCAAAGGACAATTAGTTTTGTTATATAATGCTAAATCTAATCATTCAGCGAGCAAGTTCAAACTTCGGTGGTTTGGTCCTTATCGTATTGAAGATCAGGTTGGACCCGCTATGTTTTGGTTATCCACTCTAACTGGTACTCTTCTACCTAAATCCATAAATGGATCGAAACTTCATCCGTATAATGCCACACCTTCCTCATCTTGATTATGTATGGGTATTTTTTTCTCCAGCCGGTTTATGTCACTGTTCTTGTCTGCCTTCTCTTTCCATTCCGTGCTTCCGGTTGACCATCTGACTATAAAGTTCTCGTTTTATCACATAACCATGATTAGCCGCCGCACTCATTGTTGGGAATTCTGTTAATGTGTGCATGTCGTCATTATGCATGCATATTCCCAATAACTGGTGATGATTATGTTTTCTTCACGCGCTTCCATTCAGTGTTTTTACTTAATCACATTCTTCTCCCGTTCTCCCGCTATTGTGTTTTTGCGCTCTGAGTGCTCTGTGTTCTCATCTGCATTCGTGCTGTCTTGCTCGCCATGGAAGCTTTAGCTAATATCGCTACCTTCCGTGCTGGCCTCGCTCCTGAGTTGAGCGAGTTTTTGCGAACTCGTGGGCTTTTAGCATTCGCCGAACTGCCATGGCATTCGATCGAATGTCACCCCTTCTTTGCACAGATCATCTCTGCCATAGCTGATACTCCCGCTACCAAAACTTGTTGGCCACTCACTTGTATTAACCCATGCATTGTTGTCACCTTAAACACCATCGCTGAGGGATTCCATCTCCCTCACGAAGGTAGTGTAGACGTGCCCCTTCTTCCTATGACTCCCATGAAGCAGCTCTTTCCGCGTCAATCATCCAATAAATTCACGATTCTGTGTCATCCTGAACCGGAGTGCTCAGCCCTACAGTTTTTGGTGGCTACACTCAACCTCCAAAAATGCACTTATGGGATTTCACGACCCTTTTACTCCATGATCGATGCCGCTGCACGAGAAGCGGTTAATTGGGCTCTCTTCTTTTTTCGATGAATTCACCGCGAATGTCAGGTGGTTTCTAGATAGATGGCGAAGGGCGACATCCCTCAGATCCGATTACCTCATTTGCTGACATTCCTTCTCCTGGTGATTCAACAAGTGTAGCCTCCTCCCATGGATGCCCTTCTCTTTCAAAAAGAATCCTTGCAGGTAATAGAGGTTGAAGATAGTGATGAGCTCTTACAGTCTTTCCGGGGAAAGCATCGCAAAATAAGTCCCTCCCAGAGCCAAGTTCAGACGTCCTCAACCGTTCAGTTGCAGGATATGGCCTCTTCCGCACAGCTCCTCTGTGCTCCACCATCTCCTAAGGATCAATCCGCTCCAGACACTATAATGGAAGATGTCCATCCCAGTGATATGGTCCTGTAGCCACAACCTCATTCACAGGAGTAAGCGCCCGGCCATGTCATGGAGGTTGTACAACTCACGGAGAAAGCACACACCAAGGAAGTGATTGTGCAACCGGATATCCAGCCTATTACGGTAACAACTCTTCCCTGCCATCTTCACCCAAAAATCCACATCTTCCCCTTTCTACATCAAAGGTGCCCTTGCCGCCTAGCCCTCCTCCGCCGTGCCATTCAGCAGCCCGTCCTCTCCCTTCCTCTCCCAATTACTCGCCTCCTTCGTCTTCCACCACAGTTTCAACTAATCCCTCTCGACCAATCTCAACCTCCATTGTTCGTGACTCATTGGCTCAATTAGCCCAGATAGGTAATTACCTTATTCACCTTTCCAACAATCTCCCTCACCACCTACAAGTCGCCCATCAATCCCTACAAATGGAGTATCAATCCAAGGTGGATCTCCTTGAAGTGGACATCACACCACTCCAGGAAGAGGTGCTAGCAGCGAAAGCAGAAGCAAGCTCATTACAAAAATAGTTTCAAATTCTCCAAGAACAGTTGAACAAGAAGGATGCGATCATTGTAGCTCGCGATGATGAGATCAAACAACTGACTCAGACAGTGACTGATAAGGAGGATGCACTGAAGGCCTAGGGTGATCTGCTAGAGACAACGCACCTTCAACTTCTTACGGTCGAGCAGAAGGGTCAAGAGATGGCTGGGCAAGCATTACAAGCAGAAACAGGATTCAAGAAAGTCATAGAAGAACTTTTCCAGAAAAGTCGATCCTTGGAAGAGGAAATAGGTCAAAATCTTAAGCTGAAGAAGGATGTTGAAGCCATCCAGAAAGAAAGGTAGGATTTTCTCAAAACAATGCAGTATCAATCCCAAGAGCTTGAAAGACGGGAGAAACAACTTGGTATCCGGCAAGAGCAGTTATCTCACATCGATGCAGAGATTGCTGAAATGAAGTTAAGACGTGATGCTGAGCTCGCTAACGATTTTTACCTCCAAGAAGCTTTTTTGCAGAATCAAGCGGATGTATTACTCTCCCAAGTGATCGTTTCCAGCTTTGTGTGGACTGATGCACATCTGGTCAAACCCCAAATTTTGCGCGAAATGCTAGAATCCCTTAAGCAGAAAAACTCCGAGTACTTTTAAGTTAGTTAGAACCATGTATATTCAAGGAATTATCCCTGATTCTTAGCTTTTGTTATTACCCTGCTAGGTTCGAGTCCACCGTGTGTGCCAGTGTCAGGCCACCGGAAATATTATTTAGAAGATTAATTGTATCTACGAAAGTCGTGCACTGAAAGGGTGTCGTGCAAATGTTGTAACGTTTTCCTGGTTAATAGAAGCAATGTGGCAGAAGAAACAACAGAGGCATCGCCGAACTGTCTTGTTTGGGCGATCGGCTGGAGTTGATTCTATCGCATATTATTCAAACTGTGGTGTCATCTGTGTTGTTAAAGATTCGGTATTGAATGAATAAGATACTGTGTTAATATTCCATTACGTCGTGAATGAAGCACGATTTTAACAATAATAACAAATGAATAGTAGAAGTTCTGCACACATGGTAATGATGATGGTTAAGAAGTTGTTTTGTGCTGGAAGTTGTAATTGAATCTGTGGTAATAGCTAGAAGTTAATCAGTGATTGAGAAAATACATAAAGAGCCTCTGTATTACTAAACCATAACCATCCCAAAAACCCACGTATAGATTGGTTAATAATTTAGATTAATCACAAAGATTAACAGAAGTTAAGCCAGCTCTTGTAGAAATGATTGTTGATCAAAGATGGAGGCATGGCTAGAGAAGTATCCCTCTTATCGAGTTGCAGCATCCAAGTGTACTTCTCTAATACAATTACAAAATTTTTGGCGTAATCTTGAAAAAATTGTTGGTATCACTAAACATTTTGTGGAACTTTTATGAATGGTTGATACTTATAAATTTGTGATTGGAAAAGTTTATTGGATTATGTTAGAAGCTATTCAAAAAGTAAAATACTTTAATCAATTTTCATTACGAGAAAAAACACAGTTTGTATCATTAGCAGAGAAGAGATGGACGCAAATGCATATTCATTTGCATGGAACAACATTTGTTTTGGATCCAACATTTCAAGTCAATGATCAAGCATCAAACAAAGAAGTCATGGCAATCTTCAAAACCACATTTGAGTTATTACTTCCACGTACAGATGGTCGAGATGCATTCCACCAAAGAGTAGTGTATGTAAATCGAGAAGGATCTTTTGGAGATCTATGGCACATTGAAGCGATTCAAAAGCATCCACCTCCTAATTGTTGGAAAGAGTACGGAGGTGAAGTAGTGAAGTTGCAACATATATCTATGAGAGTGCTTTCAATAGCAGCTTCAAGTGGTAGTTGTGAACGGAATTGGAGTGCCTATGATTTTCTTCATTCAAAATGAAGAATTTGCTTAAGTGTATCACGTGCTAATGATTTGGTATATGTGTTTTGTAATATGCATTTGTTACATGCTCCAACCAAGATAGCTTCTACAGTAGCACAACAAACTTTTGGAGAACTTCACACTCATAAAAGTTTAACAAATGATTCATGGAGTGATCATGATTTAGATGTAGATCACAATGATGGTTCATACATGGAAGAAATAGATGACATGGTACTATCATAGATGATGATATTCAAAATGAAGAAAATGATGTAATATGAATACTATGATTATATTCAATTGCAAAATCGATAGTTTTACAATAGTCATGTCTATTTCTTACTTGTATACATTGATGAAAAACATTAAAAAATAAACCACTACGATGATTGTCTGACTCGCTACATCGATTCTTGTTTTCACAGTCGTATAGGGCACAGAAATAGATCTATTGAGATTGTTTGAATCGCCACCTTGATTCCTACTCTCTCAATAGTATAGGGAGTGTGTAGGGACTATTGTGATTGTCTGATTCTTTGACTCTTACTCTCACAATAGTCACTTAGATTCTGATGAGAATACTTAGTGTTGGTCACAAGGTGTATAGAAACTATTGTGATTGTTTGATTTTTTGACTCTTACTATCACAATGGTCACTTAGATTCTGATGAAAATACTTGGTGTAGTCACAAGGTGTATAGAAACTATTGTGATTTTCTGATTCTTTGACTCTTACTATCACAATAGTTATATATAGTTATGTGACAAAACTCATACATAGTATAATGAATGTATATGAACTATTATAAATGTCTGATTCCTTGACTCTTACATTCTTAATAGTTACAATGAGTCGAACATGTATACAATTGTTGATTAAAAGACACAAAACTAATTATATAAATAAAAATCAGGAATATTAAAGAGACATGTATGCGAATCATACAATATGCATGATACAATGAAAAAAACAATAAAATAAACAATAAATAAAAATTAAATCAATACCTCAATGATGCAGTGAAGGAAGCTCTCTATGATAATGAAGCACATGCAGAATGAGATTTTTGACTGAATGTAAAAATATATATTTTTTGCTAGAAATCGCTTTTGGATCGAAAGCACTTTCAATCGAAATGATTTTTGATCGAAAACCTTTGGATCGAAAGCATTTCAATCAAAAAAGTATCTATCTCTATTTTTTTAATGTTTATTTGGATAACCACAAATAAAACAAACATATTTGGTATTTTTTTATCGAATAAATGCAACCGAGGTAATTGTATTGTAGAATAAATTTCAAACTAATCTCTTGGTAATTGTGTTGTCTTCGAGCAGCTTACTAAGTTTTAACCCTTGTGTTCTAAGATACGGGGGTCGCATCGATATTATGCCCACCTTCACTTGTACAATTATTCTTTTTATTAATTCAAGCAAGAGAGAATAGGCTTTGAACGAGCTTTCTTAAGAAAAAAACTAAACAAATTAATAAACAAAATTACAGTGCATGCATCATAGTTGTAGGATTCCAAGTTTTAATAAACAAAACAAAATCCATGCATCAGACTTGATACGAAATCACGAACAAACGCCCTACACCTCTTAACTCAATTTATTGAATCATTTTCTTCCTCAAAAGGGGAGAAAGAAGAGAGCTCGTGAGGAGGAGCACACAGAGATTGAGGTAAGCAAAAAGAATCTTCTCCTATTTTTTCTATTACATAAAGGGAATGTACAAAATGACCTAATACAACCAATACAATATATAAAAAGCAATACATAAAGAAAACCCTAATGTTTGCAAACAGTGAGTTGTGTTGGAGTTCGAGGTCCATGGAAGCACACATACAACACAAGGAAGAAGAAGAAGCTTGGAGCACAACATAATGTTGAATGTATTACCAAGTGAAATGTACAAAGATAAGTGAACCATTAGGGTTATAGGTGTATATATGAGCGAGAGGTAAAAACCTCCTAAAGAGGGAAAAAAGTGCCCCAATAGTCCTTAGTGTGTTCACACACATCACTACCAAAATATATCAACAAATCCCTCCTAGGAATGATGTAGTGAGCAAGGATTTGGCACTCATTTATAAGGAAGTGCCAAGCTATGTGGAAATAGATCAATCCACAAAAATATGTGAGGCCAAATCTTTGCTAAAAGCTTCAAACATCTCCCTAGGCAAAGCCTTTGTAAAAAAGTCTTCAACATTATCATGTGTGGGAAAATATTCCAAAATGATCTCTCCAATAGAGAACCTCTCTGTGACATAATGATACTTGAATAGATTGAATTCCCAAATAATGGTGCACATGCCCTAAAGTTGACATCTCAAAAGAGGCATGCAAATCAGCCTTAAATTTAGCAATATGCTTCTCATTAGGAACAATGCGTACCATGTTATCAACACATACAACAACAATAAGAAGTACATTTGCACCCTTATATATGAGGTGCTCTGAGTTGGATTATTCTCAAACCCATGTGCAAGCAAGTAGGCATGTATCTTTTCATACCAAGCACGTTGTGCTTGCTTCAAACCATATAACACCTTCTTCAATCTGCACACTTTGATCCTTGTGTGGAGTACTGTGTGTGGCACTAGACCTCGGGTTTCTATAGCAAGGGTATCGTTGTAGAGCTCTCAAAAAGGAAAGTCTCTCATTGTGCATCACCATAGATATACTTCAGAGATGTCCAAAGCATGCATGCTAAACTACCAAACATCTGAGTCTACTACAAACATACACTACTCATGAGAAGATGGATCATGACTATAAACAATAGTATACACCCTTTATTCATTGTGCACAAGATGGCTCATGACTGTAAACAATAGTAACATGTTTAGTTGCCCCACTATCAAAGTACCAAACATATAAGTCTACTACAAACATACACTACTCATGAAAAGATGGGTCATGACTATAAAAAATAGTAGACACCCATTCTTCATTTTGCACAAGATTTGCAGACTCTGTTTTGTGACAAAAGATGGTTGATACACTCCAAAAATGTGTGTAGTGCTACAAAAACCTGCTCTATACCTACAAAGATAGCTTTAGGGTTGATAAGTACACACCTTGTGCTTGCTAAAGATGCATATGAATCATCTTAGTGATTTGGAGAATCAACCTCAAATCGATTCATCAAGAGAGACTAGTTGACACAAAATAGATGAAGTAAAACTTGGTATTTTTGGATGGATAGCACTTTGAAAATTAACTCAGAGCTCACAACTTGCTGAAAATTGAATAGAGATCTTTTGCACGCTTCTAATTAGATAGATAAAAAATATAAAGCAACAAATTTGATGAATTTTGATGAACCATACTAAGAGAAATAAATCTAGCAATATAGGGGTGTCATCCGGACATTTTAAGAACTGACTGCCAGATTGCCTAGTTGAATTCAAATGAATGTAAATCACAAAATAATAAACCAATGATAATGAAAATTGATATCATGCAATTAAACTTATCAAGTTACATATACCAATTTAAAGCTCAGCAAAAGGTTAAGTGTACATAGAGAAATCACTAACTGAAGTTGATTGAAAATATGAATGTGAACCTATAGCAGCAGATGAGAAGAACTCTAAGATGTAGCTTGAAGATCAATCTATACTGCACATATTTTACATGGTATGAATGGATATTAAGCTTGGAAAGGAGAAGCATAATGTGTGCTTTAGTTATGGCTTGGTTCTTGATCAGAATAAGCAAAACTTTCTATTTTTGAATGGGTAGCACTCTAGAAATTAACTCACAGCTTGCTGAAAAATCAATAGAGATCTTTTGCACACTTCTAATTAGATAGATAGTGAATCTAAAGCAATAAATTTGATGAATTTTGACGAGCCCTATTGAAAGAAATAAATCTAGCAATATAGGGGTGTCATCCCAACATTTTAGAAACTGACTACTAGATTGCCCAATTGACTTCAAATGAATGTAAATCACAAAGTGATGAACCAATGATGATGAAAATTGGTCTCGTGCAAGTAGACTTATCAAGTCAGTGATACCAATTTAATGTTTAACAAAAGATTAAGTATACACAAAGAAATCACTCATTGAAGTTGACTAAAAAAAAATATGAATGTGAACCTATAGCAGTAGATGAGAAGAACTCCAAGATGTAGCTTGAAGATCAATCTATATTGCACATATTATACACACTATGAATGGAAATGAAGCTTGCAAAGGAGCATAATGTGTGCTTCATGTATCGCTTGGTTCTTGATCAGAATCTCCTCAGAATGTAGCTCTAAGCTCTACTCTCTTCTAGGACTATACGTATGTGTATATATAGAGATATTTAAATTCAAACCTTGGAGGGATTGTACCTTAAAGTTTCCCTAAAGATGAGGAATCATGCAGCTACCAATCACTCCTAACTCAGCTCCCAATTTGTGCCTAATAAGGCCACAAGTTTCTTCATAGACTTTTACTTTTCAAGGTGTTACTTTTTCAAGAATTGCAAGGGGATGTTCTTATGACTTTCTCATTAAGAGTGTACATAGGCAATGCTTTACAGTTATGAGTGATCAGGCACTAGGCTTGGATGAAACGCACCAACATGTTTTAGGTGTAGAGGCCTCTATACCAAGCATTCCAACCTCTTTTTTCTTTGACGCTTTTGTAGCCAATTTTGGATAGCTCATTATGAAAGGATCCTTTCCCTTATAATATTAGCAAATTTTTTTGTTTTTCTATTTTCTTGTTATCTTTTTCTTCCTTATTTCAACATTAGCATGTTTCTGGTTACTAGTCAATGAGCTCCATTTATCTTTGCCCTTCATTAGCTAAGAAAGCTTGATTTGCAACACGCATAATTGACGTGTTCTACCTAGATTGATCTTCCTGCAACAAAAGTGATATAAATCTTCAAACATTAAGGCATTTGGATTGCCTTTTATCATGAAAGAGTAGAAGCAAAAACTTTGATATGAATCTGGATGATCATTAAGAACAATATACACAAGTGAACTATCTGGCAAGACTTCATCAACAAAAATTAGTTAGTCATTTAAATCTTTGATATTTATCAAAAAACTTTCCATAGAATCTCCTTCATTCATATGCTCACTCTCCAACTATTTTCGGAGTGAGAAACATGAGCCTCATTTCTTTTCTGGTAAAAAGTGGTAAGTGTATCCCAAGCATCCTTAGTTATTTTATAGGGGTAAATGTGAGGGAGTATGGCATGTTTGATTGACAAAGCTATCAATGCATGTGCCTCAGCATCTCTGCCATCCAAACAAAGTGCATAGTCGCTATAATAGTGCATTTGAAGGCCAAAATGAGGTGAGATAAAATTTTGATGCCACATAGCAAAGCTATTTTGAACTCCTAATTTTCCTAACTATTCTCACCAATTTGTGCGATTTTGAGATGGTGACTATAAGGGGTGTTGTTGATGCCCTAGATGAAGTGGTGATGTACTGGAGTTCCAAGTCCATGGAAGGACATGAACAACACAAGGAAGAACAAAAGCTTGGATCAAAACACAATACTAAATTTATTACCAAGTGAAGTTGTACAAAGATAAGTGACTCGTTAGGTTTATAGGCATATATACAAGCCGGGGGAAAAAACCTCCTAGAGAGGGAAGAAAAAGCGCTTGACAGTCCTAAGTGTGTTCATACACACTACTTAAATCTATCAAAAAGTTGAAAGAAAAAGAAATTTCATCATTTTCACTAGAAAAATTTGGTGAGAGCTCACTAAAAACATCTCTCACATATCAACATAACCACTATACATGTTAGAGAAACAAAAGGTGGTATGTATCATCCTCGAACATCAAACGTTGAGCTTGATATCTCAACCAGGGTGTGGGTTCAAGTTCTATGGGTTCTCTTAATAGGACATCTCTCATCCACTTATAATGGCAAGAAATTAAAACGAGTTTTGTCCTGGAGATTTGTGGACCTTCAAGAAATCTTCTTGATCTCTATCATTGATGGCAAAGACCATACACATTGTAATAGATTGAAACTAGTCTCTTTTTTTGGTCTTAGTGTTGTCCTTACTTAGTGTCTATCTTGAGCAAACCTTTGAGCTTTGCCACTCCTAATAGATGAAACTAGTCTCTTCGTCTTGTCTTAGTATCATCCCTTACTGGACTCTACCCTTAATGAAGTAAATGGTAGGAACCCCTCCCTATGTGTAATCTAAGGGGTCCCATGGTGTCAGCGAACCTTCAAGCTTTGTCATTTCTAGTTGGTGAGACTACTCTCTCCATCTAGTCTTACTGTCGTCCCTAAATAGTCTCTATCCTTAGCAAAACTTCAAGATTTTTCATTTCTAATAGGTGCTAGAAAGCCCTCATTGTGTGGGATCTTTCCCAGGGTGCTATCCTCTTCAATGTTCTTGTTCTAAATCAAGAACAAACTCCATTTAAGTTGACTTGACCTCAACTTCGTGTTGCATACAAGTCTAAGGAAAAAAGAAAATCTGGTCGATTGAATGTGTGCATTGAAAAATGGACGTTGTTACTGTCGTTGAAGGGTCTTGATGATCATTTAGTCAAGTTATAGTTTGACCCGTAAGAAGAAATTTTTGTGCGATTAACCATTAAGTCTTTTTTCTTTGTCTTTCCTAGCCTTATGTCACAACGAGTGGTCGCTTGAGATGTGCCTAACCAATGCGTTTCTTTTTTCATATTTAATCTCTCACGACTTGTCTTTTTCGAATTCTTTAGAGAAACGAAAATAAAAGTCAAGAAAAATACAAGAACTTTTTGCCACAAACCTAAGAGAAAATACTTATGTTTGTCTCATACTTTGTTAATTATTCATTATCTAATCCAATTAAATTCAAATATTTTATTAGAAAAGCATGTTTTTTGCTATGTTTCATGATTACAGCTATTGAAATTTCAAGTTTTTGGATAGATGTTTATCCCAAGATGTTTTTTGATGATAAAAATGATTTTGTTCATGCAGATCTCTTAATATATTTTGTCTTGGTAGTGGCTCTAAAATCAACCATCATAAATCTCATTTGAATTCTTCCATTTTTTTTTTGAGAGTGTCACCAAAATGGTAAGTACCAACGTGAGGAGATTCACCTCATAAATGACAATCCGTGGAGACGTGAGGACTGGTATGAAGATCGTGAGCAAGTGTAGGCACAAGTGCGTGAGTGAAAGCTCACCCGCATGCACACACATACACACACACGTGCACAAGGTAAGAGCAAAGAGAGGAACAATGGAAAGCTTCGATTACAAAAGAACTCTCTTACAAAGATAAAATCTACAACAAGCTAACCTCAAAAATGAGCTCTCTAGCCCTTTTTATAGTTTTTTGAGTGCTTTTGACCCTGTCCAGACCTAGAGTCCGACCTATTAAAAACTAGGTTCTAGGGCTTTTGAGGGATCAAACAGAGTCTAAAAATTATGAAAATTTGTAGGATGATACTTCTAATACTCCTCAAGCTGGAGCACTCCTTGGATTGAAAACAATGGAGTTGCAAAATTGGAAAATGGTATTTACAATGGTTTTTAGTGATAAAAATCACTATTTTTAGAGGGATTTCTTCTGAAAATTTGACATGCACTTCTTGGAGCTCCCTACATGCTCCTTCTTCTTGTGTGTCCACTTCCTTGATGCATTTCTATGCTTGTGCTTGACCTTGAGTGTCAACACTCCCCCCCCTCTCGAGTCTGTCATCCCTGACAGATCCTTATTGGAGTGGTTGTTCCATGTAGTACTTGAGAGGTAGTGTCCATGTAGCAGGGTCGATTGTCTGGTTCTTCATTTTTTTTGCTACTATCCTTTGTAAGTTGTAATCCCTTTTTTATGTCCTTCCTCCTTGTATGCTAGCTTGATGATGTATTTGGGAGCTTCCAAAAATTGTTGATTGCTCAAAAGAGGTGATCAATGTTGATTATGAGCAGCTCTCGGTGGTGGATTGCTTCCTTGTTCTTGTTGTTGTAACCTTGATGTCCTCTGATTCTTCCAAAGATGCCTTTCATAGTTTTCATGCCAAGTACTTGTAACCCATAATGGATGATGGGTACGTGCATTAGTGCATGGGTTGAAGAGAATATGCGCCTTGTGCATGGCCTTGTAATGTGACCCTATATATGCGTACTTGGGGAATGCATTGGAAGAAGTATGGTGCAAGAAATTGGGTCTTGAGCTAACTACTCAAGGGTATGCTGATGAAGAGGTTTCCTAATCTATCATTGTTATAGTGTTGCCAAAGTAGGGGATTCTTACCTTGGTGAATGGCCGGTCGATGTTCATCTCTTCGTGTTGTACTCCCATCATGGTGATTGACCATGGGCTTGTCCTTTGTTGTTGATGGATGTCCTTGTTGATGATTCACTGATGAGATTCTTGGATCGCCTGGTCCTATTTCTTCTTCTTTTGTGTGTGTGTGTGTGTTTTTTTTTGAGGAGCAATGTCTCAAACAAAAAGACAATGGTTAGTAGCAATAAAATATTTTACATATGTCAAGTGTGTCTCATGTGCCTGGGATTTGTCAATTGTGTCTATGCACGACCGTATAATGTGGCCCTATATTAATGCACACTTTGGAAATGCATGACCTGAATGGTGCAAAAGACAAGGTTATGCCAAATGCACATGGTTGTTGCTTTTCAAGGCTTTCAATGTTGCTGGTGGATGTTGATGTAGTCTTTTTTGGAGGTAGCGAGTGGATCTTGAAATGATGTGATCAGTCAATGGTGAAATGACAACTGACCATTCCTCCCTTTAGGGGTCCATTTGAGAACAATGTTCGACTGCGTAGAGATCAACTTTGGCTTCTTCATCTGTGGATGGTTGCGTGAATTTTTTATCCCTCGTGCTTGGTACTTTGTTTTTGTGGGTGCTACTGATGCATTTGGTTTCCAAACCCATATCCTTGATGAGTGTCTTCTTACGTTTGCCGAAGGGGTGCATTTATCTTCTTTTGGTCTCTATGCTTGGTTCTTAGCCTTTTCTCTCCTTGGCTTCTTTGTTGAGACCTTTTGCATGGTGGAGAGCATAGGCCTTTGTGCATGTAAGAGTCGTTTTGGAACCCACATGTGTAATCGCCCTTGTTGAGTTGCAATTAATTTCTTAGGCACCCTTACACTCTTTCCTTGTCCTACCTCCATTGTCACAAAGGGATGTCAGTCAATTATTCGAGAAGCAATTACATCCGATGTTTGGCACATGGCCACGTGATATTGTGGGGTTTCAAGAATGACATCTAGGCCTACTCGCCTTCACTTATTTCATCGAATGCACTCTCTCGCCTCTTCTTGTGCTTCTTCTCTGACCCTCAACTCTTCTTCTTTTTGCTTCTTAGCAGTGTTGAGTCTCATTAACATATCCTCTCTAAGAGGTTCTTGAGACAGCTTGACTTCACATCCACTAATATAGTTTGGCAAGATATCACCTTCTAGGGTGGCCAATTGAACCGCACCACTAGTGGAAATTCTATTAATGATCACGGGTCCATATCCTCTTTTTTCCAATTTACGGGCATGTTTTTTTAGTCTATAAAACAACACTATGTCTCCCTCTTTCAATCCTTTATCCTTACTGTGTGCATCGAAGAATGCCTTTTGCCTTTTCTTTGCAGCATAGATGCCTGCAGCCGCTCGTAGCCTTGTTTCACCTAAGCATTCTAGATCAAAGATCCTAGAGGACAACTCATGTCCATTCCACTCATGCTCTTGTGCTACTTTTAAAGCTAGAATTATGAAGTCCAATGGTAGCACAACATTCTATCCGAAGACCATCTGAAATGGGGTGGCATTGAGTATCGTTTTATAGGCAACTCGGTAATCCCAAACAACATGATGGAGTTTTTTGTCCCAAATAGAGTGTTTATTATTTACGAGTTTGATCAATACATTGCATAGGACCTTATTTGTGCTTTCGGCTTGTCCATTAGCTTGTGGATGATAGGGGGTAGAGTTCTTATGTATCACCAAGAATTCTTGGAGAAGATTTTCAATGACTTCATTTAAGAAGTGTGTACCTCTATCACTTACCAACTCTATTGGTAGTCCATACCTCATGAACACGTTCTCAAATAAGAACTTTGCCTTCATTTGAGAATCATGCTTTGTTGTGGCTTTGACTTCTACCCACTTTTTAAGGTATTTGGTGGCTACAATAATGTATTCTACATTGGAGTTTCTAGCTGGGGGTTAATAGGACCTACAAAGTCTATACCCCACTTTGAGAATGCATGTCCTCCCATCATTGGCCTAGTCAAAGGCATCTCATCTTTCCTTATCAGATATTGTGCAAGTTGCCATGTGCCACATTTCTTCACATAGGTATGTGCATCCATATGAAGAGTGGGCCACCAAAGTCCTGAGAATAGAATGGTCTTGATTACTCGGTCAGGTCCAAAGTGTCCACCTGCAACACTACTGTGTGCAATTTCTAAGACTTTCAAATAGTTTGATTTGTGAACGAACAATCTTAAGTATCCATCTTTGCCTCTTCGGTATAGGTTGTCTCCTACTAAGGCATAGTCGTGAGCCTCTTGCTCCATTCCATGTTTTCTTTCTAGACTAGACTTATTGGGTAATGTTCTCAATCTCATGAATTCTACCAATGGAGCGCTTCAATCTGGAATTAATGACATGTCATAAAGGGTAGCATACTCCATTGGGGATCTCTCTTTGCACACTAGACAATTCTTAATCCATTCATGTATTTGTCTATCCATGCTAGGCCAATACACTCCTAAAAATTTTAGATTCTGCAATGTTTGTTGTTTAGAATAGTGATTTCCTAGCAATCCTTCAAGGGCTTGTTGTGTTGGAAGAGATGGATGGATACCTCAAGGAACTGAGGAGGTACTACCAAAACCTGCTTTGTACCTACCCTATTTCACTTCAAGATTATGTAGTAGGCCCTCTTAGCTTGCATATGACACCAAATAAGTACCTATGTACCTTGGAGTTGATACTTCAAACAATCAGATCAAAACAGATAACTTCATAAGTAGCTACTGACCAGAAACTTCCTATTTTGGTCTTGACACATGTTGGATCTTTTGCTTAGTGCTCACAGTGCAGTAGGAATTGATGAAACTCCTTTTGGTATCTAATTAGCTTCAATAAATAATGATTACAAGTGGAATCACTTAAAATGATAAACCATACACTGAGCAATCACTTTAGCAAGTAGATGCTTACCCTCGACTTTTTAGGGACTGAGCAGAGAATGACCAGAGAGCACTTCAATAGATCTCTCCAAATTGGGTGCACCACAAAACTTCAAATTTTGATAGCTTAAAGTAGACCTTCATCTGATTCCAAAAAGCTATATAACATGAAGAATAGACAAGTAATCACTGAGATATGGTCATCCAAAGTTTACTATTCTGAGTAGACATAACAAGATGTAGAGATAGTTGATCAATGAAATGTATGTATTATAACACATTGTTGTACAAGATAGTTGGCAAAGAAATCATGCATAATGATAGAGGAATGAGTAGGCTACGGGGTATGCTACTCAACTCATGCAAATGATCTATGGAAGAACTCACAATGAGGCCATATACCCGTGACTCTTACAAGCACTTTTTATAATGAGTTCATCATTCAAATTTGAATTTGAATTCAAATTTGGTTCCATCTAAAAGTAACTCCTATGATTGAGGAGTTATTATCTTTTGAGAACTTGTAACTCTTTATTCTCCTAACTCCACAAAACGAATGGGATTACAATATTCTCTCAAGAACGTATCTTTTACAAGTGGTAAATGATATAGCATTACAAGCAATGGTTCACATGCTTCAATCATTGGTTGCACATATTTCCTTTCAAGCCTAGCCAAGAGTGAAGGCTTGTTCATTTGCACCAATAGCTCCCCCTCAAGCCAAACATCTTGGCTTGCATTTCTTCATGAGTCTTCTTGAATGTCTTGCAATCCAATCGTGGTTTTGAAACTGCAAAGTTTAGTACCATCAAGTGCTTTGGTTAATAAAACTACACATTACATATTTGTAGATACATATGCCAATTGAATCTCCTTGCTCAATAGCTTCTCTCTAACATAGTGATAATGTACTTCTAAATTCTTGGTTCTTGCATGATGCAAAGAACTTGTATTGGTTGCAAGATGCAAAGAACTTGTATTGTCACGAAAGATCATAGGTGAGTTAGTGTGAAGTCCCAAATCTAAATATGGCAATCTAATCCAAATAGCATCTTGTGTAGCATTGGCTAATCCCCTGTATTTAGCCTTTGTTGAAGATAGAGCAACGGTAGGTCGCTTCTTGGAAGACCATGAAATGGGCTTATCACCTGCAAAAGAAAGATAACTAGAAGTACTCCTCTTGTCATCCTTGCAACCTGCCCAATGTGCATCTGAGTAAAGCTTGATGTCCAAATCTGATGTGTATAGAAAGTACAACCCTTGATTCTGAGTATCCTTGAGATACTTCAAAATCCTTTTGGCAACTTCCAAGTGAGGTGCTCTAGGTTTATGCATGAATTGACTCAAAACACTTACTCCATAAGCTATGTCAATCCTTGTTAAGGTTGCATAGTTTAGAGTTCCAACTATGCTTTGGTATCTTGCAATGTCTTTAAGCAAATCACCTTCATGAGCACTCAATTTATGATTTACCTCCATAAGGGTGCTAGCTACCTTTGTCTTCTCCAAGTGGAACTTCTTCAACATGTACTGCACATACTTCCTTTGAGTAATGTAAATTCAAGAATTTGTGTAGACCAATTCAAGACCAAGAAAATAATTTAGGAACCCTAGGTCACTGATTTTCAACTCTTGCATCATTAGGTTCTTGATTTGTTTGATGCCATTGACATCATTACCTGTATGTATGATGTCATCAACATACACACATAAATATATCATCTCTAAATTACTTCTCTTGAGAAACAGAGAAGAATCTGCCTTCCTCATCAAAAATCCTTGGTCTTGAAGGTATGTAGTTAACCTATGGTTCCATGCCCTAGGTGCCTGCTTCAACCCATAAAGAGATTTGTTCAATTTGCACACATAATTTACCTCACTTGGGTCTCCATAATGAGGAGGTTGATCCATGTAAACCTCCTCTGAAATCCAGCCATTGAGAAAAGCATTTTTCATATCCAATTGGTATATATTCCAATTCTTAGATGCAGCCACACTTACCTACTCTGATGGTTGGCATTTTAGCCACAGGTGAGAAAGTCTCTTCATCAATTCCTTGGGTTTGTGCAAAACCCTTAGCCACAAGTCTAGCTTTACACCTATTTGCAATTGGATATTGCAAAAGGAATAAAAGTTGGCTCACTTTATCCTTTATTTGTATCACAAAAAGAATTCTTGTTAGTTGTTATTGAATAGCCTATGGCTTGTATTCGGAAGTGTCATTTGGGCCATATATCTCGTAGTGGAATGGAAAATATTTCTTGTTCTGGCTACTTACTATGTTATTTTTCTCTGATTTTTCATTTTGTGAGCATTGTCAATATGGAAAGCAAATGAAAAATGTGTGTAGAACACACATTGACTCTTAAATTTAGCCTTTAGATCTCATTCGCACAGACATGTATGGTCCTATGCCCACTAGGTCGTTAGGTGGTTCTCTTTACTTGATCACTTTCCTAGATGATGCTACTAGAAAAGTTTGGGTATATCCTATCAAATCGAAGGATGAGGTATTCCATATTTTCAAAACATGGCATGCTTTATTTGAGATTGAAAAAGGAACTAATCTTAAGGCTTTACATTCAAATAATGGGAGTGAGTATACCTTACATGAATTGAGCCTTTTTTGTCACTCTAGAAGGGTTTGTAGAGAGTTTAGAGCTCCTTATATCCTAGTACAGAATGCTGTAGCTGAAAGGATGAATAGAACTATTCAAGATAGAGTAGTTTCTATGTTGCATCATGCAAACCTCTCACAAGGCTTTTGGGAAAAAGTAGTATTGACTATAGTTCATGTGATTAAGCTTTCACTTAGTACTGCATTTGTCTGAAATTGGAACAAGAGTTATGGACAGGGAAGCCACCATATTATGATAATCTTCGAGTTTTTGGGTGTGAAGCATATGTTCATATACCCAAGAATCTTAGACAAAAATTGGACCATAAGTCAAAGAAACGCATTTTTCTTGGATATGATCGAGAAGGACAATTTGGATATCGCTTATGGGATCCTGAAACACGATCAGTGATCAGAACTAGTGATGTCATTTTCAACGAGCCCATTAAGGAGGTCGAAGTTGTTGAGAGTTCCATGCTCCACCCTTTTGTCCAAAGCTAGAATCATTCTCATGCAAGCACATATATCCCACATGCAAGGGAATTCTCCCAAACTCCATATAACCAAGGCCTCCCTTCACTCCTCACAAGCTCATTTCACTCTAGCTCATTGCTAAGAGTGTGCATCCTCTCCTCATAGAGTCACCATGCTCATAGAGCATCTATTGTAAGTTATTTCCATTTTCATTTTAATTCATTCATCATGTTTTGCTATCTTTTTTTCCTTCCTCCTTAGCTTGTTATATGTGTGCATGTGAGTAGAGTAGGAGTAGTCCTTTTTCATTTCAACATGGTATCAGAGCATAGGTTATTCATTTTCCTTTTGAGATTATTATTTTTTTCATTAGCATGTATTTCTTAGTTAATCCCTCCCTCCTTCCCATTATTCATCTCTAAAAGTGCTTCTAAGCACTATTCTATTATCTTCCTGTCATAATCATTTCTCTTCTTTAATAAATCAGTTTAGGAGCATTTGAAACATTCATTGGAGAAGTTATCATATTTATTTTTCTTTACTCCCTCTTCTGTTCCGGTGTTTTTACCTTGCTGCCATTCGCTGCTCATGAACACACATATAGAGCATTCTTTTAAACTGTGCATGAAAGAGAGAATTGATCTCCTTGAGGAAGCGCATTCGTCTCGGGCTTCCTAGCTCACAAGAAGAAAGAAGTAGAGAGCGTCGTCAAAAAGGAGAAGGATAGTGTGCCTCCGTTCGCAAGTTACAACATCCCAGCTTCTCTTAGTGACAAATCTCCAGAAAGTGCCTCCTCGAGAATCCTGCAATCGAATGACTTGCACCATCATCTGAAGTTCCATCTCCCTCAAATGAAACTTGTACGGCAGCCTGTTCTTGAGAAGAGGATGCTACTCATCAGACACAAAGAGCTACACAACAATGGGCGAAAGAGATTGGCTAAGAATTTTTTGCGCTTCTCTGTTTTGCACATGTGCACATAAGTGAAGTGCACATCTGTAGAGATCTGCATACGAGCTGCCTGCTCTCAAACATGACTACAGAGAGAGCTGCGCCATCCTTCTATATGGGAGAGAGAAACAGAGAGAGAGACACTAAAAGCACGGAGATACTTTCCCTGAGAGAAGACTGTCACCTCTTATACTCGAGTTCGTCGCCCTGCTCATTGCCATCCTACATACCATTTGCTGCTAGCTAGAGAGGGATCAGAGATCCAAAGGGAAGCAAGTATTGTGCTAGAGCAAAAGAAGTGCTTCACTTGTACAGGTGCTTCAGGAGGTGGTATTGAAGAAGAAAGGCAAAGAGGCTGGAAGTTCTGAGCATAAAAATCCATCGCAAGGCAAACTCAGAAAGAAAACTCGTGAGTTTTGAATCTTCTGAACGTATGTCTCCTGCCTTTGGAGCCTAGTACAGTATTGTTTATGGCACAGCCGGACCCTCCAAATGAGGACATGAACTATGGACTAGTTCAATGAATCGGTGCCTAGAGAGAACGAGAGTTCCAGAGTCTGCAAAGTGGAGTTGCACAACGAGGAGAAAATCGCTTAGTTGCCCGTCTCTATCACATGAAGAGAAAATCTGGAATGGCGCCGATTGTTGATATGTGTCCAGAAACATCTGCTTACCGTCCATTAGAGATCTCTCTAGAGAGACAAACTAAATAAGCTGCTCTGGCTGACAATGCTTTACCTCCAGTGAGAGCACACATGCGCTCACGAGTCCACTGTGCAAGGAGCGGGGTCATGTTTGATGCTTCATGACATAATCAATGATGTCATACTTTACCTAAACCACTCATTTTAGGGGTGATCAAATTTGCTTCCTCACAGAAGGAATGATGCCGTCACTTTTGTTTGTGTGGTGTATTCTATTAGAAGCTGTGCAATATATGCTAAAGAGTACTCTAGAAGTCACTCAAGAGTTATAGATTCTCTTCTATCAGATTCCGAATTCATACCAAGCAAATACAGTCATAAATGAGAATTGTGCATTTTTGCACATGCCACATTACTAATGATAGAAGACCTTATATTTTGTATCATCTTAGCATATATCATGCTCTCTTCTAAAGGGACTAGACACCACTTTCACCAAAGAAAGTAGGACCTTCTCTATGAGCTCTATGTCCATGTCATGTGCAATTGTCCCTTCATCTTATGATGTTGATGGGAAGGAGGATCAAACTCTACAGGGCATAGTTCAATGCACCCTAATAAGAAAAATAAGGCTTCTACATCACCAAAGGTATGCTAAAAGGAGGATCAAGGCATCCACACCATGAAGCTCAAAAGAACAAAGGAGTCCACAAGAAGGAAGAGGACCCCACCAAAGATCCCATCAATGGATCACAAAGAAGCTTCATCAAAGAAGGAGTACACAAGAAGAATATGCAAATAGTTCCATAAGCACTACCTACCCCATGATGTAAACCCTTGTACATGTCTAGGGATCCCATATGTCCCTAGATCCCATTAAAAACCACTTGGATCCCAAATGTCCAAGTATATGTCTTGGGATCCCATATGTCCCAAGATCCTAGGGATGCCATATGTCCCACACTTGGATTCCATATGTCCAAGTTATGTCTAAGGATCCCATATGTCCTTAGATCCTAAAAACCAAATGGACTAAGTAATCCCATATGTCACTAGTCCCCCACATTAAAAACAAAAGGGTCATCACATGGAGGGGGGGTGTTGGGAGTTCCATGCTCCGCCCTTTTGTCCAAAGCTAGAATCATTCTCATGCAAGCACATATATCCCACATGCAAGGGAATTCTCCCAAAATCCATATAAGCAAGGCCTCCCTTCACTCCTCACAAGCTCATTTCACTCTAGCTCATTGCTAAGAGTGTGCATCCTCTCCTCATGGAGTCACCATGCTCATAGAGCATCTATTGTAAGTTATTTCCATTTCCATTTTAATTCATTTGTCATGTTTTGTTATCTTTTGTTCCTTCCTCCTTAGCTTGTTATATGTGTGCATGTGAGTAGAGTAGTCCTCTGGTTAGCATGCATAAAAATGCTACACATAGGGATGTTCAAGAGAATGTCCAATCAGATGAGTCTACACATGTTCCTATTCAGCAACCATTGAGACGCTCTACACATGTCTCACATCCACCTGATAGATATGTTCCAGGTTTAGATTTTGTTATGCTAACAAATGCGGATGAGCCTTCTTGCTATAGAGAGGCTATACAAATAGAGGATCATGTCAAGTGGGAGCTTGCCATGAAGAGTGATTTGGATTCTATTCACAAGAATGGTACTTGGGATTTAGTACCTTTTCCAAAGGGAAGGAAAGCTTTACCATGTAAATGGGTATATAAGCTGAAATTCACATCAGATAGTGCTTCTCCAAAGTATAAAGCATGACTTGTTGCAAAGGTTTTTAAGCAACAACATGGTGTTGATTTCGACAAAATCTTCTCTCTAGTGGTCACGATGACTATCTTGCACATGCTTCTTGGATTCTTTGCAATGGAGGACTTAGAGCTAGTCCAAATAGATGCGAAAACTGCTTTCTTGCATGGAGATCTTATAGATGAGATCTATATGGAACAACTAGAGGGTTATGTAGTTGCTCACAAGGAAAGTCTAGTTTGTAAGCTCAAGAAGAGCTTGTATGGACTTAAACAGTCCTCTAGAAAATGGTACCAAAAGTTTGATGCTTTTATGAAGTCTCGCGGCTATTCTGGAAGCAATGAGGATCATTGTCTCTACACAAAGAGATGCTGAGATGGGAGCTTGATATGCTTGATACTTTGTGTCAATGATATGTTGATCATTGGGAAGTCCTCTTATGACTTGTCAATTCTCAAAAAGAAGTTGAGTGAGACATTTGATATGAAGGATTTGGGGGATGCCAAACATATTCTTGGCATGTGCATTACTCGTGATAGGAGTAAAAGATGCATATACTTGTCTCAAAGTGAGTACATATCCAAAATACTTCATAGGTTCAATATGCATGGTAGAAAGGCATTGAGTACACCTTTACCCACATATGTGAAATCGAGCAAGGATGATTGCCCCAAATCAGATGAGGCAAAGGAATTCATGACCAAAAGTCCCTATCAATTTGTTGTTAGTAGTGTCATGTATGCTATGGTAGCTACAAGACTAGACGTTGCATTTGCAGTGGGAGTTGTGAGCAGATGTATGTCTAATCCTCACAAGAAACATTGGGAAGTGGTCAAGATGATATTGAGATATCTGAGTGGCACTAAGGACATGTCTATGCTTAGGTAGAGGGAAAGCATCCATTATTGGTTACACAGATTTTGACTATGCTAGTTATGTAGACAATTGCAAGTCTACATGAGGGTACATTTTTCATTTTGTTGGAGGTGCTATCTCTTGGAGATCTCTTCTTCAAAAATGTAAGCTATTTCCACCATAGAAGGGTGAGGAGAAGGTTATTGACTACACTCCAAAGATGAGGTGGTGCTGCACAAATCCTACTCTACACCTACCAATGTAGCTTAAGAGTACCTTAGTAGACACCTTTAACATCCCAAATATGCATTTGGATCCACAATGTACCTTGGAGCATCACCTTCAAATAGTTATGTCAAAGTAGATAACTTTCAAGGTTGAAGGATTCCAAAAACTTGTTATTTATGGACTTGGTTCTTCTCAAACATTCATTCAGTGCTCACTCACTGGTTACAATTGACCTAAGAGCTGTTATAAATAGCTAATTCAAGTCCTAAGCTTGCTATAGGATGTTATCTCACTAATTTAGGATGAGTACATGATGAGAAGATATATTAAGAAGTTGAGGGTGTAATCTTGACTTTTTAGGAAGATGGTAGTGAGAAAACATAGATGACTTTCAAAGAACTTATCTCACAATCTACTAAATCAAATGACATGAGAATTGATACTTAATAACTAGAAAGCCTATGCAACATATACCAAGTTGAATCACATCAATTGGATAAGTACACATAGAGACCTCCTCAAAACAAATCCACTGAAATGAAGTCTTAGCAGAAGATAACAGTACACATGAAGTAATCCAACACTAACAAAATCAAATGTGTATAGTTATAAATCTATGATACATAGGAGATGATGTAGTCATGTGTTTTATAGCTATGGGGTGAATTTGAATTTTGAATCTGCCACCTAAAAGTGATCCTACCTTTTAAGATCTTGATTGATTTCATTCTAACTACTAGGTGGGTATGCCTTGCATCTCATAATGTCACGAGATTCCTTCAATCATCTAATTTTACAATTATCTCAAGTATTAAAACTCATAGTTTTTACAGGAGGTTTTCATATGTGTCTTATGAGTAGTCCCTCAAGACTTTATGAAATAATTCTTGATATTTGGTCAAGCATCAAGCTTTGCCAAATGTACCAACAGCTCCCCCTCAAGCCTAAGATGCTTGAGTCTTCATTCCATAGGTATTTCTTGCTATCCAATCATTGATTTGAACTTGTTGAGCTTGCTTCCATCAAGTGATTTAGTCACTTTGCATATGTGTAGATACATACGACAATTGTATCCCTTTGTTGACAATCTTTTCCCTAACAAACTGATAATGGACTTCTATATGCTTAGTCCTAGCATGAAAAATTATTAGCTAAATGTAGTGAGCTCAAATTGTCTCCAAATATAAATAGAGTGCCAAAGTCCAATCCTAAATCTGTGTATAGGGTCTTGATCCACATTGCTTCTTATGGTGGATTTTCCAATCCTCTATATTCAACTTCAGTTGAGGAAAGTTCTACAGCAAGCTGCTTCTTTGAGCACCAAGAAATGAGCTTTTTACGTGCAAAAAATAGATATCCAGATGTGCTTCTCCTATCATCTTCAAATCATGCCCAATCTACATCCATGAAGAGCTTCACATTCAAATCACATGTATAAGAATAATGTTGACCTTCATTGATTGTTCCCTTTAGATACTTCAATATCCTTTTTGCTACATCCATGTTAGGTTTCCTAGGGGTGTGCATGAATTGACTAAGCACACTTACTCCATAGCAGATATCTACCCTAGTTAGGGTGGCATAGTTCAAGCATCCAACTAGACTTTGATAGCTTGTAATATCTTCAATTGGTTCCCCTTCATGAGCACTTAACTTGGGATTGACCTTCATTGGAGTACCTGCAATCTTAGTGTCCCGCATTTTGAACTTTGCAATCATATCCTTAATGTACTTCCTTTGAGTAAGGAACATTCCTTGATCTATGTAAACTACTTCCAAGCCAAGAAAATAAGTGAGTAATCCAAGATCACTTATCTTCAATTCTTCTTTCATTTGAGCCTTGATCTTTTTGATTCCATCTGCATCATCACCTGTAAGGATGATATCATCTACATACACACATAAATATATAATTTCAGAGTTATTCTTCTTAATGAAGAGTGAAGAATCAGCCTTTCTCAATTTGAATACTTTGTCTTGCAAGAATGTAACAAGTCTATGGTTCCAAGCTTTGGAGCTTGCTTGAGTCCATAGAGAGCGTTTTTGAGTTTGCATACATACTTAGGGTGTGACTCATCAACAAATCTAGGGGGTTGTGCCATGTACACTTCCTCTGAAATCCATCCATTTAAGAATGCATTTTTTTACATCCATCTGATAGATGTTCCAATTCCTTGAAGCAGCTATACTCATGAGAACTCTGATTGTTGGCATCTTTTCCACATGAGAGAGTTTCTCCTCATAATCAATTCCGTGGGTCTGAGCAAACCCTTTAGCCACAAGCCTTGCTTTGTACCTGTTTATTGAACCATCTGAATTCCTTTTTACCTTATAGATCCACCCAGATCCAATGATCTTCATGAATTGTTTCTTGGGAACTAGGTCCCAAGTCTAATTGTCTTGGAGTGCTAGTATTTCTTCCTCCGTTGCTTCTTTCCACTCTGATTTCTTGTTGGCTTCTTCAAAAGTTGATGGCTCTTCTGAGTTGATATCTTGAGCAATATAGATTGAACGCTTAGTGACTAGAAAAGTATCAAATCCATACCTTTTTGGCTTCTTCCTTTCCCTAGTTGATCTCCTTCTTGCTTGTTGAGAGGATTCTACAATATCTCTTAATTCTTGTATCTTCTTTTTGCCTTTATTGTTTCGATGCCTTGATATTCCTCTTTGGTGTCTTCAGATCATCATCAGGGTCACTTCTATCTTCATCTTGTTGATCATTTACCTTTTGTAGTGTTGGAAAGTCCTCCTCTAGGTCATAAGGTATCTTGACTTTTCTACAATCATCTTCAAACAAGAGTTGTTTTCATCAAAGACAACATCTCTCCTAACAATAAAGCCTTTAGTACTTGGATTATAAACATGTACCCTTTTTGATTTAGTTCATATCCTATAAACACACATTTTTCTACCTTAGGATCCAATTTACCTCGGATTTGTGATGGAACATGTGCATAAGCTATAAGCTATGCATCCAAATATCCTGCAATGATCTAGACTAGGTCTCCTTCCATTCCAAGCTTCATATGGTGTCATTCCATCTGATGCTTTAGATGGGAGCCTATTGATAAGATAAGTGACAGCCTCTACCCATAGATAGTTGGGTAATTTCTTCTCATTAAGCATGGACCTTGCTGCCTCCACAATGGTCCTATCTCTTCTCTCTGCCACTCCATTTTGTTCTAGAGTTTCCTTGGTGGAAATCTCACCCTTGATGCCTCTATCTTGGCGATATGCATCAAACTCATGGGAGAAGTATTCTCCCCCTCCATCTGACCTTAGCCTTTTCAAGGTTTTCCCTGTTTGATTTTCAACAAGAGTAAGATAATTTTTTAAAGAATTGAAAACTTCATCCTTATGCTTCATGATGTATAGAATGGTCCATCTGCTACAATCATCAATGAAAGATACATAGTACCTAGATCCTAAAATTGAAGGTTCCTTGCTAGGTCCCCAAACATCTCTATGAACTAGCTTCAATAGGTAAACATGGATGTATCCTTTCTTGATAAAGGGTTGTCTATGAGACTTCCCAAATTGACATGCATTGCATTTATATATAATATGTAGCTTGGATACATTTGGTAGACCAAGCACACTTTGATCCCTACATATTTGCTTCAAACTTCTTTCAACTATGTGAGCTAATCTTTTGTGCCACACTTCCAATTCCAATAAGTTTTGTCTTTCATAATTGAATAGTGTTATGTTCCTAGTAACTTGCAACTCAAATGTAAAGAGTCTACCTGACTTTTCACCTTTTGCAGTCCTCTTGAATCCTTGTTGAGGGTCTTCCAAAATGCTCCATTCCTTGTGAACCTTACCTACAATCCTTTTTCTACAATTTGTCCAACACTTATCAAGTTCTTGGTTATGGTTGGTAAACACAATACCTTACTAAGTAGATTCATATTTCCATTTTGAGTCTTTACATTTCCAATCTTTTCAGCTGACTGCCTTGTGTCATCCCTTGTTTCAACCTCATGTTTGTTCCTTGGATCTTCCAAGTTAGATAATAATGGCACATTTCCTACAACATGATTTGAACAACCAAAACCTATATAGAACACATGCTCATCTTCTTTACCTTGCTTCATGGTCATGTTCATCAATAGAAGTGAGTCCTCTTGTGTCTGCTCTTTAGTGTAATTGTTAAAATCTCTTCTTCCTCTATATCCTCCTTGGTTATTGGTGTTGTTGTAGTTGTTGTTGTAGCCATTGAAATTCTTTGATCTTCCTCTTCCATAGCTTCCTCTATTGAAGAATCTTCCTCTATGATTCCTAAAACAATTCTCAATTGTATGGTTAGTCAATATGCATATGGCACATGGAGAGGGACTTCAGAATCTCCTTGTGCTCTGTCTACCCCCTCTGCCTCTTCCTCTTGTACTTCTACATCTTCCAACAAAATTAGCTTAGGAGATACTAGCTTCATCATTAGATCTTTTGCATTTGCCTTTGCTATCTTTACTCTTATTCTTATCAGTGTATAGGGCAGATGATTGATTACCTTTTGAGTTGTCATTGTTCTTCACAAGCTTGGCTTCATGAGTGCACAATTGCCCCATTAGAGTATTGAAATCAGGTACGTACATATCCATGTATAGATCCATTGTTGTGGTGAAGGCTTCCCATTTATCATTGCCTGATTCCATTGGTCACTTGTCTTACAATCTGCTCCTCTCAATGCTTCCAAGTTGATCAACTAGGCCTTTTATTTTGGTGACATAATCAATCACACTTTGTTTGGGCATCTTTTTGGTGTTGTGAACTCCATCCATAGTTGGCTCTTCCTTGCTCTAGTGCTTGAAGAGAAGAATGCTTCAAGTGCATTCTAAGTCTCTTGTGATTTATTACAGTTTCAATGTGTGGAAGTAAGAAATCAGAAACTAAGTTGAGAATATATGACTTGGCTAACGCCTCCTTTGAGCACCATGTTGTTAACCTTTCTTGTTCTTCTTAAGTAGGTTGACCTTTGCTTCTAAGTATTGGCATCAAATCATCTCTAGATATGTAACCATAGATATTTCTACCTCGAAGATATGCCTACATTCTAATAAACCAAACAGAGTAATTACCTCGATCCAATTTGTCAACTAATGATGGAAATCTATCTCCCATGTTGAATTGAAGATAGCTCTGATACCATTGTGAGGCAATGGTTGGGTACACTCCAAAGATGAGGTGGTGCTTTACAAATACTACTCTACACCTACCAATGTGGCTTCATATTACCTTAGTAGACACCTTTAGCATCCCAAATATGCATTTGGATCCACAATGTACCTTGGAGCATCACCTTCAAATAGTTATGTCAAAACAAATAACTTTAAAGGTCGAAGGATTCCAAAAACTTGTTATTTATGGACTTGTTCTTCTCAAAAATTCATTCAGTGCTCATTCATCGGTTACGATTGACCCAATAGCTCTTAGACAGCAAATTGAAGTCCTAAGCTTGCTATAGGAAGTTATTTCACTAATTTAGGATGAGTGCATGATGAGAAATTATATTTTGAAGTTGAGGGCATAATCCCGATCTTTTAGGAAGATGATAGTGAGCAAACATAGGTGACTTGGAGAGAACGTATCCACAATCTACTGAATCAAATGACGTGAGAATTGATTCTTGACAAGTAGAAAGCCCAGATAAGATATATCAAGTTGAATCACATCAATTGGATAGGTACACATAGAGAACATCTCAAAACAAATCCACTGAAATGAAGTCTTAGCAACAAATAACAATACACATGAACTAATCCTACACTAATTGAATCAAATGTGTATAATTATGAATGTATGATACACAGGAGATGATTTAGTCTTACTCATACATAACTGGGCTTAGTGTAGCCACAAGGTTGAAGCTCAATGATTCCTTCTTCCTTCTAATCTGCCCACGACTCAGAAGTCATGTGTTTTATAACTATGGGGTGAATTTGAATTTTGAATCTGCCACCTAACAGTGATCCTAACTTTTAGGATCTTGATTGATTTGATTGTAACTACTAGGTGGGTATGACTTGCATCTTGTAAGGTCATGAGATTCCTTCAATCATCTACTTTTACATTTATCTCGTGTTAAATCTCATAGCTTTTATAAGAGGTGTTCATATGTGTCTTATGAGTAGTCCCTCAAGAATTTATGAAATAATTCTTGATATTTGGGGCTTTCTTGTCTTGCTTGTGATGTGGGTTTACTTCAACATATATCTCATTGCTTAGTGATAGCCAAAGTGCCATTGCTTTGGCTAAGAATCCGGTCTATCATGCAAAGACAAAGCACATTAAGGTGAGGTATCCCTTCATTAGAGATTTCTTAGCCACTCATCACATTATTCTTGAGAAGGTTCACACTCGAGATAATGGTGCAGATGCTTTGACTAAAGCTCTACCACAAGATAGCTTTCGACATTGTTGTCACTTGATGGGGGTTACTTGAGTCATGATTTTACACAGTCACTTGTATACTGTATAACGTGCCCATCAAGTGGGAGGTATAGTTTGTATACTTACACTCAGGTATTCTTTATCATTCTTTATTTTTTCTCCCATATTTACTTTGTCTATATTGGCCTTAAGTGGGAGATTGTTACCGTTAGTGTCCATGTAAAAGGCAAAATGGCCACGAGACACTTCTTTGTATATGTTCTTTAATAAAACATATAGTGGCTTGGTCAGCCACAGATTGTAGGTTTGATCGCATTCGTAACACCTAAGAAGTCTATGCTCGTGCTCATTGTGTATTGTGTTTTTCTGTGTATTTTGCAGCCTCTGTGTGGAGTACTGTGTGCAGCCATAGGAGCTCGATTTTCTACTTTGAGTATATCCTCGTGGAGCTCTTGAGAAACGAAGTGCACTGTGGTGCATAACCATCAAAATACTTTAGTAAAAGCTAAATGTGGAGAGAAATATTGTGGACATAGAAGAGCCAAAATCCATGACTAAACTTGAAATTCAAATTCAAACCACCCCTAAAGTTTAGATCCACGTTTAGGTGGATGACTCATCAAAATTTGAGTTCAAAATCATGTATAAATGGACCCCTTCTAGTCACCGGGTAGATTGAGCTTTTCTGAGAGTTTTGAACTATACAGTGTGCTCACCTAAAGTGATAGTAGTACTCCACAACTTCATTGTATCATATGTACAATTTCAATACACATTACCATTCGAGTATCTTGAGTATTCATTCTCTGTGTATTGATACAAAACCTTGAGGTATATGGTCAACTTGTGTGGTTCATTTCTCTATGTGAGTATCCAATTTCAAACATTTCACTTGGACCACTTAAATACAACCCTTTTGAGCTTACATAGTTTCAGTATGTTTGAATGAGCAAAACTTGAGTTATAAGTATTTGAATGTGACTATGTATGCACTTCATCTTCTTCATGAAAAGTGGGGGTGGCACCCCAGACTTTTTATACTTGTTGCTCCTTGTATAGTGAAGCTGAAATCATGAAATAACTTGCTTTAGGTAGCTTCATACTCTAAATTGAATGTGTGCAAAAATCTCTCTACACAATCTATACCAATTTGTGAGCTCTAAGCATTCTAAACTTGTGAGCTTCACTTCCCAAAATAGAAGGTTTTCCAAGTCTTATGAAGTACAAACTCATATATTTTGATCCAATCATTTGGCAATGATGTTCGAAAGGAGTTTGTTTCTTTTGGCATAGTTTGGAAGCTAAGGAAGAATATTAGACATTCCAAAAAATATCCTGGATGATGTTGAGTAGGTTTTTGTCAACATCCACTCATATTTGTCTATAATCCATCACCTCTTCACATTCCCCAAGCATTTTCTCTTTCCCTGAGGGTGCTAGTCTTTGCCACCTAAGTTGAGATGGACAAGTCATCAATAATATCCAACACCTCTAACCCAAATTTTACTCCTGTTCTTAGGAGTGAAAACATACTTACCTCTTTCTTCATTGTTTTTAACATCCTTGTAGCTTCTAATCTAGTTGGGGTTTGAGAGATATGTTGGTCTTCTAGCTCTTTTATAGCCATATTATAAGCCATTCCAATGGCTTCATTCATGTCTACATTGTTGGTGCATTTTACCCAAGCCTACATGCTTGATATTATTTGATTTATGTTCATTTGTAGTCATATGTGTAGTCATGTGAACACCTCTTGTAAAAGAGTACATTTTATCTCTTGTAATTGTGAAAAAGAAAAAAGAAAAAGAATGGCTTACCTCATCCATGATGTAAAAAGCAAACTCGTGGCTCGAACTACCTAAAACCATGAATTAGTGAGCTGAGGGAATATTTCCTAACTTTGGGATCACTTTTAGGTGGATCCATTCGAATTCAAACAAAACTCCCTCCAAGAGTAGCTATAAAAAGAGAAAGAAGGAAGAGGTGATTAAAAAGCCTTGTACGTGACCACTTCATGTCACTTTGTAGAGATTGAAGAGCTTACTCCATATCTCTATCATTCTACTCCCATTGTGCCAATATTCATTGCCAATGTGGTTGTAATCAGATGTGAATTTATACATTAATCATTCTCTACTTCTCTATTTTGTTCTCTGCTATACTCACTCAGAGCAGTACCTTCAGAAGCTCATATCTCAAGCTCTACTAAACCTTTTTCAGAGTTTTAACATGTGTTGGATTGCTCTTGCTGTTTAGTTCGGGAGATATCTACATTTTATTTCTTACTGGTCTATCTCTGTAGAGCCCTGAGAATGGCGGGCATGTTCCTAATGTTGATGAATCTGGTTCTTAGTGCTCAGTTTATCATTTGAAGTATTTTAACTTGGAATAGCAAGCTACCTAAGTCTATTTGCTTTGTTCAAAAGGAATTTTTCTAATTTCTACTAGGTTGAGAGCACTACTCATTTTTTCCAGTAGGTGTATGTTAAAAAATAGCAAGTTCTGGGAGCTAGTCATCTTGCAACTAGTCTGTCTTGGCTTAAACTTTTGAGATCATGTTCCAAAGTACTTTGGCTGATATTTTGGTGGATTTAGGAAGCTCAAAGGGTCTACTAATCAACTCTAAAGTCACAGTTGGCTGGCGTGAAGCCGGTTGTAGCAGCACCAACTCATCTTTGGATTGCATCCACCATCTCTCTTCACAGTGGTATCAGAGCATAGTCGAGCAACATGGGAGATGGATTTCCATCAATAATTGACAAATTGGATAAAAGCAACTACCCAATATGGTCTTTAAGGATGGAGGCTTACCTTCAAGGGAGGAATCTATATAGATTCATATCTCGAGATGAAACAATACCAACCATGAGGAACAAAGGGCAACCATCACATGAAGAAGTGGAAAGACTTTCAAATTGGTGTTCAAAGGATGCAGCTGCAAGGTCCTATATTCTAAACTCAATCTCTGATTTTCTTTTACTTCATGTCAACGGATGCAAGACATCAAGAGAGACCTGGAATGCACTTGCTTCTTTCTTCTCTTCCAACACTCGAGCAACGAAGAACCAATTGTGGATGGAGTTCACAACAATGAAGAAAAGCCCGAAGCAAAGTGTGACTGATTATGTCACAAAGATGAAGGAGATTTCCGACCAACTTGGAAGCATTGGAGAGGTAATTGATGAGGAGCAAATCATTAGAAAAATCATAAATGGAATCAAAGTAGATAACAAGTGGGAGTCATTCACAACATCCATGGATTTGTACATGGATATGCATGTTCCCGACCTCAACACACTCATGGGCCAACTCTTCACTCATGAAGCAAAGATTAGCAAAGGTGGTGAGTCCTCAAGAGGTAATCAAACCTCTGCCTTATATTCTGATAAAGCTAAGGTCAAGGAGAACTCAAAGAATAGGAAGAAAGAAGATGAAGGTAGCTCTTTCCAAGCAAACTTTGCAGGCAGGGGAAGAGGCAGAGGTAGAAAGCAAGGCAAGGGGAGATTCCAATCATCTTAGTCTTGCAATATATGTGGCTTATCTAATCATACTACTGAAGAATGTTTCAAGAACCCAAGTAACTCAAGAGGAAGAGGATTCAATAGAGATGGATATGGATCAAATAGAGGCACATACAATGGAGGCTACAACAACTACTACAACAACAATTACAAGAACAACAAGTATCAAAGTGGCCATAGAGGAAGAAGAGATCGCAATAATTATGCAGAGGACCAAAGTAAAGAAGATTCATTATTGATTATGAATCTATCAATGAAGAAGGGTAACGATGATGATCACATCTTTTACATTGATTCGGGATGCTCAAACCATGTAGCACGAAATGTGGCTTTAATTTTTGATTTGGAAGATCCTCAGAACCAACATGAAGTGCAAACAGGAGATGACACAAAGCACTCAGTGAAGAAGATAGGTAATGTGAAGACATCATATGGGAATATGAACCTCTTAAGCAAAGTCTTGTATGTCCCTACAATTACCAAAAATTTAATAAGTGTTGGACAGATTGTTGAAAACGGATTGTAGGTTAGATTCAACAGATTTGCGGCATATGTTGAAGACCCAAGGCAAGGCTTTATAAGGATTACCAAAGGAGAAAACACAGGAAGGCTTTTCACTTTGAAGTGAAAGATACAAAGAAGATAGCTTTGTTTAGCTATGGATCTCAAACTCTCACAAAGTTGGAGGTATGGCACAAAAGGCTTGCTCGCATTCATGAGAGGACACTCAAACAAATTTGCAAGGACCAAAGTGTACTTGGTTTGCCTAATATCACAACGCAACACATGATTTATAAGTGTGAAGCTTGTCAACTCGGCAAGGTTCATAGACAAACTTTCAATAAGAAGGGATATGTGTATGAAAATCCTTTGGATCTAGTGCACACGGATGTGTGGGGTCCAAGTAAGGAGCCATCTATATCAGGCTCAAGATATTATGTGTCTTTCATAGATGATTGTAGTAGGTGGACCATTCTGTTTTTCATGAAGCACAAGGATGAAGTGTTTAATTGCTTTAAGAAGTATGTTGCTTTTGTTGAAAACCAAACAGGTAGGACTTTGAAAAGACTCAGATCAGATGGTGGAGGAGAATACTTCTCTTCTGAATTTGATGCCTACTTGCATGAAAGAGGCAATTAAAAGGGAAGTCACTACAAGGTATACACCCGAACTCAATGGTGTAGCAGAGAGGAGAAACAGAGCTATAACTGAAGCTACAAGGTCCATGCGCAATGAAAAGGGATTGCCAAACTACCTATGGGTAGAGGCTGTGTGTATAACCACATATCTCATAAATAGACTTCCATCTAAGTCAATAGATGGAACCACTCCATATGAAGTGTGGAATGGAAGAAGACCTAGTCTAGAGCATTGTAAAATCTTTGGATGTCATTTCTTGGTCATCTAAGAAGCAACCAATCATGGAATTATCTTCTACTGAAGCCAAATATAAAGGTTTGGCTAATGCAACTCAAGAAATCATGTGGTTAAAGTCTCTGTACACAGATCTTGGACTTCATTCTTCAACACCTCACATTTTTTATGACAACACAAGCTCACTACATCTTGCAGCTACTCTGGTATACCATGCTAAAACCAAGCATATTGAAGTCCACTACCATTCTGTAAGGGAGAAGCTAATGAGCAAGGATATTCAACTATCCTATGTCTCCATAGATATGCAATGTGCAGACATGTTGCCTAAAGCTCTTGATGGTACAAAGCTAAGCAGATTCAAGTTGATGATTGGCTTGCAGGAAATCAAGGACAAATGAAGATATATTTGGAGGCCAAGCATGTTAGGCTTGAGGGGGAGCTGTTGGTGCATTTTACCCAAGCCTACATGCTTGCTATTATTTGATTTATGTTCATTTGTAGTCATGTGAACACCTCTTGTAAAAGAGTACATTTTATCTCTTGCAATTGTGAAAAAGAAAAAAGGAAAAGAATGGCTTACCTCATCCATGATGTAAAAAGCCAACTTGAGGCTCTAACTACCTCAAACCACAAATTAGTGAGCTGAGGCAATATTTCCTAACTTTGGGGATCACGTTCAGGTGGATTTATTCGAATTCGAATTCAAAACTCCCTCCAAGAGTAGCTATAAAAAGAGCAAGAAGGAGGAGGTGATTAGCAAGCCTTGTACGTGACCACTTCATGTCATTTTGTAGAGATTGAAGAGCTTACTCCATAGCTCTATCATTCTACTCCCATTGTAAAAATATTCATTGCCAGTGTGGTTGTAATCATATGTGAATTTATACATTAATCATTCTCTACTTCTCTGTTTTGTTCTTTGCTATACTCACTCATAGTAGTACCTTCAGAAGCTCATATCTCGAGCTCTACTAAACCTTTTTCAGAGTTTTAATCTGTGTTAATTGCTCTTGCTGTCTAGTTTTTGCATACAAAATTTCATGGTCATTGGATTTATAATTTGGGAGATATCTGCATTTTGTGGCTTACTCATCTACCTCTGTAGAGCCCCGAGAATGGCGGGCATGTTCCTGATGTTGATGAATCTAGTTCTTAGTGCTCCGTTTATCATTTGAAGTGATTTAACTTGGACTAGCAAGCTACCTATGTCTATTTTCTATCTCCAAAAGGAAGTTTTCTAATTTCTACCAGGTTGAGAGCACTGTTCATTTTTTCCAGCAGGTGTATGTTCAAAAATAGTAAGTTTTGGGAGCTAGTCATCTTGCAACTAGTCTGTCTTGGATTAAACTTTTGAGATACATGTTTCGAAGTACTTGGCTGATATTTTGGTGGATTTAGGAAGCTCAAAGGGTCTACTAATCAATTGTGAAGTCTGAGTTGCCTGGTTTGAAGTTGGTTGTAGCAGCACCAACTCATCTTCAGATTGCATCCACCATCTCTCTTCACATACATGGTCCCATCTAGATGTCTTTTGAGTTCCTATCAAGGTAGACACATCCTTCCTAGTTACGTCCTTAGCCTTAGGCACTTCCTTTTTCATGGACTATTGAAGGATTTCTTCTTGAGGGATTCCTTACTTGCTCCTTGTTTGCACTACCATGGATTTGATTTCTACCAAGTGAACTACACCAAGAACTGGTGAAGGGATAGTAGCCTTATCTACAATGCTTTCCTTATCCAGATATATAATCTTGATATGGGTTCCATAAGTGGAAGCTTTTGTTCTTGGGGAAACACATAGTATAATGATCTCTCGCCTTTGAGAAATTTTTGCAAGGAGGAGAACCTTTGGGTAGAGAGCATTTGCTCTAATAGTGCACTCCCCACACCTAAAGCAAATGATTGGCCTCCTTGGCCCATTTACTAGATTTATTCTAGGACAAAGTTTTGGTTGCTACCTTGATTTAGAGCTGCAACCATTAAATAGGGTGATGTTGGGGGTCCTATTTCAAATCTTGGTTGTCCATAATATACTTGATGAGGAGTCCATCTTGTGTATCATTCTTGATCTTCATGGCCAAACTTCCTATAGAGTTGGTAAGTTGCACTCAACATAGTATGTTAACTTCCAACATGGCCCTACTCATTTCACATGGTGCACCAAATTCCACTTCTAACTCCATTTCTTGAATGGAGCTCTTGCAACTCATCTGGAAGTTGAGCCACTTCCTTTGCTTGGGCTTGCTCATCTTTTTGAAGCTTCAAAGCTTCAATATCCCACTATAACTATGCGACTACACTCCGTCTTCCATTTGCGGTCTATTTGTTCTTAAGCTCGCTTATTCCTTCCTTAGTTGGGATATTGGGTCTTGGGGCTGCATAGAGAGTGGAAGAACAAAGGATCAAATTCCATATTATTATCTAATTTGTTCTAGTCATATAGTAGTAGTGATGAACTCATGAACTTTTTCTATAGGGAGCATGAGCTCCTTCAACTTGCACAAAGTAGACATTGGTAGTGGCTTAGCTAGCCACTTTTGGACAAAAAAATTATGTGGAGGGTTTAATAGCTTAGACATGAGTGCTTTAGCCTGAATGAACAATTTTGGAAATGTCTCTCAACACTCAATATAAAACTCTTTAGTTCCTCTATAATATTCTCTATAACATTCCACTGGTGAAGTTGGTTCTTGAAAGTCCTTAATTAAGTCCCATGTTGCAAAATGGTTGTGGGGGAATTGGCAAAACCATTCATCCACCAACCCTTTTAGTGTTTTTGAAAAGAGTGCCAAAAAGGCATATTGCATTCCTATTAATCCCCTAGTTTTGCATAAGCCAAAGAATCTCTTGGCATGGTCCTTAGGGTCTTCATGAGCTAAACCTTGGAAAGAGGGGAATGTGATTTTTAGTCGGTAGAGTAGGGTCTCTAATTCTATTTTTGTTGCAAATATTCCCTATCAATGATACAAATTTTCTTCTTGTGGTTTCAAAATTAATTCATCTGTTTGATGTTTGTTATCGAGTTTTGGTCATGAGCTTAATATCTTCCTTGTCCCTTATGGTAAGTTATAGGGAGAAAGACATTTTCCTCTCAGACATGTTTGACTACACCTTGTGGATCCACTTCCTTCTTCACTTTTTGCAAGCTTTTGTTGTGTCATCACATTCTAGAGCCTGCTTCTTCTTCACTTCTTTGAAAGATGTAGTTGGCTTCTTTCCCTATGCTCAAGCAACCATGTCACATTGGGTGTGAAAAATTTGTTGGGGTTTTCTTTGGAGGAAGTATTGACTATTTTTGGAGGCAAAGTATAGAAGAATAAACACACATTGCATTAGAAAGTTCTCTTCACTTTGATTAATGTAAAAAGATTATTCTCTTCACTTTGATTAATGTAAAAAGATTATAGCGTTTTTATGAAGCATACAAGAAAAAAGAGTAGATGACATTACTCACTACATATTACACTTTAAGACAAAGATTACGTGCAAGTAAAACAAAGTACTTCCAACTACTTATGCATGTAGACAATGTCTCTACAACTTCTTCACCTTGACTTGAAAACTTGCCTCTATGCACCCTTGCACTCAAACCTCCACTCAAGGTGAGTACTAATTACTTCCCACTAATAATTTGCAACTCCTCCTTAGTACCACTTTAGAATTCCTTGTCTTCTTCCTTGGATTATGTTGGCCTATAGTAGACAATGCAAATAGAGAGTTGACGACTCTCTATTCTTCACTTGGCTCTCTAAATCTCAACTGATTGCCAAGAAGTTCTATGTACACTCTCACACTTAAAGGCCTATTCAAGAAAAATGGGAATTACACAAGATTTTGAGACAATTCTTTGTGTCCCATTGTTTTCATCTTTGACTTATTCACACACAGCAACATGTTACTACCTCTTGATTAGAGTATATTAAATTCACACTCACATATTAAGGATAATTTTATTCTAATTTGGGTATCAAGGGTGGGCTTAAACTTAAGAAGTTAACATAGTAAGTTATATAAATGGGACTTGAATAATTCCCAAATTTCTTGAATAGGCCTTCTTAACAATCATCTCTCCTCTCTATGCTTACACTTGGTGTATGCCTTTGGCTCGTAGTCTCTTTACTTTGCTTGTTGAATCACTTTCACGTATGCACACTTCACTTCCCATGTGTATCCAAGATCTTGGCCTTGGATATGCAACCCACTTTCATAGTGCTTGGCACACACACTTCCCAACTTCTTGTATTCCTTACGATGCCTTGGCAATTCATGTTGTCTCCAAGAGTCTTCTCAATTAGACTCTAACTAAATCTTGTTTTGTCTTGTAGTGACCTTAGGAAAGTGCACAATAAAAGAAAAAAATTATAATCGGAGGCCAAATCTATGCTTTTTGCATTTTACTTAACTTGCACATTTGACCTTAATTTATGCAAAAATGCACAAATAAGGGAGGGTTCACCAAAAACTTCCAAAAACTTCAGAACCCTTAAAAAGAAAAAAACTTTAAAAATATGTAATTGAATTTTACCAAGGGACAAATATGAGCATACACATGTGCACTTCTTGTGCACCTAGTTGTTAGACTTATGTGTTCCTCGAGTAGCTTTGATGTGAATCTCTTCCCTATACATGGGAAATTTTTACTCTAGTGTTGGCTAGAGGTTTTTCCCCATGTTACCACATACACAATTCACTGATATGTGGTGATACTTTGTACTTAGGGACATTATTTAGCTCTTACTTTAGTTCTGATCATCATCTATAGAGTGAGACATTCCATCCATTTTCATCTCCGTGTGTCTTGTTGCATTTGTGCTCCTTATGTGTGTGTCTCATGTGTCTCTTGCACTTCTACATACACCCAAAAGTGATATCCGAGCAAGTTTAACTCCTTATCAAGTTTTGGCTTTTTGCATGCCAATGTGTGTTGGAGTTTTAGGTCTGCGGAAGCACACAAACAGCACAAAGAACAAGAGGAAGCTTGGAGCACAACACACAATACTCAATGTATTACCACTAGAATGTAAAAAGATAATTGACCCATTAGGTCTATACACATATATACAAGTAAGGGGGAAAAAACCTCCTAAAGAGGGAAAAAAGTGCCCTAGTAGTCCTAGCGTGTTCACTGACATCACTACCTAAACATATCAACAAATCCCCCCTAAGAGTGCAGTGATGAACAAGGAGCTGGCACTCATGTATAACGAAGTGCCAAGCTATGTGGATTCAATTCACAAAAGGAAGTAAGCCCAAAGCTTTGTAGAAAGCTTCAAACTTCTCCCTATGTAGAGCCTTTGTAAAAAGGTCTACAACATTCTCCTGTGTGGGCACATATGCCAAGCTGATCTCTCCAGCATAGAACCTCTCCCTGACTTAATGATAGTGCACCTCAATGTGCTTAGTGCAAGCATGGAACGCAGGGTTCCTCGCAATTGCCAATGCGCTCTTATTATCAACGAAGATGGTGGTGGTAGAAGACTAACCAATACCCAAATCAACCATAAGGCGTTTGAGCCACACACACTCAACAATTGCTGTGAAAATTTCCCTATACGCAGCCTCATAATTGGAAGTGGCCACAGTAGGCTTCTTCTTGATCAACCAAGATATGCATGAGCTACCAAGCATGAAGCAAAAACCACTGGTGGACACACGAGTGTCATAGCAACTAGCCCAGTCAAAATAAAAAAAAGCATGTTAATTTGGCAGTAGTGATCCCCCCTTGGGATAAAACAATCCAAGTAGCCATGTACCACTCAAGTAACAAAAGATGCACTTAACTGCATGCCAGTGCTTGAGACCTAGGCAATGCATAAACCTCCTTATCTGTGAGGTAGCAAACTGAATATCTGGCCAAGTAATGCATACGTAAATCAAGCATCCAACACACTCTTGATAGAGAACAACATCAAATGCATCTCCAGTGTCATGAAGACTCAATCATAAACCTTTCTCCATTGGAGTGGCAATAGGTTTATAGTCTTCAAGGCTAAAAAATTGCAATAATAAGTCAATATATTTCCTTGGACACAAAGCTATTCCACCATCAACTTGCATAAACTAAATGCCCAAATAATGATGCAAATGCCCCAAATCAGACATCTCAAATGAGGCATGCAAATCAGCCTTAAAATCAGTGATATCCTTCTCATGAGGACTAGTGAGCAACATGTCATCAACATACACAACAATGATCAGAAGCACATCATTAGCATGCTTAACATTTAAGGTGCTTTTAGTTGGACTATTCCCAAAACCATGTGCAATCAAATAGGCATGTATCTTTTCATACTAAGCACGTGGTGCTTGCTTTAAACCATATAATGCCTTCGTTAACCTGCACACCTAGTTTTCATGTCCTTTTTGCACAAAGTCATGGGGCTAAAAAACATACACTTCTTAATGCAAATGACCATTCAAAAATGTTGTTTTAATGTTCAATTGATGTACATTCCAACCATGATAAGTTGCAAGTGCACAAATGCTACAAACATTAGTCATTTGGCATGTAGGTGCAAAGGTCTCATCAAAATCAATGCCTCTTTCCTGTGCATAACCCTTTGCGACAAGCCTAGACTTATACCTATCAACTATTCCATCAAACTTATGCTTAAGCTTATATACCCACTTGGTGCCAATGGCCTTCTTACCAAGAGGCGTCACCTAAAAGTAACATTTTTTATTATAATATCATATTCAGTTTGCATAGCAACCATCCAATTTTTTGAATTTTGTGCTTCATCAAATGAAACAGGCTCATTCTCATCACAAAGACTAGAGGCAGCCATAGCATAGCAATCTGATGCCAAAGAGGCACTATGAGAGCTTGAGTGAGTACGATATGATAGAATTGCATCTAATTTGTTGTCATGCAAAGTCTGCACCAGCCATTTTGGCATAATTTTTGCCTCCTCAATATCAGTTCTCTCATCAATAGATGCATCATGCAAATCTTCATCAGAAATGGAATGATTTGCATCATTAAATGAAACATGTAAAGGATGAGAAGTTGCCTCATTAGGACCAGCACTAGATTGTCCACCTGTAAAAAGAGGCAACAAAGTTTCATACATGTCTTTGGAGCTAACTAATGTCTCCCTGGTACATGAACATAGTTGCTGAATAGCATCTTCCACAGAAACAACATCATAGCTAAACAAAATGTGTTTAGTCTATGGATGATACATACGATAGCCTTTGCTTTCAGAATTGTACTCAACAAAAATACATTTCACTCCTTTATCATCCAATTTCCTGTGTTGTTGTTTAGGCGCTAATGCATATGCCAAACAACCAAAAACATGCAGGTGAGCAACACATGGCTTGCGACCATGCCAAGCTTCATATGGAGTGATAGACTGCAATGCTTTAGTGGGACATCTCTTAAGTGCATATGCTGCAAACATGATAGCCTCAAGCCAAAAACTATGTGGTAAAGCTTGGCTCTTCACCATACACCTCTCCATCTCCATGAGTGACCTATTCTTGCATTCAATAACTCCATTCTATTGAGGTGTACATGGAACTGTACGCTGATGTTTTATCCCTCATTCAACTAGAAATGCATTAAAGTCAAAAGACATATATTCCTCCCCTCGATCAAAATGGAGTCACGAAATACCCATGCATGCTTGGAAAAAGCATCGATGAAAGTCACGAAATAAAGATAGTTCCCAAAAGAGGGTTTCTGCATAGGACTACAGACATCACTGTGAACAAGCTACAATTGTTTAGTAGCTCGAACTGAACCATCTTTTTGGGAATGAGGAACACTGCATTTTGCCCAAAATACAGCTTCACATACATGTTTACTAGGTTCCTCAAGTCTGGCAAAGAGGACATTATTTCATATTTCTGTATGCATAACAAACTAGCAAAATTCAAATGACCAAAGTTTTCATGCCAAAGCTTTGCATCTAACATAGCTTGAGAACCATGTACTGAACATGCTAAATCAATCAAAGATTTTACATAGTCTATGAGCTTATATAGCCCATGACATAAAATTCCAGAAGAAATAATCATGTCCCCATTTGACATTTCATGAATTGTACATCTCTCATCAACAAATTTCACAACCAAGCCAATCTTGGCTAAAGCTCAAACTAATAACAGATTCTTCTTGATCCCTAGCATAAATAAAGCATCTGACAATGTAAAAGAACTACCATCAAAAGTAGTTAGAATGATCGTACCAACTCCCATGACAGGATAAGAGGAGTTTTTGGCACATATGATAGTATTCCTTGTAGGGGCAAGCTTGAGTGAAGTGAAGAAACTGCATTATGAGGTAATATGTTTGATTTCCCAACTATCAAAGTACAAAATATTTAAATCTACTACAGACATATAGTGTTCAGGAGAAGATGGGTCAAAATGCACATAGTAGTAAATGCCCATTCTTCATTCTGCACTAGATTAGCGGACTCTATTTTTGGTGTACAGGCCTCTGTAACAGCCATTCCAACCTCTTTTTTCTTTGCCTCTTTTGCAACCAATTTTAGACAATTCTTTATGACATGATCATTTGCTTTAGAGTACTTGCAAAAAAATTTGTGCTTTTTTGTTTTCTTGTCGTCTCTGTCATCCTTCTTTGATTGTGAAGAATTAGCAAATTTTTGCCCCTTTCGATTAGCCAGGAAAGCTTGATCTGCAACCCACATAATGGACATGTTCTGCCTAGAGTGATCATCCTGTAACAGAACAGAGACTAACTCCTCAAATGTTAAGGCATTTGGATTGGCTTTCATCATCAAATGAAGAGTGGAAGCAAAACTTTGATATGAATTGGGAAGGCCATTCAGAATGATCGGCACAAGTGAACTCTCAGGTAAGACTTCATTGGTAGAAATCAATTATTCCTTCAAATCTTTGATCTTTGTTAGAAAACTTTCCATGGAATCACCTTCATTCATGTGCTCACTCTCCAACTATTTTTGGAGGTAAGAAACATGAGCCTCATTCCTTGCCTGTTACAAAGTGGTAAGTGTATCCCAAGCATCCTTAGCTGTTCTGTAAGAGTGAGTATGAGGAATAATGGCATGTTTGATAGACAAGTCTATCAATGCATGTGTGTGAGCATCTCTGCCATCCCAACGAATTCGCTCTATAGTACGTGCAACGGAAACTATAGCACAAATAGGAATCTACAATCTTTGATGCCATCTGCATCAGCTTGAGTACTTGTATTTGCAGGTGTAATAGGATGTTTTTCAACACCCTGTACAACATTCCACATTCCTTTTGCAACCAATATATGATGCATTATATGAGCCCATAATGGGTAATTTGTACCATCCAACTTATCCTCAATAGCCAACATATGGAATACATCACTACTTTCAGTCATGGACACTGACTAAAATACCATAATGAATAAAATTGATTGTATCTCAAAAAGTTGAGCAGAACTACCCTGTGGAGTTCTACTAAACCTATAGTAGACTTTGAGATGCTTATACTGGCGAATTGAGACCTATATATATATCTTTGGCACCAAAAGATAAAATTGCCTATACAAGTGCTATGATAGTGCGTTCGAAAGCCCAAACGAGCTCATATCGCAACTTTGACACCATGCAACAAAGCTTTTTTGATCTTCTAATCACCCTGAGTATGCTCACCAAAATTCATGAGATTCTGAGATTATGATAGGAGAGGTGTTGATGATGCCCTAGATGAAGCGACAACCTTCTCTAATACCAATTGTTGGAGTTTTAGGTCTATGGAAGCACACGAAGAGCACAAGGAAGAAGAAAAAGCTTGGACCACAACACACAATACTGAATGTATTACCACTAGAATGTAAAAAGATAAGTGACCCATCAGGGCTATAGGCGTATATACAAGCCGAGGGAAAACAACCTCCTAAAGAGGGAAAAAAGTGCCTCGGTGGTCCTAGTGTGTTCACACACATCACTACCTAAATATATCAACAATGTGCACACACTTTTAATAGTGCAAATCGACTTCAGAGCATCAAACATTGTTTTTGAATATCTCAAAAGCATATCCATCAGTTGCACTAGAGTTTTACCCCCATTTCAAAGTCATTTGTGCAGGCAGGGAATCCAAATATGTATGCATGTGATGAGGTTGTGTCTCTTCTTTTGTAATAAGATCAATCTAGCTTGAATAGGAGTGGTTTGATTGAGATAATGCAAGCACTTGCTATCTCACAAAAAGGGAAAATCAAGTATGGTTCAACTTTGGGTTCATCAAAACCAAAGCCTCAACATTCATCTTCTACTGGTTCCTCTAATAATGCTAATTTTCAAAGAAGAAGAGGTGCAAATATTACTAGAAGGTTGATCATACTATTGGTAAGTGTAGAAAGCTTGCTAAGCACAATGAAAAGAAGAAGGAATCTAGCATGTCTATTGTTGAAAATTCTTCAAATGCCAAAAATGATGAAGCCAACATGACTCAATATTTTTGGGCATGTGTTGTTACATGTCATTAAGTGTATGGTTGTGACTCAGGCTGATTTGGATTGGTTCTTTGATAATGGTGCTTCAAAGCACATAGATTCAAGCAAAAGTTTTTTTGCATCTTTGAAAGATGCACCCAAAGGAGGACATGTAGTGTATGCAAAAAAATCCTCTTATCCTATCATTTGAGTAGGAAAAATTGAGCTTACACCTGCAAATGGAGGTGTGATTCTCTCGAAAAATGTATTGTATGTACCCAGTATCAAGAAGAACTTAATTTTCATTCCATTGATTGCCAAAGCTGGACTTCACGTACATATTTTTTATGATAAGTGTATGGTTCATGATTTCAGCAATGGTGATATTATTGTGATGTCTAGTACATTATGTAATGGTTTGTATTGCTTGGATACATACAAGAGGGTTGCCTCAAATGCCTTGATTGCACATACTTCTTCCATGGCTGAAATGGAGCTTTCACATGCTCATTTTGATCACTTGAACTTCACTATTTGCTTTACTTGCAAAAGAATGACGTGATTATTGGTTATCCAACACTTGAGTCCATTGAAAAGCTTGAATGTGAAGTTATATTCTTGGAAAAATGCATCATGCTTCTTTTCCAAAAGATATTCATACACACACTACAAGAAAATTGCAGCTTGTTCATATTGATGTATGTGGTCCCATCAAGACTTCATCCTTTGGGAACCATGTATACTTCTTTACTTTCATTGATGATGCTACTCACCATACGCGGATGTATCCTATGAAAGCAAAGGAGGAGGTATTTTCTTGCTTCAAAGTATTTTTTGCTATGGCTGATAGATTTTCTTCAAACAAGTTTTTGACTCTATGAACAGATTGTGGTGATGAATACATGTCACATGATTTTAATTATTTTCTTTGTGAAAGAGGAATTTCAAAACAATGCCATATACACCTCAACAAAATGGTGTTGCACAGCATAAAATAGAACACTCCTTGAAATGGCACAGTGTATGGTTAAAAGAAAGCACCTTCTTGACAAATTCTGGATGGAAGGAGTCATGTGTGCAAACTATGTGTTGAATCACTAGCCTACAAGAGCATTGATATTCATCACTCTTAATGAGGCTTGGAATGGACATAAGCCTATGGTTAGTAATATGTGCATGTCTGGTTGTTTGACATATGCTCTTAAGCCATCACAGCAAGATCATAAACTTGATGAAAAGGCAAAAAATATATTTGTTGGTTACAGTGCTAAAAATAAGGAATATCATTTGTTCCATCCATTGATGAACACAACTATTGTGGGTCAAGATATGGTATTTACTTAAAATTCAGTTTTGCCTCTATTTGAGTGCAAAAAATAGCCAAGAATTAGCTCACAAAATGTGTTTGGTACACTCACGTCTTTGTTCCAAAGTGGTACGCTTGATTACGACCATGTAGATCAGCCAATTCATGATCAAAAGGCTGAAAACTTCCAGCACAATAGAGCTGAAAATGCTGAGCATTTTGAGCCAAACATGGCCCGAACTTTTCAATAAAAAATGGTCCAAACTGCTGGAAATTTCAGCCACATATGGGTGAACATTTGCGACAAAATATGGGTGAACAAATGTCTATCAAGAGTGCATGAACTATGCAAAAGTGGCTAAAAAAAGCTTTGCAAGACAACAAATTGAGTGCACCTTTACTTTGTAGAACAAGATCAAGCTCTCACCATGCATCAAGTAATTTTATGGATTATTCTTTTATTGTAACAACATGTAATGAAGGGCCACTTCCTTTTGAGCATGCAGGTGACAATCCACATTGGATGAGCACTATGCAATCAGAAAATGGATTCCATATATAGGAATGGTACTTGAGAGTTATGTGAATTTCCAAAAGGAAAAAATGTCATTGGTACAAAGTGGGTTTACAAGATTAAGAGAAAGTGAGATTGTAGCATTGATTGCTACAAAGCTAGATTGGTTGCCGAGGGATATGTGCAACAATATGGCATTGACTAAGAGGAAACATTTTCACATAATTCATGCATGACTACCATTCATGGTGTGGTTGTATTGGCTACCCAACAAGGTTGGAAAGTACATCAGTTAGACATAAAAAATGTCTCTTGAATGGTGATTTCCAAGAAGAGGTTTATGTGAAGCAACCTCCTAACTTTTCCATGAAAGGGAAAGAGCATATGGTTTGTCGCTTGCATAAAGCCTTGTATGGTCTCAAGAAAGCTCCATGTGCATGGTATGATAAAATCCATAAGCACTTGATTGCTCTTGGCTTCACATGTAGTCCAATTGAAAGCACTCTCTCTGTACGTAGAGATGGGGCTGATCTTACTGTGCTTGTTCTCTATATTGATGAGAAACTCTTGACTAGGTCATATGATGCAAAACTTGACATCCTTATGGCTGATTTGCAACATACTTTTGATTTCAGCTATCTTGGTCTTTTGAGCTACTATCGTGGAATCCATTTTGTATCCCTTGAGGGGGGAATTGTTATGCATCAAAATAATTATGTTGAAAATCTACTTCAACATTTTGAGTTTGAGGATTGCAAACCAGTCTCTACACTAGTTGAGATGGGATCCATGTTATTAGCAAGTTGTGGGATGTCTTACATATGCATGCAACACAAGGCTAGATATACAGTACGCAGTTTCCTAGTTGAGTTGATCCATGCATAGCCATGGCACTAAGCATTGGCAAGTGGTGAAACGTGTGTTTAGATATCTGAAAGGAACTTTGTGTTTAGGTCTCTTTTATGGCAGAGATATTCACCCATGCTTGCATGCTTTTATAGATAATGATTGGGCTAGTGGTTATGATACTTGTTTGTCCATTAGTGGTAATTGATTTTTCCTTGGAGACTCATGTATATCTTGGTTGAGTAAGAAGCAACCTATAGTGGTGACATCGAGTTGTGAGGCTAAGTACAAGGCATTTTTCACAACTAGAGTGGAATGTATGTAGCTGAGACACCTATATTTGATGGTTCTTTTCATGGAGATTGATGTTGCTATGCATATTCTCACTAATAGTCAGAGTGCATTGTTTCATTCACTGACCAAACATATTGAGGTGCATTATCACTATGTGAGAGAGCACCTTCATGCAAGATATATTGATTTGGTATATGTGCCTACACAAGATAATGTGGTTGACATATTCACCAAAGCTCTTCCATGGGAAAAGCTTGAAGATTTCACAAAGCTTTAGGCTTATTGCCAAGTGGGGGTTGCAATGTCACTCCTTGTATGTGTTCACATCATTCACTCAAGGGGGGTTTGTTACACTTATGTGTTCCTCAAGTAGCTTTGGTGTGAACCTTTTCACTATACATGGGCACTTTTGACTCTAGTGCTGGCTAGAGGTTTTCTCCCATGTTAACGCATACATGATTCACTCATATGTGGTGGTACTTTGTACTTAGGGATATTATTGAGTTCTTGGTTCAATTCTGATCATCATCAATAGAGTGAGACATTCCAACCATCCATCTTCTCTGTGTGTCTTGTTGCGTTTGTGCTCCTTGTGTGTTCTTCTCGTGTGTCTCTTGCACTTCTACACACACCCAACACTAGTGACTTGAACACACCCAATGGTCACATGTGCACCACTTGTGCGCCTCTTTTCCAACCTTGGACCAATGTAGGATCAATGAAGCCATATCTATAAGGTAGATATTATCAATAACTATCAAAAAGCTCAAAAGAAGTAGCTATCTCATTAGCTTCCAATGATCTTCTATTGACTAGTATTATTTTTATGACACCACACCAATCTTATAGATTTTTGGAGATTTCCTATTAAGCTCTAATTTATTCTTATGTATGATGAAACAAAACCAAGATGACTCTTATAAAAACAATATAAACTTCACTAAATATTTTTAGGAAGAAAAAGTTGACTTTAACTTGCATCCAAGCATTTTGAAGCCATGAGATAGACTGCTTCCTTCAAGATAAAAATGTAGAGAAAAAAATAATATCCCATAATATTGGATTCTTTCAACTTATTTTTTTCATGGAAAACAAAATTATGAATATTTTTCTTCAATAAGATAACCAAAAAATTATTTCTACTAACAGTTGTCATTATCAATTTTGCAACACGATAAGTAGAAACAAAAACAAGATCCAACACACCTAGGCCATGAAAAGCCTTGGGAAGACAACACGTGGATGAAGCAACCTTGCTAGTCCAATCTTTCATTTCAATGCCGCTTGAAAGAACTTTTTTAACCAATCTAGTGACTTAGAAGATTTGCGGTTTAGGGGGATACCAAGAAGAAAATAAATAAATAATGATTGGCCTAATGATTCAATGTTGAAGGTCTACTAGAGAAAAGTATTGAACTTGTTCAGTTGTAAGTATGTTAAAGGTCCACTCGTTTCTTTGTTGATAAGTAATTGTGAGCCCCATAGGCATGCCAAGAAATCCAAAAACCTTACCATCTTCAATGATGTTGCAATAAAGCTTTGTTACACTCTCAAAAAATTAAAATAAAATTGGAAGACTTGAAATCACATTTATGATGGTTGATTTTAGAGCCACTACCAAGACAAAATATATCAAGACATCTAAATAAATCATCTCCATGAACAAAATCATTTGTTACACTTTGGATGCCAAGAATCCAAAAACCTTACCATCTTCAATGATGTTGCAATAAAGATTTTTTACTCTCTGTTGACACTCAAGGTCAAGCACAAGCATAGAAATGCAAGGAAGTGGACACACAAGAAGAAGGAGCATGTAGGGAGCTCCAAGAAGCGCATGTCAAATTTTCAAAAGAAATCCCTATAAAAATAGTGATTTTTATCACTAAAACCCATTGTAAATACCATTTTCCATTTTTGCAGCTCCATTTTGTTCAAGCCGAGGAGTCCTTGAGCTTGAGGATATTAGAAGTATCATCCTACCAGTTTTCATAATTTTTAGACTCCGTTTGAGCCCTCAAATAAGCCCTGCAACCTAATTTTTAACTAGTCCGGACACTAGGTCTAGACACGGCCAAAACCACTCAAAAAACTATAAAAAGGGCTAGAGAGCTAATTTTTGAGTTTATCTTGTTGTAGATTTGAGCTTTGTAAGAGTGTCCTTTTGTAATCGAAGCTTTCCATTGTTCCTCTCTTTGCTCTTACCTTGTGCACATGTGTGTGTATGTGTGTGCATGCGGGTGTGCTTTCACTCATGCACTTGTGCCTTCACTTGCTCATGGTCTTCATACCAGTCCTCATGTCTCCATAGATTGACATTTATGAGGTGAATCTCCTCACTTTGGTACTTACCACTGTGTAAAAGTGACACCAAATTTGGCATCATTGTCGGGGAGAGAGCTTGGAGGACGATCGTGTGACGGTAAGACATAGAGTACCGACCTTGGAAGGTTAAAAATCATCATTTTTCTGTTCAGTTTCTGATTTCTTCTCCATCTTCATCTTCATCACCATCTCCACCCACCTTCATCTTCTCATATTTTCGCATCTTTTTACTGTACATTCACCTCATTTTTCGTTTGTGGCTGCAAGCAAGAAGCCTAGATGGAATATAGAGCTGAAATGCTAAAGAAAGACACTTGAGACATTCTCAAAACACCAAGAAATCCAAGCAACCAATTTCAGGCATGACACGACTTGCACCAAGTATCGTGAGTGTGGTATCATGCGTCTGGAGATAGATTTTGCATCTACATGCACATAAGAGTGACAAGGAGGACTTAAGGTATACATATTTGCAAAAAAGTTGGAATTTGGACTTCAAAATATCCAAGTATCGTGTTCGGTTGAGTTCAAGTGTCGGAATACCAGAACTCCCGTGTATCACGGTACTTGTCGAGTATCGTGTATCGTCTCCCCGTGTATCGTGATACCTCACGTGTGTCGTGTATCATTGGGTTGAGTATCGTATATCACGACCATCTAGTATTGTGTATCGCTAGATGGTGTATCGTGATACTTACCAAGTATCATGTATCGTGAAGTTCAAGTATCGCCAACCCTAAGTATCATGTATCATCGGATCGTGTCTCACGTTAATCACCAAGTATAGTGTATTGTCTGAAACCAAGTATCATATCATGTCTCTTGTGTATCATGTATCGTTTAGTTCAGATATCGTGTATCGTGGCAAGGCAAGTATCGTGTATTGTCTGCTCCCAAGTATCGCCGATACTTCCTAAGTATCTTGTAATGCCTAATCTGAAGCAATCCCAGAGATGTTGTGTTTCCCTGTTTTAACCCCTAGAACCCTGAACTGACATAACTTTCTCATATGAAATCCGTTTGTTGTAAATTAGGGTTGGTTGGAAAGCTCGTTTTGAATATGTGGATTATTAGATATAGTATTTTGAAGTTGACCCTCAGGTGGGACTAGGAAACCAAGGGGACTTCAAAGGATTTTGAGCAATACAAAGGGAAAATTGTAACTAGAAGACAAAGCTTATGAACTTGAGGTCTGGTAGACACTTAGGCAAGGATAGAAAAAGCATTAGGTCATCGAAGGCTAGTGTCAACCATATATATAGGTTGTGGGCACAACAACGTAGTGGTTATCCCTACGTGCTAAGTTCAGACACAAGTGCGTCAGAAATGTCCTTCAACATGGAAAGTCCCACACGTAGTTCTGGCAGTGCCTATTTACAGACACCAGACGGTCCCTATAAGACACAATTGGAGTATGTCAAGACCAACCAATTAGGTGCTCGCATCTATGAGGATGGTCTGAGGTAATCAGTTGTCCAACTCAAAAATCCTGATCAACCCTTTGGACTTGAACACCAAGTGGTTAAGTTTGAAGAGGGTTCCTACATTGATAAGGAAGGAACCATGTATGTGGTTACGAGCTTAGATGACAAGATAGATGAGTTTGGAAATATCATTCTTGAGAATGATATAGGAGACCTAGAACGAGAACCCAAGACTCCTCAAGGAAAATCTGTCTTGACCAGAGTAATCACTCCAGATTCCTCAAGACAATAAAAGCATAGAACTATTCTTGAATAGAGAAACAGAGGAAGCCTTTTGGAGATTCAAGCTAGATCAACCCAGCCCAATAGTCACCATCTATGAGTTCAAAGATCCAGAGATACCAGGCAAAGTTGTCTATCTAGATAACACATCGAAAAGAATATTCTTGGTAACAGAGCATGATAGGCATGCATACACTTGGCAAGGTGAATCAATTTTCAATCCACCAAGATCTAGTGTTTCCCATGGTTTCCAAGAAGCAAGATCATCCAAGGCTCATGAAACCCAGAGGGAAGGAGCTAGAGAGAGACCCGAGGTAAGTTTCGCAAACACCGTGTGCAGAGAAAGATCAGGACTTGAAGGTGAAATACCGAAAAGAGAGAGACATGGAGAACATAGGCATCAAAGAAATGAACATGATTTCCCATTGCCCAGACCTCGAGAGCACTCAAGAACCCTTAGACCCTCTCAAGTGGTTAAGGCAATGGAGAACTATTTTGATGGGTTCGGAGATCCTTATGATCATGTGGCTGAGTTCAAACAAGTGTTAAGAGCTAAGCAGGCTGAGGACTTGTTCACACAGTTCGAGGAATTTGGTTTGACCCTCAAGGGTACTGCCTTAGCATGGTTTCAACCCCTGAACAGTCGCGATTATCAAAATATAGGACAACTACTAGAAGAATTCATTGTAGAGTTTTCCAAGAGGCATAAGACATCATCCTTGATCCATAGCTTCAAGCAGACACCCCAAGAAATAGTGCGACTTGCAAGAAGAAGGTTCAGACAATACATAGAAAGATGCCCTGTGCTAGAATTACCCACACTGGCCAAACAAGTGGCCTTGTTCTTAGATGCTTTACTGAGCACCAAGTTAAGATCATATGTGTACTTGAAAGAGCCTACATCCATAGAAGAGTGTGTGTGAATGTGCATTGACATAGAAGATAATTTGGGTGAGGAGTTAGGACTGTCCAAACTCTATAAGGATTCTGATAGTTCTACTAGTCATACTTCTATAACCTCCATTGAGATAGATGAGATAGCTGAGCAGGTTGCCAAGAAGGTAGGAGTTCAAAATAGACAAACATCAAGGGCCATCTCATTAAGGCGGTGTTACAATTGTGGAGGAGACCACATGGCTAATGTTTGTGTGATGATGGCTCAGCACCAAGGAAACCCCAATGCTCCATATTGCATCATTGAGAGAAAATACGCAAACCATACGACTCAAGATTGTCCATACAATAGGCAGGCTATTAGATAGAATTATCAACAACCATACCAGCAGGATAGGTATGAGAATCAATACCAACAACCCTATTATAGGCCACAAAAACATTATCAGGCACCATATAGGCCACAAAGAGTCCTAGGAAACCAACCACCAGCTCCTACCAATGTGATTCCAGTTAAGTATATAGTAGCAAAGGAAAACCCTAATAGAGCTTTGGTGCCACTAACCTCGTTGGTCTCAAAAAATGACTCTCATGCTCATAGTTCAGACTACTCCCATGAAGATAGTCCACAAGTTTATTACATGCAGTCACCAGAGCATAGGGAGGCTTATTCCTATCAATATGAGACACCACTTATGGAACAAAATTGGGAGCTAGAATACTGCAATGTCATGTACATGAATCCTAACCCCAAACCCCAATTGAGACAAGTAAGTCCACAAGCCGCTAGAGGACCATGTTTTAGATGTCAGGGTGACCATTTCATTCGTGAATGTCCCCACTCATCAACTCCAGGACAAGGACAAAAGATCACAATACAAGGCTTTTGTCTTGAGTGCGACAAAGAACATCTCCCAAGAGAATATCCAGATACCCCTCTAGTGCACCCAAGGTTATACCCATTAATGTGGTAGGCTTAGTGGTGGATTCAAGTTCAAGTTGCAGTAATGTGGCTCCCATACAGGTAGTCACTAGGGCACAAGCCTTAAAAGAGGATAAATCAACTGAACAATCAGATTCAAGTGAATTAGGAGAGCCTATTAAGAGGAAAACAAGAACATGGAAGGATACCAAGGAGAGAACCAATCGTAAGTGGAACAAAACGTTATCTGAACTAGAAGAAAGCCTAAAAGACAAAAAAAAATAGAAGATATTGCATCTCAAAACCCCTCCCATGTCGAAGCTCCATGCACACCACCTCATTCTGCCCCACTAGCCATTGTAAATAGACTGCAACTAGGGTTTGTTCTTGCATATCCAATCCTAGAAGGCTTGCAGATGATGTTCAAGGCCTACCAAACTCGACTTCAAGAAGGGACAACAGCTGCAAACCTAGACAAAAGTTACCCTAGAGCAGATTTAGAGATTGAACGGCCAAAATTCCAGCCAAATAGGGCTGAAAATGCAGAGAAGTTCTAGCCAAACATGGCTGAAAATTTTCAGCCAAAAATTATCAAAACTGCTAGAAATTTCCAGCCACATATGGCTGAACATTTGCATCAAAATATGGCTGAAAATGAGCATGCAATTTAGCCCACGCATGATGTACATGTTGAAGATGCATTACATAATGAACACATGTCTATCAAGAGTGCACAATCTATGCCAAAGTGGCTAAAACAAACTTTGCAGGACAACAAATTGAGTGCACCTTTACTTGGTAGAACAAGATCAAGCTCTCACCATGCATCAAGTAATTTTGTGGATTATTCTCTTATTGCTACAGCATGCAATGAAGACCCACTTTCTTTTGAAGATGCATGTGAGATCCACAATGGATGAGTGCTATGCAATTAGAAATGGATTCCATACATAGGAATGGCACTTGGGAGTCATGTGAATTGCCAAAAGGAAAGAATGCCATTGGTACAAAGTGGGTTTACAAGATTAAGAGAAAATTTGATGGTAGCATTGATCGCTACAAAGCTAGATTGGTTGCCAAAGGATATGCACAACAATATGGCATTGACTATGAGGAAACTTTTGCACCTACTTCATGCATGACTACCATTCGTATCGTGGTTGCATTGGCTGCCCATCAAAGTTGGAAAGTGCATCAATTGGGCATAAAAACAGCCTTCTTGAATGGTGATTTGCAAGAAGAGGTTTATGCTTCACAACCTCCTGGATTTGCTATGAAAGGAAAAGAGCATATGGTTTGTTGCTTACATAAAGCCTTGTATGGTCTCAAGCAAGCTCCACGTGCATGGTATGACAAAATCCATAAGCACTTGATTGCTCTTGGCATCACATGTAGTCCGTTTGATAGCACACTCTATGTACGCAAAAATGGGGCTGATCTTATAGTGCTTGTTCTTTATGTCGATGACATACTCTTGAGTGGGTCATGTGATGCAAAACTTGACATTCTTAAGGCTGATTTGCAGCATACTTTTGATGTCACTTATCTTGGTCTTTTGAGCTACTATCTTGGCATTCACTTTGTATCGGTTGAGGGGGGAATTGTTATGCATCAAGCAAAGTATGTTGAAAAACTACTTCAGTGTTTTGACTTTGAGGATTGCAAGCCAGTTTCCACACCAGTTGAGACAGGATTTAGATTCTCAATTGAGGATTCGAGTGATGCATTTGACACTTCTCTTTATCAACAAGCTATGGGATGTCTTATATATGCATGCAACACAAGGTCGGATATATAGTATGCAATTTCCCAGTTGAGTCGATTCATGAATAGCCCTCACACTAAACATTGGCAAGCGGTGAAACGTGTGTTTAGATATCTCCAAGGCACTTTGAGCTTAGGTCTCTTTTATGGCAGAGATATTAAGCCATCCTTGCATGATTTTACAGATAGTGATTGGGCTGGTTGTTATGATACTCGCGTGTCCACTAGTGGTAATTGCTTTTTCCTCGGAGACTCATGCATATCTTGGTTGAGTAAGAAGCAACCCATAGTGGCGACATCGAGTTGTGAAGCTGAGTACAAGGCAGTTTTCACAGCTATAGTGGAGTGTATATGGCTAAGATGCCTATTGATGGATCTTTGCACGGCGATTAATGCTACTATGCATATTCTCACTGATAGTTAGAGTGCTTTGGCTATTGCATGAAACCCAGTGTTTCATGCACGAACCAAACATATTGAGGTGCATTGTCACTATGTGAGAGAGTGCCTTCATGCAAGAGATATTGATTTGGTATATGTGCCTACACAAGATAATGTGGCAGACGTATTCACCAAAGCTCTTCCACGGGAAAAGTTTGAAGTTTTTTGCAAAGCTTTAGGACTATTACCTTGTGGGAGCTTATATGTCACTCCCTGTATGTGTTCACATCATTCGCTCTAGGGGGGTTTGTTACACTTATGTGTTCCTCGAGTAGCTTTGATGTGAACCTTTTCTCTATACATGGGCACTTTTTACTATAGTGCTAGCTAGAGGTTTTTTCCCCATGTTACCACATTCTTGATACCCTCATATGTGGTGGTACTTTGTACTTATGGATATTATTCATCTCTTACTTCAGTTCAGTTCATTGTCAATAGAGAGAGCTATTCCAGCCATCCATCTTCTCCGTGTGTCTTGCTGTGTTTGTGATCCTTGTGTGTGCTTCTCGTGTGTCTCTCACACTTCTACACGCACCCAACAGTTCCTTTACCTCCATAGGCTCAAACAATTGCTCGTGATTCCATGGATGTGGGAGCACTTCTTTCAATTCAACAATACTCTCAAGAGTTCTTACGGGAAATACAAGAAGAGAAATGGGCTAAGGAGAACGGTAATACCCCTCCTATTCCTAAGATCGATGATATTCATGATCAATTTCCCCAAGACATTCCATCTATCTATGGAGACCAAGTAGAGCAACAAGAAGATGAAAGATTAGATTTTGAATCTAATTCTCTACAAGAATTACCACAGTTCATAGGCCCATGGGAGTCTGAATCTCTTCAAATCATAGCACCCACAATACTGGTAAGAAATGAAAACTCAATGGCCCCAAGGAACATTGAGGTCGTGAAGAACACTAAGGTTCAGTGTCATCTCACTGTAGAAGAGCTGCTCAAAGTAAAACCTGAGCTATGGAATCATGTGGCGAATCAAATTCCAGAACTTGATTTCAATAGGCCAAAAACAAGCGCTAAGCAGAAAGTTTTAGAGATACCTCTCGACAAAATAGGGGACATGAGTGAAGGTGAAGAAGGTAATACTTATCTTCCTATCACCTACCAAGGTTACACAACCAAAGCAATCTTAGACTCAAGTGCTTGTGTTACCATTGCGACCACCTCTTTGTGTAAGCAGTGGGGCAAACTTGCATTAAGACCAACTAGAATGAAGCTTCAAATGGCTGATGGCCATGTTGAAAGACCTCTAGGATTGCTAGAAAGGATAACTCTCACCACTTGTGGGGTAGAGTTTGAGCACACCTTTGCTATATGTGACTTTGGGAATAATAATGTCTACGATATGATCTTGGGAAGGCCCTTCCTATGACAATTTCAAATAGTATAGGATTGGGGAACCAACTCCTTGTACTTACAGCACTTAGGAGTCACCACCAAGGTGAATCTAAAGGATAGTACCTTCAGAGATGTACCACCCCTACAGTGGAATCATATCCACAAAGCAAAAGAAGATTCTATCTTTGTATATTCTAAAAGTTCACCTTATCCATCTTCGATGCATGAAGATACTCATTTGTGGATGTGCAAGGTTACAGAGGAAGAGGAAAAATGCCTAAAAGTGAGAGAAGAAGGAACCCCCCTAGGAGATAGACCAGTTAAAGACCCAGCCTATACACCAATGATATTTCCAATGAGGAATTTGAGCCTCATGGCTGGCTAGAAATCTTAGCCACCATGGACATTGTTGTTAATGAAGAACAATGGACACCTCATTGTGATGAGGAGGGTTATGATATTTTAGTGTTCATGTGTCAACCTGTGCTAGAAGAATGTGACCCTAGTGACTTCATAGAAGAAGAGGAGAACAATGATGATCTAGAGTCCATTGTGATGGATAGTTTCTTTGACTCAGAAAAGCACTATCTAGAAGATGTAGGAGTGTTTACCCAAAAAGAAAAAGAGCTTCTTGCAAGCATCAAAATGGTAAATTCAAAGAAAGGAATTGAAGGAGGTCAAAAGAAGAACAAAAGAAAAGTTGTGAAACAAGAAGAGGAGGAATCATTGTTTGAGGTACCAGAAAATTTCAAGAAATATGAAGTTGAAGACCGAAAAATTTTGGTACGAATGCCTAAGAGGGAGGCCATCACAGGAGAAGCATATGATAATAAAGAAAAGACCAAAAAAATTGTAGTAACCATTGAAGAGAATGAAGAGCAATGTACATACATAGGAGAAGACCTAAGTGAAGAAGAAGAAGTAGAGCTTGTAGCTTTGTTAAGGGAATATAGGGACGTGTTTGCATGGCACTATAGAGACTTGAAGGGAGTAGATCCAAAAATATGCTCTCATACAATCCCCATGTCTACTAATGCCAAGCCCACCAAACAGAAGCCTTACACATATAATGACACTTATGCAGCCAAAATAAAAGAAGAAATCCATAGATTGATTGAAGCTGGATTTATCTATGAGATTGAGCATACTGAATGGGTATCCCCCATTGTAGTGGTGCCCAAGAAGAATGGAAAATTGCGAGTGTGTATTAACCTTAAAAAAGTTAATGCCGCTACTATCAGAGATAGCCACTACCAATCACTTAACATTTATTGGAGCATGTTGCGGGCAAGGAAGTTTATAGCTTCCTTGATGGGTTTTCAGGTTACAATCAAGTAGCCATAGCCCCAAAAGATCAACACAAAATGGCTTTTGCCACAGAATTGGGAATTTTTGCATTCCGTGTGATGCCATTTGGGCTCACCAATGCAACTGCAACATTTCAAAGGCTCATGTGTCATGTCTTCAAAGAGTTCTTGCAAAAGAGCTTAGAAGTATATGTGAATGATTTATGTGCTCATTACCAACAAAGGAAATACCACATACCTGAGCTCAAACAGATCTTCAACCAGTGTAGAGAATATTGAGTGTGTCTGGACCCAGAAAAGTGTTTGTGCATGGTTCGTCATGGTAAAATCTAAGGTCATATTTTTTTCTAAGAATGGAATATCATTAGATGAGGACAAAGTAATAGCTATAGCAGAGTTGCCAAGGCCAAGGAATGTTAAAGAGGTACAAGCCTTTATGGGCCATTGTCGATATTACCGTAGGTTCATCAACATGTATGCGATCATAGCTAAACCTCTTTATGCCTTGTTGACAAATTTTGAGTGGAATGATGAGTGCGAGAAATCCTTTAATGAGCTGAAGAGACGTTTGTGCACAGCCAATACTAACCACTCCTAATTGGAATAAACCATTCCATGTCCATGAAGATGCATCCAATCATGCAATAGGATGTGTGCTAGCACAACCCATAGGTGAAGGAAATCTAGATTTGCCTATCACATATGCTAGTAGACAACTGAACGTGGCTGAAAGAAACTAGACAACAACGGAAAGAGAAGGCTTAGGCATGGTATATGCTGTGAAGAAGTTTAGACACTATTTATTGGCCAACAAGTTCAATTTTTTCACCGATCATGAAGCTTTATTATATTTTGTCAATAAACCTTGTAATAAAATATGCTTAGTAAGATGGTTCCTCTTACTAATGGAATACGACTTTTAAGTCGTTGTTAGGAAAGGTAGGAACCACCTAGAGCGGATCATCTTTCTCGGATCACTTCAAGAGAGCCACCACAAGGAGTGTCTGATGAATTACCCGATGCTTATCTGTTCAATTTAGAAGTTGTTCCTAAATGGGAAAATAGGTTGGTTCCAGTCCTAACCTTCGGACCCACAAACAAGAATGTAAAAACAAACAAAGAAGAAATTGTAAAATTGCAAAAATATCACATATTGGCAGGAAGCATGTACAAACAAGATATAGAAGGTGTATTAGATTGTTGTGTCGAGGACGATGAACATAGTGGTTGGTTGCAACATGTTGGTGTAAATGACCAAGACTTCACTCTTGGGTAGGCTTGAAAGGAAATATGTGCAACCAATGATTGAAGCATGTGAACCATTGCTTGTAATGCTAGATCACTTACCACTTTTAAAAGATAAGTTCTTGAGAGAATATTGTAATCCCATTCATTTTGTGGGGTTAGGAGAATAAATAGTTACGAGTTCTCAAAAGACAATAACTCCTTAATCATAGGATTTACTTTTAGATGGAACCAAATTTGAATTCAAATTCAAATTTGAATTCAAATCCAAATTTGAATGATGAACTCATTATAAAAAGTGCTTGTAAGAGTCGTGGGTATATGGCCTCATTGTGAGTTCTTCCATAGATCATTTGGAGGAGTTGAGTAGCCTATCCCATAGCCTACTCATTCCTCTATCATTGTGCATGATTTCCTTGGCAATGATCCTGTACAACAATGTGTTATAATACATACATTTCATTGATCAACTATCTCTACATCTCTACTATGTCTACTCAAAACAGTGAGCTTTGCATGACCATATTATCACAGTGATTACTTGTCTATTCTTCAAGTTCTATATCTTGTTGGAATCATCTCAAGGTCTACTAACTATCAAATTTGAAGTTTTTTGGTTCAGCCAATTTGGAGAAATCCGCGTCGAAGTGCTCTCTAGTCATTCTTTGCTCAGTCCCTAAAAAGTCGAGGTAAGCATCTACTTGCAAAAGTGATTGCTCAGTGTATTTTATTATTTTAGGTGATTCCACTTGTAATCATTAGCTATCTAAGCTAATTAGATACCCTCAACAATATTTTTATCAATTGCTATTGTACTGTGAGCACCGAGCAAAATATCTTGCAGGTGTCAAGACCAAAGCAAGATTTTGGTCACTAGCTACTTATGAAGTTATCTATCTTGATCTAATTGTTTGAAGTATCAAATCCAAGGTACATTGGTACTTATTTGGTTTCATTTGCAAGCTAAGAGGGCCTACTACATAACCCTAAAGTGAAATAAGCCAAGTACAAAGCAAGTTTTGGCAGTACCACCTCACTTCCTTGAGGTATCCATCCATCTCTTCCACTAGTGGTATTAGAGCAAGTTGAGGTAAAATGGGAGATGGTTTCCCTTCTTTTATTGATAAATTGGAGAGGAACAACTATCCATCATGGTCCTTGAGGATGAAGACATATTTACAAGGAAGGAGTCTCTATGGATACATATCAGGAGATGAGGAGATGCCCATTTTTAGAAGCAAAGGACAACCTACAAGAGAGGAGCTTGAAAGACTCAACTCATGGTGTGCCAAAGATGATTTAGCAAGGTCATATTTACTTAACTCTATCTCTGACTTCCTTCTACCACACATTAGGAATTGTAATACTTCCCAAGAGAATTGGGATACATTGTCTTCATATTTTTCTTCCAACACAAGAGCTAGAAAAAATCAATTATGGATTGAGTTTACCACTCAAAGGAAGCAACCGTTTCAGAGTATGTGACCAAAGTCAAAGATGTGGCTGATCAATTGGCCATAGGAGAGAAGTTTGAAGAGGACCAAATAGTGAGAAAAATAATCAATGGCATAAAGGCAGATGATAGGTTGGAAGCCTTCACAACTGCTATGGAATTATACATGGACATGAAGATTCCAGATCTTACCACACTCATGGGACAACTCTTTACCCATGAAGCCAAGCTCAACAAAAATGGAGAACCATCAAGAGGTAACAACTCATCTACCCTATACACAGATAAAGGAAAGTCTAAAGATAAAGAGAAGAAGAAGAAAGAAGAGGATGAAGGTACTACTTCTCAAGGCGACTATGCAAGGAGAGGTAGGAACTCAAGAGGAAGGGGCAGAGGAGGGAAGCAAGGTAGGGAGAGACCTTTAAACTCTTCCCTATGCAATATATGTGGACTATCTAATCATACTACAGATGAGTGCTATAGGAACTTCAAGAATCAGACAGGAAGAGGATATCAAAGAGGTGACTACTCACAATCAAGAGGAAGGTTCAACCATAATCAAGGCTAGAACCATGGCTACAACAACAATTACAATAACAACTATCAAGGTGGATACAAATCAAGAAAGGAATTCAAAAATTATACAGAGGATCAAGAGGATTCCCTTCTTATTTATGAACATGACTTCAAAACAAGGTATGAATGATGAGCACCTCTTCTATGTTGACTCAGGTTGTTCAAACCATGTAGCAGGCAATGTAGCTCTTCTTTCTGATCTTGAGGAGCCCAAGGGGAAGCACCAAGTGCAAATAGGTGATGACACCAAGCATTCAGTAGTCAAGGTAGGAAATGTCAAAACTTCTAATGGGAATAGAAATCTATTGAGCAGGGTTCTTTATGTATCTACAATCACCAAGAATTTGAAGAATGTTGGACAGATAGTGGAAAAAGGTTTACAGGTTAGATTTAACAAATATGGAGCCTTTGTGGAGGACCCACAACATGGATTCAAGATAATCACCAAGGGAGAAAAAATAGGTAGACTATTTAAATTTGAGCTTGAGGACACTACAAACATAGCACTTTACAATTACAAGGATCAAACATTATCTGAGTTAGAGATTTGGCATAAACGATTAGGGCATATTGGTGAGAGAACCTTGATGCAAATAGAAGTCTAAAGAGGATAAGGTTGGATGGAGGTTTTGAGTACTTCTCCAATTAATTTGATGCATTTTTGCAAGACAGAGGTATCAAAAGGGAGATTACTACAAGGTACACCCCTGAGAAAAATGGGGTAGTAAAGAGGAGAAACAAGTTGATTGTGGAAGCAACTAGATCAATGCTTAATGAAAAGAAATTACCTAATTATTTGTGGGCAGAAAGTGTATCTATTGCCACTTATCTTATTAACAGGTTTCCATCCAAATCACTTGATGGGATGACACCATATGAAGCATGGCATGGTAGAAGACCATCACTTGATCATTGTAGACTATTTGAATGTGTTGCTTATGTGCATGTTCCATCTCAAATAAGAGGTAAGCTAGATCCTAAGGTAGAGAAGTGCATCTTCATAGGGTATGATTTAGATAAAAAAGGATATAGGTTTTATAATCCATCCGACAAAGGATTTATGGTAAGTAGAGATGTTGTGTTTGATGAGAATGGTTCTTGGTTTGAAAGTACTCCCCCTCTCACCCTCCCTTCCCTCTCTCTCTCTCTCTCTCTCTCCCTCTCTCTCTCTCCCTCCCTCTCTCTCACTATCTCTCTCTCTCTCTCCCTCTCTCTCTCTCACTCTCTCTTCGTCTCTCTCCCTCTTTCTCTCTCCCTCTCTCTTTCTCTCTCTCCCTCTCTCCCTCTCTCTCTCTCTCTCTCTCTCTCTCTTTAAACACACTTCTATCTTTATAGATCTAAAGTTTTGGTAAGTAGATCGCACATATTGTACCACTCTTTTTTCTTTTTCTATGTTTTTTCTTTACTAATATGTTCTTTGTTTGGTTTTGCAAGAGATTTTAGGATCAAATCTTTGGAAATTCAACGAAGAAGAACTTCAAGTGGATTTTGACGATCGTGTCAAACAATTCTCTCTCTCTCTCTCTCTCTCTCTCTCTCTCTCTTTCCCTCTCCTTCCCTCTCTATCTCTCTAAACACACCTCTATTTTTATAGATCTGATGCTTTGGTAAATAGATCGCACATATTGTATCACTTTGTTTTCTTTCTTTATGTTTTTGCTTTTCTAATATCTTCTCTCTTTAGTTTTGCAAGAGATTTTTGAGATCAAATCTTTGGAAATTCAACGAAGGAGAATTTCAAGTGGATTTTGACAACTTTGATTCAAAAATTACATCAATGTAAGTAAAACATATATCACTCTTTCATCTTTCTTTATATTTTTGTTTTCTAATATCTTCTCTCTTTATTTTTGTTTGAGAGAGAGAGAGCGAGAGAGAGAGGGATATGCATATGCATACATGCATGCATATGCATACATGCATGCACATGCATACATGCATGCATGCACATGCATGCATATGCATACATGCATGCACATGCATACATGCATGCATGCACATGCATACATGCATGCATGCACGTGGATACATGCATATGCATACATACATACATGCATACATGCATGCATGCATTTGCATACATGCAGGCATGCATATGCATACATGCATGCATACATATGCATACATGCATGCATGCATGCATGCATATGCATACATGCATGCATACGTATACATGAATGCATATGCATACATGCATGCATGAGGGATATGCATATGCATACATGCATGCATATGCATACATGCATGCATGCACATGCATACATGCATGCATGCACATGCATACATGCATGCATGCACATGCATACATGCATGCATGCATGCACATGGATACATGCATATGCATGCATGCATATGCATACATGCATGCATACATATGCATACATGCATGCATATGCATACATGCATGCATATGCATACATGCATGCATATGCATACATGCATGCATGCATATGCATACATACATGCATGCATATGCATACATGCATGCATGCATATGCATACATGCATGCATGCATGCATGCATGCATATGCACACATGCATGCATGCATATGCACACATGCATGCATGCATATGCACACATGCATGCATGCATATGCATACATGCATGCATATGCACACATGCATGCATGCATATGCATACATGCATGCATGCATATGCATACATGCATGCATGCATATGCATACATGCATGCATATGCATACATGAATGCATATGCATACATGCATGCATATGCATGCATGCATGCATGAGGGATACATACATGCATACATGCATGCATATGCATGCATGCATGCATGAGGTATGAATACATACATACATGCATACATGCATACATGCATACATGCATGCATGCATATGGATACATGCATATGCATACATACATGCATGCACATGGATACATGAATGCATATGCATACATGCATGCATATGCATACATGCATGCATATGCATACATGCATGCATGAGGGATATGCATATGCATACATACATGCATACATACATGCATACATACATGCATATACATACATGCATACATACATGCATACATATGCATATGCATTCATTAATGCATATGCATACATGAATGCATGCATATGGATACATGAATGAATGCATATGCATACATGAATGTATATGCATACATGAATGCATGCATATGCATACATGCATGTATGCATATGCATACATGCATGTATGCATATGCATACATGCATGAATGCATATGCATATGCATACATGAATGCATGCATATGGATACATGCATATGCATACATGCATGAATGCATATGTATACATGAATGCATATGCATACATGCTTAAGCATGCATATGCATATGCGTACATGCTTAAGCATGCATATGCATACATGCTTAAGCATGCATATGCATATGCATACATGCTTAAGCATGCATATTCATATGTATACATGCTTAAGCATGCATATGCATATGCATACATGCTTAAGCATGCATATGCATATGCTTACATGCATACATATGCATACATGCATGCATACATATGCATATGCTTACATGCATGCATACATATGCATATGCTTACATGCATACATGCATACATACATGCATACATACATGCATACATATGCATATACATACATGAATGCATATGCATACATGAATGCATGCATATGGATACATGAATGAATGCATATGCATACATGAATGCATATGCATACATGCATGAATGCATATGCATACATGCATGAATGCATATGCATACATGCATGAATGCATATGCATATGCATACATGCATGAATGCATATGCATATGCATACATGCATGAATGCATATGCATATGAATACATGCATATGCATACATGCATATGCATACATGCATGAATGCATATGCATATGAATACATGCATATGCATACATGCATATGCATACATGCATGAATGCATATGCATACATGCTTAAGCATGCATATGCATATGCATACATGATTAAGCATGCATATGCATATGCTTACATGCTTAAGCATGCATATGCATATGTAAGCAACCAAGCATATGCTTACATATGCATACATGCTTAAGCATGCATATGCATATGTAAGCAAGCAAGCATATACATACATGTACATGTACATGTATGTATACAAGCAAGCATATGCATACAAGCTTAAGCATGCATATGCATACAAGCATATACAAGCAAGCATATGTATATGTATATGTATGCACGTATACATATACAAGCAAGCATATGCATATGTATATGTATGCACGTATACATATACAAGGAAGCATATGCATATGTATATGTATATGTATACATGTATGCATGTATGCATATGCATATGCATACATGTATGCATATGCATACATGTATGCATATACATACATGTATATGTACATGTATGCATACAAACAAGCATATGCATATGTATATGTATACATGTATGCATATGCATATGTATACATGAATGCATATGTATACAAGCTTAAGCATGCATATGCATACAAGCAAGCATATGCATACATGAATGCATATGCATACATGAATGCGTATGTATACAAGCTTAAGCATGCATATATATACATTGGATGAGATGAGATCTTCATATTGCATCAGATGGGATCTCCACGTGCACCTTGGGGTGTACATGGTCATGATGAATCGAAGATATATCATATCCGTAATGGAGCTCAAGTTATGGATGTGGGGGGGAAGTCAATGCGACAACGTATACGACAACTCTGCTCTATCGAATTCGGTCATTCAGTTATGTTAAAATGGGCCGAACAGGATATAGACTCAAAAAATCATATCACACAATGCATATATGAAGAGTACCGGCCAGCACCTGGCAATCCTATTGTGAGTTCCGATTGGATACAACATACAGCACGTGAGGTGATGTCGCATCGACGATCGGAAGCTCGTGATGCTTTCAAAGCAGGCTTACCGAAGCCTGTATGGCTAGACGCCGAAGAATGGGAATCGATTCAGGATGAACATCAACATACTCCTGATCGGTATCGTCAACAAAGAGATGCGGCGGCCACACGGTTAGATACGGTTGGAACGTCGCATTTAGGTAGCGGCGGATACGACAGTATGCGCTACCAATTTGTAAGTATGATGTTAATTATTGAAGTTGTTTGTGTTAAGTATATTATGTATATTCATCTAACATTTTGCATATTTACTATTATAGGAGTTGGCAGTGGGTCGTCCTCCAACGCGAACTGAAGAATCGTATGGATATCGACATGGACTGACTGCACTGTTACAAGACTTAGAGGGACGCGGTGCAATCGTCTCATGGGAGAATATTCTTGATTAGGTAAAGTTATATCTTGGTTTCGTGTTTCTAGTTGTTATTTATAAATGTCATGTTAATTGGTCTTATTTTATACATATGTTTTGTTGCAGGATTGTAGGTGTAAATATTTTGATCAATGCCACAATTTTATATCACACTCGCATACGACAATGATGAACCATAATTTTGTATTCGATTCCTATATGGAAGTGTTTTGTCACATTGCCACAATTTTGTATTACACTCCTATGTGGCAATGATGTACCATAATTTTGTATTCGATTCCTATATGTAAGTGCTTTGCCACACTTTTGTACATTTTACATTTATGGAATATACGACTTTCTGTACATGAATCATTGTTCATTTTTGTTCATATAAGTTTATGTTTTGGTTGCCATTAGAGTACATAACACATATACTCAGTTGGGCAGAGTGTATTGTCTTTTGCTAAACAACATCATGCTTTAGCAAAAGACAACACACTCTATCCAAAAAAAGTTGTGCAGGTATGGTCGTTGGTATACGCATTGGTAGGTCCAGTATGGTCGTCGGTATATGCGCCGGTACACCAAGCCGCACGTCGGTATATGCGTCGGAAATACCGACACTTATACCGGCGCCATATCGGCGCTTTCTTTCCGACGCCTATACCGACTGCAACACCGACGTCGCGAAGAATTCACGCCCATTCATCTGCCTTGGTAGCAACCTCGGTATACCCTCGATATATTGTAGTGCTTGAGCTCTTTTAGCTCCTAAAGTCTTCTTGTAATCCTATGGTTTTAACAAGCCTTTAGCAATTAAAATGCATGTATCCATATATGTGTTCAAATCAACCTGCAAATAAACTCGATACCAAGATTCACATCAAAGTTAAATATTATCACAGCAATTTATCACAATCTTTACGCAAACATACATTTCTCTAAGTTCAACCATCATCTTATCACATCAAAATCTCCCATATGTATTTACATGTGTATTAAATATTCCTTCATATGTGCGCATCATACGAACAGCTTAAAATCATGCATGTAAATAAATCATGATAGAAGTATGTATTTACATGTGTATTAAATATTCCTTCATATGTGCGCATCATACGAACAGCTTAAAATCATGCATGTAAATAAATCATGATAGAAGTGCACCCTTCTCTACCATTATTCTCTCATATATGTCATGGTGCACCCTTCTCTACCATTATTCTCTCATAATTTTTAAACATCGTGATATATGAGGGAATAATGATAGAGAAGAGTGCACCATGACATATAATCTGTTATGATAGATAGGCCTATGATGATGGTTGGGGCTATTGTGATAGGTAGGACTATCTAGATAGCTATGACTAAGGAACCATAGACAAAATTGCTGCAATGGTTGGGATTGTCCTGATAGACAATGCTATCGTGATAGATAGGGGGTTTAATGATAGACAGATCTATCATGATGGATTGGGCTATCATTATAGATTGCATGTATCGCAATAGGTAAGTCTACTTTGATGGCTTGGATTTTCACAATAGACTCTCTATTAGAATAGGATTGTAGAGATTGTTGTTGCCTATCATGATGGACCGCAAATCTTGGAATTTGAAGTTTTTATCTTGACTTATGTGCTTGGGTTCTATCATTAAATGCCATGCATTTTCTACATTTCACTTTGTTTGTCTATCATGATAAGAAAAGATGGATGCCTTGAGACGTGTAGGGAAAAATTTCTACTTGTGGGGTCTTCAAAAGTGAAAGAAGACCATAGAAACAACCACTACAAGGAATACGGGCGTATAGCGACGGTTAAGACGACACAATTTCATCGCTATAAAATTGCAAAATGCATCGTACTGAGTGTCACGCACGGACCGTCAATTAAACGACGAGCCAAACAAAGTTTTTTGCAACTTGTGGCACGATGAGGTCTGTGACGCTCGCATAGAGCGTCGCTAACATGACGGTTTTAAAAAGTGTCGCATAAGCGAGGCTTGTTTACGTCGCATAAGCGACACTTTTTGGCATTGCATAAGCGACACTAAAACATGTCGCTTATGCGACGATAACTGGATGCGTAGCATTGCTTACACGACGGTCTGTTGACGAAAAAAATTAAAACATTGGAGGCTCTTCGATCGGCATTTTCACGCATCTGATCAAAGATCTCTCCAACGTTCACAATTGTGTTGCGCTTACGAGTTGAAGCAAGTATATGCAGAATTGTTGTTTTGCCTAAGTTCTCTCTTATTGTCTCCCTCTGTCTCTGTTTCTCTCTTTCTACATCTTTCTCTATTTGAATTCTCTCTCTCTCTCTCGCTTTATTGCAGGTTATTCAAGAAGCTAACCAAGCAAAAAGTATGGCTAACTATTGTAAGTACAATTTCTATTCTTTGTATATCTTTTGAATTGTGTTATTTTCATTAGATAGCATACTCACACTTATTGATATGCACTTATACGCTTATACATGATGAAGATGCACTTTCACACATATACACATATACACATGCACATACACACACATATATACACACAAATACATGTGCACATACACTTAGACATACACACATATACACATGCATATGCACAAACATTTCTACAACCACATAAAAAGACTTACATGCATGCATTATTGCATATATATATATATATATATATATATATATATATATATATATATATATATATATATATATATATATATATATATATATATATATATATATATATATATATATATATATATATATATATATATATATATATATATATACACACACACATACACACATTAACATATACGCAAATACATGTATATGCACATCCACATGCATGCACATGGATGCAAATGGAAATGCATCCACATACACATGCATGTTTCATACATATACACATGCATATACATACATTATACACATATATACACATATATATGCACATATGTACACACACATATACACATGCACACACACATGCACATACCTACATATACACATATACATGCACATACACACATATACACATAGAGTTACACATATACATGCACATGCATATACACACATATACACATGCACATGCACATACTCATACACACATACACTTACACATGCACATGCACATACATACATATACACACACATACACATGCACATATATACATATACACATATACACATAGAGAAGAATGTTGAATCTAAAGCTTACTTGGAATCCTGGGCTTGGTTTTATTTTACGGACGTCCTTATGCATATTGAATAGTAGCCACAAAATGCCTTGATTCATAAAAAATGTTATTATGGAAGTATTATTGTAATTAATACACATGTAGCATATGATCTCATTACATAAATTTGTAATTAACATTTTCCAACAAAATTTAAAATTACTCTTACAAGTCTCATTGCCAGCGGAGTGCTTCTGTCATGCGAGTTGGACGTAAGACCGAAACATACAAAGGCCTTCATTCTCCTTCCTCTGGGGCTAGCCGTCCTCCTTCATCACCGCTCCTGTTCTTGAACCTTCCAACGGAGGAGCTTGCTGCTGTGATTTTTGGCTATGGCCATGCGACTTACAATGAATGCGTCACACATCTTCTGTTTGGTATACTTTATCTATCCTCTTACTCTCTATCACAGATATACGTCTCTCCCTTTAAACCATAATGCATCATATCATGGTTTGGATTTCTCATTTTGAGATTCCACTGTGCTTTCGATAGTATGTTTTTCCACGTCCTGGTCATATGGACACCATTTCCTTCTCTGCCCTTATCTCTCTCTCTCTCTCTCTCTCTCTCTCTCTCTCTCTCTCTCTCTCTCTCTCTCTCTCTCTCTCTCTCTCTCTCTCTCTCTCTCTCTCTCTCTCTCTCTCTCTCTCTCTCTCTCTCTCTCTCCCTCCACATATTACTGCATGTTCATGTGTGTGCATGTTTTTGGTATGGCTTTCGTGCAAACGCAGAGAAGAATGCTGAATCTAAAGCTTACTTGGAATCCTCCGCTTGGTTTTATTTTACGGATGTCGTTATGCATGAACAATAGCTTGATCATTAGCTTTTGTGCATGTCCACGCCTTCGAGCTTCTCATATCAGCTATGTAAAGAATGTCCGACCAGGGATGCCACTATTTTTGTTTCATTACATTGATAAAAAGTTGCATGGTATTTTTGATGCAGACAATTATGGAGAGATGAATATCAATCCATATGCCTGGACTGATGGGAAGCAGAAGACACAGTTTCCAGCTCAGGTTCTTTGCTTAGATTAAATAATCTTTGATATTACATTAGATCACTGTCTGAGGCGTAATGAGGTTTTGTTTACATGTAGGCACGCGTACGGTTGAGATGTCAGTGTGCACCATTGACAGAAAGCATATACAAGGGAGCATTAGCACTCAATTATGTGAATTATTCACAGGAGAAAATCCTATTTGAGTTAAATCATGTGCAAATAGATAAGCTTATATCTCTTTTCATGAGAAACGCATTGAGTGTCAGTAGACAGGTTGTGGTTTACAACGTGGGTCCATGTCAGGGGACAAAGGATAAGATGTTGGACGTAAGACCGAAACATACAAAGGCCTTCATTCTCCTTCCTCTAGGGCTAGCCATCCTCCTTCATCACTGCTCCCATTCTTGAACCTTCTGGCGGAGGAGCTTGCTGCTGTGATTTTTGGTTGTGACCATGCGACTTACAATGAATGCGTCACACAGCTTCTGTTTGGTATACTTTATCTATCCTCTTACTTTCTATCACACATATACATCTCTCCCTTTAAACCATAATGCATCATATCATGGTTTGGATTTCTCATTTTGAGATTCCACTGTGCTTTCGATAGTATGTTTTTCCACGTCCTGGTCCTATGAATACCATTTCCTTCTGTGCCCTTATCTCTCTCTCTCTCTCTCTCTCTCTCTCTCTCTCTCTCTCTCTCTCTCTCTCTCTCTCTCTCTCTCTCTCTCTCTCTCTCTCTCTCTCTCTCTCTCTCTCTCTCTCTCTCTCTCTCTCTCTCTCTCTCTCTCCCCCTCCCTCCACATATTACTGCATGTTCATGTGTGTGCATGTTTTTGGTATGGCTTTCGTGCGAACACAGAGAAGAATGCTGAATCTAAAGCTTACTTGGAATCCTGGGCTTGGTTTTATTTTATGGACATCCTTATGCATGAACAATAGCTTGATCATTAGCTTTTGTGCATGTTCAGGCCTTCGAGCTTCTCATATCAGCTATGTAAAGAATGTCCGACCAGGGATGCCACTTTTTTGTTTAATTACATTGATAAAAAGTTGCAGGTATTTTTGAGGCAGACAGCTATGGAGAGATGAACATCAATCCATATGCCTGGACTGATGGGAAGCAGAAGACACAGTTTCCATCTCAGGTTCTTTGCTTAGATTTAATAATCTCTGATATTACATTAGGTCACTGTCTAAGACGTAATGAGGTTTTGTTTACATGTAGGCACACGTACGGGTGAGATGTCAGTGTGCACCATTGATAGAAATAAAGCATATACAAGGGAGCATTAGCAGCGAATTATGTGAATTATTCACAGGAGAAAATCCTATTTGAGTTAAATCATGTGCACACAGATAAGCTTATATCTCTTTTCATGAGAAACGCGTTGAGTGTCAGTAGACAGGTTGTGGGTTTACAATGTAGGTCCATGTCAGGGGACAAAGGAGAAGATGTTGACGGTTGCAGGTTCGAATGTTCACTAATATGTGGGCTTTTGGACAGCATATTAAAATCAAAGCCATTGATTCTTTACGTAAAACTGAGGATTCTAGTATTGTTGCTTCTTTCAAGCAAGTATCATGTGCTAGCTCAAAAGGCATGAACCTTATAGATAGCGAACTTGGTTATGTAGGAACTATTGTTGGTATCTACGAAATTTCATTTCGTACATTCAAACAGGTAGAAAAAATTTATATTTTTTATGATAGAGTTAGTTATTTTTTAAGCACCTAATAATGGGTTTTTGTTGTTATATATTTTTAAAGCAATATGAACTTCTTCAAGAAGTTTTTTACATGTTCTGATTTCATCTGTTAAGTACATGTCTTTCAAGCCAACACTGAACCCTGTTTGGAAAAGCCATTCATGCAGAACATTTTGAAGGCATGTTAGGAACTGAAGAGCAGTTTCAGTCCCTTTTTATAGCAAAGATTTGGGACAATTCCCGTATGGAAATGTGTTAACCATTTATTGCCAACAAGACACTGCATTATCTCGTTGTCATGCACAACTACACTGTTTAAATATGTGTACTCTACACCAGGGGGAAAGGTCATATTTAAGACCTGTATCCCTGTCCACAAAGGAGCTTTCATACCCGGTGCCTTAATTATTGTAGGCCTAGGAGCAGGAGAGTCACAATACATATTTAACATTTGAATTTCATGTTTTAGCACCCAAAAATGATTTTCTAAAATCAAATGGCTTGAAAGGATGCCATCTTGAGATAATTTCAGTAAAGCTTAGCCTCCTTGGGTAGATATTAACTAATGACTTAAATCCAACAATTCAAAACACTCAGCCTTCTCTCTCTCGCGCGCTCTCTCTCTCTCGTTCTCTTCTTGCTCTCGTGTGTTAATCCCGGCACAAATGTGCCGGGAGAAATGGAACTTTTTTTTAATGTTTGTGTATGTGTCTATGTGTGTGTATGTGTCTTTGTGTGTATGTGAATGCATGTATGTATGCATGTGTATATGTTTGTATGCATCATTATGTGTGTATGTTTGTGTGTGTGTATATTTGTGTGTGTATGTGTATGTGTTGCAATAAAAATGCATGATTTCTTGAAGTTTAAAATATAATTTTATGAACTAAAGAAAAAAAGGGGCTAACAAACATTTTGATGATGGTACGTAACTCTATCATGGTCTTATAAACTGGTAACATTCCAAGTGTGAAACGGTGAAGATGTCTCTGAATCTGTGGTGATACCCTTGCTGGATCAATTTTCCTCTTTATTGTGTTCGAAAAAATGGCAAGAATGGATTTGTGATCTATGCCTTTCAAAGATGTGCTAGAGCATCTTAGAAGGGTCTCCTAGAAAATGAGAAGGGAAAACAAATCATGATGATCGAACTTCCCAGAGTTTTCTTTGTTTTGTCTTACCTCAAAAACCAATTATGTTTTAACAACATTACATTAAAATCAAAACTATAAGAAGATCATAATTGTCAAAGATTACCTTTAGCAATTCAATGGGATTACTCTTTGTTGGTGCAGACTGGCAAAATGCATAAATATAAGCTGGTTCAATCAATGATGTCACAGCCAGTACACCAACAGGCTCTGAACCATGGCCAGGACTCTACAGATCCTTTGATTTCCAGTCTGCCTCTTCGATGTTCTTCAAAACTTCATAATTGAATTGTATTACATGATTGTTTGTTCGTGTCCGAATAGAACCATCATATGCTAAATACACTTCCCTTAACCCATACATACATTTTCCAAAAAGTTCTCCAAGCCCCTCAACTCCATACCCTTTTCTAGGTTTTCGGGAAGACACTAAATGATAAAGGAATTCTTTGGAGGTTAAACCATCTAAAAAGCAAGAATGAATTATTGCCAAACCTTCATGACAGTCAGAAAAGAACAACTCCTCTCCGTTTACAAACTGTAAACCTAAGCATGCACACTGTTGTATCAAGTTTGACAATGATCCTTTGCTTCCATCCCTTATCATTGCCATCATGGAATTGGATGGAAAGCTACGCCTCTCAACAATGGTTGGTATTTCCCCAAGAACACGTTGAAATTCACAAATTGCTGATCTTCTAGCACTGATTTCTACAACTAAGCTAAGAAAATTTTCTTGGTAACCATAGTCAAGGATATCACTATGACATGGATTGATAAAAGTTCTTGCAATGAGTTCCTCTTTTCCTGACAAGACTAATCGGATCTGCCTTTCCAAAGTGAGAACTCTCTGAGAAGACAATCTGCCATCATCTACAGCAATATGAGCTTCTTCAAGAAGGTTTTTATATGTTCTGATTTCATCTGTTAAGTACATGTCTTTCAAGCCAACAATGAACCCTGTTTGGAAAAGCCATTCATGCAGAACATTTTGAAGGCATGTTAGGAACTGAAGAGCAGTTTCAGTCCCTTTTTGATAGCAAAGACTTGGGACAATTCCGTATGGCAATCTGTTAACCATTTATTGCCAATAGTACACTGCATTATCTCGTTGTCATGCACAACTACACTGCCTAAATATGTGTACTCCACACCAGGGGGAAAGGTCATATTTAAGACCTGTATCCCTGTGTGAATGCATGTGTATGTGTGTGAATGCATCATTATGTGTGTATGTGTGTATGCATCTGTATGTGTGTATGCATGTGTATGTGTGTGAATGCATCATTATGTGTGTATGTGTCTCAATGTGTGTATGTGTGTGTATATGTGTGTGTATGTGTGTGCGTGTATATGTGTATGTGTGTGTGTCTATGAGTGTGTATCTGTTTATGTGTGTGTATGTGTCTATGTGTGTGTATGTGTCTTGTTATAACTTATGGAATATGAATATATTCCATAACATGAATATGTTATGGAACATGAATATGTAACATGAATATGTTGAACAATGCATTGTTGGATTGTAACATGGAATATGTTGAACAATGCATTGTTGGAGTGTAACATGAATATGTTGAACAATGCATTGTTGGATTGTAACATGGAATATGTTGAACAATGCATTGTTGGAGTGTTAAATTATTATTGAACAATGCATTGTTAGAATGTTAAATTATTGATGTATTAATGTGTTTTTGATGTTTTTGATATAGCATTTGAAGGTTCGTGAGGAACGTGCAAGGTGTGAAAGGGCGGATATCAATAATCCGAATAATTATTATTTAGCTTTGTAAATAAACCCTCGTAGAAGGTTCTATTGTTAGAATCAGGTAGAAAAGTAATGGTTAGTATAAGGGTCGTTGTAGACCGCAGTTTTTGTTATTGAAAGCAATGGCTTTCTGTAAAAGTTACCAACTTTTAGTTTCATGCTTGCTTTTCGAAGCCGCTCTCATGTAACCACTCTTTTCGATGTAATCAAAATTCCTATAAATACATGCACTCTGTGGACTGTCAAAAGAGAGTGCATGGGGGGAGATTGCACCCAATACTGCATTCTGTCTCGTCTCTTGTTGCGTCTATTTGTTTGTGTGTTTTTAGCATCCGTAATCTCTATATGCACGTGAGCAAGATCCTGACAATAGTGGTATTAGAGCTCTGCACGCATCCATACGGAGGGTTCTATTTCCGTTTTCGTTTCCTGTTCCTGTTCCTATTCCTGTTCCGGTTTTGGTTTCTGTTTCTGTTCCAGTTCGAGAACCAGAACCTATGTTTTCACCTACGTTTGCTCCTACGTTTACAGCTATGTTTACTCCCTCGGCTTACTCCAAGGTGTCGACTAAGGCAAAGAACTTAGGCAATAACTTAGGCAATAACTTAGGCAGTAACTTAGGCAATACATTGGCAACATTGGCACCCAAGGCTCCCTTGGCGACCGTTGGCTATGCGCGAGGCAATTTTAATTTTGAGTGGCAATAGAGAGGTTTAGATTCCCTAAGGTAGGAGGATTTCAACCCACAACCTCCTACTTTCAAGGGAAGTACTTTTACCACTACACTCTTTCTTGGAGTTGTCACTCAAGTTCTTTCCTCTTATATTTAACATAACTTGCAATTTTTCTTACTTTTCAAGGCAGCACGGTGCGACGCGACACGGCACGTCTCAGGGTACATCCTGTCAGGGTACACTCCTCAGGGTATACCAGGGTACATCCAAACAGGGTACATCCTGTCAGGGTACATTAGGGTACATCCAGACAGGGTACATTTTGTTAAGGTACATTTTGTGAGGGTACATCCCGAGAGGAAAGCACTAGCTTAAGGGTCCAAGAGCACCATGAAGGATTATAGTAATTCAACTCCACTTGTTGCTTCATCTCTTCAACCAACCAAACCACCTACCCTTCAAACTTCAGTGGTGGATGCCCAACAGAAGCGACCATGAATCACTTGTTGGAATTGTGGTAAACCTGGACATACAAAAATAAGGTGCAGATTGCGACCTCTTCACATGAAACTGGCTACAACTCAATTGCATAACATGGAGGTCCATAATAAAGAAATTCCTCATGTTTGGACAGAGGAATCATTGGAGAAGGACTTAAGTACCTTGGGTAACGATATCTTTCTTCACTCTCTACTTTGCATGCAAGGTACAATAAATAATAAACTAGTTAAAATTCTACATGACGATGGTAGTTCATATGACTTCATTTCACATTTATTAGTACAAGAAATTCAATTACAAATGTTTCCTTCCTTATATAAAGTGAAAGCTGCATTTCAGGGTAGTCGTTATAATGTAACAAGAGAAGTGCAAGATGTTACGATTAGCATAGGCCCATATGTTGATTCACGAACATTTTTAATTGCACCTTTGCAATCTCACGGTTATACTAGGTATGCCTTTTTGTCACCATTATAACCCACATATTGAAAACCATACACATACCTTTAACTTTGAATTCAAAGGTCAAATCATTACTTTGTCTGCACGACATGATTTCCAGTCGTTTCCATTGATTAGTCACACTCAAGTAAAGCGTGCATTTAGGAAAGGATTCAACTCATGCATTGTTTTTGTCAATGTCATCAATGATTATACTTTTCTTGATGCATATATAACTTTCATGAGTACTTATAAGGATTGTTTTATGTCTGAGTATCCTTCTGAACTACCACCATCTCGAGGATCCTTTGACCATAGCATCAACTTAGTCCCTGGTAGTTCTCCTCCTTATAAAGCACCTTATAGACATGGCCCACTACACCAAAAGGAAATAGAAAACCAAGTAAAAGACTTACTACAGAAAGGACTTATAAGGCCTAGTTCTTCCCCATTTGGAGCACTAGTTCTCTTAGTACAGAAGAAGAATAAAACTTATCGAATGTGCATTGATTATAGAGCCCTTAACAAGATCACAATAAAGAATAGATACCCTATTCCTCGAATAGATGATCTCTTAGATAAGTTATGAGGAGCTTGTGTCTTTAGTAAAATTGATCTTAAATCGGGTTACCATCAGATTTGTATGACACAAAGTGATATTTTTAAGACTGCATTTAGAACGCAAACTGGCCATTATGAATTTATGGTAATGCCCTTTGGACTTACTAATGCCCCTACTACATTTGCACGAATGATGAACAATATTTTTCTTGATTACCAAACTTTTGTTCTTCTATTCTTTGATGATATACTTGTTAATAGTAAGCATGATAGTGAACATGAAAAGCATCTTGAAACAGTTTTTCATTTGTTACGAGAGAACACACTTTATGCTAATCCTGAAAAGAGTTACTTCTTTCAACGTAAGCTAGAATATTTAGGACATATTATTTCAAGTGAAGGTGTGCATATGGATCCAAAAAAGATTAGAGTTATCGTAGAATGGCGTACACCAAAATTAGTCAATTATGTTTGTTCTTTTCTTGGGTTGGCTAGTTTCTATAGGAAGTCTGTTCGAAATTTTTCTTATTTAGCATTGCCTCTTACCTTGTTGTTGAAAAATAAAATAAAATTTGCATGGGGACTTACCCAACAACAGTCTTTTGAAAAACTTAAAGAAGCACTTTCACATGCACCTGTTTTACAGTTAACTGATTTTTCACAACCCTTTCATGTCGTTACTGATGCTAGTGGTTCAGGAATAGGTGTTGTTTTAATGCAAAATGACCATCCCATTGCATTTGAGAGTAGGAAGCTTAAGCCCTCAGAACAGAATTATAGTACCTATGATAAAGAATTGTTAGCAGTTGTGCATGCTTTGCGAATTTGGAAACACTATCTTATGGGCTCTGAGGTCCTAATCAAAACCGATCAACAGGCAATTAAGCATTTATTAAATCAGCCCTTAATCTCTGATAGGCATCTTAAATGGGCATCATTCATTCAAAATTTCTAGCCCATGATACAATATCAGCCTGGTAAAGCTAATGTTGTAGCTGATGCTCTTAGCCGTTTTCCTTCGCATTCTGTTGTAATATTTCTGCCATCCAAATACATTCTTTTCAAGAAATGGTTTTCACTTATGCATCTGATTTGTATTTTTCATGTGCATGGCATGACTTCAACAATGGTGCATCTTTATTTGATGAACATTATACATTTCATAATGGTTTTCTTTATTTTCAACATAGATTGTGCATAACCCAAGCTTTTAAAGATTTTTTCATGAAAGAAATGCATGAACCATCTTACATGGGTCATAGAGGCATACAGAGCACCATTTCTGCTTGCAAAGATTTCTTCTTTTGGACACACATGGAAAAAGATATTGCACATTATGTTTCTCAATGCATAGTATGTCAGTGTATCAAACGTCATCATGGTAAACCATTTGGATTATTAATGCCACTTTCCATTCCAAATGAACCATGGGAACAAATTTCTATGGATTTTATCACCGGTCTTCCCATCACTTCGTCACATATTGATATGATTTGGAGAATAGTTGATAGGTTTAGTAAATATGCATATTTCATTCCATGTAGAAAAACTTTGACTACACCTCAAGCTGCAAAATTATTCATAAAATGCATTTTCCCACATCATGGATTTCTTAAAGTAATGTTATCTGATCGTAATGTTAGATTTTGTAATCATTTTTGGGTTGCCTTATTTCAACATTTTGGTTCTAAAATAGATTTTAGCTCTGCATTTCATCCTGAAAGTAATGGACAAAGTGAAGCTACAAATAGTACTATTCTTGATTTATTGTGTTGTTATTCATTAGATAATCCTAATAACTGGGATGAAAAGTTGTCGTTGCTTCAATTTGCTTACAATAACACTGCACACACCACTACTGGTCGTGCACCTTTTGAAATTGTTTTTGGTAAAAAGCTTCCCACTCCCATGTCCCTCACCCAAACTGACATTCCGATGGCTGATTCTATTGCTCAAGATCATGTTTCTATACTTCGTGATGTTCACGAGCACATTAGGAAAACTCAAGAGTGATATACATGTAATATCAATACTAAACGATTAGCCAAGGCATTCAAGGAAAATGATTTTGTATGGTTGCGTATCATTAAAAGACATCTCAAAAATATTTTGCAGCATCCTAAAATTAAATTTGCACCACGCTATTATGGAACATTTTGCATTATAGAAAAAAATTAATGATAATTCATTTAGATTAGATATTCCATCTCATTGGACTATACATAACTCTTTTCATATTAGTTTACTTAAACCATTTAAAGGAACTTTACCACTTGCTCCACATCTTGATGACCCTCCTTTAATTGAAGAACAATATGAAATCTTAGTTCCTGAGAAAATATTGATCATGATGTCACTACTACATGCACGGGTACTCAATATCATCGATATTTGGTTAAGTACAAAAATCACTCTATTGAAGAATATCAATGGATACATCAAACACAATTAACACCTCATTATGACCACCTAATTTCTACATATCGTACATAAACACATTAATGTAACAGCTCCATGAACATTTCCATGCATGTGTTTTTACATGGCACATGCCTATTTTTTTTATTCAATGATGAAACAGGTGACTGGCCATCCATGTTTATTATTTTATCAACTGAGGTGAGTTTCTTTTTCAACTGAGGGGCATGTTAAAACTTATGGAATATGTTGAACAATGCATTGTTGGAGTGTAACATGAATATGTTGAACAATGCATTGTTGGATTGTAACATGGAATATGTTGAACAATGCATTGTTGGAGTGTTAAATTATTATTGAACAATGCATTGTTAGAGTGTTAAATTATTGATGTATTAATGTGTTTTTGATGTTTTTGATATAGCAGCTGAAGGTTCGTGAGGAGCGTGCAAGGAGTGAAAGGGCGGATATCAATAATCCGAATAATTATTATTTAGCTTTGTAAATAAACCTTCGTAGAAGGTTCTATTGTTAGAATCAGTTAGAAAAGTAATGGTTAGTATAAGGATCGTTGTAGACAGCAATTTTTGTTATTGAAAGCAATGGCTTTCTGTAAAAGTTACCAACTTTTAGTTTCACACTTGCTTTTCGAAGCCGCTCTCATGTAACCACTCTTTTCGATGTAATCAAAATTCCTATAAATACATGCACTCTGTGGACTGTCAAAACAGAGTGCATGGGGGGAGATTGCACCCAATACTGCATTCTGTCTCGTCTCTTGTTGTGTCTATTTGTCTGTGTGTTTTCAGCATCCGTAATCTCTGTATGCACGTGAGCAAGATCCTGACAACATGTCTGTGTGTATGTGTATCCATGTATGTATGCATATGTGTGTATGTGTGTGTATGCGTTATCTATGCATATGTGTGTGTATGAATTATGTATGTGTATGTATGCATGTGCATTATGTATGCATATGCATTATGTATGTGTATGTATGCATGTGCATTATGTATGCATATGTGTGTGTATGCATGTAAGTATGTATGTATGTATGCATATGCATTATGTATGCATATGTATGCATATGTATGCATGTATGTGTATGTGTGTGCATGTCTCTCTATGTGTGTGTATGCATATGTGTGTGTATGTGTGTATGTGTGTATGTGTGTGTGTTATGTGTGTGTGTGTATGTGTGTGTATGTGTGTATGTGTATATGTATGTGTATATGTGTGTGCATGTGTATGCATTATGTATGTGTATGTTTGCATGTGCATTATGTATGCATATGTGTGTGTGTGCATATATGTGTGTGTGCATGTATATGTGTGTGTGTATGCATGTATATGTGTGTGTATGCAACATTATGTGTATGTGTGTGTATGTGTGTGTATTTGTGTGTGTATGTGTGTGTGTGTGTCTATGTGTATGTGTGTGTGTGTGTCGATGTGTGTATATGTGTGTGTGTCCATGTGTGTATGTGTGTGTGTATGCATATGTATTTGTGTGTGCGTCTGTGTGTGCGCATACCTAGTCTCTCTCTCTCTCTCTCTCTCTCTCTCTCTCTCTCTCTCTCTCTCTCTCTCTCTCTCTCTCTCTCTCTCTCTCTCTCTCTCTCTCTCTCTCTCTCTCTCTCTCTCTCTCTCTCTCTCTCTCTCGTTCTGTTGCTCTCGTCCAGATCTCGACACAAATCTGCTGGGAGAATTCGAAATTTTTTTTCAACATTCTAGAGCATCGTTTTTGCGACGCTCTAGAAAGGACGACGCATATGTGTCGCTATCCAGTTTTCCCATGTTGCAAATAACGTCGCTAGGCAACGACGCTACTTGCAACGTAGAGATTTAGCCTCGCATAAGCGACGCAGGCATCGCTTATGCGACGTATCCCCTTCAAAAAAAAAATCTAAAACATCACCGTCACTTATGCGACGCAAGTGTTGCATAAGCGATGGTGCTCGTAATTTTTTCAATTCGGGGGTGTCGCTATGCCCCCCTAGTTCTTGTAGTGAAGCCCCCCTCTCTCTCTCACAGACACACACACACACACAAACACTCCTAAATGAGGGGAAATGAGGTATTAAGGGAGTTTCATGTCTCGGGGTAAAACTTTTGATGAAGAAGAAGATGCAGGAGGGGGATAAAAGGAGATGAGTGGAGGAGATAGGATTGTAGTTTTTGTGCCCTAAGAGCAAAAACAGAAAACTGAAAATTTACTAACCAAAGCTTCCAAAGTAGCATTCTCGACCTACTTTCATCACCATGTGATCTCCGATGAGTAGCACCCTGAAAACGGCACCAAAGTGCTGTATATTTGTGAGCTCCCACAACCGTGGAGCATATGAGCTCATCAACGTCAAGGGGGAGTTCAACCTTAAATTATCAATTGAACAGACAGGAATATGCGCGCAAGAAGATAGGGAGCATACATGCACAAGCATACGCGTGGAAAAAATGCATTACACACACATAGAGAGAAGAAATGGACAATGGAAAAGTTTTGATTGGATTAGCTCACACGTATGTTCATACAGGAAGATAACTTCCAAATTATGGGCACTCAGCGCGCTCACAAGGTACTCATAAAAATGAGCCTAATAGCTCCATTTATATTTTTCTCATTAGCTTCGGCTGGTTTCACACCTAGTTGTTTGGCATAATTAAAAGTATTCCTAACAGATCCTTTGGTGATTGAAATGAGCTCCAAAAATTAAGGGAAACAAAATATGAAGCCTACTCTAATTCCACACAAGTTGGAAAACTCCATGGCCTTGCACAAAATTGGAGCAAGAATACATGATATACATATGTGAGAGTCAAAAGACATGTGTTATGTACATAGATTTAGTGATTTGAATCATTGTTCGGGTGCATTTGATTGTAAGCAAACTTTTGGGCCTTCCCCACAACCTTGCTCACTCCTGAATCCGATGGAATCATCAGATGACAAAGAATCAAGATCTTGGATAACCGAGAGAGAGAGAGAGAGGCAGCAAAACTTGTATTTCAATCTTTAGACAAAGAGATTCACAACTTAACATTTGTTCCATTGCTGATTTCGAGCCATTTCAATGCAGTGTTTGTGTGAGTACAAGTAATGGATGCAATGGCAAATGAATGGATTCAAGAATCAAGAAATATGGTAGTTCAAGTTATCACGTTACATAATCAGGAAATTCAAAGGAAACAAAATATGTTCCATCTTGCCAAAAAAGAGAGTAGAGGACAGATCCAGCGGAAAAATGGCTTTTATTACACTATATAGCAAAGGAGGGGAAGAGGAGGACCATCAAGTATTAAGTCTCACGTAAAGGGACAACAAAACTGGTAGGGCATGTTTGTCTGTAATGAACAAAGCAATAACACTCTTGAAGCATCGTTACAACAGAGTTTTAAGGGCATTATTAGATATGGAGACAAAACTATTTCAGAGACCCTTTCAAGATAATGATATTTAGACACCCAAAGTTTTAAGGTCTTGCCTAACATTTCTTTGTTCATTTGCGCAACCCAAATTGTCCTCATTTCATATCATTAAACACAATTAAAAAATCTTGTTCATTGACTCCAAAGTTTTACCGGATTTTTAACCCAAATGCAATACAGAACTTGAAAAATAAAGAAACGGAATATCATTATTTGCATGGTTAAACCGAGAAAACCATAGCGTGTAGCCAGAAGAATATTATTAAAGGAACTGTTTATATAATTATAATAAAGAAAAATGTTCAACTAGACAGTACCTTAATTTTATGGTAAGGCCAAGCAATTCCTAAACAACTTGAAATGCGCTTTGAAAGACATCTGCGAGAAAAGGGAGGATAATTCCTACAAATTCTAACCACTTCGAAATGTGATGAGCCTAAATAATGAACCTAGCATATAGATTTCATCAACCTACGTTGCACTGGTTATGAACATTACTATGATTGATAATATGATGCATTTTAATCAGCGTTAGGTTTATTTATGTGATTTATTTCACTGAACAAAAATGCTTTAATAAAAAAATCAAAAATCCAAAAGATCTACACAGTGAAAAAGATTAATCACACTGATGAAATTGAGTATGCTCGTATCTGTAAAATTCAATACAGATTAATCACACTGATATGTCGATAAGATCTTGAAGAGAAGAAACTTCATTTTAACAAATTTCATGGTATTTCAAAACAATGTGCCCTGTAGACACTTTTTTTTACCTCAACTCTTGAGCAACGCTCATGAAATCCACATTCTGGTAAGTTTTCAAGGACTAAATCTTGGACCCATTTACACGTTCAAAAATCAGGTCTTGTATGAACACTTTCGAAAGCTCTATGCTGAGCTATGGAATAAATTTGACACTTATTTCTACTTCTTTTGTACTAAAAGACACCATCTACAAGACCCATTTCAAGGCAGTGATCATGGAACTGCACATTATCGACAATATTAGGTGCCAAATATTCAGACTTCGAGCTCTCAAAGCCGAGCTTCCAGAGCTGCCACCTGGTGAAGTCAGCGGCAAGGATTCTGGTTGATCATCTCCAGGAGAAGGGCTAGGAACAGGGCTAGCTGAAGGAACCATGTCTTGTAAGGGACCAATGGGTGATTCAGGACCAAAGCTCTCTGACGTTATGGCTTGAGGGTTCAGCACCTCAGAGATGCCATGGCAGGCTATGAAGCGGGAGACGCTCTGTGGGCACAGATCTGGATCTATAATCTTGGCATTGTTGATGGTGAAGTTACCAGCAGAATTGTTCACCACCTCGACACGCGCATCACGTAGGAGTGTCGGAAGGAAGGTCCCAGCCGGCAGCACTTGGAGATCGGCGAAGCTGAGGTTGTTCCTGATCATATGAAATTGCGCGATTCGATAGAGTTGCGATTCCTGTACGCGGCGAGTCGCGATCGCTTGGTCGGTGGGTATTAAGAGGGTCAATTGCGGAACAAGAAATCGTTGTAGGAAGGCAAGAAGCACAGCCCCGGTGTCGTATCCCTTGCCCTTCAGAGCTGCTATCATGCTGTCAAAGACCTCGCGTTGCACAGTTTGGGCTTCTGATGTTGAAATGGAGCAGATGATCAACGCTAGAATAATTGCCGCCCTCATAGGGAGCCTATCGATCACGGAAGATAACATCCTACAATAACCAAATTCACATGTATTAGACAAATACTCGGGGAAGAGAGAGAGAGAGAGAGAGAGAGAGAGAGAGAGAGAGAGAGAGAGAGAGAGAGAGGTACAACGTAATCCCCTTTACCTGAAGCTTTTCTGAGAAGCTGAAAATGGCGTACTCGCAACTCCGAAGCAGCGTACCTGCAACTCGATGAGAAGAAAGCAAGCAGGCCGCTAGCTGCCAGAGCCTAAAATCAACTTGCCGTTTGGAGAGCGGGCGCCAACAAGACGATGTGGCCGCCGCTCGCATGCATGCGCAGCCATGCATAGTCGTCGTGTCGCTCTCTCTTATCTGTCCATGCATCGTCGTGTCGCACCCACTCTCAAGTTGATCTAACCAGAACCTTGATTCTATTATTTTGTGATACGTCAAAATTATTATTCAAACATAATGAAACTCATTTTTAGTTGAAGGAATAGAGTTGATGGAATGTAGGGAAACACAATAGACAAGGAGACTTCATAGACAATTTCCGCTTGGAAACTTGTAATTAAAGGTAACACTCCAAGTGAATTCGGGAAAATATTTTCATGCATCGACTTGGGGAAATACAATCAGAAACTCGGATGGTTATTAATGATGGGTTTTGAGAATGTGAACTATGGTCTCTGGGCACCTCTCATTGCGGCATCTCGATTAGGTGGATTACGTGTCCAGTCTTCAAACTCCTTAAACTACTCTTTGTGTTGGACCTTAAGGTTGTTACCATAGTGGGACTTGGGGCTTTTTAACCCTAGCAATGTCAAGTCTCTTACCTTGTTTTGTGGGATATGAAGATTCCAATGGATGCTAAGCCCACCTTCACTTGTACTTTCAATTAATCTAAGCTAATCTGGGGAGGTTAGGCATCATGCTGAACTTCTTTAAAGAAATGCACGTTAAAGATAGTTTCATAAAAAACCATTAAGGTTAAAGAGAGTTTCAGAAAAAACCTTTCATATGAAACCAAAAGTCATATAGAAAGCTTATATTACTGTAACTGATTATACATGCGAAATATTAGGCTACTCTATAAAGTATAGATATTAAATAATGTGAGAGGAGACATGAAATCTCAAGTACATTATGTAAGGTATGTGTGCATTAGGTTGTTTGGTTGAAATTTTGCCTCTTGAGACATGGGCGAGGATTCAACCCCTCCCTAGAGGGTTGTGGGGCCTAGGCTAGTGCATTGCATTCAGGCATATTAAACTAGTTGCCTTCAGGTAGTCCTTCCCAAGTGTCGCTTTTGGACAGCGCAACCCCTACTTTGTGGGATATGGGGGTCTGATGGGTACGTTCATGGATAAAGGAAACCATCTTGAACCACAAATTCCATGTGACTTTCTATATCTCATGATTGGTTCAGAATTTGAAGGAATTAATGCTTCCATTGCATTGAAACTTGCCAAAACCCTAAAATTTTATGTCTACTTGTTGGATTCTGACATCTGGAGGTCTAGTTTTAAATTGCTGACATAATTGATGACATCGTGAATTTGTAACTACCTTCATAACCGCCCTTCAACACATATACAAGCAGGGCTGATCCCCATACATCCTTAGTCTTGCCAATGCCATTCTTGGGAACTCAAGGATTCATGATCTCCAAGTAAGTACTTTCCAAGTTCGAGTTTGAGTTCTCGTCTTTTCCTTTGTTCTAGTCGTGTCTAGTCAAGTATCTTGGTCATCTTGCCTTGTCCTATTGTAATCTCATAGTACAAGATGCTTTCTAGTTATTCCTTGTATCTAGTTCATCGCCTTGAAGGGAGTTTTTATAATCTACATATCTTGCTTCATACGTACAATGCCAAGTTGTGGGAACGCCTATATCATCTCTAGTGCAATTATCCATATCTATCAATCCCAGATTGTTGGACTTCTTGGAACAATCACATATTCTTGTATCATTTTCCCTGTGTGGTTGATCTTGTAATTGAAAGTATTATTCCAAAATCTTGTCTCGTCTAGTTAGAGGGAACAATCTAGTGCTCCCCTAGCATTTTGGTAAGGCTAGCTTCTATCCAAGACCATGCATCATGGAGAACACAATTGAAAAAATTGTGGCATCATTTCAAAGTCTCCAACAACAAGTTGAGGGCCTAACTCATCGGCAAACACAAGTCAAGAGGAGATATCCCATGCACATAGGTGCACTCATCCAAGAATTATGAAAACAAATTGGGAATCTTCAAGAAAATCAAGGAAGCATTCAAGTACACTAACATCCTACTTCATCCTTCATGAATAAACCCAAGGTTTGCATGCCAAAAACGTTTGATGGTGATTGCATGAAGCTTCGCGGGTTCTTGCAACAAGTCAAAATATACATCCATATGTAGCTTGATAGATACCTTAATGATGCATCTTGTGCACATTCCTAGTTTCTTTTCCATATTGACAATGCTCACAAAATAAAAAATTAGAGAACGCTTACACAAGTAAGTAGCCAGAATGAAAACGATTTTCCATTCCACTATAGAATATGTGGCCCAAACGTTCATGCCAAATAGAAGCCATAGGTTGTTCAATAATAGCTCAAGAGTTATTTTTTTATTCAATTTCAGAATTATACTTTTCATTACAAGATCACTCACATAGGGAAAATATTACAAGAATATGTAATAGATACAAGAAGTCCCACAACCAAGGATTAATGATAGGTATGGATAACTCGGCTAGAGATGATACAAGAGATCCAAAATTCGGGGACATTACGTCTATCTACATAGGTTCAAGCATAGGTTCCTCTCTAGGAGTGGGCTCTTAGGATTTCCATTGGTGAAGTCTTCCTTCCACTTTTTTTCCTTGTTTCCTCTCAAAAAGATGGTTATCGCATTAAATGGATTGCAGGATGTATTCGTTCAATGTCTTAACCTTTGGCATCATGATCAAAAGGTCCTTCACATCATTTCTTAAACCCCATATAAATTGGCTTATGAAATAATCCTCATGCCAAGTGAGATCACAGATCAATTGCTAAAATTCTAATGCATATGTAGAGGGAGGGCAGTTACCTTGACATGGCTTCCAAAGTTGTGTTTCTTCCACTTGACTAGCATTTGCATCTACAAATGTGGCATTGAGCTCTCGAAGAAACCCCTCATAGCCATGAAGTATGGTCATCTCATTCTCTAAGATTTGGGAAAACCATGATAATGCTTGACCAAAGAGCAAGGTTTAAATAAAACCAACCTATGAGGTTGAGTGAGACATTTGATATGAAGGATTTGAGGGATTTGAAACATATTCTTGGCATGCACATTACTCGTGTAGAAGTACAAGATGCATATAATTGTCTCAAAGTGAGTACATATCCAAAGTACTTGTAGGGTGTGTTGGAGGAGATGGTGGATAGTCTTCAAAGATGAAGTGGTGTTGCTTCTACCTGCTTCACACCAGCCAAGAAAAATTGTTGGAGAGTGTAGTGAGCCTCTTTAGCTTGCTAATGATCATAAATAATCACGTATGGTGTTTGGAACATGATGGACTAATCATTGGATCAAAACAGATAGGTAGGAAATTGATCCAAGGTCATAGACTTTCTATTTTTGTCTCTACACTTGTTTAGTAGTTGGAACACCGCTCTAAGCAAGATAGCAACTGGCCTAATTCCTTTTGGTGATGTCTAATTAACTTATACAAATACGAATCATGAGTAATGTCAATAAAAATGGTGAACTACATGCTGAGTATGATGTTTAGCAAATCATAGGAGTTGCCCAACATTTATGGGATGCATCAATCAACAGACCAGAGAGTAATGAAATGATAATATCTCACGATTCAAAGAAGCAATGATGATGAGATTTTATAGCTACAAACTAGACAGTATACTGAATCTATGATGCTTTAAATCATGACAAATGATCAATCACACACTGAGAACAAGCTCTAAGAAGATCATTGTACTGATGTAGTCATGGTAGAGAAGTGAAGTGAAGATATAATGAAAATGTATGTATAAGATTATGTACAAATACAATGTCATTGGCAATAATATATTTCTCAATGTGAGAGAAATAATGGAGCTATGGAGTGAGCTCTCAATTCACATTGCATCCCTTTCAAATGACTTTCTCCTAGAGTCGAGATATCATGCAGGTCTTCTGATCCTCTTTTTATAGTTGAGTTTGGAGCCAATTTGTTGAATTCAAATTCAAAACTCCACCTAAAAGTAAATCCTAAAATGTAGGATATATTCTCTCATCAATCAACTACCAAATGAATCGAGATTTGATGCTTCCTAACTCCACGTTGAAGTAATGCACTTTTACAATGGTAAATGTTCTTGATTTTACAAGGGATTGATCATATAAGGTTCCATGAGAGATATGCCAAACATTCAAGTATGGGCTTGGCTTCTCTTACACCAATAGATCCCCCTCAAGCCTAACATGCTTGGTCTTCATTCCTTTTTGATCTCTTGCAAACCAATCATCAATTTGAACCTGTTCATCTTAGTTCCATTTAAGGAGAGTATATCCGCATACTGTAAATGAGTTGATACATAGGACAATTAAATGTCCTTGCTAAACAATTTCTCCCTTACATAATGATAGTGCACTTCAATGTTTTTGGTCCTTGCATGATATACAAGATTAGCGGCCAAATGAAGTGAAGTAGTGCTTTCTCCAAAAATCATTGGAGTGTAAGAGTGTAACCGCGAATCTGCATACAATTGCTTGATCCACATAGCCTCTTGAGTTGCATTTGCTAAGCCTCTGCATTCTGCCTTTGTAGATGAGAAAGCCACAATTGGTTGCTTTTTAGATGACCATGATATTAGCTTTGAACCTGCAAAGGACAAGTATCCTGAGGTGCTCCTCCTATCATCCTTGGATCCAGCCCAATTTGCATCAGAATACATCTTTATATCTAAGTCAGAAGTGAAGGGGTAAAACAACCCTTCATTTATGGTACCCTTTAGATACTTTAACACCCTCTTCGCTGCTTCCATGTGAGGCTTTCTTGGTGCATGCATAAACTTACTTAATATACTTACTCCATAAGCAATGTCTCTTGTTAGGGTTGCATAGTTGAGACTCCCAACAAGTTTTTGGTAACATGTAATATCCTCAAGTAGTTCTCCCTCATGAGAACTAATCTTATGGTTGAGTTCCATGGGTGTACCTGCAATTTCGGTATTCTCCATTTTGAATTTTACCAACATAACATGGATATACTTTCTCTCAGTAATAAACACACCAGAATCTGTATACACAAGTTCTAGACACGGAAAATAGTTTAACAAACTAAGATCACTAATTTTAAATTCTTCCATTAGTTGATCTTTAACCTGCTTGATGGCATTAGCATCATTTTGTGTAATGATAATGTCATCCACATAGACACATAAGTAGATAACTTCTAAGTTGTTCTTTTTTATAAATAAAGAAAAATCTGCCTTGCTAGCCATAAATCCTTGATCCTGCAAATAAGTAACAAGCCTATGGTGCCAAGCTCTAGGAGCTTGCTTTAGGCCATATAGTGCCTTCCTCAGCTTGCATACAAAACCTGGTTTATTCTTATCTTTATAATCAAAACCTGGTGGTTGTGCCATATATACTTCTTCTAAAATCCATCCATTTAGGAATGCATTCTTGACATCTAACTGATATAGGTTCCAATTCTTGGAAGTAGTAACACTTACCAAACCCTAATTGTTGGCATCTTAGCCACAGGTGAAAATGTTTTTTCATAGTCCACTCCATGGGTTTGAGCAAACCCTTTTGCCACTAACCTTGCCTTGTACCTATTTATAGAACCATCTGAATTTTTCTTGATTTTATATATCCACCTAGATCCTATTACCTCTGAAGTGCGTCAACTTCTTCCTGCATGGCTTTTCTCCATTCTTTCTTCTTATTGGCCTCTTCAAATGAAGAAGGTTCTTATGTCATAGAGTCTTTAGTGATATACATAGAATGCTTGGTGACTAATGATGTGTCATAGCCATACCTTATGGGCTTTTTACTTTCCCTTTGAGATCTCGTGAGTGCTTGATTGGAGGAATCTGGAATGCCTTCCAATTGCTTGAACTTGGTCTTGCCCCTTGATTTCCAAGCCTTGAAGTCAACCTGCTCTTCATCCTCTAAATCGACATCTTCTTGTAATTGTTGATCTTCTTGAGTGAGAGTTGGAAAGTCATTTTCCAAATCACAAGGTAACTTGATCTTCCTGCAATCATCTTCAAACCATTAATTATTTTCATCAAACATTACATCCCTACCAAGTATAAATCCTTTTTTAGTGGGATTGTATAGCCTATAACCCTTTTGGTTTTGGTCATACCCAATGAATATGCACATTTTAGCTTTAGGATCAAGCTTCCCTCTAATCTATGAGGGAATGTGTGCATAAGCATGCACCCAAAAATTTTGCAATGGTCCAATGAGGGTCTCCTGTGATTCCATGCTTCATAGGGTTCATTCCATTCAAGGATTTGGATGGGAGCCTATTAACCAAGTATGTGGCTATGGAAACAACCTCTACCCATAGGTAATTGGGTAGTTTCTTCTCATTCAACATTGATCTTGCAACCTCTACTATCAACATGTTTCTTCTATAAGCCGCCGGATTGGCATTTGTAAATCTTTACTTTTCGTATTCCGCACGAACCGAAAGGTTGTTGCGAAAAGTTGTATCTCTTTATAAACTAATGAAAGGACGCTCCGGTAACGATGAGCAGAATCGCCAAACTGTCTGTCTGGGCGATTACGTTCTGTGGAGTTACCGCGGTGTTGTGTTTGAGAAATTTGAGTAGTACTGTTTTTTTTTCGTCTTTGTTTTGATTACATTAATTTGCAATTAGTCCAGTTCCATTAAGTTACGTTGTTCGGGGTAAGTGTGCCTACGTTTGATACCAAAGAAGAGGATAGGCTATTCGAATTGGATATCCATAAGACGCTGAATGTTATTTTCAAGCCGAAAGGTGAGCAATCTGATCATACAGAATCTGAAGGACTGGAAACACCTCCACAGAACTCAGGAGATAGTAACAGTACCACTACTAGCACCATGAGTGGACAACAACAGCAACAACAACAACAGCAACAACAATAGCAGCCGCAACAGCAACAGCCACTTCCACTTCGACCGGTCCCAACAGGGGTAACATACACCAAGTTCAGTGGATTTCCAGGGGACGATCCTGATGCTCATGTACGCACCTTTGAAATAAGTTATGCAGTGCTAAACCATCCACCTGATCCGGCATACAAGGCCATCGTGTTTCAGTCAACATTAGTCAATGAAGCAGCTTGATGGTTAACAGAGTATGATATCAACCATTTCGGCACCTATGAGGCAGTAAGGGATGCATTTTTGCAGAGGTTCCGGCTGAAGAAGAACCCTGCCGAAATTTTTGATTACTTGCAAAACAATAGACAGAAGCCGCACCAAACTGTTCAGGAATATGCCACATTATTTAGAACTCATTTAAGACAATTGCCTCCGACACATGCTAATTTACCGGATGATGTCATAACCCAGTGGTTCATTAATGGTTTGACCCCACAACTTAAACAAATCATGATCATCCGTTGTGTGGGTGTTATGACACTGGATGTTGTTATAGTGATGGCCCTGCAACTAGAGCATGTTGGGGGATTCACCGAAGACTTGGAGTGGCTGAAAGCCAGTAGAAACGTTGCAGAGGATCCGGCTAAATAGATGTATTGCACCAAATGTAAAAATCCAGGGCATACCAGTGCTACCTGTGCCTTGAATCAGATGTATTGTGCTTTTTGCAATACCACCGAACATTCCACCAAAAATTGTGCGTATAACGCCAAAGTGTAGGGACATGCAACTGTAAATGCCATTATACAAGAACCAGGGCAACCAGCTACTCACTACGTGCCACCGCAGATGCGAAACAATCAAACAGCAAGGATACAGGAATTATCGGGGACAGCGGAATAGCAACTTCAACGCAAATCGTTGGCAGACAGGTACATCACAGGAAGGTACTTCCTTTCCACCACCTCGATGTCACTTTTGCGGTGAGCTTGATCACATCGGAAGATTCTGCAAGGATGCAGCCGAATATGATCAAAGGAAGAAAGAGCGTCAGAACCTGATGATCAACATGGTCTATATTTCACCAGTGGAAACTCAAGCAGTAGTGGTTCAAACAAGATCTGGTAAGCACTTGCAACCAGCAGCGGAGGTGTTTGAACCTGGCATCCGTGACCAATAGAGAATGTATAACAAAGCTAGCCAATGAACCACCAAAGAGCCTACGGTGTTCCCTGATCCAGTTCCGGTGACACAGGTTCCCCTGCCAAAGGTGGGAGCGCATGAACAAGATGCAATCTGTAGCAGACAACTGGAGTCCGGCAGCCTTTACCATTGTGCCCATGACCAGAGATGCAGATGCCGATGATAACGATGCTATGAATGGAGCCACTTTGCAGCAACTTTTACAGTCAGCTGACAATTTGGCGAAACCTCGGCAATGCTATGTTCCCGAAGATCAGTTAGTCACCTATAATTTGGGAGATGAAGTAAACGCGCGACCTGTCAAGATAAAGGCAGGCTTGTCCGAGGCATTTCAAGCATATTTGATCCAGCTTCTTCGTGAGTTCTCTGATGTTTTTGCCTGGGATTATCGTGATATGAAAGGTCTGGATCCTTGCATCTATCAGCATCGGGTCGTGCTCAAACCAGAAGCAAAGCCGATTAAACAATCCAACTACCGAATGAATCCTAACTATGCAGCACAAGTCAAGGCAGAACTCAATCGGCTACTAAAAGTGGGATTCATTGTCCCCATTGAGCACGCTGAATGGATCTTGCCGATTGTAATTGTTCCGAAGAAAAACAAGCAGCTTCGAATCTGTGTAGATTACCGAAAATTGAATGCAGCCACGGTACCTGACCCATTTCCTCTTCCCTTTCTCGACACAATGTTGGACAGAGTGGCAGAACACGAGATGTACTCCTTTTTGGACGGCTATAGTGGTTATAACCAGGTCCGAATGGCTGAGCAAGATATACCAAAAATAGCGTTTATTACGAATTGGGGTGTTTTTGCTTGTACGGTCATGTGGTTTGGGTTAAGGAATGCTCCTAGTACCTTTCAGCGTTGTATGCAGGAAATCTTTTCACCCTACCTCACTTGTTTTATGCAAGTATATTTAGATGACTTCTCCTTATCCGGCAAGATTATGGCACACCTGTATCATTTACGGTGTTGTTACGCAAGTCGTCGACTCGCTCCTGCTGAAAGGAATTATTCAGTGATTGAAAGAGAATGTCTCGGTTTGATGTATTCTGTAAAGAAATTCCGGCATTATTTGTTAGGCCGAAAATTCACCTTTCATGTAGATCATGCTGCACTGGTGTATCTGGTCCGACAACAGCATTTGGGTGGCCGCTTGGCACGTTGGGTTCTATTGTTACAAGAGTTCGATTATGAAGTGATTCATCGACCCGGCACTGCACATGCATTAGCAGATTTCCTCTCTCGATTGGATTCCGGTGAAGCTTCGATGGGCATTGATGACACCACACCAGCAATTTACATTACTGAACCGACTAGTGACGAATCTGCAGAACCTCCTCTGACACCTACCTACTATGATCAATTATTAACCTTTCTTACTGATGGATGTCTTCCCCCTCAAACTTCTCCTGCGATGAGGCAGAAATTTACAGTTTACAGTCGCAGATTCCGGTTGATTGCCGGACAGTTGTATTATATGGATCACACTGGTGTCTTGCTTCGTTGTATTCTTCCACATGAAGTAAACTCGGTTATTGCTATGGCACATTCAATACCTTCGGGTGGACATTTTGAAGCAGATTTAACGCACCGAAAAATTCTGTAAAGTGGGCTCTGGTGGCCTACTATGTATAAAGATGTGATTCAGTTTGTGCAACAATGTGACACTTGTCAGCGATCTGGGCAGCCTTTACAATGCCACTTCTTCCCTCTACAACCTGTATTACCTTTGGAACCTTTTCAGAAATGGGGTCTTGATTTTATTGGACCAATCACACCTCCAGCAATCCTTAGCAACAATCGCTAGATTCTAATATGCACAGATTACGCTACCCGAGGGGCAGAAGCTTGGGCCTTACAGTCCGCTACATCTGTTTCGGTGGCCAAATGCCTGATGAAGGACGTATTCCCACGTTATGGATTACCTTTGGAACTTGTCACTGATCAAGGAACACACTTTGCTAACAATTTAATGCGAGTACTAACGCACTCTTTTGAAATTCTACATAAATTTAGGTCACTATACTATCCTCGTGCCAATGGATTGGCGGAAAGCACTAATAAGACCTTGTTAAGTATGCTACGCAAATTAGTTGTGGAATCACTAGAAAGATGGGATCAGTTACTTCCTGCAGTATTATGGGCATACCGGACTACATACAAAGTAGCAACCGGTCTGACTCCTTTCAACCTGGCTTATGGGTTGGAAGCAATTGCACTAATGGAACTTGTAGTACCCAGCTTACGTGTAGCCATCTCTTAGAAACTGTTACCTGACGACTCTTTGCCATTTCGGTTGGACACACTCAGAGCTTTGGATGAACATCGCTGCGAAAGTTTGCTCGTCCTTTAAGAAGTGCAGTTGCGGCAAGCTCGTACTCATGATCGGTATCTCAAAACTCCAATTTTTACGAAGGGTCACTTGTGCTATTTTATAATGCTAAATCAAACCGTGCTGCTGGAAAATTCAAATTACGGTGGTTTGGCCCTTACCGGATTAGTGAACAAGTGGGCCCAGCTACTTTTCGATTGACTACTTTGACCGGAGTTCCTCTTCCTAAAGTAATCAATGGTTCAAAGTTGCGGCCGTATCATCAAGCACCTGATTCTCGCTGACGTGTTCTCTGTTTTTCCGCATGTTATTTACTTTCTTTTTATTTTTGCATGTTAGTAGAATAAGCCTGTAAATATCCTCGTTTTGATATCTAATTATGATTCAAAGCCGCCATGTATTATCGACCTGCACATACATGCACGCCATAGTTATGAAGGTTATCATATCAACACCGCACGATGATTAAGGTTTTCGATCGCCTCCCGTTGCCAAGTATCTACTTAATCTTCTTCTTTTCGTTGTTAATCGCTATTGTGTCTATGTGCTCTATGTGCTTTGTGTTTTCTGTGATCATTGTGTATTCGTGTCTTTGTGTTTTCGCGTGCGCATCATGGAAGCTTTAGCAAATTTTGCTACCTTCTGTGATGGACTCCCTCAGGACGTGAGTGAATTCTTGCATGTCCGAGGTTTGTCAAACTTTGTTGAATTGCCTTGGCATTCAGTGGAGTGTCATCCGTATTACGCACAAATTATCGCTGCCATTGCCGCCACACTTGCTACAGAGCAGCGTTGGCCAATTACATGTATACCATCTCGTGTAGTAATCACCTTAGACTCATTTGGTGCAGCTTTCCGACTCTCTCTAGAAGGACGAGAGAATGGTCCTAACCTTCCGATAGCTACTATGGTTGAATTGTTCCCAAGAAACTCATCGAATGAGTACGCTATCTTGTGTCGCCCTGATCTTGAACGAACAGCTTTGCAATTCTTAGTGACCATATTGAATCTACAAAAACGCACTTACGGAATTTCACGCCCGTTCTACTCAATGATTGACATGGCTTCTCGGGAGCCTGTTAATTTTGCTTCCTATTATTTCCAGTGCATTCACCGTGAATGCGTTACGGTCATTAAGCATGTTAACAAAGGAGATCTGCCGCGTTCTCGTCTTCCGCACATCCTTACTTTTTTGTTTCCGGCCCTCCAAGCAGCGCAACCGCCTCCAAACGCTCCAATCTTATACCATGAAGAATCTGCCCAAGTACTCAAAGATACCGAAGAGGATGATGAAGATCTCTTCCAGCTTCTTCGTCGTAAACGCCAAAGGATAAGTCCCTCAGAAAGTCAAGTACAAGGCTCCACCGTCGGGTAGGAGGAAGAAACCTTTCACGACACCGCCACTTCAATTCATATTGAATCTTCTGGTCAATCTTCTCCGGATAACCAGCACGACCAAAGTGTTTCTACTGCCGACTCTGACGCAATTTCTTCTAAGGAAGAATCTCAGCAGCAGACTCAGCTGGATGTGCAAAACATTGTTGCATAAATATTAACTGAAGTAATCACCTTGGTTGCAGATGTAATTGACCGGAATGAAGTGAATACGCAGCAGCTTACTGGAATCATATTGGTCCCCAACACTCTTCTACCCACTCCTCCACCCATTCCTCCGATTGAGCCCATTGTCCTTGTTTCACCCATTGTTCCTGAAGAACCTGCTACTTCTTTGTCTTCCCCTAATTATTCTCCACCCTCTTCTCATCACCTCTTGTCAGCCTTGTCATCCCAACCACTCCCTCCTCTTTTTCCTCCGATACCTATGTTTACAGAATTAGAATCGATGGGACGTATGCTGATCCATTTGTCGCAGCAACTACCAGTGCAGATGAAGGAGGTTACTGATAATATCCTACATGAATTACAACACAAAGTCGATGTCCTTGAAGCAGATATTACTCCACTCCAGGAAGAGGTAGATGTAGTAAAGGCCGAAAATCATGCTCTGCACCAACAGATTCAACAGCTCCAAGCTCGACTTGCTGAACAGGAATCGTTGATCAGCCAGAGAGATGCTGTGTTAGCTAACATACAAGCCAAAGATGAGTATTAAGTGCTACTGATGCGGCTATTGTCTAGTTAAAACAGTTAGTCGAGGATAAGGAAGATGCCCATATAGCACTTGGAAATCTATTAGAAGAAACACGCGTACAACTTGATGAAGTCGTGCAAAAAGGACAAGAAATGGTTGATTTAGCAAAGCAAACTAGTACGGAACTCCAGTTTGAAATGCAAATCTGTTTGAGGCGAATTCTGCTCTTAAAACGTAGATGATGTTAATCGCTCAACTCCAGAAAGAGGTCGCAGGGATTCGAAGGGAACGTGATGCTTATTACCAAACCATTTAGTATCAATCACACGAACTAGAGAGAAGAGAAAAGCAGCTTGGTTGTCTAGAATTGATAAACAAATTCAAGACATGAAATTGAGCCGTGATGCACCTCTGGCGAACGATTTTTATTTACAGGAAGCATTTTTGTAGACACAGGCTGACATTTTGATGACACAAGTAATTGCAGCAAGCTCTGTTCGTACTGACGCCCAGTTAGTTGAACCAGACACTTTAAAGAAAATGCATGATAGTCTGAAGCAGAAAATTGCCAGAACCTTTAAATTAGCCCGAACTATGTACATCCAGGGTATAGTCGATGAGCCCTAAAAGTTTTGTATCATTGCGGGTTCAAGTCCACCATGCATGCCAGTGTAAGCCGCCGGATTCGCATTTGTAATTCTTTACTTTTCGTATTCCGCACGAACCGAAAGATCGTTGCGAAAAGTTGTATCTCTTTATAAACTAATGAAAGGATGCTCCGGTAACGATGAGTAGAATCGCTAGACTGTCTATCTTGGCCATTATGTTCTGTGGAGTTACTACGGTGTTGTGTTTGAGAAATCTGAGTAGTACTGTTTTTTTTTCGTCTTTGTTTTGATTACATTAACTTGCGGTTAGTCCAGTTCCATTAAGTTACAGTAATGAAGTCTGTGTTACGGTAATATTTAACGTTGGTGTTGTGTACTGAGAAAGTAGTAACCAGAGTACGAACAATAAGTCTGTAATAGAAGGAACCAGAGTATTGATAGTAATTCGTATTAACAGAGTACTTTGAATATTAGTGTACTGCGATGTGAATGAGTTAATTGGGAAAATCAAGTTATAGGGCCTCTGATTAGCAGACCTCTTCCACTCCCAAGAACCCGAAAAGTTTAAACGCACCTGTGACGACAACGTGCGTTTAACACTTCTCTCTGCCACTCCATTTAGTTTATGAGTATATCTTGTTGTGACTTATCTCTTTATACCTTTGTCCTGTAAGAATGAATCAAATTCATGTGAAAAGTGCTCACCACCTCCATCAGATTTGATCATCCTCAAGTGTCTACCTATTTGGTTCTCAACCAATGCCAAGTTCTTTTTGAAACATGTAAATACTTCATCCTTAGGCTTCATGAAATAAAGAATTGTCCATCTATTGTAATCATCTATAAATAAAACATAGTACCTTGAACATGAGATTGATGGATATTTGCTAGGACCCCATACATCAGTGTGTACAAGCTCCAAGTAGTCTTCATACATGTCCCCTTTCTGTTGAATGGTTGCTTGTGAGCCTTGCTAAATTGGCATGCTCCACATTTGTATATCATGTGTTGCTTGGACACATTAGGGATGCCAAGCACACTCTGATCCCTGCATATTTGCTTTAGTGTTCTTTCTCTTATATGACCTAGCCTTTTATGCCATATCTCTAGTTTAGATAGAGTTTGATCTTTGTAATTGAGGAGTGCTATGTTTTGGTGTCTTCAATCTCAAATGTAAAGATTCTACTTGATTTCTCATCTTTTGCAATCCTCTTGGAGCCTTGTTGAGGGTCTTCCACATATGCTCCATGCCTTGTGAATCTGACCTGTAAGCCTTTCTCAACAATCTGTCCAACACTAATTAGGTTTTTGGTTATAGTTGGCACATACAAAACCTTACTTAAGAGGTTCATGTTACCATCAGAAGCTTTGACATTTCCAATTTTCTTGACAGAGTGTCTAGTGTCATCACTTGTCTGCACTTCATGCTTCCCTTTGGGTTCTTCAAGATCAGATAACAATGCTACATTTCCAGCCACATGATTGGAACAACTTGAATAAATAAAGAAAAGATGCTCATCGTCTTTGCCTTGCTTGGATGTCATATTCATGATGAGTAGAGAGTCATCTTGGTCTTCTGTATAGTTGTTATAATCTCTTCTTCCTTTGAAACCTCCTTGATAATTGTTGTTGTCATAGCCTTGGTTATAGTTGTGATTTGTCAGACATTGGTCTATAGAGACCATTTCGTATGTGTGTGGAACGAGGGCTAGTTAGCCAAGGTCCTAAGCTGGGGGGTATATCCTAAGCTATTTGATGGTTAGTGGGGATGAGTGTTGCATGCTGGCCACATGGCGATGCTAGAACATTCCAGATCACTGCTAGTTTAGATACAAGAGGATATAAATGGATGGGAGGAGAGTGGCACACACATCATTCGCAAGTTTATTGAGGAAAGCCTCACACTTGGTATCATAGCACGATTTTGTTGAGCTAATTTTAGAAAAACTCGCGTAGCGCTGAAGATTTTTATGCATGTCTTTTCGGAGGTCATATTCATCTTGCAGCCCGTTCGCGTTCTTCTGATCGTCGTCATCAGTTTCGAAGCGTCGTCGAAGTTTTTCGGCAGCTAGAGAAAGAGATTGAAGGAGCCCCGTAGGAACCCCTCTGAGTGCTCCGTGTGATCCCTCTGTACAGCGCAGGCGACTGTGTTTTTGGAGGAACCCGTGATTAATCTCCCCTCAGGAGCGCTGGAGTGCTGCCCACACAGGACCGACAAATTTGAAGGCCCCCCATGAAGAGCACCCGCTCGGTCACACGAAAGGACTCTTTTGTTTTATCTTTTCTGTAGCTATTTCTTCAGATTCCTGGCGCTATAGCCTGGCGTTCTGGTCGCTGAGAGCATTACACAGAGCACGTATATGCGTGTTATTTGCGTAGAGGAGTTGCTAATCTTATGCACTTCCGCTGCTTCACGTAACTTATGGGATAACATTGATACCTGCGCGCACATCCATAGAGAAGAGCAAATCGATTTCTTTTGTGAAGAACTATACTTTTTTTTTTCAGATTTTGAGTTATCAAAACCTCACCAAAATAGTTAAATTGGTCATAACTTGGGCAAATCATATCCAAATTTGGAGATCTTGGACTTGTTAGAAAGCTCTCTTAGAGATCTTTCCAAGGAGTGGCTATAAGCTATACTTTGGGTCCAGTTATTCCCTGCAACAAAAGTTGGAAGTGGATTATTCTTCATCGAGTACCTTCAACGAAGCACTTCTTGAAGACGTATGCAATCCATGAACCAAAGGGAGCTGATAATCTACCCGTAGCTCTTCAATTGGATGCTTCAAGAATATCAAAGAAAATCAGAGATAAGTATTTAGTCAATATTTGCTTAATTATTTTGTTGACTGTGCATATTAGAAATATTCATGCATCACGTGTAGGACGACGTAATTAGAGCGTAAATAGAGATGTATGTTCGATGCTTGAGCTTTTCTTACAGGTGGTAAGTATCGACAGGTATCGACAAGAGAAATATTTTGATTGAGGGCCTGTAGTGCCCAACAGTATATTTGGAAAAGTTTTCTATTGCAGGTGTTCGTCGAGAAGATAAAAAGAATAGATCGTGCCTGCCGGCACATGATTTATGCTTGACGATTTTTATTTTCTTCGAAATTATTTCGAATTTTAAAACGACGCCGTTAGGCTGCCGAAATTTCTAAAATATTAGCATGCATGTGCATCGAAGTTTAGAAAGCATATTAAAAGTTTCTTTCTTTTGATTTTTATTAAGCAAAGGCTTTGATTGGTTCTTTTTCCACTTGCCACTAGTATTTACGTTTTTTTAGTCTATAAAAAAAAGCGGGGGGGAAAACCAAAAGAAAAAGTTTCTTGCCTAGCATGGAACCCGCACCTTCATCACCTGTTAGGACAGAATCCATTATGCCTGAACCTCCAATTAATCCCATTCAAGCTATGAACAATAGAATTTCATCCTTAGAAAGTTCTCTTCATGATATCTTGGAACACATATGTGGTTCTAAGAAAGATGAAGAGCCGCTTGATTTTGATTTGCCAGAGATGGAGGTAGATGCTCCAGATGAGCATCAAACTTCAAAAGTCCTTAAAGATAGCATTTTAGTTAGAGAAGCGAGATGGCCGCTTAAAGATCTTAAGTCGCCAAGATATCATGGATCAACTAGCGCTAGGACTGCTGACGCGGTTGAGTAGTGGCTCAGCAAGTGGGAACAGTGTTTTCGTCTGTGTCATATCACTGATGATAGACAAAAGATTGAGCAGGCCACTTATAATCTTATGGATGTCGCTCATAGGTGGTGGCGTAAGATAGAGCAGGATAAGAAGGAGCCCACGACATGGGATCAATTCAAAATCCTGTTTTATAATAATTTTGTATCACCTGATAAGAATTCTAGAGCACTAGACACCTGGTTCTGCATTAGTCAGAAGAATCAGTCAGTTCAGGAATACGCAGATAGGTATAGAGAGGTACTTCTTAAAGTACCTGATACTATTCCAGAGTTTCTTCAAGTCCACAGGTTTGTCTTGGGACTCAGAGAAACTATCCGACCTTTAGTGAGAAAGGAGCGGTGTCAGTCTTTGGCACAGGCCACAGAGATGGCCTTGGTTTATGAGGATGGCCATAGGAGCACAAGTTCCCAGGGCCAGAGATCCCCATGGACTAAGGTTAGCCGACCTTTCCATACTTGGACTCCTGGTTCGATCAGTGCACAACCTTCTAGGGAGGCTAAGCAGGTGCACATGATCCAGACAGTCTCAAGAGGAAAGAGAAAAGTGTCTGCTCTGGCTGAGAGGGCATATAACCGATCTATTCTTACCCCTCAGCAGAAAGAGAAGGCAATGAAAGAGGGTTTGTGCTATGGTTGCTTAGGACAGCACCTATATAAGGATTGTCCTAAAAAGAAAAAATTACCAGCCACCATAGTCATAAATCCGACTCAGGCAGGGGGTGGGAGTGACGATGAGTTTGGGGATCCCCCATCTCCCATAGTGGCTATGACCGTCACTAAAAAGGTTCCAATTGTGCTAGATGTTGTGCTTTCGCCAGTAGCACAGAAAGGATACTAGTTCCCAGATACTGAGCTTATTGTTATGAGAGGAGTCATGGCAGGACAGCCTGTCAAGGTACTCTTCAACACAGATTCGACTCATAATGTTATTAGTTCCCGACTAGTCAAGAGATTATGCTTAGATACGGTACAGACAGATTATACTTATACCGTAGAGCTAGCCGACGGGAAGGGAACTGAGACTTGGGACAGACGAGTAGTTGATCTTCCTATTCAGATCCAGTCCTATGAGGACAGATTGGACTTTGAGATAGCAAGATTAGCTCGTTTCAACATAGTTCTTAGTAAAAAGTGACATGCGAGGAAGAAACCAGTCATTGATTTTGCTTTGCATGTGTATCAGTTTGAGCATGAGAGAAGGAGATTACTGATCCGTGGAGAACCAGATCTCCAAGAGACGCGATAGGTGACTACTACCAAGTTGCTCAAAACTGATTGTAAGTATATTTATTTTCTTTATTTCATGTATTTGTCGTATGTTGAGATGGATTCATGTAGTCATGGAGACTCAAGTTGGAATGCTCCAGCACTTTCAGCTAAAGTGAGAGCAAAATTCCAAGAGTTGTTTTTAAAGAAATTACCATATAGAGCATAGAATCGAATTGGTACCAGGAGCGAGTCCAACCAGTCGGCCGCCATTTCGAATGAGTTTGCAGGAGGAAAATGAAGTCCGCAAGGTCGTGGACGAGTATCTTCAAAAAGGGTTGATTAGACCCAGCTATTCACCCTTTGCCACACCAGTTCTTCTTGTGAAGAAGAAGGATGGATCTTATAGGATGTGTGTTGATTATCGAGCACTCAATAAGATCACTATTAGACATAGATATCCTATGCCCCGGATTGATGATCTTTTGGATGCTCTAGGTGGAGCCATTGTATTTAGTAAGATAGATTTAAAGAGTGGCTATCATCAGATTAGAGTAAAAGATCATGATGTACATAAGACAGCTTTCAGGACCCGTTTTGGTCATTATGAGTATTTGGTCATGCCCTTTGGTTTGACAAATGCTCCAGCTACATTTATGATGTTAATGAATGATATTTTAAGACCTTTCATAGGAAAGTGTGTTGTTGATTTTGTGGATGATTTGCTAGTGTATAGTAGAATTGTGCATGAGCATGAAAATCATTTAAGGTTTGTGTTGAATATTTTAAAAGAAAATAAGCTGTATGTAAATCCGAAGAAGACACAGTTGTTTCTTCCAAGGATAGAATATCTAGGGCATGTGATTTCAGCTGATGGGATTCAGATGGATCCCAAGAAGGTATCAGTTATTTTAGCATGGCCTACTCCTCAGGATGAGGAGCACTTACGATCATTCTTAGGACTTTCCGGTTTCTATCGAAAATTCATCTCTTCATATTCGTCGATAGCAGCACCTATGACAAACTTGCTTCAAGGCAAAATTCCATTTGCATGGAAGCAAGAGCAGCAAGAGAGTTTTGATACTCTGAAACAAGTTGTTTCAGAGGCTCCTATACTCAAAGTGGTGGATCCTCAGAAACCATTTGGGTTAGAGACCGATGCTAGCGGCATAGCCATAGGTGAAGTCTTGAGTCATGATGGCAGGCCAATAGCTTTTGAAAGTAAGAAGTTAAGTAGTGCACAATGCAATTGGCCAGTGCATGAACAAGAGTTGTATGCGGTGGTGCATGCACTTAAAGTTTGGAGACACTATCTTTATGGTGCAGACTTTAAGGTATTCACAGATCATCATACACTCAAGTATTTTTGTAGTCAGCGAGATCTTCGAGGCCGACAGGCTTGTTGGGCTGAGCTCATGCAAGAATTTCACATGGAAATCTTGTATAGAAGAGGCAAAGAAAATATAGTAGCTGATGCATTATCTCGTATAATGTATCAAATGAGCTTTACAGTTTTAGAAAGCTCATTGCTTCAAGAAATTAAGGAAGCACAAGTGGAAGATCCACATTTGTTACAGATAGTTAGAGCCATTAGTGATGACTCTATTTTGGAAGACGGAACAGTTCCAGCTGTTTCTTCTTCTACTAAAGCAAACAAGTCCATTTTGTATTCTAATTTCTCACAGGAGAATGGAATAGTGAAGCGGAAAGGAAAGGTTTGTGTGTTAGATTCCCGAGATTTGAGAAAGAAAGTCATGCATGATAACCATGATGTTCCCTACGTAGGACATCCTGGTGTTGACAAGACAATACAGCTTGTTAGAAGAACATTTTGGTGGCCTGGATTAGCCAGAGATATCCACACTTATGTTCAACAATGCTTTATGTGTCAAGTCAACAAAGCAGAAAGGGTAAAGACACCAGGTCTTTTACATCTTTTACAAGTACCAGATCATAACTGGGATAGTATATCCATGGACTTCATAGTGGGGTTACCGCGGACCCAAAGGAAGCGGGATACAATCCTAGTTGTGGTAGATAGACTGACCAAGATGGCTCATTTCATACCCACGCAGGAGACGATAGAAGCTCCACAGGTAGCAGAGTTATTTATCCAGAAGAATGAAAATGAAATCCCTCCTTTTGAAGAGTTAGATGCCTCGTGAAGTTTGTTCTAGGTCAAAGAAATTAGATAATTATCTTCTATGGAGCACCTTTTCAAGCTCATGAAGTGCCCTTGTCAACAAGATTTTTGTTTTGCCCACACGAACATGGAAAAATTCCCTAAGCCATAGCTTGGCACTCCAAGATCCAACCAAAGCCATTTTTATCACATTTCAAAGTAAAATTATAAATTGTCTAGTATCAAACACCGATTCAGTTGGAGAAGTTTTATTGGATCAAGTTCTCTTTGTAGAACTTCAGCAGATACTTGGTGACTGCTCTCAGGCTTTTTATTTTAATTATTTGACAATCAAATTGACTTCTCTCACTTGTATTGGCATCATAGCTTTGATGTCTAGGTGTTGTCTCACTTATATTTGACTACAAAGGAATGACTAGGATCAAAAGTGAATCTATTTTGCTCATTTTTGGTGTTTTGAGTGATTGCCAATTGCTTTTGGCATCATTTTCATTGGTTTTTGGTGCTAAGACCCCTCTTGAACCAATCAGATATTTTGAGTTTTCATTTGTTCTTTAGGAGAAATGCAAATAAGAGCTTGGAAACTTGGAAGATCACTTCAAATTAGCTTGGGAAAATTTGGTATATGAGGGAAGTGTTCTAGTGTTACTTATCTCGCTTTCTTGCTTTATAGAATTTACTTATATCTATTCTAAAAACTCTAGTTACTTAAGTGGGGGGAGTAAACATGGAAGCTAAGGTAAAACAACCTTAAGAACATAACTCCCCACCTAGGGAGCAAAACCTAGAGGATTTAGACCATAGAATGGAAGAGGTAGAGGAAGAGCAAGAGGTAGAGCAAGAAGAGGAATATTCATATAAGGAGCTTTGTAATGAGTTTTTGTCACAAATAATTCAATGAGTTGAACGAACAAACCCTAAGGCTAGAGACGATCATTGGTAGCATGACCTCTCTAGTAGAACAACTTAAGACTAAGATGATTTCATTAGAAACTCAGGTTACCTCTTTCCTAGATAGGAAGGAAAGAGAGATTTCTACTCTTCTTACATTTGACATGGCTAGGAAGGATATCCAACCACCTAGAAAACAAAAAGGAGAGATCTATATGGAGAATCCCCTTTTGAAAGACCTCAAGCAACCAACCTTTATAGGTGATGACTGTGAGATGAATAAGGATGTGGTCTACACTTTCTTGAAAAAGTGGAATGACCTGCATCAATTGAAGGGCACCTCACTCGAGTATCGTGTGCTGGAAGTGAGTTTCTCTCTTGACCCACATGGTTATAAGTGGTTGATGAGTCTTAAGGACGAAAATTCCATCCCTATGGAGTGGGGTCAGTTTGAAACTCTTTCTTGAAAGAGTTTCTTTTTGAGAATGAGGAAGCAAGGAATTGGGATGACTTGGATAGGATTACATAGAGAGGTAGACCTTTTTCCATCTACATATCCCACTACAAAGAGATAATATTGAAACTTAAGGAATTGACTCTCAGAAGACCAAGGGGTTTGTAAGGGGATTAGATAAGGCCATTAAGAGAGGGGTGAGAATAAACACACCCAAGACCTTTGAGGAGGTGATCAAATATGCATAGATCTATGAGGATCACCACCATTCTCAATACACTCCTATGGAGATGGATCAACCCCTCAAACATGTGAGCACAACTAAATTTAAGAAGAAATTAATTATGGGGAAAAATGTTTAAAAAGAAAAAAAAAGATTGGAAGGGCCCAAGCTATCCACTAAGTAGTATGAGAGGGCCAAAAGGGAAAACCTGTGTTTTAGGTGCATTTCTCCTAGCCTTGCATGATGCAATTTTCCATTTCGTAGGGGGGAAGAGAAGAAGGGTGGACCAGGGACTAGTATGGCCCCTAATAAGGGGAAAACGGTGGTACACCTAATGAAGACACTTCCAACATATTAGAATTCTAGTTGTAAAGAGGGGGAAGTGATGCACAAGGATATAGAGCATACCTACTGTTTGACACACTTATTGTGGTCACCTCATTTTCGATCACATGATCTAGTTAAACTTCATGGTAGTGTTGATGAGAGTATGTATGATGCAAGGGGAAGATAAGAGGATATGGGATACTATGGTATCCAATTTGGAAGTCCTAGTATAGGGATAAAGTGACCATGTAGACTTTCAAATAATGAACATGGAGAAGACAAACCTTGTATTAGGTAGAGAATGGCTATGGCGTTTGGGAGACACACTTGAACGTGGTTAGCAAAAGAATGCTCTTGTATTTTTAAAGATTTGAAGTAAAATTTGTATTCAAAGAGAGAGAGAGAGAGAGATGTACCTGGTGCACCTCTTATCTCATCTTTAGATTTGTATATTCTTTTTCAATCTAAGCATGTACAAGATATGTTTTTAGTGTATAGTCATGATCTTGAGCATTGTATAGGAACATCACCTAATGTATATTTTCATGCCTCTAATGTAAATATGGGCAAGACTTTCTATAATTCATTTTTGCAAGAGTATGTGTGTTGAAGATACAACATATATTTCTTGGATCCACTCTAGTTTCATCATCATTTGTACCTTTTTCTACCTTTCATTCAATTAATAAAGCAGTCTTGTATAGGTGTGTGAGAGTGCCACACTAGAGAATAAGTGGGATTAGCCACCTTATAGGCTTAGTGTTGCTCAACATGAAGAGGTATAGATGAAACTTCAAGAATATTTGGATAAGGGCTTTGTTAGACCTAGTAACTCACCTTGGGCATCGCCAATGCTCCTACTAAAAAACAACAAAATCATGTAGGAGGAAGAGAACAATTTCAAGGTACGGGGAGCCAAAGAGGTCGCAAAATTTTTCAAAGAAATGATTCAGGTAATGATAGTAAAGGATGTTGGAATTGTGGTAAACCTCGACACTTTGCAAGTTGAAGAATCAAAATAAGAGAAGGCAACAAAACAACTATGCATCCACAAGTGCAAATGATTCTGAGAAGTTCTTCATGGTTCAACATCACATGATGAATACGATGTCTGGTTGTGTTTGAAAATTGAATGATAATGTCTGGTATGTTGATTCAGGTGCTTCAAATCACATGACCAGTCATGCAGAATGGTTTAGTACTTTGTAGAAATTGCCAGTTCCTAGATATGTTGAAATAGGTGATAACATATCACAACCTATCGAGCATATAGGAAACATAGCATTCTCTATGGAAGATGAGAAGGTAAAACATCTTGCTCATGTGTTGCATGTTCCAAATATAACAAAGAATATGGTTATTGTTGGACAAATGGTAGACCAGAGATTACAAGTCAGGTTCAATGTTGATGGGGTATATGTAGAAGAATACAAACAGGATGGAAGATTGATTGCCAAAGGAAACAAAGTGGGTAGGATGTTCACCTTAAATGTGAAAATTCTTGAAATGAATGTAGCCATGTTTGCAAAAGTGTAGGAGTTATTGCAGATATATATGTGCCACAAATGAATTAGACATGCAAACTTGCAAAGGCTGAAATTGATGCAGTCAAAGGAGATTTTCCATGGACTACCAAATTTCAAGGTTGCAGAGATGTAAAAGGTATGTGCAACATGTCAATTTAGTAAACAGTCAAGATCACTGTTTCTTCATGACAAGCATGTTAGTGAGAATGTGCTAGAAATAGTACATACAGATGTTTGGGGTCCTGCAAAGATCACATCTATGGGTGGTTGCAGGTTTTATGTTACTTTCATTTTTTATCATACATGAAAATTGTGCGTATATTTCATGAAAGAGAAAAGTGAGGTGTTCACGCACTTCCAAAATTTTAAAGCTATGATGGAAAAGCAGAGAAGGAAGTATATTCAGACAGTAAGGTCTGATGGAGGAGGTGAATATATGTCAAATGAGTTCAGCAACTTTCTTAAAAGTCATGGAATTCGACATCAATTTTCATGCCAGTACACACCACAACAGAATGGTGTTGCTGAATGCAAGAATAGACATATTGCAAAAATAGGAAGAGCCTTGATGGCTGAGAAGAATATACCTCATTGTTATTGGGCAGAAGCTGTGCATACTATTGTATACATCATGAACAGAACTCTCACTATTGTTGTACATCAAGTTACACCTGAAAAGAAGCTCACAGGTAAAAAGCCAAACTTACCACATTTGAAAGTTTTTTGTTGTATTGCATATGTACATGTTCCAGATGAGTTGAGGATGTAGCTTGATCCAAAAGCAGAAAAATGTGTCTTCATTGGATACTCCCTTGAGCAAAAAGGATATAAATGCTATAAGCCACTCACACAACAGGTGAAAGTGATCAAAGATGTGGTATTTGATGAAATGTGAAGCTTCTATGTAGATGCCAAAGAAGGACTAAATCTTGAACCAAATGACAAAGAAAATGCCAAAAAATCAAGTGCAAAATCTCAAGCTTTGAGTGGACCGGATGCATCACCAAGCAATAGTTCCAACTCAAATCCATGGAGTGGAAGATTGCGTGGAAATTTCAGTTTAGCAAATTCATCAAATACATCCAAGAAAGGTAAAGAAAAGATTTCTGTTGGTCATAAAACCTGTGCAAGTTTTGAAGACGTTGATGGAGATTCAAGTGGTTCAAAAAAGAGTCTTGATGAGGAACTTGGATTGCCCTATCTGAAGACTCCAAGAGTTACAAAGGCACATGCAGATGATACAAGGAGAAGTGACCCAGGACCAGGAAGATCTCGGAGGATGCAGAATTTTGTACAGTGATTAATATATGATAGTTACATGGCTCATCATTCTGCCTACATGACAAAGGTAATACAAGATGCTAAACCTTCTTGTTTTGAAGATGCAATTGGAAATGCAGATTGGGAAAAAGCTATGGATGAGGAGATGGTTGAACTTTATGGAAACGAAACATGGAAGTTGGTTCCATTGCTATAAGGAAAGAAACCCATAGGCTACAAGTGGGTTTACAAGGTAAAGCACAATGCTCATGGTAGCATAAGCAAGTACAAAGCATGATTGGTAGCAAAAGGATATGCACAGGCATATGGCATTGATTATGAGGAAACATTCAGCCTTGTAGCTAAAATGTCTACTATCAGAACACTTGTTGCATTAGCTACACCAAAAGGATGGACTTAGCATCAGATGGATGGGAAGAATGATTTCTTACATGGTGAGTTATAGGAACAAGTATACATGGATCAGCCACAAGGATTATGAAGATTCCATCCAGAATATGTTTGCAAGTTACAAAAGGCTTTGTATGGGCTGAAGCAAGCTCATCATGCATGGTATGAAAGGATTGTTGATTAATTAACCACCATTGGGTTTTCTATGTGTGATGCAGATCATTCACTATATGCAAGGATGGATGATGATGGCATCACAATTGTGGCTATCTATGTTGATGACTTGATTGTAGGTGGTAATAATGAAGAAAGCATCAAAGAGGTAAAGCAACTTTTTATGTAGGAATTTGACATGAAAGATCTTGGTGTGCTACCCTACTTCTTGGGCATTGAGTTTATACATACAAAAACAGGTATATGGATGTTGCAAATGCAATATGCCTTGAATATGCTGCAAAAGTATGGTATGGCTTATTGTAAGCCAATTTCTATGCCATTAGATCAAAATTTGAAGTTGGATACTACATCAGGTGAAGCATTGGAAAATGCTACTATGTATAGGAAAATTGTGGGAAGTCTTATATCTCTCACAATTACAAGGCTTGATTTAAGCTATATTGTTGGACTTGAAAGTCAGTTTATGCAGGTTCCCAGGAAGCCACATTTGGATGCTCTGAGACACACTCTACATTATGTGAGTGCTACTTTGGATTATGCATTGTTTTATGAAGCTCGTGTAGATTAGCAGGTTCATGGATACACCGATGTAGATTGGGCTGGTAGTACTCCAGATAGAAGATCTACTAGTGGCTTTCTATTCTCACTTGTGTTGGAGGAGATGGATGGATACCTCAAGGAAGTGAGGTGGTACTACTAAAACCTGCTTTGTACCTGCCCTGATACTCTTCATAGTTATATGGTAGGCCCTTTTTACTTATAAATGATACCAACAAAGTACCTATGTACTTTGGAGTTGATGCTTGAAACAATTGAATCAAAACAGACTACTTCAAGAATAGCTAGTGTTAAAAAACTTGTTATTTTGATCCATACACCTACTAGTTCTTTTACTTAGAGCTCACAGTACATTAACAATTAATGAAATTCCTTTTTAGGGAATTCAACTAGCTTAGATAGCTAATGATTTCAACTGGAAGCATTTAAAATGATCAACTATTCTCTGAGAAATGAGTTTAGCAATCCAAAACTTACCCTTGATTTTTTAGGGACTAACCAATAGATGACTAGTGAATACTTCGAAGACAATTTCTCCCATATTCCTAAACCAAATGACTTGATATTTTGACATCACAAAGTAGACTTCACTCTGATTCCAACACGCCAAAGATTATGAAAACTGGTTGAGGATTCACTAAGATATGATCAGAGAAAGTTGACTATTCTGAACTATATGTATTATACATCATGATTGTACAAGATCATTGGCATTGTAATTATGCTCAATGATGATGGACTGAGTGAGATATGGTGTGAGCCACTCAGCTTCTACAAATGATCAAGGAGAGAGCTCTAAATGAAGCCACCACAGATGCAAGATTTACAAAGACTTTATCAGAGTTTTCTTCTAAGTTTGAATTTGAATTCAAACTTGGCTCCAACTAAAAGTGACTCCATTGATTTAGGAGTTATTCTCTCAAATGAACTCGTAGCTAATGTTCTTCCTAACTCCACAAGATATAGTCTTTTACAAGATTCCTCAAAGATTTAGTCTTTTACAATAGTAAATGATCAAGTGGTTACTGTAGAGAGTACGCATGCAAAAGCAAAATGAAAAGTAAAGTACTCTCACAAAACAAAGAATGTGTGAGACACAAAATGAGTAGACCATGAAATGGGTAAACTCATGTGGATTAGAAATGAGCTTGCCAAGAGCATGGAGTAGGCTTCTAAAGCTTCTAACCAAGTACAAATGAGGGGAGAGGGCCTAGATTTGGGAGGGACTCTCAAAAGTACATCATATGTGGGATAAGTCTCCTAAAAGGAGAATGAATACAACTGGTAGAGGCACATGGCAAGGTACCCAAATACAAAGGAAATACAATATAAAATGGAAATAGACTAGAAACGGAGTGCCTCCTGGATACAAAATGGAGATGCACTCATGCGGATACAAATGTAGATGAAGGAGGAGCAATCATGTCGTCAACACCCCTCTGCAGCTCCATTTTGGAGTGTATGGAGGCTGCTAGGGTATGTGAGAAAGGTCCACCAAGAATGTATCAGCGGTAGCAACACGAGCACCAGGAAGTCGACGTCTGGAAATCCATAGCCTCCAAGTTGTATCGATCATGCGGGATCGTCAGGTACTGCATAATATGTCCACCCAATGAATCAAGCGGATGCTCCAGAGGTACGCCACCAACGAGGTATAGGAACGGAACAAGATCTCACTAGACGAGATCACCTCCATGTGAGAGAGATAGGATGACTCCATGTGGTACATAGGAACCTTCAAAGCTTTCACCATGTCCACCACACTGTGTAGTGCCAAGAAGTAGGTCCTGCAAGACTGAAACATAAAGCATGAAGCATAAAATCATAGTCAGATGGTAGTACATCTGTATGCTGAAGTCCTCCATGGAGTGTACAAAGTCTTGACGTGTGTCCTGTTAGCGCCCGCCGAATTGGAAGTGTATAACTGAAATCTTGTTTCACACGTGCAAAAGGTTGTTACGCAGACATGTTGTATTCTTTTATAAAGCAATGAAAAGAGATGCTCAGGACGTTCGAGAAATCACCAGACTGTCTGTCTGGGTGATTTGTCTGTAGCGTTACTGTGTGTCGAGTTGGTTAATCTAGAGTATCTTGTCTAATTTCTGAGTATTCTGTGTGTATCTGTGTCTTGTCTTGTCTGTTGTCTGTTGGTATCCACTGCGGTTGTGAGTATCAGTTTCATTCAGTAGATAATTCGGTCTGTTATCTGAAGTGAATCGTCTGTTAATCCTTATTGCGACTGTTGTGTTAGTTTGCGTATCGTGTTGTCCCTTTTTCTGGGAATGTCTGCAAGTGTGTGGTGAAGTCTGTGCAGTTGTGGTAGCGCTTCTGGTATTCGGGTTGTATTAAGTTGTCTTTAGTATCGAGGTCCAGGTTCATACGGCAAAGTTTAAACTACAGTCGGATTTCTTGGGTTGCGTAATGAACCTTCAGTACGGTGTAGCTGAACACTTGGATTCTTTGTGTCTTCGGACATTGGTCGGATTGTGGTATCCATTCGGTAAAGGTTGAACGATTACTCTTGTCTCTGGTATTTTCAATAAGTTTATGTGCAGATGCAATATAGCATCTTAGCATATTCGGTAAACGTTGGCTGAGCTAAGCCGTGAGCTGGAATGTCTAATTACAACAGAATCTTGATAGAGCTCTGAGCATCAGTATATTGCTGTGTGTAAGTGGTCAGATTGGGAACTAAGTATAGGGCCTCTGTCTAACAGACCCCTTCCACTCCCAAGAACCCAAGAATCACTTAAACGCACTTCTGACAGTTAGAATAACAGCGTTTAGCACTGGCGTCGTCTGTGGGAAGGTGGCAACAGATGAGATTGTTGCAAACTAGTTGTGGAAACGTGACTCTAAATTGTAAATCGACAGTAATAGTATATGATTAGTACAAAAGATGATACATGTCGGTTACTCGATCCGGTGAAACGTATCCAAAGAACCACCAGCCTCGGGTACTTAATTTGCTAAGGACGACTACGGGAGGTAGAAGTACAGCTAGGTCTAACCGAGTTGTCAAGAAAGTAAAGAACGTTAGTAGTGATTCCGATCATATTCGGGTGGAACGTGCTACGCCTCTGGTAAATTCCGGCACGATTTCGGCACAGTCTGTCGAAGATATAGTAACTCCAGAATCTACCAGGATGCGGCCTGAAGTTAGTTTAACAACATTGGGTAAAGATTCAAATTTGTTTACGACTAGAAACACCTTAGCCAAAGAAATTAGTGAAGGAGAAAAAGCACCTTGTTTTGGTGAAGATTCGACACATTTCGGTGATATTTCGATAACAGTTGCTGAAGGATCGCAGTTCTCCGGTGATGGTTTACCAGTTCTTGGTGAATCTTCAGCCCAGTCACCGCTATTGGGAGTAGGCTTCCCTACATTTGACATCAAGAAGGAAGGTAGCTTGTTCGAAACCGAGATTCGAAACATACTGAACAAGATTATCGAACCGGAAAGTGCACAGGCCGACGATACACATTTCGATAGTTCAGATATTCAGCCCCGGGATACAGAAGATAGCCACAATACAACCATCAGAGCCATGAACGGGCAACAACAACAGCAGCAATAACAACAACAGCAGCAACAACAACAACTATGCCCACCAAGGCCGACTCCAACAGGAGTCACGTACACCAAATTTGGTGGATTCCCAGGAGATGACCCAGATGCTCATGTACGCACATTTGAGATAAGTTACGCAGTGCTCAACCGGCGTACAAGGCTATTATACCTGATCCGGCGTATAAGGCTATTGCTTTCCAATCGACATTGGTTAACGAAGCAGTTAGATGGCTTACTGAATATGATATTAACCATTTCGGCACCTATGAAGCAGTAAGGGATGCCTTTTTGCAGAGATTCAGGCTAAAGAAGAATCCAGCCAAAATTTTTGACTACCTGCAAAACAATAGATAGAAGATAAATCAAACAGTACAGGAATACACCACTCTATTCAAGACTCATTTGAGGCAGTTACCACCAGCACATGCCAAGCTACCGGATGACGTTATTACTCAATGGTTTATCAATGGATTGACTCCGCAACTTAAACAGATTATGATCATATGCTGTGTAGGAGCTATGACGCTAGATGCAGTGATTGCAATGGCTTTGTAACTGGAAAACAAGGTTGGAGGATTTACAGAAGATCTGGAGTGGTTAAAAGCAAATAGAAATATCGTCGAAGACCCGACCAGACAGATGTACTGCACTACATGCAAGAATTCAGGCCATACTAGTGCCACTTGTGCACTTAATCAATTGTTTTGTGCTATCTGCAACACTACCGGACACACCACCGAAAACTGCGCATATAACGCCAAAGTATAGGGACAAGCAACTGTCAATGCAATTATACAAGAACCAAGGCAGCCAGCCAATCACTATGTACCTCCGCAAATGAGAAACAACCAGCAACAAGGTTATCGAAATTATAGAGGACAGAGAAATAATAACTACAATGCAAACCGCTGGCAGGCCGGACCAGCATCGGAAAATCCTAATTTGCCACCACCGCGCTGTCATTTTTGTGGTGAATCTGGTCACATTAGAAGATTTTGTAAGGATGCAGCTAAGTATTATCATAGGAAGAAAGAACGTCAAAACCCAATGGCTAATATGGTACAAATCACACCAGTAGAAACACACGCTGCAGTAATTCAGACCCGATCCAATAAACAACTGCAACCAGCAGCCGAAATATTTGAACCAGGCATACGTGAATAACAAAGGATGTATGATAAGGCTAGTCAATGGACGACCGCAGAACCCCTAGTGTTCCCAGATCCTATTCCGATGACCCAGGCTCCGTTAACCGAGGAAGGAACACAACAACAGGATTCTAATACAGCAGCAGGCACATCATCTTCAGAATCTATGGAAAATACAATCCAATCACAAAAGGCCTGGGAAATTTTATCTAAAGCATCCATCACTCTTCCTCTGGGCCAATTACTTGCACTAGTACCGGGAGTTCGACAACAATTCCAACAACAGTTTAGTCCTGTACCTTCTTGCATTCCAGCAATAGCAACAGTGCAACCAGAACCTGATTCTACGGTCGATCATTTAGTTCCTTTAATTACGGTATGGTATAAAAATCATAAAATCACATAGGTACTAATTGATGGAGGATCTGGTGTCAACATTGCTGCTACTGCACTGTGTCAAAAGTTAGAGTGGACAGAAATCGAACCAGTTCAGTTTTTTGTCAGAATGGCCGACCAATCAAGAGTTCATCCCGTAGGACTTGTACGAAATGTACCAATAACTTTACAAGGTACAACATTTAAAATGACCTTTGTCATACTAGAATTACCAGAATCCACCCTTGATTATAATCTCCTTTTCGGTCGTCCTTGGCTGAAGCACGCTAAGGTGATACAAGATTGGTCTGCACAGGAACTCACTTTCAAAGATAATAATCGTAAATACGCTGTAAAATTAGATGCTATACAACCTTGCGAGTTGCATGCTAGACCGTATTTTGCAAAACCAGTCCATATGCTAGATGGTTTGTCAGATGATGAAGAAGAAGAGTTTCTGAAAAATAACATTGACTTGATCTCCCTAAGAACTGTTGATCTACAATCTGTTGTAGATAATTGGAATCCTGCAGTTTGTACGGTGATGTCTGTAACAACAAAAGAGACGAAAGAAGATGAGGCTACCATAGATGACACTAAACTACAACAACTTTTCAAGCCAGCTGAGGATACAGAGAAGCCTCAACAATTCTATGTTCTAGAAGATCAACTGACCACCTACAATTTAGGGGATGAAGAAAATCCACAACCTGTTAAGATAAAGGAGAGCTTACCTGAGTTATTTCAAGCAGATTTAATCCAACTACTTCGAGAATTTTCTGATGTATTTGCATGGGATTACAAAGATATGAAGGTTTTGGACTCGCGCATCTATCAACACAGGGTCATGTTGAAGCCGGAAGCAAAACCAATTAAGCAACTCAGCTACTGGATGAATCCAAACTATGCATCACAGGTAAAGGCAGAACTTGATAGGCTACTCAAAGTCGGATTCATTGTACCAGTAGAGCATGCTGAATGGATCTCACCAATTGTTATTGTCCCTAAAAAGAATAAGCAGTTACGAATATGTGTAGATTACCGGAAACTGAACGCAGCTACGGTGCCTGATCCATTTCCGCTACCTTTTCTTGACACGATGCTTGATAGAGTAGCAGTTAATGAAATGTATTCATTCTTAGATGGGTACAGTGGGTATAATCAAGTTAGAATGGCTGAACAGGATATACCGAAGACCGCCTTCATTACCAATTGGGGTGTTTTCGCATGTACTGTTATGTGGTTTGGATTAAGAAATGCCCCCAGTACGTTCCAAAGGTGTATGCAGGAAATATTTTCTCCTTACCTTACCTCTTTTATGCAAGTATATCTTGATGATTTTTTGATTTTTGGTAAGATGATAGCACACCTGTTCCATTTACGGTGCTGCTTTGAAAAGTGCAAAGAATATAGACTCTGTTTGAACCCAAACAAATCTATGTTTGCGGTTTCATGTGGAAAGCTACTTGGCCACATTGTATCTGCACAGGGTGTACAGGTGGACTAGATAAAATCACAGCTGTGTTAGAAGCACCTGTACCCACTACACCTAAGGAAGTAATGCGCTTCATGGGCCAAGTAAGATGGCATGGTCGGCACTTACGGTGGCTTGCTCATTTTGCAATACCACTGAACCGATTGATAGCCAAGACTCCTCGACAATTTGACTGGACCCCGGACTGTCAAACTGCTTTTGATCGTCTAAAGGGATTACTAACACAGGTTCCAATCTTACAACCTCCTGACTGGGATCACCCATTTCATGTATTTGTTGATGCTTTAGATATAGCAATAGGGAGTGTTCTAATGCAACAAACCGATAAGTGGTTCAGACCAATATACTATGCAAGTCGAAGATTAGCCCCTGCTGAAAAGAATTACTCTGTAACAGAGAGAGAATGTCTAGGTCTAGTATATTCTGTCAAGAAATTCAAACATTATTTGCTGGGCCGTAAATTTACTTTTCATGTAGATCATGCTGCACTTGTCTATCTAGTTTGGCAATAGCATCTAGGTGGTCGATTAGCACGATGGGTTCTGCTTTTACAAGAATTTGACTACGAAGTTATTCATCGGCCAGGCAGTTCACATGCCTTAGCAGATTTTCTCTCTCGCTTAGATTCCGGTGAAGCTGCGGTCGGTGTAGATGACACAACACCGGCAATTTATGTCTCTGAACCAACTAATGATGAAATTATAGACCCACCTATGCCATCTACCTATTATGATCAAATCTTGACCTTCCTCATTGATGGATACCTTCCTTCTCATACTTCTTCTGCAATACGAAGAAAAATTTCAGTTTTGAGTCATCGATTTCGGTTGATTGCTGGGGAATTATACTATATGGATCACACTGGAGTTTTACTTCGTTGTATTCCACCACATGAAGTTAACTCAGTTATTAATTTGGCTCACTCAATTCCTTCCGGTGGCCATTTTGCTGCAAACTTAACACAACGGAAAATTCTGCAAAGTGGTCTTTGGTGGCCTACTATGTACAGGGATGTATCACAGTTTGTCAAACAATGTGATAATTGTGAGAGATCTGGATAGCCCCTGCAACGTCATCTTTTCCCTCTACAACCTGTCTTGTCATTAGAGCCTTTTCAGAAGTGGGGTCTAGATTTCATTGGCCCTATTACACCACCAACAATCCTCAGTAATAATCGTTATATTTTGACATGTACTGATTATGCTACCAGATGGGTAGAAGCTAGGGCTTTACGGTCTGCCACAGCTGTTGCGGTAGCCAAGTGTCTACTGAAAGATGTCTTTCCACGTTTTGGCTTACCACTGGAACTTGTTACAGATCAAGGCACTCATTTGGTCAACAATTTAATGAAAGTACTCACACATTCGTTTCAGGTCACGCATAAATTTAGTTCACCATATTATCCTCGTGCAAATGATTTGGCTGAGAGTACAAACAAAACTTTGTTGAATATGCTTCGAAAACTCATTTTTTGGAAGCACCGGAAAGATGGGATCAACTGTTACCTGCAGTATTATGGGCATACCGGACTACATACAAGGTAGCAACAGGATTAACCCCTTTCAAACTAGCTCATGGATTGGAAGCAATCGCACCGATGGAGATAGTTATGCCAAGTTTACGAGTAGCAATCGCTCAGAAATTGCTACCTGAAGAATCACTGTCATTTCGGTTGGATACACTCAGAGAATTAGACGAGCATCGATGGCACAGTTTTTTGACTATTCAGGATGTACAGCTAAGACAAGCTCGAACACATGATCCATATCTAAAAAATCCAATTTTTTAGGTGGGACAACTTGTACTCTTTTACAATGCAAAGTCGAATCACTCTGCTGGCAAATTCAAGTTACGATGGTTTGATCCCTATCGGATTGCTGAACAAGTGGGCCCAGCAACTTTTTGGTGGACCACTTTGACCGGAATTCCTCTTCCAAAGGTGATAAATGGATCAAAGCTGCGGCTGTATCAACAAGCATCTAATCCACACTGAAACGTTTCGCGGTTAGCCGCGTCTTTTGGGGTTCTCTTCTCTTTTATTTTCTTTTCTTTTCTTTTTTGGTGTGCTTAATAAAATAAGTCTGTAAATATCCGCGTTGTGATACCTAATTATGTCTACACACGCCCTGCCCTTTCCAGCTACTCACGCATGCACACCGAAGTTAAGAATTATCATCTCAATACCGCGCGATGATTAGTCATTCTTGATTGCTCTCCACTGCAACGCATCTACTTAACCTTTTCTGTTTCACCGAAAATCGCTATTGTGTTTGTGTGATTTGTGTCATTGTGCGTACCCTGTGTTCTGTGTACTTGTGATTGCTGTCTCTGTGTGCACCATGGAAGCTTTGGCTAACTATGCCGCCTTCCGTGATGGACTCCCTATCGACGTAGGAGAGTTCCTGTGCATTCGTGGGCTATCCAATTTCGCTGAACTGCCTTGGCATTCAGTGGAATCCCACCCCTTCTTTGCCCAGATCATCTCCGCCATCGCCAACACACCTGCCACTGAGCAGAGTTGGCCGATCACCTCCCTCCCATCTCGTACACTGATCACCTTCCAAACATTCGCTGAGTCATTCCGACTCCCTTCGCAAGGTCGGGAAAATGGCCCGAACCTCCCCGTAGCAACAATAACCCAATTATTTCCTAGGTATTCGTCAAATGAATACGCGATCCTTTGTCGACCGAAACTTGAGAGATCAGCCCTCCAATTCTTAGTAGCTATCCTCAACCTACAAAAACGTACTTATGGAATATCTCGTCCCTTCTACTCCGCCATAGACTTAGCCGCCCGAGAACCAGTGAATTTTGCGTCCTATTTCTTCCACCGCATTCACAAAGAATGAGTAGCAATCATCAAACAGGTAAACAAGGGAGGAATGCCAAGATCGAGACTCCCTCATATCATATCCTTCCTGTTTCCGGCCATCCTTGCAGCACAACCACCACCCAGAGGCCCGGTCCTACGACATGAAGAATTTGTGCAATTATGGGACGATCATGAAGAAGATGAAGAGGAGCTAAATCAACTCTTCCGCCGGAAGAGAATCATAATCAATTCTTCTGAAAGTGAAGCACAGGGATCAACCGAAGGAAACAAAGAGGATGACAAGAAAGAAGAAAAGCATGACGAAGAAACCTTCCACGACACCGCCACATCGATGCAGCACGAATCATCCGTGCAGTCATCTTCACAAGGGCAACAAGAACAAGAGGATCACACTAAAACCGACACAAGCTCGTCAGAAGAGGCATCATAGCAACAATCGGAGCCGGAAAAACAAACAGATGAAGAACAGGTAGCTAAGGATATTTTCGACGAACTGCTTAGAGCAATAGAATCCACAATTGCTGAGACTGCCGACACTGCATAACAAACCGTAGATAAGGTAACGCAATCTCACTCTGTCATTCCCACTCCCCCACCGGAGCCGCCACTCGACCCCATTATCCCTATCCAACCCATCCAACCCAACGAACCCACTGACTCTTCATCCTCATCCCCCAACTACTCTCCATCGAACTCCCAGCAACTGCTCAGCGCCTCCTCATCCCAACCACGACCTCAGCTGCCACTTCCTTCAATCCCTACAATCTCTGAACTTGCAAATATGGGCCAACTATTTATTCAATTATCACAGCAATTGCCAATCCAAATGAGAGAAGTCACCGATAATATTCGGAATGATTTACAACACAAGATGGATGTCCTAGAAGCAGATATCATGCCTCTGCAAGAAGAGATAGATGCGGTCAAAGCAGAAAACCATCAGCTGCACTCTCAAATTACCCATCTCCAAGCCCAGCTTGCAGAACAACAGAAAATTGCCGATCAAAGAGATACCGCACTGGTAGATCTCAACCAAAAGGACAAATTACTAAGCAAAGCACAGGCCGAAATCAGTAAGTTAAAGTTAGATCTACAGGATAAAGAAGATGCCAGAGTAGCCCTAGGTAATTTATTAGAAGAGACCAGACTTCAACTCGATGAAGTGGTACAGAAAGGCCAAGAATAGCACGATCTGGCAATGAAGACAGTGGAAGAACTACAAAGATACAAAGATCAATTAGCTGATGTAAATAATATGCTCAAACGTTATTTGTCAAAAGAAGCTCAAACACAGAAGGTAATAACAGATCTACGCAGAGAAAGAGACGCATACTCCAGAACGATCCAGTTCCAGAATCAAGAGATCGAGAGATGAGAAAATCAACTGGACAATAAAAAAGAAAGAGTAATCAGTATGGAAAAGCAGGTTGCAGAAATGAAGACATCCAGAGATGCGGCTTTGTCCAACGAATTCTACCTACAAGAAGCTTTTTTGCAAACGCAAGCAGAGATTTTGCTCACCGAAACCATAGCCTTAAGTTTTGTAAGAATAGATGCACAGAATCGGACACACTCAAACAATTGTTAGAAACTCTAAAGAAAAAGATCGCCTGCACCTTTAGATTAGCCAGAAATATGTACTTAGAAGGCATTATAGATGAGCAGTAGTTTTGTAAAACCTGCGGGTTCGAGTCCACCGTGCGTGCCAGAGTGTTAGCGGCCGCCGGACTGGAAGTGTATAACTGAAATCTTGTTTCACATGTGCAAAAGGTTGTTACGCAGACATGTTTTATTCTTTTATAAAGCAATGAAAAGAGATGCTCAGGACGTTCGAGAACTCACCAAACTGTCTGTATGGGTGATTTGTTTGTAGCGTTACTGTGTGTCGAGTTGGTTAATCTAGAGTATCTTGTCTAATTTCTGAGTATTCTGTGTGTATCTGTGTCTCATCTTGTCTGTTGTCTGTTGATATCAATTGTGGTTGTGAGTATCAGTTTCATCCAGTAGATAATTCGGTCTGTTATCTGAAGTGAATTGTCTGTTAATCCTTATTGCGACTGTTGTGTTAGTTCGCGTATCGTGTTGTCCCTTTTTCTGGGAATGTCTGCAAGTGTGTGGTGAAGTCTGTGCAGTTCTGGTAGCGCTTCTGGTATTCGGGTTGTATTAAGTTGTCTTTAGTATCGAGGTCCAGGTTCATACGGCAAAGTTTAAACTACAATCGGATTTCTTGGGTTGCGTACTGAACCTTCAGTACGGTGTAGCTGAACACTTGGATTCTCTGTGTCTTCGGACATTGGTCGGATTGTGGTATCCATTCGATAAAGGTTGAACGATTACTCTTGTCTCTGGTATTTTCAGTAAGTTTATGTGCAGATGCAATATAGCATCTTAGCGTATTCGGTAAACGTTGGCTCAGCTAAGCCGTGAACTGGAATGTCTAATTATAACAGAATCTTGATAGAGCTCTCAACATCAGTATATTGCTGTGTGTAAGTGGTCAGATTGGGAACTAAGTATAGGGCCTCTGTCTAACAGACCCCTTCCACTCCCAAGAACCCAAGAATCGCTTAAACGCACTTCTGACAGTTAGAATAACAATGTTTAATAGTCCGTAGAACCTTGGAAGCCCCCTCTGAACCGAGAAGCTGGCTCAAAATAGGATCCAAATGAGTGATGAATCCAAGTAGATGCAGGAGTATCCTGTGGCAAGTGAAGAGATGCTGGACTCCATGAATGGAAAGGTACATGCTCAGAATGCTGCTGTAGGCGAGGTATGTGGACTCTCGAAGACAGGAATGGAAAATGGCGAGTCACTGATCCTGGAGTAATGCCCAACTGAAGCTGAAGGGAAATATAAGCCTTCGATGATACGATAGGTACATCCATCTAAGGGATAAGCTGAGATGATATCTTTGATTCCTCCTACTCCAAAACTGTATCATGAACGGGAAAGTCATGCACAAAGAGAGCATGCTCCACATAGTGTGACTGTTCAAAACTGGAATGATCCCCCTCTGAAGCGAAAATGGGAGGATCCAAAAGGGATCAATACTTAGAGTATTCATCAAAGGTGCAGTCTTTGGTTACTATAACTGAGTGACTCTTTGGGTCGTAGAGTTTGTATGCCTTTTGTCGCTCACTATACCCGATGAAAATGTACTGCTTAGGCCGATCATCATCATAGCCTTGGATGTAGGCATCACTACCAAAGATGCGGAAATAACTTACACTTGGTTTCTTTTGAAAGTAAGCTTCAAATGGTGTTTGGTTCTTCAAAACATCTGAAAAACCTCTATTATGAATGTGTACTGCTGTTTGTACTGCTTCACCCCAATACTTTAGCGGAAGTTGCTTTTTTCTAAGCATAACTGTGGCCATTTGGATCACACTTTGAATCTTTTGTAATGCAATACCTTGTTGAGTATCTTGCTTGGCTTGATACTTGATTCCATGTTGCTTCATGTACTTGGAGAAGTTTAGGTTGACAAAACTACTATCTCCATCAGATCGGATGATCTTCAAAGAATTTGGAAAGTCTTCTTTAACTATTTTTGTCCACTCCTTAAACTTGGAAATGGCCTATGTTTGCTTATCACATGCTTTGCAATTCAATTCCACTTGTGCGATCCTGGGTAGACCTTTGACAAGATGATTGGAAGAGATCTTAGTTAAGCAAGAGCTATGTCCAAATCTACAATGCCACAAGTTGAGACTTGAATCCTTGGCCATAAAACTTGAAAGCTTGTAGAGACTCTTATCTTCATATCCTTGAGCTATCACTTCATTGGATTCGTGATCAATGACTTGAACTTTGTTGTGATCGAACTGAACTGTCATGTTGCACTTTGTAATGGCTTTGACTGAAAGAAGATTCTTACAGAGACTCGGTACATAACGAACATCTTTGAATTACCTGGCCTCGCCTTCAGAGTTGATGACTTGAAGTTTTCCTCTTCCTTGGATTTCAATGTACTTCTTATCTCCAAGATAAACTTGTCCTTGATGCTCTTCTAACTCATGGAAATCACCTTTGTCATGGCACATGTGGGATGAAGCACCACTATCAAAAATCCATTCTTTCTTGGGAGTGGTTGCCATAAGTACTTTGTGTTCACTTGTGAAAAATAGTTCTTCACTTGTGTAGTGAGAATGATGTTCACTCTTGGAATTAGATTTAGACTTATCCTGGTTCTTTTTCTTGAAGCAATATTTCTCAATGTGGCCAGGTTTGCCACAAAAATTAGAGGTGAACGTCTTCGATGAATTATGTGATCCTTGCTTAAATCCATTGCTAGCCTGATGACTTGTGTTTTTGCCTTTAGTGAATGGGCCTTTGGTCTTCATGGCAGATTCCTGGGAGGAAGTCGATTTTGCTCGCGAGTCATGAAGGAGCAATAGTCGACGAACCTCTTCCCAAGATAAGACTTGGCCGCAATTATACAAAGTTGTGACAAATGTCTCGTACGACTTAGGTAACTTGTTGAGAAGCCGAATGACCATGTCTTCACTAGAGATCTGCCTACCACATAGTGCTAATTTACGCTGGTAGTCCTCGAATTGGGCTAGAACCTTGGTAATTGTGTCGTGTGGCCTAATGGTCAAATTATGAAACTCGACCTCTAATGCATAGATCTTCGAAGGGGTCTTGTCTTCATACAAAGCAGCTAACGTATCCCAAGCATCCTTGGACGTCTTGCAGGCAGTAATATGTCCTTTCGTCAGTTCGTCGCATGCAAGTAACAACTGACCTAAAGCTCTTTTGTCCTTGACATTCGACACATGCCGATTGTCTAAGTTGGTATCCCTATTGGGTTCTGGGTCTGAACCCGTCGGCTACCTCATGCAGGAGATTCGTGTAGAGATAGGCACACATGACATCTTTCCATAGATTGTAATTTTGTCCATTGAGGCGTTCATCCCTAGGCATAAAAATAGAGGTGAAAGATGGTAAGAAGTTAGCCATAGATGATGAGCTACCTTCTCTTTTGGTCATTACAAAGCTTTGGAGAGAAAGTGTTTAGAAACACTATCAAAATCTTTGCCAAACGCACACACTTGGAAGATAAAGTGTTTAAAAACACTACCAAAATCTCTTGCCAAAAACGCTGCTTCAAAATAATTGCAAAGCTTGAAATGAATGACTCGATACCAGACTTAAAAACTCCTTGGGGAGGGGATCTTAGAGTAGCCCATCACTTGCACCAAGAATTAGAAGAGACACTTTGGGGGGGCTTAGAATAGCCCTTCACTTTTGCAAAGAGAGACACAGTGGGATGGGGAGAGTCGATGCACAAAGAGAACTTGTGGGTGGGCTTAGACTAGCCTTCAATCCCACAATCATACACACACTGTACTTTTTCTTTTTATATTTTGAGATACAAGAGTGGGCACTTAGTGCCCTAGTGGATCCAATGATGGTGGAGACTTTCTTAAGAAATACACATGGACCCCTTACAATTTATAGAGCCAAATGGGATGCTCAAACCAAGGATTGGTACCCTTGAAAAATACAAAATTCCTTAGGGTTGTGCATTTTTGTTTTGGTCACTTGGCATCAAACTTGGAGATCAATGAAGTTATGTTATGCATATAAAGTACATCTCAAACGTCTGCTCATGTTTCCAGGCATCAAACTTGTTTTTTACTATAGCTTGATGGAAGGACGTTCTTTAGCATAAAGCATACTATGGACCCCATCCAAAATTCATACGCTCAGCTTAAAGTGAGTATTTGAGAGATTTGCGCTGCAAAGTTGGGATCTCATGACGCGAACTGAACTATTGTGGCCAAAATAGAATCACACAATGAGCAAATGGCGCAAAGATGCCAGAACGGTAATTGTGCCTGTTATGCAATAGACTTTGGCCAAAAATGGAAAACATGGACTTAAATGAGCAATACGTTGCACTTTCTCTGCTGGCTCTCTTTTTGCCCGTCACCTAACTATGGAGAGTCACAACTGGTCACGTGAACCATCAGCTAATTTTGGGGCAGGTAGCAGTGCGGAGCCTTGACGCCTCTCCCAAGTCCCACTTATCTTCTGAGTGAATGCAGGCAATGCAGAGAGTAAATCCGTTTCTTTCGTCATTGTCAGAGTGCCTCCGAAGGAATAGCGTCCACATGTGTTCTGCAATGAGCAGTGGCCAGTGGGTCACTCAAGTGCGCAGAGAGCATTTGTTTCTCCTGCTCGAGATGAAGGATCTACTGATTTGCAGCGATGCTGGTAGGAGTGTTCCTTGCACGCTAGATCATCAACAAAATCGAGAGTCTCTCTCTCTCTTGTTCTCTCTCTGTTCTTGCACAAAACAAGCCACAAGTTACTCACAGGTCCCGCTTTGAAACCCCAGATGCAGAACGTGCGGAGCTATACAAGGTCTTCCAACGTTTGGACATCGATCGTGATGGGAAACTAAGTGCGGCTGAGATTATGCAATCAATTGAGAAATTTGGCATCGCGCTACCTGTTTCAGAACTTGTGTCTCTGCTCTCTTTCTGGGCTGAGGGCCAAAGAAGTACCAAAAATGGGCACTCCAGGGCTTCTTCTGCACATGTGGAGCACCTAGATTTCCAGGGTTTCTACGATTTCTACAGGGTCCTTTGCCAAGAAGACACTCGGGATGGCCGAGGTTACTCACAGGGCTCGACGCACAGACAACAGACGAGTGAACTAAGGAAGGCGATTAATGAACTATGTTACAACAATGTCATCCAGAAAGAGTCCACCCTCCATCTTGTCCTTCGGCTTCGTGGTGGTATGCAGATCTTCCTCTTGCTGTTGTTCTCTCTCTCTGTTATACACAGATGGAGGAGAGTAGAAAATGAACCACTCGATCTGTCTCTCTGTTCTCTCTTTCTCTGTGTCTGAGAGAATTGGCAGCTGGCCGCTGCATGATCTGCTTTGCCAACTGTTGACCCTACTGAAGACCGAGTAGGTGTGTTTAATTGAATGTAGGATCACGTACGGAGTTGCAGCAGGGGCAGTACATGAGCTTTCTCTCTTTCTCTTTCTCTCTCGACGGGTGATGGTTTGTCAGCACAAAACGGCTCCACGTCGTCCTCTGCTTTGTATTCCACCTTCACTCGAGCAATTTGATGGTCAGGGATGGACTCTTAACGTCTGCATATGGTAGTGCAACAATGGAGAGTTGGCAACTATGCGCTCCTGTTGCTCCTCCTTTTGTGAGTCCTGAGAGGACTGTCGTATAGAAATGCTCTGTCGTTCCGGAGCAAACTAATACAAACAGGATGCAGAAAAATGTAAAGGAGACACACAAAGTGACATATAAAGTGTTTATAAACACTCTAAAGAGTATGAGTACATTATCAACTCTTTAAACATGGACAGTGACATGAACAATCCACAAATGCAACAATAAAGGGTGGGAGGGTGGGCAAATGGGAAAATGGGGTAGGAAAATGGTGAGACGGGTGGGAGGGTGGGCAAATGGGCATATTGAGGCCACAAAATGAGTAAAATGATAACAAAAAGCTACTCCAAATCAGTGGAGAGCAACACCACCGAACTCAAGCACCACCACCACCAAAATCACCACCAAACGCACCACCAAGACCTCCACCTAGCGCTCTAATACCATGTAGAGAGTATGCATGCGGAAGCAAAATGAGAAGTAAAGTACTCTCACAAAACAAAGAATGTGTGAGACACAAAATGAGTAGACCATGAAATGGGTAAACTCATATGGATTAGAAATGAGCTTGCCAAGAGCATGGAGTAGGCTCCTAAAGCTTCTAACCAAGTACAAATGAGGGGAGAGGCCCTCCTTATATAGATTTGGGAGGGGCTCTCAAAAGTACATCATATGTGGGATAAGTCTCCTGAAAGGAGAATGAATACAACTGGTAGGAGCACATGGCAAGGTACCCAAATACAAAGGAAATACAATATAAAATGGAAATAGACTAGAAATGGAGTGCCTCCTGGATACAAAATGGAGATGCACTCATGCGGATACAAATGTAGATAAAGTAGGAGCAATCATGTCGTCAACAGTTACAAGCCAAGGTTCACATGTATCATCAAGTGATAGTTGCACACATTTTCTTCCATGCCAAATGTGTAGGCTTGATCATTTTGCACCAACATCTCTCCCTCAAGACAAACATCTTGGCTTACATTGCTTCATCAATCTTCTTGAATATCCTGTAGTCCAATCATGGTTTTAAACGTGCAAAGTTCAGTACCATCAAGTGCTTTGGTTAACAAATCAGCACACTGCATATTTGTAGATATGTATGCTAGTTGAACCTCTTTGCTCAAGAGTTTCTCTCTAACATGTTGATAGTGCACTTCTATATGCTTGTGTCTTGCATGATAGATAGGATTGATTGCAAGATGCAAAGAACTAGTATTATCACCAAAGATCATTGGTGAATGGATATGAAGTCCCAAATTTGAGTAGATTAATTTAATCCAAATGGCTTCTTCTGAAGCATTTGCTAATCCCCTCTATTCAGCCTCTGTTGAAGATAGAGCAATAGTTGGTTGCTTCTTAGAAGATCATGAGATTGGCTTATCACATGCAAAAGATAAATAGCTAGAAGTACTTCTTCTATCATCCTTACATCCTGCCCAATCTGCATTTGAGTACAATTTTATGTCCAAATTTGATTTGTATGGGAAGTAAAGACCTTGATTTTGAGTACCTTTGGGATACTTCAAAATTCTTTTTGAAGCTTCCAAGTGAGGTACTCTAGGTTTATGCATGAATTGGCTCAGAACACTTACTCCATGAAATAAGTCAATCCTTGTTAATGTTGCATAGTTTAGACTCCCAAGTATGCTTTGATAATCTGTAATGTCTTCAAGCAAATTACCTTCATGAGCACTCAATTTATGATTTACCTCCATAGGGGTGCTAGCTACTTTTGCATCCTCCAAGTGGAACTTCTTCAACATGTCCTATACATATTTCCTTTGAGTGACGTAGATTCCAGAGTTAGTATATACCAACTCAAGTCCAAGAAACTATTTCAAAAACCCTAGGTCACTGATCTTAAACTCTTGCATCATCTGGTTTTTTATTTGTTTGATGCCATTGACATCACTAACTGTAAGAATGATGTCACCAACATATACACATAAATATATCATTTTTGAATTACTCCTCTTGATAAAGAGAGAAGAATCTACCTTGCTCATCATGAATCCTTGGTCTTGAAGATAAGTTGTTAACCTATGGTTCAATGCCCTAGGTGCGTGTTTCAAACCATAAAGAGCTTTCTTCAATTTGCATACATGATTTATCTTGCTTTGATCTTCATAGCCAGGAGGTTGACCCATGTAAACCTCCTCTGAAATCCACCCATTGAGAAAAGCATTTTTCACATCTAGTTGATACATATTCCAATTTCTAGATGTAGCTACACTTACCAATACTTGGATGGTTGGAATCTTAGCCACTGGTGAGAAAGTTTTTTCACAGTCTACTCCTTGGGTTTGTGCAAAACCCTTAGCCACAAGCCTAGATTTGTATATGTTTATGGATCCATCTGAGTTCCTTTTGATTGTGTAAATCCACCTAGAACCAATTACCTTCATTGATGCTTTCTTGGGTACTAGCTCCCAAGTGTCATTCTCTTAGAGCGCTTCTATTACTTCATCCATAGCCTCCTTCCATTCTACTTTGGTACTTGCTTCTTCATATGAAGAAGGTTCCTCAAGTAATGAATCCTTCATAAGATAAATGGAATGCTTAGTGACTAATGAACTATCATACCCATATCTGATTGGCTTCTTACTCTCTCTTTGCGAGCTCATTAAGGCTTGGTTGGATGACTCACGTATGTCCTCCAACCTCTTTATCTTGACCTTGCCTTTTTATTTCCATGCTTTAAATTCTTCCAAGTTGATGGTGTCATCATCATCTGATTTGATGTCTTCAATTGTGCTTGGCTTCTCCTTGGTGAGGCTTGGAAATTCTTCCTCCAAGTCATATGTCAATTTGATCTTCTTGCATTCACTTTCAAACCAAGAATCATTCTCATCAAACACAACATCTCTACTGACCATAAATCCTTTGTTGGATGGATTATAAAACTTGTATCCTTTTTTATTTATATCATGCCCTATAAAGATGCATTTCTCTGCCTTAGGGTCTAACTTACCTCTGATTTGAGATGGAACATGCACATAAGCAACAGAAACGAATATTCTGCAATGTTCAAGTGATGGTCTCCTACCATGCCATGCCTCATAGGGGGGTCATCCCATCAAGGGATTTAGAAGGTAACCTATTAACGAGATAAGTGGCAGTAGAGACACTCTCTGCCCACAAGTAATTAGGAAACTTCTTTTCATTTAGCATTGATCTAGTTGTTTCCACAATCAATCTATTCCTTTTCTGTGCTACTCCATTTTGCTCAGGAGTATATCTAGTAGTGATCTCCCTTTTGATACCTCTGTCCTACAAAAATGCATCAAACTCATTGGAGAAGTACTCACCTCCTCCATCTAACTTTATCCTCTTTAATATTTTTCCTGTTTTATTTTCCACAAGTGCAAGATACTTCTTGAAACAACTAAACACTTCATCCTTATGTTTCATGAAGTACAAGATAGTACATCTACTAAAATCATCAATAAATGACACATAGTACCTTGAGCCTAAAATTGAAGGATCCTTGCTTGGTCCCCACACATTTGTGTGGACAAGTTCCAAATAATCTTCATGCATATAGGCTTTCTTTGTCAAGGGTAACCTGTGTGATTTACCAAAAATTACATGCACCACATTTATAGATCATGTGTTGCTTGGATACATTAGCTATCCCAAGTACACATTGATCTCTACATATCTGCTTCAATGTTCTCTCACCAATGTGCCCTAATGTTTTTTGCCATATCTCTAACTTAGACAAAGTTTGATCCTTATAATTATAAAGTGCAATGTTTCTAGTGTCCGCAAGCTCAAATGTAAACAATCTACCTGTTTTCTCTCCCTTGGAAATTCTCTTGAATCCATGTTGGGGGTCCTCCACAAAAGCTCCAAATTTATTGAACCTAACTTGCAAACTCTTATCCACTATCTATCCAACACTCATCGAATTCTTTGTGATAGTAGGTACATAAAGAACTCTGCTCAACAGATTTTTATTCCCATCAGAAGTTTTGACATTTCCTACCTTGACAACTAAATGCTTGGTATCATCACCTGTCTGCACTTGGTGCTTTCCCTTGGGCTCTTCAAGATCAGAAAGGAGAGCTACATTGCCTGCTACATAATTTGAACAACCTGAGTCAATATAGAAGAGGTGCTCATCATTCATACCTTGTTTTGAAGTCATGTTCATAATAGAGAATCCTCTTGATCCTCTGTATAGTTATTGAAGTATTTTCTTGATTTCTATCCTCCTTGATAATTGTTGTTGTGTTGTTGTTATATCCATGGTTGTATCCTTGATTATGGTTGAATCTTCCTATTGATTGTGAGTAGCCACCTCTTTGAAATCCTCTTCCTCTCTGGTTCTTGAAGTTCCTATAGCACTCATCTGTTGTGTGATTAGACAGTCCACATATATTGCATGGGGAAGAGTTGAAAGGTTTCCGCCTACCTTTCTTACCTCCTCTGCCCCTTCCTCTTGAATTCCTACCTCTCCCTGCATAGTTAGCTTGAGAAGTAGTACCTTCATCTTCAACTTTCTTGATCTTTCCTTTATCCTTAGACTTTCCTGATGGTTCACCATTTTTGTTGAGCTTGGCCTCATGGGTGACAAGTTGCCCCATGAGAGTGGTTAGATCAGGGATTTGCATATCCATATAAAGATCCATTGCAGTTGTGAAAGATTCCCACTTATCATCTTCCTTGATGCCATTGATTATCTATCTCACTATTTGCTCCTCTTCAATCTCCTCTCCTATGCTTGCCAACTGATCAGCTACATATCACAAACTCTTGAACATTCTGCTTAGGTTGCTTCTTTTGAGTAGTAAACTCTATCCACAATTGATTTTTCCTAGCTCTTGTATTGGAAAGAAAGTATGAAGATAGAGTATCCCAAGTCTCTTGGGAAGTTTTGCAATTCCTAATATGAGGAAGAAGGAAGTCAAAAATAGATTTAAGCAGATATGACCTTGCTAAAGCATCCTTGGCACACCATGAGTTGAGTCTTTCTTGCTCCTCTCTTATAGGTTGATATTTGCTTCTGAATATGGGCATCTCCTCATCTCCTGATATGTATCCATAGAGAATCCTTCCTTGTAGATAGGTCTTCATCCTCAAGGACCATGCTTGATAATTATTCATGTCCAATTTATCAATGAAAGAAGGGAAACCATCTCCCATTTTACCTCAACTTGCTCTGATACCACTGTTGGAGGACATGGATGGACACCTCAAGGCACTGAGGTGGTATTGCTAAAAGCTGCTTTGTACCTGCCTTGATACACTCCAGAGTTATATGGTAGGCCCTTTTTGCTTGCAAATGATACCAAGAAAATACCTATGTACTTTGGAGTTGATGCTTGAAACAATTGAATCAAAAGAGACTACTTCAAGAATAGCTAGTGTTAAAAAACTTGTTATTTTGGTCCATACACCTACTGTTCTTTTACTCACAGCTAACAATACATTAACAAATAATGGAATTCCTTTTGAGGGAATTCAATTAGCTTAGATAGCTAATGATTGCAAGTCAAATCATCTAAAATGATCAACTATGCTCTAAGAAATGAGTTTAGCAAACCAAAGCTTACCCCCAATTTTTTAGGGACTAACTAGTAGATGACCAGTGAGTACTTTGATGATGCTTTCTCCTAGATGCCTCAACCAAATCACTTGAGATTTTGAAAGCCTAATTTGCTTCAAGCTGGTTCTAACAAGTCAAAGATAGGGAAAATTGGTTGAGGATTCAATGAGATATGATCAGAGAAAGTGGACTGTTCTGAGTAGTCATAACAGAGACATAGATAGAGATGTTTAATGAGCTATATGTATTATACATCATGATTGTACAAGATCATTGGCATTGTAATGATGCTCAATGATGATGGACTGCGTGAGCTATGGTGTGCGCCACTCAGCTTCTACAAATGATCAAGGAGAGAGCTCTAAATGAAGCCTCCACAACCGTGAGATTTACAAAGACTTTTTTATAAGATTTTTCTTCTAAGTTTGAATTTGAATTCAAACTTGGCTCCAACTAAAAGTGACTCCATTGATTTAGGAGTTATTCTCTCAAATGAATGTGTAGCTATTGCTCTTCCTAACTCCATGAGATATAGGCTTTTACAAGATTTTGCAATGATTTAGTCTTTTACGATAGTAAATGATCAAGTGATTACAAGCCAAGGTTCACATGTATCATCAAGTGATAGTTGCACACATTTTCTTCTAAGCCAAATGTGTAGGCTTGATCATTTTGCACCAACAACTTGGAGGTGCAGCTATTACATGGAGCAACAAGAAGCAACCACTGTTGCTTTGTTGAGTACAAAGGCTGAGTATAGAGGTGCTCCAATGGCAGCATGTGAGGCATCATGGCTAGAGATGATACTTGCATATTTAGGTGTGGAGTGCAAAAGCCTATCACCATCTATTGTGATAATCTTAGTAGCATAGAGCTAGCACGGAACTGTGCTTTTCATGCTAGAACGGTTTTACCTTTAACAACTCCTCTAGAGTGAGATTACATTGTACTTTAGTGTTCTTGATCACTTCCGTGTTTCTAGGGATTACTGATTCTTCATTCCACACTATTATCGTGGGTGCTCTCATACTAATAGACTTTGCTTCCCAAGGTCCTGTGAACTGAGGTAATTCTTGTAAAGAATTAGATCCAAATCCTGTGTGTTCACTCAGTTGTTCTTCCTCTACATCATCGTATATAGAGGGAATGTCTTGGGGAAATTGTTCTTGCAAGTCGTCTATTTCTTGAATAGGAGGATGGGTTCCTTGTTCCTTTCTCCACTTCTCTTCTTGTATTTCTCTCAAAAATTCATGTGAATATTTGTGTATGGAAGACAAATTGTCTTGACTTTCTGAGTTGGGTACTTGAGACAGGGATGGCGCATTCCTTTCCAATGTCTCTGGGACAGTAGGGTTCCGATGCTGATCCTTTTTCTCTTTGCTTTCAATCAAGCATTCTAGCCTCTCCATTAGTCCTTGAAAATGTAATTCCGGTTTTGCCATGTTATTCCAATTAAGATATCTAGAGGCTTCGAACAAAGCTTGTGCTAATTCTACCATCTTCATGCAAAGTTTAGTTCTCTCAATTTCTAGATCAGCTCGAGGGTAGTTTTTGCTCATTTCAGCTACCTGAGGTCCCTCTTTTAATCTAGCCTGATATGCACGAAACATCATGTCTAGATTTCTGAGCTGGATTCTCTTGATTCAATTCCTGTGAAGTCAATTCTAGGATTTTGGCTCTAGATTCCTTCAAACTTCCTTCCAACTCAGTTATCTTTTTACTCCACTTTCTCTTAATTCTTTCTCTAGAATCTTTCCAAGATTTTGTCTTTCTACTGCTAGATTCTGCAACTTCACTACTTCCAGCTACTTTCTCTTGATTAAGCTGTTGGTTCTGTAAGAGCGCCTGGGCTCTTGTTATAGCTTGGATAGGCACGTATGTAGGGTTGGATCCATCTGCGTTATTTACAATACCTATCACATTGATCGGTGTCACATTCGAAGCGTTAACTGGATTTTTAGGACAATCTTTGATTATGTGCTCTTTGCCACAATCGGCACAAAAGCGTTGTATGTTATAGTACTGTGATTGCCCTGCTATTGGAGGATGTGGACAATCCTTTATGAAATGATCTCCTTGGCACCTAAAGCATGGTCCTCTAGGGCCATGTGGTCTTTGTTGTTTCAATTGGGGCCGTGGATTTGGGTTTGTGTACATCACATGAGCGTAGTCGGGCTCCCAACTAGGTTCCACTGGTGGACTATCATAATGATATGTCTCTACGTGTTCTGGTGACTCTGTGTAATATGCGGGTGGACTATCTACATGAGTGGAGTCAAAACTGTTCGAATTCGGGTCATCCTCTGTGATCAAAGGTGAAGAAGGCACTATAGCTCTACTTAGGTTCTCTTCTGCAGCAGCGTATTTGACTAAGATGACATTCGCTGGTGGGGGTGGTTGCTGAGCTAAGACATGTTGAGGTCTCTGTTGAGCCTGGTATGGGTAGTTCTGAGGAGGCCTATAGTAATAAGGCTGAGCATTGTATTGGCCTTGATACCTACCTGGCTGCGGGTATGCTTGCGGGTAGTTCTGTCTCACGGTTTGTTTGTTGTATGGGCAGTCCTGAGCCGTATGATTCGTGTATCTTCTCTCAATCGTACAGTATTGGCCACTAGGGTTGGCTTGAGGTTGTGGTACATTGGGGCACACATTTGCCATATGGTCACCACCACAGGTGTAACAACGCTTGTTTGTTAGCACCCTAGGTTTACTAGAAACTCCTAGTTTCTGGGCCACTTTTTCTGCAAGGTCTTCTATTGAGTTAGACAGTTTTGTGGATGCTAGAGATGAACAGTCTGAGTCCTTATAGACCTTTGAGAGTTCCAACTCGTCTCCTAAGTTGTCCTCAATGTCTATACAAATTCTTACACATTGCTCTAGCGTTCTGGGTTCTTTTAGGTACACGTAGGAGCGTAGTTTAGAGCTCAACAAGCCATCTAAAAACAATGACACTTGCTTAGCTTGTGAGGGTAGCTCTTGCATTGGACATCGTTCAACATATTGTCTAAACCTACGTCCTGCCAGTCTTACTGTTTCCTGAGGGGTCTGTTTAAAGCTATGAATCAACGAAGACGTGTCATGTCTAATCCCACTTTTAGAAAATTCGGTGATGAATGACTCTAAAAAGTGATGGATGTCTCTAAATTGCCTCTGTTGCAATGGTTGGAACCAAGTTAAAGCGGTATTCTTTAACGTTAGTCCAAATGCGTTGTATTGCGTGAACATGTCTTCAACTTGTTCGGCTCTTAGTACTTGCTTGAATTCTGCGACGTGGTCATAGGGATCTCCTGTCCCATCAAAGTAATTCTTCATTGATTTTACTAACTGTGTGGGTCTCAATATTCTTGCGTGTTCGCGTGGTCTAGGTAGAGGAAAATCATCTCTACCACCTAGTACTCCATGATCTCTTTGTCTATCCGCTCTATTAGTGTTCGTGGTTGTTCTATCCCTCCCTATGGGGTGATTAAAGCTTACTTCCAGTCTCTCTTTATTTCCCTCTCTTTGATTTCCATGGGCTGAGGATGTTCCTGCCCCTTGTTGACTTGTATTCATGTTTGTTCTAGATAGAGGGAATACCAATTCACCTCTCCATGTGTATGTGTTTTTTAGCGCGGTCAGGTACCACAAAGACTCTTTCTGAAGTCTCATCCAGGTATACAACCTTTCCAGGTGTATCCGGGTCCTTGAACTCGTATATAGTGATGATACCTACCTCACTAAGTATTTCGGTCTTGTATCTCCAAAAGGCTTCATCAGTTTCTTTATTTACAAACAACTCTATGCTTTTGTTGTCCTGAGGGATCCATTCCGGGATTAGTACTCGTGTCAGTATAGATTTCCCTCTAGGTGTTCTAGGCTCTTCTAATGGTTCTTTTCCTTGAGATTTTGCTTCCGTCTCTGGTTGAATCACGCCAAACTCGTTGGTATTGTTTGGCTGCGTACTTAAGATGTACATCGTTCCTTCTTTGTCTATGTACGCGTCTCTCTCGAATTTCACCACTGGACGTTCCAATCCAATGGGTTGATCGGGGTTGTGCATTTGCACCACTTGCCTTCGCAAACCATCCTCATAGATGCGAGCACCTAATCGGTTGGTTTGGAGAAACTCTAATTGCGTTCTATAGGGTCCTTCTGGTTTTTCTAAATAGGCTACATTCGACCCTCCTTCTGGTCTATCTGTGCTAAATGCCATTTCTGAATCACTAGTATCTGAGCTCTCGTAGGGATAACTAGTGTTCAATTGTTGAGCCCACGATCGTGTAGTAGTTCTTACACTTGCCTCTGATGATCTAAGGCTTCGTCGGTCTGACTTACCTATATGTTTGCCCGATCTAAGGTTCATTAATTTTGTTCCTTGCACACTCAGTACACGCTCAGATTGTCAATGATTCTTTGTTATTACTTTCTTGATTCTTTTTAAATTTCTTTAGATTCTTGTCTTAATGTATGCGTCAGGAATTCGACTTTCCGTGGTACTTTGCGTTCTCGTTCCGTCAGACTTATGTTCTTTCCTTTAGGTTTTCGTGTCACACACCTTTACTTTAGTCTTGAACTTGATAAATTTAACTCTCTTGAACTTGAGGCGTTCCTATCGTCTTTAATCCACAATGCTAACATTTTTCCTAAGCTAAGAATTGACTGAGGGGGTTGAGTAATCTTCCAACCTCGAGTCAACTTTTCTGGTTGCTCTGATGCCCAAGAAGCCGCGCTTCCCAAGCTTTATGCCCTTCACTGCCTTGCCTTGGTTGCCCTTGATTGCCCTTGCTAGACCTGGAAAAATCCAATATTAGACCAATTCACAGTTGGATGATCAAGCACTTGAGTATATACACCTTTTAAGTCCCTTCCCTTTTGCCCAACTTTTCAATGTTTGCCCCCTGGCTTTCTAGTCCCAAACTAGGTCAACCTCAAAATAGCTTATAAAAAAATAGACGTATCCTTTAAGAAAAAAACAGTTGAGATCACGTAGTACTCGTAAAGAGCTTTCTAACGAGCTATTAAGCTCAAAAAACGGACTTCGAATGAAAAAGTTATGATCGTTCAGGCCCTGGGGGGTAAAAACTGACAAACCGGTGTTTCTCCAAATATGAGCTAAGGGGTCTCCTATGAGTCTAATCACCCAAAAATTTCCCAAAAATAGCTTCAAAATTGGCCAAAAATTGAAACCCTAAAATTTGCGATGGGGTGCACAATCGCGATGGTCTAAGATGATCGCGATGGTCTGGGACCGTCGCGATGGCGTGAGGGTGAACAATCGCGATGGTCTGAAGTGCACCGTCGCGATGGCGTGAAAGTGGACAATCGCGATGGCGTGAAAGTGGACAATCGCGATAGCTTGATCAGGCAGACAATCGCGATGGCGTGAAAGTGGACAATCGCGATGGCTCGATCAGGCGGACAATCGCGATGGCGTCAGTCAACGGTCAACGTGAACAATCGCGATGGTCCGAATTTTTGAAGTGTCGCGATGGTGTGAGGGTGTCGTCGCGATGGTCCAAAAAATTGAACCGTCGCGATGGTCTAGCTTGCCACGTGGCGCCGTCGGCACGATGGCGTGAGCCAATCGCGATGGTGTGGGGTCAACCGAGCAATCGCGATGGTCCGCGAACCGTCGCGATGGTCCAAATGAACCGTCGCGATGGCGTGAGACCGTCGCGATGGTCCGGCCGAGCCGTCGCGATGGCGTGAGCCTATTGCGATGGTGTGACACAATCGCGATGGTTTGAGACCGTCGCGATGGTCCACCAAACTATGAATTTTTGAGATGCACCTGTGGATTCGTGCAAGCGCAAGGGTCGCCTACCTCGTGGTGTGGTCGCCTACCAAAAATACCGAAGGTTGCAGACCATCGCGATGGTCTGACACACTCGGAAATTTCTGACAGAAGGTGATTTTCTTACCTTTTTGCAGCCTTCCTGATGCACTGGAGTACTGTTCCTGCAAGAAAACTCAAGAAAGCAAAAGCACACACAAGCACAAAAGCTCTCTCTCACTCTCTCGCATGCACAAATGAGGGGAAATGAGGAGAATGGGTGGATATGGTGAATTTTCTGATTTTTTTGGAGATGAAGATGATGATGCGGTGATGAAGATGGAGTTTGGGGGAGGTGAAAAACAACAAAAACTAAGTAAAAACAACAACAAAAACTGAAATTTTTACCTTCCAACACCACTTCTTGCTATACTCTTACCATCACACATTCGTCCTAGACTCGATCCCTGGCAACGGCGCCAAATTTGGTGTTGCTCTAGCACAATGGTGAGAACCACGTTAAGAAGCTTCACCTCCTTAATGTCAATCCGCGGAAGAGATAGGAGTGATATGAAGATCGTGAATGTGAGATGAAGTGAGAGTGAAGGTGAGAAGCATAGAAATGCACACACACATACACACACACTACGAAGAGACAAGCAAGACACAATGGAAGGTGGGAAATTAGCTCTATTACTCAAGAACACTATTACAAGCTCAAAATAACTCTAAGCTCACACTAGCCAACCTCAAAAATGAGCTCTCTAGCTCTTTTTATAGTTTCTAGACTAGTTTTGACCGGTTTCACATCTAGTGACCGGCATAGTTAAAAATTAGGTCCTATATGCTATTTGGAAGGGTAAACGATGTCTAAAAATAACGAAAATTGATATGCTTGTTCTACCTAAGCTCCTCAAGCTCGAGGACTCCTCGGCTTGCACAAAATGGAGCTATGGATTACAAAATGGGGTTTTCTATGTTACATATGTTACAATAGTGATAAAAATCACTGTTGGAGGTTTTTGGAAAGTATTTGAAAACATAATTCTTTGAAAAACGATTCGACTGGCTCCCTGCTCTGTCGTTACATGCTTCCGTGTCGTCTGTGCCTCTGGCTGCTTCCAACAATTCACAAAATGAAGAACAAGACAACTAACGCTGCTATATTTGGAAGAGAAACCGCTCTTGGTTATACATGATAGAGACTACCGCCCAAAGTACTATGTGGAACACCCACTCCAACAAGGGTGTGTCAAGGACGATAGACTTGAGAGGGTGGGAGTGTTGGCACTTAAGGTCAAGCACAATGTGCAAGTATGCATCAAAGAAGTGCACACACAAGAAGAGGGAGCATGTAAGTGTTGGAGTTTAAGGTTTGTGGAAGCACGAAAACAGCACAAGGAAGAAGAAGAAGCTTGGAGCACAACACACAATACTGAATGTATTGCCACTAGAATGTACAAAGATAAGTAACTCATTAGGGCAATAGGCGTATATACAAGCCAGGGGAGAAAACCTCCTAAAGAGGGAAAAAAAGTGCCCCGGCATTCCTAGTGTGTTCACACACATCACTACCAGAATATATCAACAAATCCCCCTTGGGCATGATGCGGTGAACAAGGAGTTGGCACTCATGTATAAGAAAGTGCCAAGCTATGTGGAATCAATCCACGAAAGGAAGTAAGCTCAAAGCTTTGCGCAAAGCTTCAAATTTCTCCCTAGGAAGAGCCTTCATGAAAAGGTTTGCAGTGTTCTCCTACATGGCCACATATGCCAAGCTGATCTCTCCAACAGAGAACCTCTCCTTGATAACGCACCTCAATGTGCTTAGTGCGAGCATGGAACACAGGGTTCCTCGAAACTGCCAATGCACTCTGACTGTTAGTGAAGATGGTGGTGGTAGAAAACTGACCAACACCCAAATCAGCCATAAGACGTCTGAGCCACACACTCAATAGTGGCTGTGAAAGCTACCTTATACTCAGCCTCATAACTTGAAGTGGCCATAGTAGGATGCTTCTTGCTCAACCAAGATATACATGAGCTATCAAGCATGAAGCAAAATCCACTAGTGGACACACAAGTGTCATAGCAACTACCCCAATGAGAGTCAAAAAAATCATGTAAATTTGGCGATAGTGATCCCCCCTTAGGATAAAACAATTCAAGTAGTCGGGTACCACTCAAGTAGCAAAAGATGTGCTTAACCGCCTGCCAATGTTTGACACCTCGGCAATGCATAAGCCTAATCATCTATGAGACAACAAACTCAATATTTGGCCGAGTAATGCATAAGTAAATCAAGCATCCAACAACCTGCTGATAGAGATCAACATCAAATGCATCTCAAGCATCATGAAGACTCAATCGTAAAATTGTCTCCATAGGAGTGGCAATAGGGTTACAGTCTTTAGTGCCAATGGCCTTCTTGCCAAGAGGCAAGTCACACAAGGACCAAGTAACATTCTTCATTATAGCATCATATTCAGATTGCATAGAAGCCATCCGTTTTACTGAATTTTATGCTTCATCAAACAAAAGAGGTTCATTCTCATCACAAAGGGTAGAGGGAGCCATAGCATAGCAATCTGATGCAAAAGAGGCACTATGAGAGCATGAATGAGTACGATATGATAGAGGTGCATCTAATTTGCTATCATGCAAAGTCTCCACCAGCCATTTTGGCATAGTTTTTGCCCTCAATATCAGCTCTCTCATCAATAAGTGCATCATGCAAATCTGCATGATAAATGGAATGATTTGCATCATCACATGAAACTTGTAAAGGTTGAGAAATTGCCTCATTAGGACCAGCACTAAACTGTCCACCTCTAAAAGGAGGCAAGAAAGTATCATACATGTATTTTGAGCTAACAGATGTCTCCTTAGTACATGAAAGTAGTGGTTGAATAGAATCTTCCATAAAAACAAAATCATGGCTAACCAAAATATGTTTAGTCTGTGGATGATACAGACAATAGCCTTTGCTTTCAGAACGGTACCCAACAAAAATTCATTTCACTGCTTTATCATCCAATTTCTTGCATTGTTGTTCAAGTACTAATGCATATGCCAAACAACCAAAAATGCATAAGTGAGCAATAGATGGCTTGTAACCATGCCAAGCCTCATATGGATTGATAGACCGCGATGCTTTAGTGGGACACCTATTAAGTACATATGCTGCAGACATGACAACCTCAAGCCAAAAACTATGTGATAAAGCCAGCCTCTTGAGCATACAACTCGCCGTCTCCATGAGTGACCTTGTAGCTTAGTGTTGAGTAGCACCTCCTTTAATGTCAATCTGGGAAGATGTGAGGATGGTATGGAGACCTCGAGCAAGTGAAGGCACAAATGTGTGAGTGAGAAGCACACCGACATGCACACACATACACACACACATACACACACACCTGCACACACGGCAAGAACAAAGAGGGTAAGACAATGGAATCACTTCTATTACAACAAAGTTCTCATACAAGCTCAAAACTACAACAAACTAGCCCCAAAAATGAGCTCTTTAGCTCTATTTATAGTTTTTGACTAGCTTTGGCCCTGTCCAGACCTAGTGTCCGGCCTAGTTAAAAATTAGGTTCCAGGGCTTATTTGAGGGCCCAAATGAGGTCTAAAAAATATGAAGATGGGTAGGCAATTACTTATAAGGCTCCCTAAGCTCGAGGACTCCTCGGTTTGCACAAAATGGAGCTACAAAAAGATGAAATGGTATTTAGAATGGTTGTTAGTGATGAGAATCACTTTTATACTAATGTAAGGATTGGAAAAATTTAATGGGTTGCCTTAGTGCTAGATCTGCATGCATGCCTGTACTTGCTTCTTCCCATATGATGCCAACACTCCCCCCCCCCTAGCATCTGTCGTCTCTGAGAGACCTCTGCTAAACGGTTTGATCAATGTAGTGTTGTAGTATGTCGGTTGCCCATTCTTGTTCTTTGATCCGTAGTCCTCTGACCAGATATCTTTGCAGGGCATCCCAATTAACTACGCCAGGCATGTCAGGTTGTGGCGTGGTGTAGAGCTCTGAGTGCATTGTTTGTTCGCACGCGAATAGTTGTAGCAGGTGGGTTGGGGATGGTGCTAACACTTCTGAGTGTGACTCCCAAAACCCCGTGGTGAACATGTCATCAAAAGTTTGCTTGTAGCAAGCAGGGAGATATCTTATTCGTGCATGCCATGCATAAGCAACTCGAATACTTGGGGTCGTGCTCATATCATAAAGTAAATCATAATTACCATTTATGAAGCCCAGAATTGGAGGCCGGATATTACGTACATTGCGGAAAGTCTTTAACACTACTTGCATCATGTCCAGGATTTCGAGCATCATCTGCGCAGCGACATCAGGCATGGGGTGTAGGCGTGGCATCCAATGTCTGATGGTAGCCATCATGTAAGCTACTGTTGGTGTGCCTATTGGGGGTGTGATGGAGGGATAATTTAGCCATTGTTTGCAATTATTGTTGTTCTGAACTTTTATGGCAAATGCCTTCCAAGATCTTCTACGTTGCACTCGCCCAAAGCAAGGGTTATACTTCAAATGCATCGGAGCATGATCCCATGTTCGTAGCATCTCCGGATAGGTCTCAAGTAACTTTTGCCTCCAGATAGGCTGGAATATGGCACCTTTTCTAGTTTCTTTCGGGATGTCCTCTAGTTGGAACTGTGTTGCAAAGGAAGGAGACCTATTGGTGAATCTTTTGATTTCAGCATTGTAGTTGCCAATAGCACAAATTAGGGCTTATACTGTAACTCTGAACTACTTATCAGTCTTCTAGAGGCAAGGTGCCTGAAATATTCAGATTGAAGTATGGTCTCTTCAATGGTCTTCATGGCCAGCATCTGAGTGGATATACGCTCCTCATGAGTTGGCCCCATTTCTTCTACTTGTTTCATCCATGCCCAAGGGGGCTTCTCATATGTGTCTTGTCCTTCCTCCGTGATTCTGCCTCCTGGGAAGAGGTTGAGGCTCATAGTTATCTTCAAAGGTTTCTTCCACAGGAATGGTTATTGCTTCTTCCTCTGACGGTTGATTAGGTGGAGAGGGGGGTCGTTCATATTGTAACAACTTAACCTTTAATTCTGCCACTTGTTGTCGTAGCTCAAGTACCTTGTTGGCCATGGAAGATTCTGGCTTTGGTGAAGTAGTAGCATTGACCACATTCCTTGGTTCTATCATGTGTGGTACGAGCATTGGTTGTTTCTGTAGTTCTTTCACTTGGTCGGCAAGCTGATCATGTGCTTCTAAGAGGTTGACATAGGTTTCCAATATTTGTTGGATACTTTCTGAGGGGATAGCCCGGAAGCTAGCAGGGTCTATGGGTGCCCCTGGAGTGTTTTCTATGGCGGCTTCGAGATTGTCTTGATTTTGTTGTTGTAATCTTTTGTTCTCTTCTTGGGCAGCTGCTAGGTGTCGTCGGAGTAAAGCCATGTTTCTTTGTAGTCTCGCATTGCGGGCTAGCTGATCTCTGAGTTGTTCTTCCATCGCTTTACCCGTCTCTGTATACTTGGCTTCAAGCTCTGCATGAGATTGTTGGAGAGTGGTAACCTCTTGCTGTAATGCTATATTACTCAACTCCAAGGCATTGACACGTGCCTGGAGCTGGGAAGACAGAGTACAAAGCTCTTTATTGTTTTCTTGCAACAACCTATATTCCTGTTTAAGCTGGGTGGCAGCTTCAAACATGGTGTCTAGTGCGTGACTAAATGAGGTGGATGCAAAGGTGGAGGTGAGAGATGCAAGGGGTTGGGAAATGGGGAAGGGAAAAGTGGATGTTGGATGTGGTGCTGACAATGGGTGTATGTGGTGACATGTGTGAAGTTACAACTGGTGATGTGGAGACAAAGTGGTTGTGAGTAGTTATGTGGAGGGTGAAATGTCCATGGGATCGGATGTGATTGTGTGTGAAGTGTGAATCGTGGATACTAGAATGGTGGGTGGTGTGTTATTGGTGGCCGTGAATGTGGGGGAGGTGGGGTGGGAAAGGGACTTTCTATTATGATTCTCAATTTGTTGAACTTTATTTACAAGGTTTGCCAAAAATGGAGGTAGGGTGGTTTGTGTAGGTTTTGGGAAGGTTAAGAAGGGCCTAGTGGGTTGGAGTTGGGAAAGAGGAATTGTAGTGGTGAGGGAAATTGGGTGTGTTAATGTTTGTGTAGGGAGATGTGGTTGTCCAAGAGCTGGTTGATAAGATGGGTGGCCTAATATGGTTTGATGGGTGGCGGGCTGACCTATATGAGGTTCGGAAAATGGGCAAGCAATGATAGAGGTAGGGATAGGTAAGGATGGCAAAATGGTGGTGTGTGGTATAAGTTCAGTAAAGATGGTTGTGGGTTGTTCAGTGATGCTAGTGGCAAGGGGTTCGGTGGGTTGGGTGGGAGGTGATGGGGGAGATGGTATCTGTGTGCTCTCGTCATGTGCCTCAGTGTTAGTTGGGCTGGTCATGTGCACATCATCCTGAGTTGTGGTAGGGAGTGAGGTAGAGACTTCCATCTGAATCATTTTTCCCCTTCGCGGTCGTGTATCGATCCTTCGTTGGTCGTATTGAGGGGTGGTATGATATACCATGGTCCTCATGGCTTCCACGATTCCACAGGTATCTACCAAAAGATTCAATGATTCTACAAAATGAGGGTCTACATTCTCCGCTTGCAGCATCTGGTTCACCAGTGCTCTATTTGCCTCTTATGAAAACTTATGCCTTTTTTGCACTTGCTTGATCGTTTTGTAGAGCCGTTTGAGTTGTGCAGTGTAGGGAGGGGCTTCCTCCTCACTCTCCTCTGATTCATTTTCCTGTGCCTTTTCTTGTTCCTGTGTGCCTTCAACGTGAGTGTGTTGTGCCTCATCTTCCCAATGTACTCTTCATGCATCACTGTGGGGCCGTCCTCTCTGGGATGATGATCCGGGACCATCAGTGTCTGAGAAGAACTCACTCTCAGATAACTGTGTTGTTTGCAAGAAGCTCTCGAAGTCAAAGGATGTATCTTCTGCCAATGTAGCCATTGATGCAAACTCAGCATCGATGGGTAGTGGAGGGGCTGATGGAGTGGGTTGTACCACGCCCTCTGATTGTGGTCGTTGGAGATGGATCGTGAACAGGGCCACCTGTGCTTCTTCTCTAGGGGAGATTTTTGTGGTGGACTCGCGAGGAATTAGCACATGGGAAAGAGATCCACACATTCTTTTAGCTGGTTGAACGCCTGGTTTCCGCCCTTGGAAGAATTGCAACTGTGAGTGTTTAAGTGCCCGTGCAATTGGCACATCATAAGCAAGACATCTGTAGATGATTCTTGTAATGGCACAACAACCATTCAAAGTAGGATTCCTCACTCCTCATTTTCCCGCTTCATATAATTGGTCCAGGATCCACACTGGCATTTTAATTGGCAAGCTCCCTGTCTCCGCTAGGTATAACCCGTACCAAATCTTTCTATGAGGCTGAGGGAGTCGATCTTGAGCCGAAAATGCGAAGTGTTGAAGGCACATTCGCAGTGGTATGGCGATGTTTGGGGTGAGAGCACACATCTCTTTCAATTTCTTGAGTTTACTGTTCTTCATATACTCTGGTATTAAAGGATCTCGATCAGAGGGTACATGGGTGCCGTACATCTGAAGGGCCTCCCTGATTAAAGTGATGTTCAACTCAAACTTTTTCATTTCCTCCTAGTTTGATAGAGAGGGCACCAGGAATGTGCCGGACTGATCTTTATCTCCTGTCGCTTTAAGAGTTGCAATCAAGTAGTAGCATCTAAGGAAATCTGGTTTAGGCAGAGATGCACTAAAATAATCCTACAATCCTGCTTTCTGCCAAATATCTTGAAGAGGTGTTACATTTTGTAGTGCTTCAAAATCTCTTGAGAAGAACTGAAATGTCCACCAAACTCCTCCAAATTCCAACTTGGATTCCCAAATGTGGTCTACATCTCCCAAAGCTCCTGACATCTCATTGAACCAATGAGAATGTCCTTTCACTCTTTCTGTTAGGCCACTCTGTGGATCCGAGATGGGAATTCTTCGCACATTCAGAAACTCTTCAGGCCTCGCTGTCAGTGGAACCTCCACAGGCATGGTATCACAATTCATTTGAGTACTTCTGCCTGCCTAGGAGCTTGTGCCTGCTACTGCTGCCATGAGACTTCTGATGCTTATCTGCTAGAAGAAGAAGGGCACATTAGTGTTGCATAGGAAACATGATGTAATGGTGTTCCCTCCACAATACTAATATGACATTCCAAATGGTTAGTGGTTAGAGGTGAAGTGTTTATGATAGGTGTGAATGTTGGTTAGTGGTTAATGTCATCCTAGGTGCATACTTTGGATATGCAATGTACTCAGAATGCACCTACATCAGAGTGGATGGTTTTACAAAATTGGGTCAAGGGATTTGATACAGGGTTTAGTTCTCCAAACTTTGATTGAGGATTCATGGCTCTTAGAGCTGATGACAAGTAAAGGTTTATGAACTAGATTGTGCTGGATTTGGGACCTTTTGGGTACCCATTTCTAGACATTTTTGGGTTTGACCGAAGGTGTAATAGTGTGTGGTGTAGGTATCTTGCCTGAGCTATTTGCCAAGAGTACTTGTGAGTGTTGATTTGTGCTAGTGAATGGAGGTGAAGCTATTTGGGCTTGCAAGCAGGTATAGGGCACGCATATCTGCCTAGTATTGGGAATTGCCTTCATTGACCGCTATGGGACCCAAATAGAAATGGTATGTCTAGAGTGTTGCCTAGGGAACTCCTTTGTTTTAATGCTTGATGGTGTGGCTCCCTTAATGCTTTTCTAAGGACCTGTCTCTAGAGTCGTGGTTTTTTCCCCTTTGCCTATCCAGATCTGTTTCATGCCACGAGGCACTTCATATTGCCCACGTTGGTGCACATGTTTCTTGATCATCGGTCCCCTCAGTGTCGTGTGTTGCTCAGCCTGCCTTTCTCGAATCTTCTTTGGAACAAATGGAACTCCTCATTAACTTCTGTTCCTTCGTCAAGAGTGACAGTCTTCTGCACCATAGAACTTTGGACAATAATAGCATGGTTATCGTCAAGTGGGTTCCTGGAGGGACCAAGAGTTGGTGCCTTTTCTAATGGCATGGGCGCTAGATTTTCTAATTCAATCATGAGGCGGCTTTGGCCTACCCAAGCCTGAAGAAGTCCACTTCGTAGGTTGAGGCTGATTGCTTGATTATAAATCCAGTCTTGGCCCAAGATAAGAGGTTCAGTAAGATCCTCGTCTTCACACAGTAGTACTTTTACTAGCATTAGGATCCCTTGAATGTAGAGGGGAAGTTCCACCTCTCCTATGCAAGGGGTTTCAACACCTCCTAATCCTATCAAATATGCCTCTAGAGGTTTTACCTCCAATTGCAATTCTTGGTAGTAAGAAAGTCGCACTGCACTAGTGGCTGCTCCTGAATCAATTAAAGGTCTCATGGTCCTTACACTCTCTCCTTGTCCTACTTCTAGGATCACAAAAGGTCGTTGATCAACTATCTTATGGGACTGTTTAGTTGAAGCCTCGCACATGGCAATGTGATAACCGAGAGCTTCATGAGTGTCAGTCATGGATTGAGCTCTACCTTGTCTTCTCAGTTTCATTCATCGGATGCGTTCTAAAGCTTCTACGTGTGCTTCTTCTCGAATTCGCTTTTCTCTTCCTTACGTTTCTTTGCAGTATTGAGTCGATTTAGCATTTCTTCCGTTAGGGGTTCTTGATATAACTTGACTCTGCATCCGCTTATGTAACTCGGTAGGATGTCACCTTCTAGAGTGGCTAGTTGTACTGCTCCACTTGTGGAGATCCTATTGATAATCATTGGTCCATGGCCTCTTTTCTCTAATTTTCGTGCATGTTGCTTCAATGTGTAGACTAGGACTAGGTCTCCTGCTTTCAAGCCTTTATCCTTCACATGTATATCAAAATACGCCTTTTGCCTCTTCTTGGCTGCATAGATTCCTGCTGCAGCTCTCAATCGTGTTTCACCTAAGCGTTCAAGATCGAAGATTCTAGATGAGAGCTCATGGCCGATCCACTTGTGCTCCTGCTACTCTTAATGTAGGTATTAGAAAATCCAATGGTAGCACTGCATTTTGGCCGAATACCATTTGAAAGGGAGTGGCTTGGAGTACCATTTTATAGTCAACTTGGTATGCCCAAACAGCATGGTGTAGTTGTTTGTCCCAATCAGAGCGTTTATTATTTACTAATTTGGTGAGCACATTGCACAAAATCTTATTTGTGCTTTTGGCTTGTCCATTGGCTTGTGGGTGATAGGGGGCAGACTTCTTGTGTACTACCAAGAATTCTTGGAGAAGGTTTTCTATGACTTCATTCAAGAAGTGCGTGCCTCTATCACTCACTAACTCTATTGGTAGCCCGTATCTGGTGAACACATTCTTGAATAAGAACTTAGCAGTGGTCTGTGCGTTGTTCTTCTTTGTAGCTTTCACTTCTACCCACTTGGTTAGATAGTCTGTGGCCACAATGATGTATTCAGCATGTGAACCCTTAGCCGGGGGATTAATAGGACCTACAAAGTCTATTCCCCACTTAAAGAATGCACGTCCACCCATCATAGGTTTCAATGGCATCTCGTCTTTTCGTATAGGGTACTGGGTTCGCTGACAAACCTCACACCTCTTCACGTAGGCGTGTGCATCCATGTGAAGGGTTGGCCACCAAAGACCTGCAAATAGTATTGTCTTGATCACCCTATCTGGTCCAAAGTGTCCTCCTGCTACACCCTGGTGAGCAGTCTCTAAGATCTTCAGATATTCGCTCTCGTGGACACACAATCTAAGATACCCATCTTTTCCTCGTTTGTATAGGTTATCTCCAATGAGAGCATAGTCTATAGCTTCTTGTTCTAAGCTCCTTTGTCTAGCCAATGACGTCTCTTGAGGGAATGCCTTCGTCCTTAGAAAGGCTACTAAGGGTTCGCTCCAATTTGGCATTAGGGACACTCGATAAAGAGTGGCATGTTCCACTAGTGGTTTAGTGCGGCAGATTGGGCATTCTTTGCACATCCTATGAACATCAGCTTCCATAGTTGGCTAGTTACTCCAAGTCTCCTCAATGTCTGTAAGGTTCTTTGTCTCGAGTAGTGTTGCTCTAATGCACCCACATGTGCTAATTGCAACCACTTCGCGTACTCGTCCTCTTCCACACAACAGGCTAATACACCTTGCTACGTATGTTTGTACATACTCCCTGCCATGATATGGTATTTTTGGGCCTTTACTACCTCCCTATCTGGAGTGTTGACTACTGGATGTTTAGGCCCATATGTTAGTACTGGCACTAAGGTCTTGGTCCACTGTGGTACAACCTCTAAATTAAACAAGTAAGCATCAGGAAGGTCATCTGATACTCCTTGTGGGGCCTCTCCAAATGTGAGCCTAGAGAGATGGTCTGCTCTCAAATGAGTCTTGCCTTTCCTCACCACTACCTCAAAGTCATACTCCATTAGTAAGAGAAACCATCTTACTAATCTGCCTGTGTTGCATGGCTTGTTTACCAAGTAAAGTAGAGCCTGATGATCACTAAAAAAATCTAAAACTATTTACAAGCAAATAGTGTCTAAAATTTTTAAGAGCATAAACCATGTCTAATCCTTCTCCTTCAGTGGTCATGTAGTTCTGTTCAGCTACGTTCAACTGTCTACTAGCATAGGCAATATGAAGATCCATGTTCCCCTCACCAGTAGGTTGGGTAAGCACACATCCAATAGCATAGTTCGATGCATCCACATGCACATGGAATGGCTTGTTCCAATCCGGTGTGGTCAAGATTGGTGCTGAACATAATCTTCATTTGAGCTCATTGAAGGAGTTCTCACATTCATCAGTCCACTCAAAGTTAGTCAAAATTCCGTATAGAGGCTTTGCAATGATGGCATACATGTGTATAAAACGTCGGTAGTAACCACAATGCCCCATGAAAGCTTGCACTTCCTTGACATTCCTTGGCCTAGGGAGTTCTGCTATAGCTTTTACTTTCTCCTCATCTGTGGATATGCCATTCTTTGACACTATGTGTCCTATAATCTTGCCTTGCCTGACCATGAAAACACACTTTTCTGGGTTCAGGCAGACTTGATATTCTCTACATTTATCAAAGATTTGTCTAAGTTTAGGTATATGGGTCTCTCTAATGTTGGAATGAGCACAAAGATCATCAACATAGACTTCCAAATTTCTCCTCAAGAATTCTTTGAATACATGGCACATCAATCTCTGGAAGGTTGCAGGAGCATTGGTAAGTCCAAAAGGCATTACCCGAAAAGAAAATATGCCCCACTCTGTGACAAAAGCCATCTTATGCTGATCTTCTGGTGCAATGGCTACTTGATTGTAGCCAAAGAACCCATCCAAGAAGTTGTACACTTCCTTGCCTGCTACCCTTTTTAATAGATGCTCAGTGATAGGAAACGGATAACTATCTCTGATAGTGGCTGCGTTAACCTTCTTCAAGTTAATGCATACACGTAATTTGCCATTCTTTTTGGGCACCACTACAATGGGGGATACCCATTCAGTGTGCTCAATTTCATAGATAAATCCAGCTTCAACCAAGCGATCTATCTCTTCTTTAATCTTGGCAGCGTAGTTGTCATTGTATGTGTAGGGCTTCTGCTTAGAGGGTCTAACATCTGAGGTCATGGGGATCCTATGTGAGCATATGTCAAGGTCTACACCTTTCAGGTCCTTGTAGCTCCAAGCGAATACATCTCTGTACTCTCTTAGCAAAGCTATCAACTCTTGATCTTCTTCTTCCGTCAGGTCATGCCCTATGTATGTGCATCTTTCTTCTCCCTCTTCCATGGCTACAACTATTTTCTTGGTAGTTTCCTTGCTATCATAAGCCTCCCCTGATTGTGCCTCGCGTTTAGGCATTCTTATCATGACTCTCCTATCGTCTATCTCATATTTTTTAAAGTTTTCAGGGACCTCAAACAAGGATTCTTCTTCCTCCGAGGTGACTTCCTTCTTCTTTCTTTTCTTTCCTTCACTTTTAGTGGTCACTTGTGTGGTTAATCGCATATCATTAATGATCTCTTCATGTCTCTAAGGGTGAACTTCTACCTCATAGAAGTATTCTTCATCTGATGCAAAAGGTGGGTCCATAATGATTGACTCTAGATCAGAGTCACTTGCATCCTCAACTGCATCAGGGCTAGGTTCGCATTCTTCTAAAATTGAGTCTCCCATGATTGGCTCTACGGAGAAGACTGAAATGCCATATCCATCCTCATCACAGTGAGGTGTCCATTGTTCTTCATTGATGGCTACATCCATTGTTGCTAAAATTTATGCCTAGCCATGAGGCTCAAATTCTTCGTCAGGGAATACGACAGGTGCATAGGCTGGGTCTTGAACTGATCTATGAGTTTCCTTTGCACCTATCTCTCTGGCTTTTTCTCTCTTCTCCTCGTCTACTGCAACTTTACACATCCACAAGTGGATGTCTTCATGCATCCATGAGGATCCTGATCCTATGGAGTGCACTGACTCCGTGTCATCCTTGGCTCTATCGATGGGATTCCATTGAATAGGCGGTACGTCTCTATGAGAGTAATCCTTCAGATTGACTTTGGTTGTAAGACCTAGGTGTTGCAAATACAAGGAATTGGTTCCCCAATCCTGTACCACTTGCAATTGCCGCATAAATGGCCTTCCCAAAATCATCTTGTAGGCTTGGTTTTTGCTAAAGTCGCATATTGCAAAAGTATGCTCGAACTCAACACCACATGTAGGGAGAGTTATTCCTTCTAGCAATCCTAAGGGCCTCTCAATATGACCATTGGCCATCTACAATTTCATTCTCGTTGGCCTGAGTGCTGGCTTGCCCCAATGCTTCCATAGGGAATTGGTAGCGATTGCAACTCCTACACCTGAGTCCAAAATTTCCTTGGTTGTGTATCCCTGATGGGTAACTGGGAGATAGGTATTTCCTTCTTCTCCTTCACTCATGTCTCCTATCTTATCCAATGGTATTTCTGGCACTGTTCTATGAGATCCTACCTGGGAACGCGATTTCGCTACGCCTGACACTTGTTTGCCCACATGTTTCCACAATTCAAGCTTAACCTTGAGTAGCTCTTCTAAAGTGAGGTTGCACTGCACTTTAGTGTTCTTTACTACCTCCGTATTCCTAGGTATGATCGAATCTTCATTTCTTATCATGACCGTGGGCACTCTCATGCATGTTGACTTAGTTTCCCATGGGCCTGTGAAATGTGGTAACTCTTGCAAGGAATTAGACTCAAAATCTAATCTCTCATGAGATTGGGCACTCTCCTGCTCTTCATAAATAGAAGGGATGTACTGTGGGAATTGATCATGTGCGTCATCCACAAGTTCAATGGGAGGAGGGACTTCACTTTCCTTTGCCCACTTCTCTTCTTGAATCTCTCTCAAGAACTATGGTGAATACCTATTCATAGAAGAAGAGGTGTCGGGTTCAGTGGAGTTAGGCACATAAGCTTCCTGGGGAGGAATGCTTATTCTATCACTTGCACTCTCCTTAAGCTCGGAGGAGGCTCCATTTGCAGACTTTGCAAGTAACCTTTCCAATCTATCTAATAGACCATCAAAATGCAATGGTGTTCTAGTGGAGCTAGAGCCATTGAACAAGCGACTGGCTTCAAACATAGTTTGCACTAATTCTACCATCTTAGCACAAAGTTTTGTTATCTCTATTTCTAGATCCGCTCTAGGGTAACATTTGTCATGATCTGTCACATTTGGCCCTTCTTGGATTCTGGCCTGATATGCTTTAAGCATCATGTCTAGATCCTCAGGAGTGGGATCGGCTAGGACTGATCCTACTCTGGGTGGTGGGTGGGTTATGTCTGCTGGATTAGAAAGTTGGGGAATGGAAAGTGATGGGTTGGCGAGAGGTGGAAAGAATGGTGGTGGCATAGTGTGAGAGTGGTTTTGAGATGCGAGTTCACTTATCTTTACTTTGGTTTCTCTCAAGCTTTCTTCAAGTTCGCTCATTTTCTGTGACCATTGTCTTTTCATTCTCTCCCGGCTATCTCTCCATGCTCTCGTCCTTTTCTTGGTTATACTCTCTGTCTCACTAACCTCAGAACTCTTTTCCTGCCCTACTCCTTGAGTTTGCTGCAAGGATTGAGCTCTAGTGACCACATGCACTGGGGCAGTGGAAGTTACACTTCATGTAGAGTCTACTACTAGTCCAATGACGTCGATAGGAGTGATTTTTGGCAGGTTATTGGGGTTCTTCGGGCAATCTCGTAAGAGATGCTCTTTTCTACAATCTTGACAGAAGCCTTGAATTGTCAGTGGTTGGGGTTGTGTAGGGGCACGCAATGGACAATCACGTATGAGGTGATCTCCTTGACATCTGAAGCATGGTCCTCTAGGAAATGGGGGTCGTACCTGCCTAGGTTGAGGTCTAGAGTTGGGGTTTGTGTACATGAAATTTGCATACTCAGGCTCCCCGCTAGGTTTATTCGCGTCCTCATAATAGTATGACTCGTCATGCTCAGATGATTGCATGTAATAAGCCTGCGGGATTTCAACATGAGTAGAGTCAAAACTATGATCACCAAGATCACTTTCAGAAAGCAATGGTGTCATTGGCACTATGGCTCTATTCAGATTCTCTTCTGTAGCTGTGTACTTTACTGGAATCACATTGGTTGGAGCAGGGGGTTGTTGCACTAACACAGGTTGAAGCCTTTGTTGGGTTTGATAGGGTTGCTGTGGTCTACCATATTGTTGAGGTGTGTACTGGTTCTGGTATCTTCGTTGTTGAGGGTATGGTTGTGGGTACGTTTGCCTAACTACTTTCTTATTGTATGAGCAATCTTGCGTGGTGTGATTGGTGTACCTCCGTTCTATGGTGGAGTACTGGCTATTAGGATTCACGTGGGGTTGAGCCATAATGGGACATACGTTCGCCATATGGTCACCACCACAAGTATAACATCTCCTCACTGGGGCAAATCTAGGGATTTGTTAGCTAGAGACACCTAGTTTTTGAGCTACCCTCTCTGCAAGTTCCTCAATAGATGTGGACTGACCAGACGTAAGGCTGCTAGAGCTATCCGAATCCTTGTAGATTTTTGATAGCTCCAACTCCTCACCTAGATTATCCTCAATGTCTATGCACATGCGCACGCATTCTTCTATAGTTCTGGGGTCCTTCAGATACACATATGACCTGAGCTTGGTGCTCAACAATCCATCTAAGAACAAAGCCACTTGCTTGGCTGGTGTGGGTAACTCAGGCATCGGGCACCTCTCTAGGTATTGTCTAAACTGCCTTCCTACTAGTCTGACCTCTCTTGAGGTGTTTGCTTAAAGCTATGAATCAGGGAGGAAGTATTATGCCGTATGCCACTCTTAGAGAACTTAGTGACAAAAGCCTCTAAAAGTTGGTCTATGCTCCTAAACTGCCTCTCATGTAGTGGTTGAAACCATGTAAGGGCGATGTTCCTAAGGGTTAGACCAAAGGCATTGTATTGCATGAACAGGTCCTCAACTTGTTCAGCTCTCAAGACTTACCTAAAATCTGCCACATGGTCGTAAGGGTCTCCAGTGCCATCGAAGTAATTCTTCATGGACTTCACCAGCTGAGTTGGCCTCAGGGTCCTAGTGTGTTCTCTTGGCCTTGGCAAAGGAAAATCATCAGCATTTCTTTGGTTCCTTGGGGCTCTAAGTCCCTCAGTGTCTTCTCTATCCGTTTTTGTTCTCATCCTTTCTCTTCCCAGGGCGTTGGCAAAACTTACCTTAGGTCTGTCTCTACTTCTTTCCCTGTGAGCTCCATGAGCTTGGGAGGTCCCAGCTCCTTGGTGGCTATAGGACACATTGGACCAAGGTTGGGGAAAAAAAAATTCACCCTTCCAAGCATATGCATGTCTCCCATGCTCTGAGACCACAAAGATCCTCTCTGACATATTGTCTAGGTAGGTTACTTTGCCTGGGTTATCAGGGTCTTTAAACTCATAAATTGTGAGAGCTCCTACTTCATGAGGCTGGGCAGGCTTATACCTCTAAAAAGCCTCATCGGTTTCTCGGTTTAAAAGCAATTCTATACTCTTATTGTCTTTGGGAACCCACTCTGGTGTCATGATTCTGGTCAGGACTCATTTGCCACGTGGAGTCCCTGACTCTCTCCCTAAGTTCCCTTGCTCTATGTCACCCATGTCAGTCTCTGCAATCATGTTGCCGAACTCGTCTGTCCTATCTAGAAGGGTGGTGACTACATAAATAGTCCCTTCTTTATCTAGGTATGCTCCATTCTCGAACTTGACTACTGGGTGTTCTAGTCCATGGGGTTGATCAGGGTTCTTAATCTGGACCACAGATCTTTTGAGGCCGTCTTCGTAGATGCGAGCACCTAGACAATTATTTCTGATGTATTCCAATTGAGTCTTTTAAGGTCCTTCTGGCTTTTCTAGGTACGCCACCCCTGAACTACCTACTAGTCTCTCCATGTTATAGGACATCTCATAATCACTTGTCTCTGATCTGGGAGTGTATGGGTAATCACTCAACTGCTGGGCCCAAGACCTAGCAGTGTGATTGACACTAGCTTCAAAAGATATGAGGCTTTGTCTATCTTGGCCTAAGTGTCTTCCTGACCTAAGGTTCATATGCCTGGTTTATCTACCCCCTTGGTCCCAAGCACCCTCTCGTTGCAGGTTAATTTGTACCAATCACTTTGTTCTTTTTAATTGAATATTTTGTTAAGCCCTTGTTTGAAATCACGTCGTCGGGAGTACGTAAGTGAATTTTGCACTTGATAATTGTTCGAATCAAGTTTACTTTTGTCCCTTAGAGTTTTCCCACTTAAGGTCTACATAATGCTTGTACTTAGTTGATTAGTTCTCTTGGACTTGATTTGTGCCTGACGTAACCCTAATTGATCCAAAACCTCTATCTGTACTTAGCCTAAGCTAGGAATTGACAGAGGGTGTTGAGAATTTCCAACCTTAAGGTTCCTTCCTTGGTTGTCCTTGTCTGCCCAAGAAGCGTGTTCCCAAGCTTGCACTTACTCTTGCTTGGATTGCCCTTTGATGCTCTCAATGGACCTGCAAAAGTCCCAATGTTAGCTCAAGATTTCAATTGAAAAAAACACACACAACAGACCCATTTCATTCATGCAACTCAGAGATTAACTTGCTCTTTGGCTTTTAGGAAGACAATCCTAAAGATTCCCCAACTTCCCTACCCTTGGGTATGGTCAACTTCAAAATACCCTATCTAATAATCTTGACTTTAATTTTACCATAACCAGTGGAAGTTTTGGTAGTACTCCCCACGAGCTTTCCAACAAGCCTAAGATCACTCCGAACGGATTTCGTATGAGGAAGTTATGACTATTCAGGCATTTAGGGTCCAAAACAGGCTCTCAAGGTTCAATAATTTTTTTATGATTTTCCCAGTGTTTTGCCCACTTCTAAGGCTCTAAGGTAGTCTCAATATGTTAAAAATCAAGCCCAAAAATTATCCCAAGTCAATCAATTATTACACTCCAAAAAATTATTCGTGAGGCTTGTGTATCGCGATAGCTCGGGTCGATGTGTCATGATACATGGATGTGTCGCGATAGGTCGGAGTGTCGCGGTAGATGGGTGTGTCGCGATAGGTCGGAGTGTCGCAGTAGATGGGTGTGTCGCGATAGGTCGATGTGTCGTGATACTTGGGTGTGTCGCGATAGACGGGTGTGTCGCGATACTTGGGTGTGTCGCGATAGGTCGGTGTGTCGCGATAGACGGGTGTGTCACGATAGGTCGGTGTGTCGCAATAGATGGGTGTGTCGCGCTAAGTCAGTGTGTCGCGATAGATGGGTGTGTCATGATACTTGGGTGTGTCGCGATAGGTCGGTGTGTCACGATACCTCGGTGTGTCGCAATACCTCGATGTGTCGCGATACCTCGATGTGTCGCGATACCTAGGTGTGTCGCGATAGACCGGGATATGGGGAATTTTTCTGATCTGGCTAGCGATTCTAGGAGCTCTCAGCCTGCGTAGTGTCGTGGTGCACTCAGAATCGTGATAGGGTCAGTTTTTTGGTGTGTTGCGATAGCTCGAGCTCGTCGCCTCGGGGCTTGCACAGAGAAGTTCCATACCTGCTAAGCTTGCTGGAGATGGTGAGGATGCTGAAACCTACAAGAAACATGCAAAAACACACAAAACAACAATGCACACTCGCTCTCTCTCAAACTCGCACAAAGCAAATGAGGAGAATGACAAGGAAGAGGAAATATGAAGTGGAGAAGGAGATGGAGATGGAGGTGGAGATGGAGATGGATATGGAGAAAAAAACACGAAAATTACCTACTACTTACCATTCCAACGCGTCCTCTCTATGTCTTACCATCACATGCTCGTCCTCAAAGCTCGAATCCCCAGCAACGGTGCCAAAATTTGGTGTAGCTCAGTGATGAGTAGCACCTCCTTTAATGTCAATCCGGGAAGATGTGAGGATGGTATGGAGACCTAGAACAAGTGAAGGCACAAATGTGTGAGTGAGAAGCACACCAATATGCACACACATACACACACATGTGCACACACGACAAGAACAAAGAGGGTAAGACAATGGAATCACTTCTATTACAACAAAGTTCTCATACAAGCTCAAAACTACAAGAAACTAGCCCTAAAAATGAGCTCTCTAGCTCTATTTATAGTTTTTGACTAGCTTTGGCCCTGTCCAGACCTAGTGTCCGGCCTAGTTAAAAATTAGGTTCCACAGCTTATTTGAGGGCCCAAAGGAGGTCTAAAAACTATGAAAATTGGTAGGCAATTACTTCTAAGGCTCCCCAAGCTTGAGGACTCCTCAGCTTGCACAAAATGGAGCTACAAAAAGATGAAATGGTATTTACAATGGTTGTTAGTGATGAGAATCACTTTTCTACTAATGTAAGGATTGGAAAAATTTAATGGGTTGCCTTAGTGCTAGATCTGCATGCATGCCCGTACTTGCTTCTTCCCACATGATGCCAACAGACTTGTTCTTCCATTCAGCAACTCCATTCTTTTGAGGTGTGTATGGCACTCTACATTGATGTTTTATCCCACGTTCAACTAGAAATGCATTAAAGTTAAAAGACATATATTCCCCCCCTCGATCAAACTTTAGGGTGCACATTTTACATGCTGATAGATTTTCAGCCAAAACCAAAAACTAATTTGAAGAGCATAAACACTTCGGACTTTGCTTTCAATGGATATACCCATGCATGCCTAGAAAAATCATCGATGGAAATCACGAAGTAAAGATAGTTCCCAAAAGAGGGTGTCTACATAGGACCATAGACATCACTGTGAACAAACTGCAATTTTTTAGTAGCTCAAACTAAACCATCTTTTGGGAATGAGGAACACTACATTTTACCCAAAATACAGCCTTTACATACATGTTTACTAGGCGCCTCAAGTTTGGGCAGAGAGGACACCATTTCAGATTTTTGCACACATAGCAAACAAGCGAAATTGAGATGACCAAGGCCTGCATGCCAAAGCTTTGCATCTAACATAGTTTGAGAATCATTTATTGCACATGCCAAATCATTAGCAACTGTTTCATAGTCTATGAGCTTATACAGCCCACGACATAAAATGCTAGAAGCAATAATCATGTTGCCATTGGAAAGATCATGAATTGTACATCTATCATCAACAAATTTCACAACCAAGCCAGTCTTGGCTAAAGCTGAAATTGATAACGAATTCTTCTTGGTTCCTGGCACAAATAATGCATCCAACAATGTAAAAGAACTACCATCAGTAGTAGTCAAAATGATCTTACCAACTCCCATGATAGGATAAGAGGAGTTTTTGGCACGTGTGATAGTATTTTCTATAGGTGCAGGCTCGAGTGTAGTGAAGAAACTGTGCTCTAAGGTAACATGTTTGGTTTCCCCACTATCAAAGTACCAAACATGTGATTCTACTATAGACAATATACACTATTCAGGAGAAGATGGGTCAAAATTACACACAATAGTAAACACCCATTCTTCATTCTGCACTAGATTAGCAGACTCTGTTTTTGGTGTAGAGGCCTCTACAACATCCATTCCAGCCCCTCTTTTTTCTTTTCCTCTTTTGCAACAGGTTTTGTACAATTCTTTATGACATGATCATTTTCTTTATAGTACTTGCAAAACAATTTCTACTTTTCTATTTTCTTGTCTTCTCTATCATCCTTCTTTGGTTGTGTAGAATTAGCAGATTTTTGCTTACTAGTAGAAGAGCTCCATTTACCTTTGCCCTTTTGACTAGCCAGGAAGCTTGATCTATATGTGCAAAATGGACTTGTTCTACCTAGACTGATCTTCTTGCGATAGAACAGAGACTAAATCCTCAAATGTCAAGGCATTTGGATTTCCTTTCTGTTGGAGACCTCCAAAGATTTTATCTAAACTGATTTAAGATCACCTCTATATCAGTTATGGACCAAACTTTACACAAATGATATCTTTATTTACCAAAACTTTCAACTATCACTTCTCTGAGTGAAAATCTTCATTCTTCAATAATCTGCTTCAATGATTGACTTCATTACCTACACATATCTTTAGATTTCTTCAAACCAATGATGCACATATCTCCAGACTACCTTTGTGCAATCATATCAATCATTAGTTCTTCAAAAGAATCATTAAAACTTTAATCTGATCCTTAAGATCAAAAGTATGTTAGAAACTGTTTTCTTGAACAAGCGACTTTGACATAGGTAACTTCTAAGGTTGATTTCTCATAACACAGATCCCTTTTTGCTAAATGCTTTTAGCCATAGCTTCCTTACCTTCTAACTTAGATTTTGAATGCTCATTTATCAAAAAATTTACACGAAGCACTGAGATCTAAGCAAAACATTGACACGAAAAAGTGCACGACTGTGAGAGGTCTACCTGCAGACTTTACATACACATGTTCCTATTGATCATACTCACAGCATGAAAAGAATTAGACCATGAAACTTTGAACATATCTTCCTTAGCTTCTAGATTAGATGTGTACAAAAGTTTTCGTGCCTCTTACATTACTCCTTATCATCCTAAGGATTACCTATATTCATAGTACAAGAATTTCCACTTGTTATGTACATATGTATACAAGCTATCATTATGAAATCTCTTCACTTTCTCAAATGACTTCTTGAACTTCAACCTGATCATTAACTTGCTTCAAGCTCTTTGTAATCATCAATTTGTGATTGCTTTGTTCCAACAGCTCCCCCTCAATCACTAATTGTGATTATTCCATTCTTCTTTACTCGTGTCATCTCTTTAAATCTTTGTAACTTAGGTCCATCCAAGCTTTTTGTCAACATATCTGCAAGTTGTTCTTTTGTTGGAGTATACAACACTTCAATCTCTTTATCAAGTACCTTTTCCCTCAAGAAATGATACTAAATCTCTATGTGCTTAGTTCTGGCATGAAAAACAGGATTAGCTGCCAAATACAATGAACTCATATTGTCTCCAAAAATAATTGGAGTACTTTGATCAGTTCCAAAACTCTTCAACAAAGTCTTTAACCATATCACTTCTTTTGTAGCCTCTACCATTCCTTTATACTCAGCTTTTGTAGATGACAAAACAAATGTATGTTGCTTCTTTGAGCACCAAGAAACTAATTTATCTCCAATATAATAGAGATACCCATGAGTAGACCTTCTATCATCTGAATCACCTGCCCAATCTGCATCACTAAACACTTTGATTCTTGTATCAGAAGTAAATCCATAATACAAACCTTCACTTAGGGTTCCTTTGATATATCTGAGTACCTTTTGAGCTGCAATCCAATGATTCTTCTTTGGACAATGCATAAATTGTGATAACACACCTACTGCATATGATAGATCTGGCCTTGTCAAGGTAGCATAGATTAGACTACCTACCAAACACTGATATTTCTTCATATCATTGAATTCTTCACCTCCATATCTACTCAACTTATGATTTACCTACAATGGTGTGATTGAAGACTTGCAATCTTCCATGTTGAACTTGACCAGAAGATTCTTCAAGTATCTCTCTTGTGTAACATATAATCCATGTTGAGACACAATTTGCATTTCTAAGAAATAAGATAAGTTTCCCAAATCACTTATCTTAAACTCCTTCTCTATTTGTTTCTTAAGCTCCTTGATTCCTTGAGCATATGTACCTGTAACAATAATATCATCAACATAAATACACGTATATGTGTCCATTTTCACTTGCCTTCACTAGCAAGCTACTATTTGCCTTTGATGCTTGAAATCCACATTCATTCAAGAACTTAACAAGCCTGTAATTCTATGCTCTTGGAGCCTACTTCAAACCATACAAAGCTCTCTTGAGCTTACACACATAATCTGATCCATTTGAATCCATGAAGCCTTCTGGTTGCTCCATGTACACTTCATCTGCAATGTATCCATTCAGGAATGCATTCTTCACATCTAATTGTGATAACTTCCATCCTTTACAAGCAGCAACAACAATCAATGATCTAATTGTAGACATCTTAGCAATAGGACTAAAGGTTTCATCATAATCTACCCCATAAGTTTGGGCATAACCTTTAACCACAAGTCTATCCTTGTATCTAGACACTTTTCCATCTGCAAATCTTTTTGTTTTATATACCTACTTACATCCAATGACCTTCTGATTCTTTGGTCTTGGCACCAACTTCCATGTTTCATTTTCAAGTAGAGCATCATACTCTTCTTGCATTGCATTCTCCCAATTCTGTTTTCCTTTAGCTTCTGCATATGTGATTGGATCCTCTTCCGTCTTCACAATGTAAGCATAATCTTTTGTTGTTAGGAAAGATGTATCATAGCTATACTTAAGAGGTTCTTTTCTTTCTTCCAAGGATCTTCTAACCTCTACACTTCTTGAAGTCTCAGCCACATTTGATTCTCGATCTGATCTTGGCCCATCTTCAACATTGTCCTGCAATTTACTTTGATAATCAACATCATCAATATGTTCTTCATACACACTTACTTTCGTCTTCCCTTTCCTTTGTATTTCTTTAACATCTGCATAATCCTTTGTTGATCGAGTATACCATGTACTTTGCTCATCAAATGTAACATCCTTGGTAGCAAGAAATTGCTTTGTGGATGGACTCCACAATCTATAACCCATCTGTCTATCATCACACCCAATAAAAACATACTTCTCTGCTTTGGGTTCTAGCTTATGTCTCAATTGTGAAGGAACATTGTTGGACTTAGATGTCTGCGGAAGCACGCGAACAACACAAGGAAGAAGAAGAAGCTTGGAGCACAACACACAAGACTGAATGTATTACTAGAGAATGTACAAAGATAAGTAGCCCATTAGGGCAATAGGCGTATATACAAGCCGGGGGAAAAAAACCTCCTAAAGAGGGAAAAAAGTGCCCCGGCGGTCCTAGAGTGTTCACACACATCACTACCTAAATATATCAACAAATCCCCCCTGGGAGTGATGCGGTGAACAAGGAGCTGGCACTCATGTATAAGGAAGTGCGAAGCTATGTGGAAATCACTCCACAAAAGGAAGTAAGCCCAAAGCTTTGCGGAAAGCTTCAAACTTCTCCCTAGGCAGAGCCTTCGTGAAAAGGTCTGCAATGTTCTCTTGCGTGGGCACATATGCCAAGCTGATCTCCCCAGCAGAGAACCTCTCCCTGACATAGTGATAATGCACCTCAATGTGCTTAGTGCGAGCATCGAACACAGGGTTCCTCGCAACTGCCAATGCGCTCTGACTGTCAGTGAAGATGGTGGTGGCAGAAGACTGGCCAACACCCAAATCAGCCATAAGGCATCTGAGCCACACACACTCAACAGTCGCTGTGAAATCTGCCCTATACTCAGCCTCACATGAGTGTCATAGCAACCAGCCCAATCTGAGTCAGAAAAAGCATGCAAATTTGGCGGTAGTGATCCCCCCTTGGGATAAAACAACCCAAGTAAGTAGTGAAAGATGCGCTTAACCGCCTTCCAATGCGTGACTCTAGGGCAATGCATAAACCTGCTCATCTGTGAGACAACAAACTGAATATTTGGCCAAGTAATGCATAAGTAAATCAAGCATCCAACAGCCTGTTGATAGAGAACAACATCAAATGCATCTCCAGCATCATGAAGACTCAATCGTAAACCTGTCTCCATAGGAGTGGCAATAGGCTTACAGTCTTCAAGGCCAAAACACTGCAATAATGTGTCAATATATTTCGTTTGACACAAAGCCATTCCACCATCAACTTGCATAAACTGAATGCCCAAATAGTGATGCAAATGCCCCAAATCAGACATCTCAAATGAGGCATGCAAATCAGCCTTAAAATCAGCAATATGCTTCTCAATAGGACCAGTGAGCAGCATGTCATCTACATAGACAACAATGATCAGAAGCACATCATTAGCACGCTTAACATATAAGGTGCTTTCAGTTGGACTGTTCTCAAAACCTTGTGCAATCAGATAGGCATGTATCTTCTCATACCAAGCACGTGGTGCTTGCTTTAAACCATATAACGCCTTCTTTAACCTGCACACCTGGTTTTCATGCCCTTTCTGCACAAAGCCACGGGGCTGAAAAACATACACTTCTTCATGCAAGTCACCATTCAGAAATGCTGTTTTAATGTCCAACTGATGTACATTCCAACCATGATGTGCTACAAGTGCACAAATGCTCCGAACAGTAGTCATACGGCATGTAGGTGCAAAGGTCTCATCAAAATCAATGCCTCTTTCCTGCGCATAACCCTTTGCAACAAGCCTAGCCTTATACCTGTCAACTGTACCATCAGGTTTACGCTTCAGCTTGTATACCAACTTAGTGCCAATGGCCTTCTTGCCAGGAGGCAAGTCACATAAAGACCATGTACCATTCTTCATTATAGCATCATATTCAGATTGCATAGCAGCCATCCAATTTTCTGAATTCTGTGCTTCATCAAAAGAAACAGGCTCATTCTCATCACAGAGACTAGATGCAGCCATAGCATAGAAATCTGATGCAAAGGAGGCACTATGAGAGCCTGAACGAGTACGATATGACAAAGGTGCATCTAATTTGTAGTCACGCAAAGTCTGCACCAGCCATTTTGGCATAGTTTTTGCCTGCTCAATATCAGCTCTCTCATCGGCAAGTGCATCATGTAAATCTGCATCAGAAATGGAATGATCTGCATCATCATATGAAACCTGCAAAGGCTGAGAAGTTGCCTCATTAGGACCAGCACTAGACTGTCCACCTGTAAAAAGAGGCATCAAAGTATCATACATGTCTTTGGAGCAAACAGATGTCTGCTTAGTACATGAAAGCAATGGCTGAATAGCATCTTCCACAAATACAACATCACGGCTAACCAGAATGCGTTTAGTCTGTGGATGATACAGACGATAGCCTTTACTTTCAAAACATTATCCAGCAAAAATACATTTAACTGCTTTATCATCCAATTTTCTACGATGTTGTTCAGGCAAAAACACGCAGATAAGCAACAGATGGCTTGCGGTCATGCGAAGCCTCATATGGAGTGATAGACTGCAGTGCTTTAGTGGGACACCTGTTCAGTACATATGCTGCACACATGACAGCCTCAAGCCAGAAACTATGAGGTAAAGCCTGACTCTTGACCATACACCTCGCCATCTCCATGAGAGACCTGTTCTTCCGTTCAGCAACTCCATTCTATTGAGGTGTATACGGCACTGTGTTGGTGCATTTTGCCCAAGCCTACATGCTTGATATGCTTGATATTATCCTCATTTGTAAGTCACATGAGTAGTCATGTGAACACCTCTTGTAAAAGAGTACATTTTATCTCTTGTAAATGGAAAAAGAAAAAAGTAAAAGGATGGCTTACCTCATCCATGATGTAAAAGCAAATTCGTGGCTCCAACTACCAAAATCACGAATTTTTGAGCTGAGGGAATCTCTCCTAACTTTGGGGATCACTTTTAGGTGGAGCCATTCGAATTCGAATTCAAAACTCCCTCCAAGAATTGCTATAAAAGGAGCAAGAAGGAAGAGGCGATTAGCAAGCCTTGTACGTGACCACTTGATGTCATTTTGTAGAGATTGAAGAGCTTACTCCATAGCTCTATCATTCTACTCCCATTGTGCAAAGATTCATTGCCAATGTGGTTGTAATCATATGTGAATCTATACATTTACTATCATCTACTTCTCTGTTTTGTTCTCTGCTATACTCACTCAGAGCAGTAACTTCAGAAGGTCATATCTCGAGTTTTACTGAACCTTTTTCAGTGTTTTAAAGTGCGTTGGATAGATCTCACTGTCTAGTTTCTACCTATAAATTTTCAAGGTCATTGGATTTATACTTTTGGAGATATCTGCATTTTACTGCTTACTGGTCTATCTCTGCAGAGCCCCGAGAATTGTGGGAATGTTCCAGAACTTGATGAAACTTGTTCTCAGTGCTCAGTCCATCATTTGAAGTGTTTTAACTTGGAATAGGAAGCTTGCTAAGTCTATTTGCTATGCCCAAAAGGAATGTTTCTAATTCCTTCCAGGTTGAGAGCACTGTTCATTTTTTCCAGCAGGTGTATGTCCAAAAATAGCAAGTTTTGGGAGCTAGTCATTTCGCAACTAGCCTGTCTTGACTTAAACTTTTGGGATACATGTTCCAAAGTACTTGGCTGATATTTTGGTGGATTTAGGAAGCTCAAAGGGTCTACTAATCAACTCTGAAGTCTCAGTTGGCTGGTGTGAAGCTGGTTGTAGCGGCACCTACTCATCTTTGGATTGCATCCACCATCTCTCTTCACAGTGGTATCAGAGCATAGTCAAGCAACATGGGAGATGGATTTCCATCAACAATAGACAAATTGGATCGAAACAACTACCCGGCATGGTCTCTAAGGATGGAGGCTTACCTTCAAGGAAGGAATCTATATGGATTCATATCCGGAGATGAAGCAATGCCAACCATGAGGAACAAAGGGCAACCATCACATGAAGAAGTGGAAGGACTTTCGAATTGGTGTTCGAAGGATGCACTTGCAAGGTCTTATATTCTAAACTCAATCTCTGATTTTCTTTTACCTCATGTCAAGGGATGCAAGACATCAAGAGAAACCTGGAATGCACTTGCTTCTTTCTTCTCTTCCAACACTCGAGCAAGGAAGAACCAATTGTGGATGGAGTTCACAACAATGAAGAAAAGCCCGAAGCAAAATGTGACTGATTATGTCACAAAGATGAAGGAGATTTCCGACCAACTTGGAAGCATTGGAGAGGTAATTGAAGAGGAGCAAATCATAAGACAAATCATGAATGGAATCAAAGCAGACGACAAGTGGGAGTCATTCACAACAGCCATGGATTTATACATGGATATGCATGTACCCGACCTCAACACACTCATGGGCCAACTCTTCACTCATGAAGCAAAGATTAGCAAAGGTGGTGAGTCCTCAAGAGGTAATCAAACTTCTGCCTTATATTCTGATAAAGCTAAGGTCAAGGACAAGTCAAAGAATAGGAAGAATGAAGATGAAGGAAGCTCTTTCCAAGCAAACTTTGCAGGTAGAGGAAGAGCTAGAGGAAGAGGCAGAGGTGGAAAGCAAGGCAGGGGGAGATTCCAATCATCTCAACCTTGCAACATATGTGGCTTATCTAACCATACTACTGAAGAATGTTTCAGGAATCCAAGGAACTCAAGAGGAAGAGGATTCAATAGAGGTGGCTATGGATCAAATAGAGGTAGGTACAATGGAGGCTACAACAACAACAACTACTACAACAACAATTACAACAACAATAACAACTATCAAAGTGGCCATAGAGGAAGAAGAGATTACAATAACTATGCAGAGGACCAAAGTCAAGAAGATTCATTATTGATTATGAATCTATCAACAAAGAAGGGTAAGGATGATGATCACATATTTTACATTGATTCGGGATGCTCGAACCATGTAGCAGGAAATGTGGCTTTACTTTCTGATTTGGAAGATCCTCATAACAAGCATGAAGTGCAGACAGGAGATGACACAAAGCACTCAGTGGAGAAGATAGGTAATGTGAAGACATCAGATGGGAATATGAACCTCTTAAGCAAAGTCTTGTATGTCCCTACAATTACCAAAAATTTAATAAGTGTTGGACAGATTGTTGAAAAAGGATTGCAGGTTAGATTCAATCGATTTGGAGCATATGTTGAAGACCCAAGGCAAGGCTTTCGAAGGATTGCCAAAGGAGAAAAGACAGGAAGGCTTTTCACTTTTGAAGTGGAAGATACAAAGAACATAGCTTTGTTTAGCTATGGATCTCAAACTCTAACAGAGTTGGAGATATGGCACAAAAGGCTTGCTCACATTGGTGAGAGGACACTCAAACAGATTTGCAGGGACCAAAGTGTACTTGGTTTGCCTAATATCACAAGGCAACACATGATTTATAAGTGTGAAGCTTGTCAACTCGGCAAGGCTCATAGACAACCTTTCAATAAGAAAGGATATATGTATCAAAATCCTTTGGATCTAGTGCACACGGATGTGTGGGGTCCAAGTAAGGAGCCATCTATATCAGGCTCAAGATATTATGTGTCTTTCATAGATGATTGTAGCAGGTGGACCATTCTGTTTTTCATGAAGCACAAGGATGAAGTGTTTAATTGCTTTAAGAAGTATATTGCTCTTGTTGAAAATCAAACAGGTAGGACTTTGAAAAGACTCAGATCAGATGGTGGAGGAGAATACTTCTCTTCTGAATTTGATGCCTTCTTGCATGAAAGAGGCATTAAAAGGGAAGTCACTACAAGGTATACACCTGAACTCAATGGTGTAGCAGAGAGGAGGAATAGAGCTATTGTCGAAGCTGCAAGGTCCATGCTCAATGAAAAGGGATTGCCGAACTACCTATGGGCAGAGGCTGTGTCTACAGCCACATATCTCATAAATAGACTTCCATCTAAGTCACTAGATGGAACCACTCCATATGAAGTGTGGAATGGAAGAAGACCTAGTCTAGAGCATTGTAAAATCTTTGGATGCTTAGCCTATGCTCACATTCCTTCTCAAGTAAGAGGGAAATTGGATCCCAAGGCAGAGAAGTGTGTATTCATTGGTTATGATCAAAACCAAAAAGGATATAGATTGTACAATCCAACCAATAAAGGATTTTCTGTGAGTAGAGATGTAATTTTTGATGAAAACAAATCATGGTTTGATGATGACAGGAAAGTGAAGCTGCCATATGACTTGGATGAAGATTTTCCATCACTTCAACCAAAGGAGCCAAAGCAGATTGAAGAAAGTGATTCGGAGATTGACCTAGAAGACTTGGAAAGACTAAAGCTATGGAAGAACAAAGGTAAAGCAAAGATGCAGGATGCTACATATGGACCCGAGAGCTCACATCAACCACTTAGAAGGTCTTCGAGGGAGAAGAAGAAACCAGAGAGGTTTGGTTATGATACTTCTTTGGTCACCAAGCACTCAATCTACATTGCAAAGGATTCAACCAATGAAGAACCTACCACATTCGAAGAAGCACAAAGCAAGAAAGCTTGGAGAGATGCAATGGATGAAGAAATGGAAGCCTTGAAGGAGAATGACACTTGGGAGCTTGTACCTAACAAGCCATCTATGAAGATAATCGGATCTCGATGGATATACAAAATCAAGAGGAATCCAGATGGAAGTATAAATAGACACAAAGCAAGGTTAGTTGCTAAAGGGTTTGCTCAAACCCATGGTATTGATTATGAGGAGACTTTCTCTCCTGTTGCAAAAATGCCTACAATTAGGGTTCTCATAAGTCTTGCTGCATCTAGAAATTGGAATCTTTATCAACTTGATGTAAAGAATGCTTTCTTGAATGGATGGATTTCTGAGGAAGTGTATATGGCACAACCTCCTGGATATGAGGATGCACATCATCCTAACTATGTATGCAAACTAAAGAAAGCTTTGTATGGATTGAAGCAAGCTCCAAGAGCTTGGAATTTCAGATTGGTTACTTATTTGCAGGACCAAGGATTCAAAGCTAGCAAGGCGGATACCTCTTTGTTCATAAAGAGGAATGGATGTGAAGTGATCTATTTATGTGTGTATGTTGATGATATTATTATCACAGGCAATGATCTTGAAGGAATCAAACAGGTAAAGAGTCAAATGAAGGAGGAGTTCAAAATAAGTGACCTCGGACCACTCACTTATTTTCTTGGATTGGAGTTGATCTACACAGATTCAGGTATATACATCACACAAAGGAAGTATGTCCATGACATGCTCGTCAAGTTCAAGATGGAAAATACCAAGTGTGCAGGTACACCTATGGAGCAAAATCATAAGCTTAGTGCTTATGAAGGAGAGCCAATTGAAGACATCACAAGCTATCAAAGCTTGGTTGGAAGTTTGAACTATGCAACACTCACAAGGGTGGATATATGCTATAGTGTTAGCATATTGAGTCAGTTTATGCATAAGCCGAGAAGACCACATATGGAAGCGGCCAAGCGAGTCCTCAAGTACCTAAAGGGGACCATGAATGAAGGTTTGTTTTATTCATTTACTTCAGATATTGAGCTAAAGGTCTACTCAGATGCAGATTGGGCCGGATCTAAAGATGATAGAAGAAGCACATCAGGGTATATATCATTTGCAGGTTCAAAAATCATTTCTTGGTCATCGAAGAAGCAACCAACCGTGGCATTATCTTCTACTGAAGCTGAATATAGAGGTTTGGCTAATGCAACTCAAGAAATCATGTGGTTAAAATCTTTGTACACAGATCTTGGACTTCATTCTTCAACACCTCACATTTTTGGTGACAACACAAGCTCACTACATCTAGCAGCTAATCCGGTATACCATGCTAGAACCAAGCATATTGAAGTCCACTACCATTATGTAAGGGAGAAGCTATTGAGCAAGGATATTCAACTATCCTATGTCTCTACAGATATGCAATGTGCAGACATGTTGACGAAAGCTCTTGATGGTACGAAGTTAAGTAGATTCAAGTTGATGATTGGCTTGCAGGAAATCAAGGACAATTGAAGACTTATTTGGAGGCCAAGCATGTTAGGCTTGAGGGGGAGCTGTTGGTGCATTTTGCCCAAGCCTACATGCTTGATATGCTTGATATTATCCTCATTTGTAAGTCACATGAGTAGTCATGTGAACACCTCTTGTAAAAGAGTACATTTTATCTCTTGTAAATGGAAAAAGAAAAAAGTAAAAGGATGGCTTACCTCATCCATGATGTAAAAGCAAATTCGTGGCTCCAACTACCAAAATCACGAATTTTTGAGCTGAGGGAATCTCTCCTAACTTTGGGGATCACTTTTAGGTGGAGCCATTCGAATTCGAATTCAAAACTCCCTCCAAGAATTGCTATAAAAGGAGCAAGAAGGAAGAGGCGATTAGCAAGCCTTGTACGTGACCACTTGATGTCATTTTGTAGAGATTGAAGAGCTTACTCCATAGCTCTATCATTCTACTCCCATTGTGCAAAGATTCATTGCCAATGTGGTTGTAATCATATGTGAATCTATACATTTACTATCATCTACTTCTCTGTTTTGTTCTCTGCTATACTCACTCAGAGCAGTAACTTCAGAAGGTCATATCTCGAGTTTTACTGAACCTTTTTCAGTGTTTTAAAGTGCGTTGGATAGATCTCACTGTCTAGTTTCTACCTATAAATTTTCAAGGTCATTGGATTTATACTTTTGGAGATATCTGCATTTTACTGCTTACTGGTCTATCTCTGCAGAGCCCCGAGAATTGTGGGAATGTTCCAGAACTTGATGAAACTTGTTCTCAGTGCTCAGTCCATCATTTGAAGTGTTTTAACTTGGAATAGGAAGCTTGCTAAGTCTATTTGCTATGCCCAAAAGGAATGTTTCTAATTCCTTCCAGGTTGAGAGCACTGTTCATTTTTTCCAGCAGGTGTATGTCCAAAAATAGCAAGTTTTGGGAGCTAGTCATTTCGCAACTAGCCTGTCTTGACTTAAACTTTTGGGATACATGTTCCAAAGTACTTGGCTGATATTTTGGTGGATTTAGGAAGCTCAAAGGGTCTACTAATCAACTCTGAAGTCTCAGTTGGCTGGTGTGAAGCTGGTTGTAGCGGCACCTACTCATCTTTGGATTGCATCCACCATCTCTCTTCACACACTGTACACTGGTGTTTTATCCCACGTTCAGCCAGAAATGCATTAAAATCTGAAGACATATATTCCCCCCCTCGATCAGAACGGAGGGTGCCCATTTTACATGCTGACAGATTTTCAGCCAAAACCAAAAACTGTTTGAAGCACATGAACACTTCAGACTTTGCTTTGAGTGGATATACCCATGCACGCCTAGAAAAGTCATCAATGAAAGTCACGAAGTAAAGGTAATTTCCAAAAGAGGGTGTCTGCATAGGACCACAGACATCACTATGTACAAGCTACAATTTCTGCGTAGCCCGAACTGAACCATCTTTTGGAAAGGAAGAACGCTGCATTTTGCCCAAAATACAGCCTTCACAAACATGTTTTCCAGGTGCCTCAAGTTTGGGCAAAGAGGACACCATTTCAGATTTCTGTAGGCGTAGCAAACTAGCAAAATTCAGATGACCAAAGCATGCATGCCAAAGCTTTGCATTTGACATAGCCTGAGAATCTTGAACTGCACATGTCGAATCATTCATAGATCTTTCATAGTCTATGAGCTTATACAACCCACGACATAAAATGCCAGAAGCAATAATCACATCGCCATTTGAGAGATCATGAACTGTACACCTGTCATCAACAAATTTCACAACTAAGCCAATCTTGGCTAATGCAGAAACTGATAACAGATTCTTTTTGATCCCTGGCACAAATAAAGCATCTGACAAACTGAAAGAACTACCATCAGCAGTAGTCAAAATGATCTTACCAACTCCCATAACAGGATAAGAGGAGTTGTTGGCGCATGTAACAGTATTCCTTGTAGGGGCAGGCTCGAGTGAAGAGAAGAAACTACGCTGCGAGGTAATATGTTTGGTCACCCCACTATCAAAGTACCAAACATCTGAGTCTACTACAGACATGCACTGATCATGAGAAGATGGGTCAAAACTGCAGACAGTAGTAAACGCCCATTCTTCTTCCTGCACAAGATTTGCAGACTCTGTTTTTGGTGTAGAGGTCTCTGCAACAACCATTCCAGCCTCTTTCTTCTTTGCCTCTTTAGCAGCCAGTTTTGGACAGTTCTTTATGATATGATCATTGCCTTTACAATAATAACAAAACAATTTCTGCTTTTCTGATTTTTTCTCATCTTTGTCTTGGTTTTTTGAATGTGCAGCATTTGCAGATTTCTGCTTACTAGTAGAAGAGCTCCATTTTCCTTTGCCCTTTTGACTAGCCAGGAAAGCTTGATCTGCAACTCGCATAATGGACCTGTTCTGCCTGGACTGATCTTCTTGCAACAGAACAGAGACTAACTCCTCAAATGATAAGGCATTTGGATTGCCTTTCATCATCAACCGAAGAGTAGAAGCAAAACTCTGATATGAGTCAGGAAGACCATTCAGAACGGTCTGCACAAGTGAGCTATCTGGTATAACCTCATCAGCAGAAATCAACTATTCCTTCAAATCTTTGATCTTCGTTAGGAAATTGTCCATAGAATCGCCTTCATTCATGTGCTCACTCTCCAACTGTTTTCAGAGATAAGCAACACGAGCCTCATTCCTAGCTTGGTACAATGTGGTAAGTGTATCCCAAGCATCCCTAGCTGTTGTGCAAGAGCGTATGTGAGGAATAATGACACGTTTGACAGACAAAGCTATCAATGCATGTGCCTGGGCATCTCTGCCATCCCAACGAATCTGCTCTGCAGTAGGTGCAACAGAAACAACACCACGAACAGGAATCTGCACAATATCATCTTCGACACCATCTTCATCAGCTACAGCACCTCCAGCACCTGTATTTGTAGTACTTGTAGTCGCAGGTGTAACAGGACGTCTTTCAACACCTTGCACAATGTTCCATAGTCCTTTCGCAACCAATACATGTCGCATCATATAAGCCCATAATGGGTAGTTGGTACCATCCAACTTATCCTCAACAGCCAACATACGGAATACATCACTGCTTTTAGCCATGGCCGGTGACTAAAATACCTTGATGCAGAAAATTGACTGTATCTCAAAAAGTTGAACGGAACTGCCCAGACGAGTTCTGCTAGACCTGTAGCAGACTTCAAGACGCTTTTAAACTGGCGAACAGAAATTGATATATACCTTTGGCACAAAAGGACGAAATAGCCTACACAAGCGCTGCGATAGTGCATTCGGAGGCCGAAACGAGCTCAGATCGTGATTTCTGCACCACAGAGCGAAGCAGTTTTGATCTCCGAAACACCCTGAGTATGCTCACCAAATTTCGTGCAAATCTGAGACTGCAAACGGAGGAGTGTCGACGGTGCCCTAGATGAAGCGACGACCTGCTCTGATACCAATTGTTGGAGTTAGATGTCTACGGAAGCACGTGAACAACACAAGGAAGAAGAAGAAGCTTGGAGCACAAGACACAAGACTGAATGTATTACTAGAGAATGTACAAAGATAAGTAGCCCATTAGGGCAATAGGCGTATATACAAGCCGGGGGAAAAAAACCTCCTAAAGAGGGAAAAAAGTGCCCCGGCGGTCCTAGAGTGTTCACACACATCACTACCTAAATATATCAACAAACATAAGCATATGCTAAACATCCAAATACCGTACAATGATCAAGAGTAGGTCTCTTACCCCACCATGCTTCATAAGGTGTTCTTCCATTCAAAGCTTTACAAGGTAACCTATTCACAAGGTATGTTGCAGTGTTGATAGCTTCTGCCCATAAGTAATTTGGACAATTCTTTTCTTTCATCATTGCTCTTGCAAACTCTACAAGAGTTCTATTTCTTCTTTCTGCAACTCCATTTTGTTGAGGGGAGTACCTGCAAGTTACTTCTCTTTTTATACCTGCATTCCACAAATAATCATCAAACTCTTTAGAGAAATACTCTCCCCCTCCATCTGATCTCAACCTCTTCAGCTTTTGTCCTGTAATCCTTTCTACATAAGCATGATAATGCTTGAATGTCTTGAACACTTCTGATTTGTCCTTGATTACATATAAAGTAATCCATCTGGTTGCATCATCAACAAACAACATATAATATCTGGATCCATTTATGCTATAGTCCCTTGAAGGACTCCACACATCTGTATGAACCAATTCAAGCATATTTGAATACTTGTACACTGATTTATTGTATGAACTTTTGTGTGCTTTACCTAATTGACAAGCTTCACACTTGTACACCATGTGTTGCCCTTCAATATTTGGCAAACCAAGCACCACATCATTTTTTGACATTTCCTTTATGGCTCTCTCATTGAAATGACCTAGCCTTTTATGTCATAGGTCTAATTCAAACATCTTTTGACTTCCATAAGTAAATAAAGCATGTCCCACATTACCTTGGACTTTGAGAGTAAACATCCTTCCTTCCTTTTTACCTGCAATGATATTTCTATATCCCTGATTTGGATCTCGCACATAAACACCATCATTTGTGAATCTGACTTCATATCCCTTCTCCACAATTTGCCCTACACTTATCAAGTTTTTAGGAATAGTAGGAACATAAATTACCTTGCTCAAGAGTGTACTTCCATTCTTTGTCTTCACTGATCCAATGCTCTCCACTCTATGCTTGGTGTTATCTCCTGTTTGAATTGTATGTCCATTCACTTTTGCTTCCATATCAGTCATCAATGATATATTGCCACTCAGATGATTGCTACATCCAGAGTCAATATAGAACACCCTTTGATCTTCTCCTACTGCTTCATGAGTTGCATTCAAGATGAGAGACATGTCATCCTTGTGATCTGATGCATAATTCTAATAATTATTTTTGTAGGACCGAGATTGAAAACTCACAAATGTTATCTTTATTTACGAAAACTTTCAACTATCACTTCTCTGAGTGAAAATCTTCATTCTTTAATACTCTACTTCAATGATTGACTTCATTACCTGCACATATCTTCAGATTTCTTCAAACCAATGATGCACATATCTCCAAACTACCTTTGCACAATCATATCAACCATTACTTCTTCAAAAGAATCATTAAAACTTTAATTTGTTCCTTAAGATCAAAAGTATGTTAGAAACTATTTTCCTGAACAAGCGACTTTGACATAGGTAACTTCTAAGGTTGATTTCTCACAGCACAGATCTCGTTTTGATAAATGATTTTAGCCATAGCTTCCTTACCTTCTAACTTAGATTTTGAATGCTCACTTATCAAAAACTTTACACTGAGCACTGAGATCTAAGCAAAACATTGACACGAAAAAGTGCGTGACTCTGAGAGGTCTACGTGCAGACTTTACATACACATGTTCCTATTGATCATACTCACAGCATGAAAAGAATTAGACCATGAAAATTTGAAGATAGCTTCATTTGCTTCTAGATTAGATGTGGACAAAAGGATTTCTGATCCACATGCTCAGACTGAGAGAAATCTACGAAATACTCGTCACTATTTTCTGAAGATGACTCTCTTCACATCTATTTCTATGAAACTTTTCTTCTAATGACTCTCACATGCATTTCTTTACATCATTGACTTATATACATATGATTCTAGACTTATTCCATGTCTCTTACATTACTCCTTATCATCCTAAGGATTACCTATATTCATAGTACAAGAATTTCCACTTGTAATGTACATATGTATACAAGCTATCATTCTGAAATCTCTTCACTTTCTCAAATGACTTCTTGAACTTCAACCTGATCATTAACTTGCTTCAAGCTCTTTGTAATCATCAATTTTTTATTGCTTTGTTCCAACACTTTCATCATCAAATGAAGAGCTGAAGCAAAACTCTGATATGAATCGAGAAGACCATTTAGAACAATCTGCACAAGTGAACTATCAGGTAAGACTTCATCAGTAGAAATCAACTCTTCCTTCAAATCTTTGATCTTTGTTAGAAAACTATCCATGGAATCACCTTCATTCATGCGTTCACTCTCCAATTGTTATTGGAGGTAAGCAACATGACCTCATTCCTTGCCTGGTATAAATTTATAACTGTATCCCAAGCATCCTTAGCTATTCTACAAGAGTGAATGTGAGAAATAATGGCACGTTTGATAGACAAGGCTATCAATGCATGTGCCTCAACATCTTTGCCATCCCAACATATTTTTTCTATATTAGGTGCAACTGAAACTGCAGCACAAACAGGAACATGAAGGATATTGTCATCTTCAATGCCATCTGCATCAGCTTCAACAACCATGTTTATAGGTGTAACAAGATGTTTTTCAACACCTTGCACAATATTCCACAATCCTTTTGCAACCAATACATGATGCATCATATAAGCCCACAATGGGTAATTGGTATTGTTGAGCCCATAAAAGTCATATTGGTCAAAGTCAACCACAATCAAAGTCAAAAGGTCAAATTCAAATTAGTCAAAGTCAACATGGTCAAGGTCAAAGTTAACATGGGCAAAGTCAAAGTGTTCAAATTTTGGGTATCAAGGTGGACAAGTAGTGCACAGTCAATTGTTCACAAAGGTTATATTTGCAGAAAGTTGGATGCAGGTTGCAGAGTGTCTTTTTGTAATTTCTCTAAGGTTCAAAGTATTTTTAATGTGTTTGGAAGGTTCATGTGAACCCTCTTTTAGGTGCACATTTGAAGAATTAAAAGGCAAAATGTGAAGGAATGTGAAGCGGCAGCATACGCAAAAGGGAAAGTATGGCCCCTTAATTAAAATTTTTGTTTTAGTCTAAAGTCATTACAGGACAAAACAGGGATTCGCTGGCTACCCACATTTGGAGACAATCTTGGGACATCAAAGTGAGCACCAAGGTACTCTAGCAGTTAGGAGCGTAGGTGAACTAACACTCAAATGAAGGCAAGTCATTATTCTTGGTTAGACTAAGCAAGGTGGGCATGGTCTACACTAGGTTGAGAAGAGCAAGAGATATACAATGAGTGTGCAATGCAGAGAAGTGAAGTGCAAGGTGTGCAAGAAGAATGATTTAGAAGTGTGTAGAGAAGTGCTAAGCCATGCAACCAAAGGTCACAAGTTCCCATTGAAGTTGTGTGTGCGTCGATAGAAAGTGTCCATCCCTCCCCCTACTGAAGCTTGAGGGCAAGGTGTGCACAAGTGCAAGCTCTTGGACAAGGTGGAGGTCTGGTGCACAGAGGTCCACGGTAGCAAGAACCTTGGGTATTTTGTAACTTTCCTAATTGTGCATTCTTTGGGATTTTGCACAGAGAGCATTTGGATTGTATTGTACATCATCATTGTACTTTTCTCCTTATCATCAATCTATAGAAGCTTCCGATGTCTGTATCTTTTTTCTTATCTTTCTCCCTTCTCCTACAAACACGCTAGTTCCTTTCTGCAGAAGAATCCCCCAACAAATTTTGGCACGCCCGATGGGACCACAAGGAGATTTGAGCATAGGAGAAGCAAATTGCAAAGTCTAGAAAAGTTCAAGGGTACCAACAGTACTCTACTGACTTGAGAGGTAATCTTTATTCCATTGGAATTCTCTCAAACTAAGAGGAGTATTAACAGCTCATGACCCCAACCCAGTCTCAAAGCTTGAGGGTTGTAATGATGGTTTTCTTGGTTCGACTGCTTGCGATCTCTTTTGCTCCATCTGCTTGCGATCTCACACACAGGATCTGATGATTCATATCACCCGACCACGTCCGAGCTATATTCTCTTCTCTTGCAACTCTCTTAAGAGTTCCCTCTTAACTATCATAAGAGATAATAACATATTAGTTCTTCTACGATATAATATAAACCCAAATTGATGCCAAGTGGCATGAGTGCCACCTCACCCAAGGAGGGGTGCATCCCTAATATGAAATTTCCTTCCCCTTAGAAGCATTTTCATCCTCGAAAATGTAAATGAAATGTCCGTAATGGTAGAAGAAAGTGCTCGGACTCCCCTGAGCCCCATGTACTTAATGTACATGGTACAACATCCTCAGAATGACCTAAGTCCATATGATGTTTACTCTATGGAGTAATAGTAAGACAAGCAAGTGTAAGGTGCCAAGCTTATAGGCTTGACCATATCATAATGGAGATAATAAACCATAGAATCCTCTGAAGTATAGAACAAAGTCCCATATCAAGTGATGTCAAACCCATCTAAGACTAAATGATAGATTGCCTTCATACCACTCTAGGTCTTCCTAACCTTGAGTGTAATCACAAGTAATAGTTTACCTTAACTATCTTGTGAACTATGCAAATCCATCATCGAGCTCATGGTGGTAAAATGCAATCTCTACATTTCACCAACCAAGAAGTCTGTGGTTTTTCGTCCATTACCTGTGGACTAAGTTCTATTGGAAGAGAATCTATTGGCACTTGTGCAAACTCTAATATTTCTCTTCCCTGTAGTTTGCCATATGAATGCAGAAAGCATTCCCTTTGATATTCAGATAATCCCTAAGTATCCATCCTCCTAACTGATGTTTACTCATCATACTCATGATGTAACACCAACTAAGAGTTTGGTACCTCAATAGGTTAGGTATCTCCCTATCTCCTAGAAACCCTAAAGAGAAGAATCATAAATCTACTCCCAGTCTCACTTATGTCAATAACTAGATCATCTCATCTAGTCAAGGACCATCACTGGAAATAGCATAATTACTTCTCTCTAAAGTCTACAAGTGAGACTCAATCTAACCATCATGATTAACTGATCTCCCTTTTGTCTTTGATAGAAGAGTGCCCCTTCTATCTAGACAACGTAAAAGTGAGAAAGTGAAACTCTCTCTCTCTCTCTATTCAATCTCTTCTAAGGAAAAGAGCTCTAGTAGTGGAACCTATTTCACTTTCCCTTTACCTTTGAAAGAGATTCTATTGAATCCATCTACTCTGCTCATACCTGAGAACATGTACATAAGTTCTCCATGTTTTCCTTCAAAACTAGTGGAGAAAGAGACTCCCATGTGAAGGAACATTACACTGAAAAGTAGAGTAAATGAATTCCTTCAGAAATAAAAAATAAGAGATGTTTCCCAAACACCTCTTCTGTCTAAAGAAAAACATATTCTATTCTTCTCCTATGAAGAAATCATGTTTTCCTTTCCTTGTTTCTCTCTCAAAGACCAGGAGCTAAAGTGAGACCACTGAACTAAAGTGAGATCTCTCATGGATCTCTGAGGTGATTCCCACTTTCTCCTTTCCTTAAGAGAGAAACTCATGAATTTATTTAGTCCTCTCTTCCATAACTAATGCATAATCCCTCATTACATATATTCCTATGAAGATGGAGAACGAATCTCCCCTAACTAATGAAGGTGTATGTAGTGAAGAGTGGATAAAATAAATTCCTAATAAGGGTCAAAGCCCTCTACTAAAATGGTCAGCAATGATATGACATGATACCATAAACACATGTGTATCCATAGTAAAGAACTATCTCTGCCAACCATACTCTATGCATGGATCTATATGATCCAATCAAACTGATGGAATTATCCTTCCTGAAAAACTCAAAATGAGTATGTGATACTAATGGTGATAAAATCACCTATCACATTCTCTAATGGAAGAATAGGTCTTCCCTAATCTATGAAGGATAATTCCTAATGCTAAGGAGATGTCTACTAAGAGCTCTCCTATGATCTAGTGAGACATGATGCCATGAATGATGAGTCCTTTTCTCCCTGGCCATAGAAGAAGAGTGCTCAAAGGAAAGTCATTTCCACCGTCCCATACCAGTGGAAACTTCTTCCAATTCACGGTGTCATACCTACACTAAACCGAATATATATTCCATACATATGTAATGGAATATGCAAGTGGACTCTAATGAATCCCATATCCTAAAATCATGCTAGTGGACTCAAGTGAGTCCCATGTCCTCGAACTAGTCAGTTTGGTTCTAGTCAATAATGTGACAATGGATATCCCTTTTGTTCCAAACCAACTTGTTCATAGGTACCACGACTAAGTCTAGGTACCTCTCTGTAGATCCCGATATACATATATATGTATTGGGTACCCCAACTATTCCTGTCTAAGGGATCTATGCTCTGAGTCATAGAGCTAGTGCCATACCTCTGGCCTTCTTAACCATCACTCGAATCGCATAGCACCCGTCGATGCTCTCTCATGAAACCCATCTCTGTGATCCCATCTAATTGGTTTCCTTAGTAGTGTAGCAGAAATGCTTCACTACTTAGTCAAGGGATGTGCATGAGTGAAACTAGTCACTCTTTGGGTATTCCTAATGATACCCCATAGTCTCCTAATCATACTGTCTTATGAAGATAAGTAAATCTTCACTTCTTTGGAGAGTATCAGATATGTATCTCCCGTAGCTATATGCAACTTCCTAAAACCTATAGAATTGCTTGTGCACATTACTAATGGTGAAGGTGTAGCTCCTTCCCTTAGCAATCCTATGGTCTAAATCCATAAGGATTATGTGTAGGGATCCTGTTACGACTGAAGTTGCATTAAGTATAATACTCTGATGGTACTAAGTCCATTAAATACATGCTTAGAAGCATGCCTACATCTTATTGATGTTTGCAGAAAAGTCATGTTAGCATGCCATAACATTCTTACCTAAAGGCAAGTGCGTATATAACACCATGCGGTAGGAAAAATTTCGACAGCATTTCCCCAGAAAATGGAATCCCAAAAAAATTTAAACCATAAGCTCAGTGGAACACAGGCCACCCAACAACATAGGGCTTGACAAGCTCATGGCATGCACGCATAAACTCATATATGGATTCCATAACCTGCAAAAACATAAAAGCATTTGCTAGCAACTGTTGGAGTTAGACGTCTTCGGAAGCACGCGAACAACACAAGGAAGAAGAAGAAGCTTGGAGCACAACACACAAGACTGAATGTATTACTAGAGAATGTACAAAGATAAGTAGCCCATTAGGGCAATAGGCGTATATACAAGCCAGGGGAAAAAAACCTCCTAAAGAGGGAAAAAAGTGCCCCGGCGGTCCTAGAGTGTTCACACACATCACTACCTAAATATATCAACAAATCCCCCCTGGGAGTGATGCGGTGAACAAGGAGCTGGCACTCATGTATAAGGAAGTGCCGAGCTATGTGGAAATCACTCCACAAAAGGAAGTAAGCCCAAAGCTTTGCGGAAAGCTTCAAACTTCTCCCTAGGCAGAGCCTTCGTGAAAAGGTCTGCAATGTTCTCCTTCGTGGGCACATATGCCAAGCTGATCTCCCCAGCAGAGAACCTCTCCCTGACATAGTGATAATGCACCTCAATGTGCTTAGTGCGAGCATGGAACACAGGGTTCCTCGCAACAGCCAATGCGCTCTGACTGTCAGTGAAGATGGTGGTGGCAGAAGACTGGCCAACACCCAAATCAGCCATAAGGCGTCTGAGCCACACACACTCAACAGTCGCTGTGAAAGCTGCCCTATACTCAACCTCACAACTGGAAGTGGCCACAGTAGGCTGCTTCTTGCTCAACCAAGATATACATGAGCTACCAAGCATGAAGCAAAAACCACTGGTGGACACACGAGTGTCATAGCAACCAGCCCAATCTGAGTCAGAAAAAGCATGCAAATCTGGCGGTAGTGATCCCCCCTTGGGATAAAACAACCCAAGTAGCCGAGTACCACTCAAGTAGCGAAAGATGCGCTTAACCGCTTTCCAATGCGTGACTCCTGGGCAATGCATAAACCTGCTCATCTGTGAGACAGCAAACTGAATATCTGGCCGAGTAATGCATAAGTAAATCAAGCATCCAACAGCCTGCTGATAGAGAACAGCATCAAATGCATCTCTAGCATCATGAAGACTCAATCGTAAACCTGTCTCCATAGGAGTGGCAATAGGCTTACAGTCTTCAAGGCCAAAACGCTGCAATAATGTGTCAATATATTTCGTTTGACACAAAGCCATTCCACCATCAACTTGCATAAACTGAATGCCCAAATAGTGATGCAAATGCCCCAAATCAGACATCTCAAATGAGGCATGCAAATCAGCCTTGAAATCAGCAATATGCTTCTCAAGAGGACCAGTGAGCAACATGTCGTCTACATAGACAACAATGATCAAAAGCACATCATTAGCACGCTTAACATATAAGGTGCTTTCAGTTGGACTGTTTTCAAAACCATGTGCAATCAGATAGGCCATGTATTTTCTCATACCAAGCACGTGGTCCTTGCTTTAAACCATATAACGCCTTTTTTAACCTGCACACCTGGTTTTCATGCCCTTTCTACACAAAGCCACGGGGCTGAAAAACATACACTTCTTCATGCAAGTCACCATTCAGAAATGCTGTTTTAATGTCCAACTGATGTACATTCCAACCATGATGGGCTGCAAGTGCACAAATGCTCCGAACAGTAGTCATACGGCATGTAGGTGCAAAGGTCTCATCAAAATCAATGCCTCTTTCCTGCGCATAACCCTTTGCAACAAGCCTAGCCTTATACCTGTCAACTGTACCATCAGGTTTACGCTTCAGCTTGTATACCCACTTAGTGCCAATGGCCTTCTTGCCAGGAGGCAAGTCACATAAAAACCATGTACCATTCTTCATTATAGCATCATATTCAGATTGCATAGCAGCCATCCAATTTTCTGAATTTTGTGCTTCATCAAAAGAAACAGGCTCATTCTCATCACAGAGACTAGATGCAGCCATAGCATAGCAATCTGATGCAAAGGAGGTACTATGAGAGCCTGAACGAGTACGATATGACAAAGGTGCATCTAATTTGCTGTCACGCAAAGTCTGCACCAGCCATTTTGGCATAGTTTTTGCTTGTTCAATATCAGCTCTCTCATCAACAAGTGCATCATGTAAATCTGCATCAGAAATGGAATGATCTGCATCATCATATGAAACCTGCAAAGGCTGAGAAGTTGCCTCATTAGGACCAGCGCTAGCCTGTCCACCTGTAAAAAGAGGCATCAAAGTATCATACATGTCTTTGGAGCTAACAGATGTCTCCTTAGTACATGAAAGCAATGGCTGAATAGCATCTTCCACAAAGACAACATCACGGCTAACCAGAATGCGTTTAGTCTGTGGATGATACAGACGATAGCCTTTACTTTCAGAACTGTACCCAACAAAAATACATTTTACTGCCTTATCATCCAATTTTCTGCGATGTTGTTCAGGCACTAATGCATATGCCAAACAACCAAAAACAAGCAGATGAGCAACAGATGGCTTGCGGTCATGCCAAGCCTCATATGGAGTGATAGAGTGCAATGCTTTGGTGGGACACCTGTTCAGTACATATGCTGCACACATGATAGCCTCAAGCCAGAAACTATGTGGTAAAGCCTGACTTTTGACCATGCACCTCGCCATCTCCATGAGTGACCTGTTCTTTCGTTCAGCAACTCCATTTTGTTGAGGTGTATACGGCACTGTACATTGGTGTTTTATCCCACGTTCAGCCAAAAATGCATTAAAATTTGAAGACATATATTCCCCCCCTCGATCAGAACGGAGGGTGCCCATTTTACATGCTGACAGATTTTCAGCCAAAACCAAAAACTGTTTGAAGCACATGAACACTTCGGACTTTGCTTTGAGTGGATATACCCATGCATGCCTGGAAAAATCATCAATGAAAGTCACGAAGTAAAGGTAATTTCCAAAAGAGGGTGTCTGCATAGGACCACAGACATCACTATGTACAAGCTGCAATTTCTGCATAGCCCGAACTGAACCATCTTTTGGAAAGGAAGAACGCTGCATTTTGCCCAAAATACAGCCTTCACAAACATGTTTTCCAGGTGCCTCAAGTTTGGGCAAAGAGGACACCATTTCAGATTTCTACAGGCGTAACAAACTAGCAAAATTCAGATGACCAAAGCGTGCATGCCAAAGCTTTGCATCTGACATAGCCTGAGAATCATGAACTGCACATGCCGAATCATTCACAGATCTTTCATAGTCTATGAGCTTATACAGCCCACGACATAAAATGCCAGAAGCAATAATCACATCGCCATTTGAGAGATCATGGACTGTACACCTGTCATCAACGAATTTCACAACCAAGCCAATCTTGGCTAATGCAGAAACTGATAACAGGTTCTTTTTGATCCCTGACACAAATAAAGCATCTGACAAAGTGAAAGAACTACCATCAGCAGTAGTCAGAATGATCTTACCAACTCCCATAACAGGATAAGAGGAGTTATTGGCGCATGTGACAGTATTCCCTGTAGGGGCAGGCTCGAGTGAAGAGAAGAAACTGCACTGTGAGGTAATATGTTTGGTCGCCCCACTGTCAAAGTACCAAACATCTGAGTCTACTGCAGACATGCACTGATCATGAGAATATGGGTCAAAACTGCAGACAGTAGTAAACACCCATTCTTCTTCCTGCACAAGATTTGCAGACTCTGTTTTTGGTGTAGAGGCCTCTGCAACAACCATTCCAGCCTCTTTCTTCTTTGCCTCTTTAGCAGCCAGTTTTGGACAGTTCTTTATAATATGATCATTTCCTTTACAGTACTTGCAGAACAATTTCTGCTTTTCTGATTTCTTCTCATCTTTATCCTGGTTCTTCGATTGTGCAGCATTTGCAGATTTCTGCTTACTAGTAGAAGAGCTCCATTTTCCTTTGCCCTTCTGACTAGCCAGGAAAGCTTGATCTGCAACACACATAATGGACCTGTTCTGCCTGGACTGATCTTCCTATAACAGAACAGAGACTAATTCCTCAAATGACAAGGCATTCAGATTTCCTTTCATCATCAATCGAAGAGTAGAGGCAAAACTCTGATATGAATCAGGAAGGCCATTCAGAACGGTCTGCACAAGTGAGCTATCTGGTATAACCTCATCAGCAGAAATCAATTGTTTCTTCAGGTCTTTGATCTTTGTAAGAAAACTGTCCTTGAATCACCTTCATTCATGTGCTCACTCTCCAACTGTTTTCGGAGGTAAGCAACACGAGCCTCATTCCTAGCCTGGTACAAAGTGGTAAGTGTATCCCAAGCATCCTTTGCTGTTCTGCAAGAGCGAATGTGAGGAATAATGGCACGTTTGACAGACAAAGCTATCAATGCATGTGCCTGGGCATCTCTGCCATCCCAACGAATCTGCTCTGCAGTAGGTGCAACAGAAACAGCAACACGAACAGGAATCTGCGGAATATCATCTTCGACACCATCTTCATCAGCTCCAACACCTGTATTTGCAGTACCTGTCGTTACAGGTGTAACAGGACGTCTTTCAACACCCTACACAATGTTCCATAATCCTTTTGCAACCAGTACATGTCGCATCATATAAGCCCATAATGGGTAGTTGGTACCATCCAACTTATCCTCAACAGCCAACATACGGAATACATCACTGCTTTCAACCATGGCCGGTGACTAAAATACCTTGATGCAGAAAATTGACTGTATCTCAAAAAGTTGAACAGAACTGCCCAGACGAGTTCTGCTAGACCTGTAGCAGACTTCGAGACGCTTAAACTGGCGAACAGAAACTGGTATATACCTTTGGCACAAAAGGACGAAATAGCCTGCACAAGCACTGCGATAGTGCATTCGGAGGCCAAAACGAGCGCAGATAGCGATTTCGGCACCACAGAGCGAAGCCATTTTGATATCGGAAACACCCTGAGTATGCTCACCAAATTTTGTGCGAATCTGAGACTGCAAACGAAGGAGTGTCGACGGCGCCCTAGAAGAAGCAACGACCTGCTCTGATACCAATTGTTGGAGTTAGACGTCTGCGGAAGCACGCGAACAGTACAAGGAAGAAGAAGAAGCTTGGAGCACAACACACAAGACTGAATGTATTACTAGAGAATGTACAAAGATAAGTAGCCCATTAGGGCAATAGGCGTATATACAAGCCAGGGGAAAAAAACCTCCTAAAGAGGGAAAAAAGTGCCCTGGCGGTCCTAGAGTGTTCACACACATCACTACCTAAATATATCAACAGCAACCATTCTCTGAGTTGCATAGCCATATAGTTTCTATAATCCTCTTTCCTGTAAACAATAAAAAAGTATACTTCTCGCCTGTCGATCCATATTTTAGAATTTAAACAATGATCAACATTTGATGTATGCAATCCAATTTATGCATGTACATACAGAACATGCCATAACATAAAGTAAAATGAGTAAAGCATAAAGCATACGTCCCTGAGTAGTTTGGTTTTGGATTTGCATGTATCCAATCATTCTCGACAATTTGAGACCTCTTCACCTTCCTCCTCAGGTCCTAACATAAACTTTGAAGTGTCCGAAAACCTCGGAGCACTCCCCAAAACATAAAGGCAAAAGGACTATTCTATAAAGGCCTTAAACTTGTGCCTTCTTGTATTTTGATGGAATCCTTAACTCTAGATGAGAGTATAGACTTCGTACTCTCCATACATGTGATTTCCCTCCACGATCTTAGCCGTCAAATCCTTTATTGTCCTTCTCGAAGAGTCAGGCCCTCGTCTTTGTCTTTTAATTCCTAAAAATAACAAAATGCTCATACTTGTTCTTAACATGAAGCTCCATGTTCTTTCACTTTGGAACCATGGTGTGGGAGGATTGATGGAACGGATGGTCTTTGTTGATGAACTCCTCATATGCAACTTGGGCCTTGATCTCGACTATGGAAATCCTTTCAATAGCCCCGTAGATTCTCGAATCTCTGAAATCCTCTCATATAGTTCAAATCTTGCCACTCTCTTTGAAGTTAATCCTTCATTCTCTTCAAGCCTTTGTTTTGCCATCGATCATCCATGCTCTAATACCAGTGTAATGATGGTTTTCTTGCTCCGACTGCTTGCGATCTCTTTTGCTCCGTCTGCTTGCAATCTCACACACAGGATCTGATGATTCATACCGCCCGACCACGTCCCAGCTATATTCTCTTCTCTTGTGACTCTCTTAAGAGTTCCCTCTTAACTATCATAAGAGATAATAACATCTTAGTTCTTCTACCATATAATATAAACCCAAATTGATGCCAAGTGGCATGAGTGCCACCTCACCCAAGGAGGGGTGCATCCCTAATATGACAAGGGTCCCTTGCAAAGCAACAAGAAGGAAGGTTATTCAAAGATCAACCAGTCCATTGTCATCGAAATCATCAGTAAAGAATATGGCAGCCCAGGTAGATTTGGAAACTTTACTTATTAGATTGAATATGAAATTTCCATCCTTTAGAGGGCTAGCACAAAAAGATCGAGATGAGCACATTAGGAGATTCTTAGCCTTATGTAAAACAAGGGGTCTTATGGGAAGAGAAGACGCATTTTTTATTCTCTTCCCTCTAACATTAGAAGGGCTAGCAGACAAATGGTTTAGTCAGTTTGTCGACAACCATTTCACCACATGGGATTTGATGAAGGAAGCATTTAGGACATAGTTCCAACAAGGGAACACAACTGAAAAATATTATTGAAGAATTAGAAAATTTAAGACTAGGTCTTGGGGAGACCTTCCTAGAATTTGTTACCAGAGCTAAGGCATTAATGGCCAAACTGCCAGACCCTCCCCATGATTTTTTAATCAAGAAGTGGCTGGCTAAACCAATTCCCATATCAACACAATGTAAAATAAAGGAGTTAGTTTTACTGACATCAACAATAGAAGAAGTTATCAATATAACTACAAGATTGGAAAAAAATAGACAATAGTATGGGGCAAGCTCTTCCAATTTTTCATATCTTGCAGAACCTGAAGACCTAGTAATTCAGGTAAGGAAAGAGCTTGAGAGCTTAAAAATGAATAAGCACCACAAAAAGAAGGAGAGTGTTGTAACTTAGTTGAGGTGAGAAATTGAAGCATTGAAGCTACAAAAGGAAGAGGAAGCACAAGCAGAAGAGCTAGCTCAACTTCGACAAGAGTTACAAGAACTCAAGGCAGGTGGCATCAAAAGTGGACTATGGTGTACCATGTGCAGCAAGTTGGGTCATGTGGTAAGTAAATGTCCATTGCTAAGTGTAACTTTCCAGCTATGTAGGAAAGCTGGTCATGAGGCCCATGAATGTCAATCAAGAGGGATGCCTGCACAACCTTATTGGGCACAAGGAGGTGCTCAATGCTCAACCAATGTAATGGCAGTAGCCCCCAGCCAAGGTAACAACTATAACCAAAGACCTAGAGGTAATTATGGAAATGGGCCTAGAAGACCAATTATCTATTAGGTGTGGAGAGTGTGGACATTATCAGAGTAAATGTATCCTGCCAGAAAATGCACCCCCTTGAAAGAATTGCCCAGATGCTAGGGATCATTATACAAATTGTTACCCATAAAACAAAACATCTACATCGAGGCCCCATCTCCAAATGATCTTGGTAGATAATCATGGAGCAACAGAAGGAGCCAATGTTGTACAATCATCATCCACTAGAGTGGTACAATTAGAAGAAATCGACTCCATGGTCATGCAGATAAGAAACAAAGGGGAAATTCTAGAAGAACCAAACGAGGGATCTAATTCTTTTGGAAGTCACAAAGACCAGAGGGTACATCAGAGCAAATCAAATATATATGAAGATGCAACACAAGTGAAAGGAAGTTCAACAAAATGTGAAGAGGTAACACAAAAAGAAGATTTTTTAGAGGCTAACGATTTCATTGGGAATGCATACAGTCGGGCCCACAAGGAACTTGAGAAATCAAACATCAAAATTGATCTTAGGGAATCTGGAGCTTTAAGATTTTTCAACTCAATTAAAATAGAGGTTAGTATTCTTGAGTTGATAAACATGATGGAAAATTTAGGTCTGAAGTACTGTAAATTATTGATGAGGCTTCCTCATCCACCTTAATGGCCAAGACTACTACCTTAGGCCAAGCAAAGGGTGTAGAAGAAGCACCTCTCACTGACTATAAGAGTCCAAGATTGAAAGTAATAATTAAAGGATTAAAGCTACAAGGAGTCATTGTGGATGGTGGGTATGGCATAAATTTGATGCCTGAGCATACCATGGAGAAGCTTGGCCTACGCCCATCTAGACCAGCCCACTTCACCATCACTTTGGCATATCAAAGCAAAGTAAGGCCAATTGGGGTGATCCCAAAAGTTCCACTAGAAGTACAAGGTAATATCTTCATTTTGGATTTTGTGGTATTAGATTGCCCAAGTAGAGGGAGACACCTTCCAGTCTTCGATCTACATCTTCCACTATGTTCCAAAGTTGTTTTGGAACAAGAACATGCTTCATCATGTAAGAACACATCGGATAGTTGGTCCCATCAAGCTTATCTTCAGCTTGAAGCATGCCAAACAAGTCATTGTTGCCCTCCATTTCACTAAGGAACAAGAATGTGACAAAATCTTCACTTTGACGAAAGCTGAAATGAGTGCTAAAATTTCAGCTCACAAACCATCACTCTGATGGCAATTCTGACTGCACGAATGGCTTTGAAATGGGAGTAAAAGACCAACGCACCTAGTGGAAATGTTTCTTGACTGCTAAAATTCACAGTTCTATGCTCCAAAGTCGATTTGCACTGTTAAAATGCACGTGCGCCGCGACACGAAAAACTGAAACTTGAGAAGAAGTTGAACCTTCTCTGATAGCACTGTTGGGTGTAAGTAGAAGTGCGAGAGACACACGAGAAGCACACACAAAGAGCACAAACGCAGCAAGACACACGGAGAAGACAATGGCTGGAATAGCTCTCTTTATTGATGATGAACTGAACTGAAGTAAGAGCTGAATAATATCCCCTAAGTACAAAGTACCACCACATATGAGAGTATCAAGTATGTGGTAACATGGGGAAAAAACCTCTAGCCAGCACAAGGGTAAAAAGTGCCCATGTATAGGGAAAAGGTTCACATCAAAGCTACTCAAGGAACACATAAGTGTAACAGGACCAACCACAATTAGAGTTCGAGGAGGAAGAAGACATTCTGAATTAGCTGCAAGCAGGCAACTCTTCCTCTTGTTTTGGAGTTTTTCTAAATAATTCTTACACAGATGAATGCTATGATGAAAAGGAGGATAATGTTCAGGTTGATGGATTGGGAGAACCCATCGCAAACCACAGAAGGGGGAGGAAGACACCCCTCAAGCACAACTTGGAGGAGGACATAGCAACAATGAAGAAGGAAGTTACTAAAGTTAAAGACAAGGTAAAACATATTAGTGAGGAATGTTCTAAAGTTAAAGACAAGGTAAAACATACTAGTGAGGAATGTTCTTTGCTAATTCAAGAAATCCCTATAGGATGGATGCAGGACAAAGAGGAATACATTGAGATCCAGAACACTCCTGTTTATGAAACAATGCAGGAAAAGATATTGGAGGAAAACAGGGTTGGAGAGGAGCAGGTAGATACCATGGTAGATAGAAACCTAGTCAAAGAAGTACAATTGGGCACTCAGGAAAATAATCCTCCAGTTTTAGTGGCCACTTGGTTGTGGAGCCACCCTGAGCTGCTTGAAAAGGTAAAATCTTTCTTGACACACTATGCAAATGTTTTTGCATGGCATTATAAAGACTTAGAAGGAGTGCCTGCCAGTTATGGAGAGCATAGAATTCCTCTTGTTGATGGAGCTAAACCAGTAAGAGGAAAGAGTTATAGACTTAACCCAAAATATACTGAAGCTATTTACTTGGAAATACAGAAGATGGAGGACGCAGGAATCATCATTCCTGTGGAACACTCAGAATGGCTTTCACCAATGGTTATAGTACCAAAGAAGAATACCAACAAAATCAAAATTTGTATTGACTTTAGAGCACTCAACAAGGTAACCATTCCAGATGGATTCCCCATGCCTTTTGCAAAGCAAGTCATTGAAGAAGTGGCTGGACATGTATTATATAGCTTTATTGATAGCTTTAGTGGATATAACCAAATATCCATCCACCTAGAGGATCGTGAAAAGACTGCTTTTATCACACCCTAGGGCACATATGTGTATGTAAGAATGCCATTTGGAATAAAAAATGCTCTAGCCACCTTTAACAGGACTATCAACCTCATGTTTGGACCCTTATTGCTGGAAACACTGAGAATTTTCATGGATGATGATCTCACAAGGAGACCCCTTTGGATTGCTTGGATAATCACTTAAGATAGTTGTAGGATGTTTTTAAAAGATGCACGGAGACTAAACTAAAGTTGAATACCCAAATAAATGTCATTTCCTCATGACCCAAGGAACCGTCTTGGGACATGTGGTATCTGCTAAAGGTATGGCTCCTAACCATGATAAAATTATTTCTATACTAAAGTTGCTTGAACCCAAATCTCCTAAAGAGATTCAAAGCTTCTTGGGGCATACTGGGTACCACAGAAGATTTATCAAAATGTATGCAGAGATAGCCAGGCCACTTGCTAGACTTACATGTCAAGAAGTGCCCTTTTAAATGGGAAGAAGAAGAAGAGAATGCTTATCAGACATTAAGGTCCAAACTGGTGGCTGCACAAATTCTTATCACACCAGATTGGTCAAAACTTTTTTATGTACATGTAGATGCCAGTGCATATGCAATGGGTGCAATTTTGGCTCAACACAATGAAGAATATAAACTTAATAGACCTATTCAGTATGCTAGTCGAATTTGGACTAAGGCTGAAAAACATTATAGCACCATAGAAAGGGAGGACCTAGCAATGGTTTTCGTTGTACAAAAGTTTCATCATTATTTGCTAGGTGTGAAATTTGTTATCATCACTGATCATAAACCACTCAGGTATTTATTGAACAAGCCACAAGTGACTGGGAGGATATGGAGGTGGCTACTTTTGTTCCAGGAATTTGATTTTTTTGTAGTCCATAGACCAGGTAAAGAAAATGTCATGGCAGACCACCTATCTAGGATCAACATGATGGATTAAGCAATTTGAATAAATGGTGATTTTCTAGATGCTAATTTGTTCGTCGTACAAGCACAAGGTTGGTATGATGACAACAAGAATTTTCTTAACACTGGAGTGTATCCAGAGCAGGCTAGCATTGTGCAAAGTAAGAGGCTGCTAATCAAAAGTAGAACTTTTACCTTCATTGAGGGAAAATTATATAGACACGAAAAAGATAACAGGGTTAGAAAGTGCATCGAAGAAGAAGAGGTGAGGGAAGTCCTTAAATCTGCACATGAAGGAATAGGTGGTGGGCACCTTCCAAGACAGAGAATCCTTGATGCTAGCTTATGGTGGCCTACATTATTCAAAGCAGCAGAGGAATGGGGAAAAGCATGTGATGTCTGTCAGAGGTGTGGACCCAAGCCAACAAAGCAGAGGCACAACCCCTTGATTATTTCCACTTCTTGGCAACCATTTGAGAAGTGGGGGCTAGATTTCATAGGGCTCATCTACCGTGTGTCAGTTCCAAAGAGAGAAAAGTATCTATTGATCGCCACTGAATATGCACCAAAGTGGGCTGAAGCTATTGCCTCCCCTGATTACACCACTCAAACTATTGTTGATTTCATTTATAGTAACATCGTTTGGAGATTTGGATGCCCCCTTGAAATTTGTAGAGTTGAAGGTACTCATTTTGTGAACAAGGTCCTACATGAAATTTTTAACAAGTAAAAAAATTCTACATAGGACCTCTTGTGCCTATTATCCAAGAGCTAATGGACAAGCAGAAGCCACCAATAAGGTATTAATTTCCATGTTAAGGAAGGAACATATGTTACAACCCACTTCCTAGGGCATAACTTATCAAGGTACCCTATGGGTGTACAAATTAGCTCATAAAGAAGCTACTGGATACTCTCCATTCCAATTGGTTTATGGGATACTATCTATTGAACCCTTTGAATTTCTACATGGGTCACCAAAACTAGCATCCATGCAGGGAAAGAAAGAATGTGATGTCTCTCAAAGGCTTGGAGCACTGCATAAAGTGGGAGAGATATGTCTACATGCTACAAAACAATTGCTAGACTCAAATGAAGAGGAAGGAGGCACATGATCAGAATCTATGGGAAAATAACTTACAAACAGGCATGTTAGTTCTTCTCCATAGACCTCAAATCCTCACACAAGTAAGAGGTAAATGGCTTCCACACTAGGAAGGACCTTATAGAATTAAGATGATGTTGAATTGGGGAGCAGTGGAGTTAGAGACTCTGAAAGGGATGGTACTACCACTGGTCAACATATCCAGGCTAAAGGCCTATCATCAGCATAACTGAAGCTTTTTGGATCACTTGGAACTTGCAAAATCTATCTAGGTTGTACATAGCCTTCTCATTCCAGTTTTTTTTGCTTACGTTTTAGTAGTTTTTATCTATATTTATGCTTGTTCCTTGCATTTTTATGCAAATTAGAAGACATTTCATAGCCCCTTGCATGAACCAAAATTTAGGAAATTTTTGGGGATTTTTAAAGCATTTTTAGAATTTTTTATCTTTTTTCAATGAAATTTTTCGTAAGAAAATGAAGGAAATGAGGAAGCTCTCTGTATTTTTGAGGGGGATAAGTGGACCAGATATTTAGGGAATTTTTTTGAGATTTTCTTCTGATTTCTTTTGGGTTTGTTTTGAAATTTTTTGGATTTTATTTGTATTTTTAATATTTTTTGGGTATTTTTCACCAAAAAAAACCCCCTAGCAGCTAATTTTTTTCCATTCCAAAAAAAAAACCCTCCTCCCCCCTCTCTCTCTCTCTCGTTCAATTTTAATTTTAATTTTTTCTTTTAATTTTATTTTTTATTTGTTTATTTATTTTTCAAAATTTTTATGTTAATATTTTATATTATTTATTTAATTATTTTATTTTATTTTTAACTTTTACATTTTTTATTTTACTTTATTTTATTTTTATTATCCCCACGAATGTCACCCAAAAGAGAAAAAAAAGAAAAAGAAAAAAAAATATATATATATATATATTCCTTGGTTCGATGCCTTCGGCTTTAGATTGCACCTTGGATGGTCAATTTTTTCCAGCTTGGGGTCATTTTCATGTATTTGGGCACCTCTGGACTTATTTTTTGACTTACATTTTTCAAATTCTAAAGTTTTCTCTGAGCTTTGGTCAAAACCCACATGTTTTGAGCAAATTTCTCATGTGTTTTTCATTAGGCACATGATCCACATGGTCTATTCTCACCCTATTTTACCATATGTTTCACATTTTCTCATATGTACCCTCTGTAGCTTTTGTGTTTTATCATTTTGGCCTTCTTGAGAGCACATAATCCTACTCACTCACCCTCCCTTTTACCCATCCCCATCCTTACCCCTCCAAACCCTATCCATCTAAGCCCCCTCAGCCCTCCCTTCCCTCTCCTTCCTACCCTCCATTCTCCATCCTTTGCTCTTCAATACAAAATTTCCACTTTTAGTTCTCCTCTGGTGTTTGTTCTTTACTACTCCTGGTGGACTTGGTAGCTGCTCAAGTGTCCTTTTGAAGATCTTGCAGTAGAGGAATCATGGTGTCATCTCTGCACAGAGTTTTGGTTGTATCTCTCCGGGATGGAGAGCCCATTAGGTGGTGGGCAACTGTTGAGCCCATAAAAGTAATATTGGTCAAATTCAAAAGTTCAAAGTCAAAGTGGTCAAAGTCAACATGTTCAAGGTTAAAGTCAACATGGGCAAAGTCAAAGCGTTCAAAGTTTGGGTGTCAAGGTGCACAGGTAGTGCACAATCAATTGTTCACAAAGGTTATATTTGCAGACAGTTGGATGCAGGTTGCGGAGTGTCTTTTTGTAATTTCTTTAAGGTTCAAAGTGTTTTTAACGTGTTTGGAAGGCTTAGGTGAACCCTCTCTTAGGTGCACATTTGAAGAATTAAAAGGCAAAATGTGAAGGTATGTGAAGCGCCAGCGTATGCAAAAGGGAAAGTCTGGCCCCTCAATTAAAATTTATGTTTTAGTCTAAAGTCACTACAGGACAAAACAGGGATTCGTTGGCTACCCACATTTGGAGACAATCTTGGGACATCAAAGTGAGCACCAAGATACTCTAGCAGTTACGAGCGTACGTGAACCGACACTCAAATCAAGACAAGGCATTATTCTTGGTTAGACTAAGCAAGTTGGGCATGGTCTACACTAGGGAGAGAAGAGAAAGGGACATACATTGAGCGTGCGATGCAGAGAAGTGAAGTGCAAGGTGTGCACGAAGAGTGATTTAGAAGTGTGGAGAGAAGTGCTAAGCCATGCAACCAAAGGTCACAAGGTCCCATTGAAGTTGTGTGCGTGTCGATAGAAGGTGTCCATCCCTCCCGCTATTGAAGCTTGAGGGCAAGGTGTGTGTTGACACTCAAGATTAAGGACAAAGAATGGAAGTGCATCAAGGAATTGGACACACAACAAGAAGGAGCATGTAGGGAGCTCCAAGAAGCACATGTCAAATTTTGAGAAGAAATCCCTATAAAAATAGTGATTTTTATCACTAAAAACCATTGTAAATACCATTTTCTATTTTTGTAACTCCATTTTGTTTAAGCCGAGGAGTCCTCAAGTTGAGGAGTATTAGAACTATCATCCTACCAATTTTCATAATTTTTAGACTCCATTTGAGCCCCCAAATAAGCGCTCGAACCTAATTTTTAACTAGGCCAGATGCTAGGTCTAGACAGGGCCAAAACCACTCAAAAAACTATAAAAAGGGCTGGAGAGCTCATTTTTGAGGTTAGCTTGTTGTAGATTTGAGCTTTGTAAGAGATTTCTCTTGTAACCAAAGTCCTTCCATTGTTCCACTCTTTGCTCTTACCTTGTGCGTGTGTGTGTATGTGTGTGCATGCTTATGTGCTTTCACTCACGCACTTGTGCCATCACTTGCTCACGGTCTTCATACCGGTCCTCACGTCTCCATGGATTGACATTTACGAGGTGAAGTTCCTCACGTTGGTACTTGCCATTGTGCTAGAGTGACACCAAATTTGGCACCGTTGTCGGGGAGAGAGCTTGGAGGATGAGCGTGTGACGGTAAGACGTAGAGAAGTGACTTTGGAAGGTAAAAGAATTACCATTTTTAGTTCATTTTTTGAGTTTTTCTTCTCCTTCATCTTCGTCATCATCACCATCTTCTCCCATCTTCATCTTCTCTGATTTTTCTCATTTTCGAGTGTATATTCACCTCGTTTTTCACTTGCGACTGTGAGGAACAAGTGCAGAGGGTGTTCATAGCTGAAACACTGAAGAAATGGCTTGAAATCCACTTAAAACATCAAAAATCTGAGTGATAGTATCATAGAGTGACAAGGGCTGCATCTGGTATTGCGCGGGTGGTCTTGTCGGTTTGAAGATAGATTTTGCATCTACAGGCACATAGGACTAACAAGGAGGACATAAGGTACACGTATTTGCAAAAAAATTTGAATTTGGACCTCAAAAACTCCAAGTATCATGTCCGGCTGAGTTGTGGTAGCGTGATACCAGAACTCCCGTGTATCGATACTTGTCGAGGTATCGTATCATGCATACCCACTTGAGGTGTCGCGATACCATTCTAGTATCGTATCATCAAGTGCTGGTATCGCGATCGTGGTCGCCGGGATGGTATCGTATCGTGGTCCACCTGGTACCGTATCGTGTCAGTCACGGTATCGTATCGTCTCTTATTCTGATATCATATCGTGTACCTTGTGGCATCGTATCGTGTGGCACAAGCAGTATCGTATCGCGGATCGAGTGGTATCATATCGTCTACTAAGCGGTATCGTATCGCCTCCTGTTTTGGTATCGTATCATCCGGTCCTTTAGTATCGTATCACTCAAAGACTCAGTATTGTATCGTGAGTTACTTCAGTATCATATTGTGTGATTTCTGGTATCATATTGCTAGGTCAAGTGGTATCGTATCGTTTACAGACTAATATCGTATCGTGCAAATCAGAGGTATCATATCGTGACCACTCTCAGTATCGTATCCTGGAAGTTTGTATCGCCTAGGTGGTATCATATCGTCTGAGGTGGTATCCTCCATAGTCGTATCGCATATCGCGGAAAATCTGGTATCGTATCGCCTGTTCTGAGCCCCCATAGAGATCATGTTTCCCTGTTTTAACTCCTAGAACACTGAACTAGCATAACTTTCTCATACGAAATCCGTTTGCTGTGATTTTTGGTTTGTTGGAAAGCTCATGGGGATTACTACCAAAACTTCTACTAGTTACATAAAAATCATATGTGGATTATTAGATATATTATTTTGAAGTTGACCCTCAGGTGGAACTAGGAAACCAAGGAGTTCCAAAGGATTTTGAGCAATATAAGAGAACCTTGGGACTAGAAGATAAGGCTTATGAACGTGAGATCTGGCAAACACTTAGGCAAGGATAGACAAAGCATTAGATCATCTGAGGCTAGTGTCAACCATACAGCCAATTCTTGGGCACAACAACTAAGTGGGTATCCCTACACACTAAGTTCCGACACAAGTGATTCAGAAGTGTCTTTTAGCATGGAAAGACCTACATGTAGTTCAAGCACTGCTTATTTACAAACAGTAGAAGGTCCCTATGAGATACATTGGAGTGTATCAGGACCAACCAATTAGGTGCTTGCATCTATGAGGATGGTCTAAGATGATTAGTGGTCCAACTCAAAAATCCTGACCAACCCTTTGGACTTGAACACCCAGTGGTCAAGTTCGAAGAGGGTGCATACATTGATAAGGAAGGAACCATGTATGTGGTCACCAGCCTACCAGATAGGACATATGAGTTGGGAAACATCATTCCTGAGAATGAACTAGGAGACCTAGAGAAAGGAGACCTAGGAAGAGAACCCAAGACTCCCAGAGGTAAGTGAGTCTTGACTAGAGTGATCACTCCAGATTGGATCCCTCAAGACAACAAAAGCATAGAATTGTTCTTAAATAGAGAAACAGAGGAAGCTTTTTGGAGATTCAAGCCAGATCAACCTAACCCAATAGTCATCATCTATGAGTTCAAGGATCCAGAGACACCAGGGCAAGTTGTCTATCTAGATCACACCTCAAAGAAATTGTTCTTGGTAACAGAGCAGGATAGGCATGCATACATTTCGCAAGGTGAATCAATTTTCCCCCCACCAAGATCCAGTGTTTCCCTTGGTCTCCAAGGAGCAAGATCATCCAAGGCTCATGAAAACCAGTGGGAAAGAACCAGAGAGAGACCCGAGGTAAGCTTTGCACATACACTGGGCAGAGACAGATCAAGACATGAAGGTAAAAGACCTGAAAGAGAGAGACACATAGGCATCAAAGAGATGAACATGAGTTTATTGCCTAGACCCCGAGAGCACTCAAGAATCCTTAGACCTTCTCAAGTGGTTAAGGCAATGAAGAACTATTTTGATGGATTCGGAGATCCTTATGATCATGTGGCCGAGTTCAAACAAGTGTTAAGAGCTAAAGAGGTTGAGGACTTGTTCACACAGTTCGAAGCATTTGGTTTGACTCTTAAGGGTAATGCCTTAGCTTGGTTTCAAACCTTGACTAGTTGCAACTATCGAGAGATAGGTGAATTGCTAGAAGAATTTATTGTCGAATTTTCCAAGAGTGGTATTAGGCATAACACATCATCCTTGATCCACAGCTTTAAGCAGACACCCCAAGAAATAGTGCGACTTGTAGCAAGACGGTTCAGACAGTATTTAGAAAGATGGCCTATTCCAGAGTTACCCACACCAGCCAAACAAGTGGTCTTGTTCTTAGATGGCTTACTGAGCAACAAGTTAAGATCATATGTGTACTTGAAAGAGCCTAGATCCATAGAAGAGTGTGTGCGCATGTGCATAGACATAGAAGACAACTTGGGTGATAAGTTAGGACTATCCAAAATCTATAAGGATTCAGACAGTTCTACTAGTCATACCTCTAGAACCTCCACGGAGATAGATGAGATAGCGGAGCAGGTGGCCAAGAAGCTAGGAGTTCAAAATAGACAAATGCCAAGGTCACCCCATTGAAGCGATGTTATACATGCAGAGGAGATCACATGGCTAATGTCTGCCCAATGATGGCTCAACCCCAGGGAAACTCTAATGCTCCATATTGCACTATTGAGAGAAAATACACGAATCATACGGCTCAAGATTGTTCATGCAATAGGCAGGCTATTAGATAAACTTATCAGCAACCTTACCAACAAGGTAGGTATCAGAACGAATACCAACAGCCATATCATAGGCCACAACAACAATATCAACCTCAATACCAGCAGCAATATCAGGCACCATACAGGCCACAACCAGTCCTAGGAAACCAACCACCAGCTCCTACCAATGTGATCCCAGATATGCAGAGGAGAACCTTAATAGAGCATTGGTGCCACTAACCCCATTGGTCGCAGAAAATGACTCTCATGCTCATGGTTCAGACTACTTCCATGAAGATAGTTCACAGGCTTATTACACAGATTCACCTTAGCAAAGTGAGACTTCTCCATTTCAATACAAGACACCACTTATAGAACAAAATTGGGAGCTAGAATACTCCAATGTCATGTACACAAATCCCAATCCTAGGCCCCAATTGAGACAAGTAAGACCACAGGCCCCTAGAGGACCATGTTTTAGATGTTAAGGCGACCATTTCATTCGTGAATGGCCCCACTCACTCACTCCAGGACAAGGACAAAACATCACAATACAAGGCTTTTGTCCTGAGTGCGGCAAGGAACATCTTCCAAGAGAGTGTCCTAGGAATCCCTCTAGTGCACCCAAGGTTACACCCATCAATGTGGTAGGCTTAGTGGCAGATTAAAGTTCAAGTAGCAGTAATGTGGCTCGTGTACAGGCAGCTACCACGGCACAAGCCTTAAAAGGAGATAAACCAGCTGAGCAATCAGAGTCAAGCAAATCAGGAGAGCCTAGTAAGAGGAAAACAAGAACTTGGAAGGATACCAGAGAGAAGTCCAATCGTAAGTGGAATAAAAACTTATCTGAAATAGAATAAAGCCTCAAAGATGCCAAAACCAAATAGAAGACATTGCATCTCAAAGCCCCTCACATGCCAAAGCTCCATCCACCCCACCTCATCCGGCCCCACCACCCACTGTAAATAGATTGCAACCAGGGTCTGTCCTTGCATATCCAACCCCAGAAGGCTTGGCCATGATGTTTAAGGCCTACCAAGCTCGACTTCAAGAAGGGCCAATAGTTGCAAACCTAGACAAGAGTTACCCTAGAGCAGATTTAGAGATTGAACGGACAAAAATGTGCATGAAAATGGTAGAAGTAGCTCAAGCTATGCTCGAGACTAGTCAAAAGTTTAATCAGACGAGCTCTGTCAAACTAGATTTGCATTTCCAGGGCTTACTAGAAAGATTAGAGCAATTGGTAAACAAACCCCAAGTTTCTTTACCTCCACAGGCTCAACTGGTTGTTGAAAGAGAGATTTCACCACAAAGGAAAGCTTATGTTCCTGATTCTGTGGATGAGGGAGCACCTCTTTCAATTCAACAGTACTCTCAAGAGTTCTTGCGGGAAATATAAGAGGAGAAATGGGCCAAGCAGAAGGGTAATCCCCCTCCTATTCTTGAGATTGATGATCTTCATGATCAATTTCCCCAAGACATTCCGTCTATCTATGGAGACCAAGCAGAGCAACAAGAAGATGAGAGATTAGATTTTGAATCTAATTCTTTACAAGAGTTGCCTCAATTCACAGGCCCATGGGAATCTGAATCTCTTCATATCAGAGCTCCCACGATATTGGTAAGGAATGAAGACTCAGTGGTTCCAAGAAACATTGACATCGTGAAGAACACGAAGGTACACTGTCATCTCACTGTAGAAGAGCTCCTCAAAGAAAAACCTGAGCTATGGAATCATGTGAAGGATCAGGTTCCAGAACTTGATTCCAAAATGCCAACAGCAAGCTCTAAGCAAAAAGTTTCGAAAATACCTCTTGATAAAATAGGAGACATGAGCAAAGGTGAAGAAGGTAATTATTATCTTACAATCACCTATCAAGGTTACACAACCAAAGCAATCATAGATTCATGTGCTGGTGTTGCTATTGCGACCACCTCCTTGTGGAAGTGATGGGGCAAACCCACATTAAGACCAACTCAAATGAAGCTTCAAATGGCAGACGGTCATTTTGAAAGACCTCTAGGATTGCTCAAAGGGATAACTCTAACCACTTGTGGTGTAGAGTTTGAACACACATTTGCTATGTGTGACTTTGAGAAAAATAATGTCTACGAGATGATCCTAGGAAGACCCTTCCTATGACAATTGCAAATAGTACAGGACTGGGGAACCAACTCCTTGTACTTGCAGCACTTAGGGGTCACCACCAAGGTCAATTTGAAGGATTACACCTTCAGAGATGTACCACCGCTACAGTGGAATCCTATCCACAAAGCAAAAGAAGATTCAATCTCTATGCATTTTGGAAGTTCACCTGATCCATCATGGCTGCATGAAGATACTCACTTGTGGATGTGCAAGGTTGCAGAGGAAGAGGAAAAGCACCTAAAATAAAGGGAAGAAGGAACTTCTCAAGGAGAACGAACAATTAAAGATCCAGCCTATACACCGATGATATTTCCAGCTGAGGAATTTGAGCCTCATGGTTGGGCAAAAATCTTAGCAACCATAGACATTGCAGTCAATGAAGAACAACGGGCACCTCACTATGATGAGGAGGGTTATGATCTCTCAGTGTTCATGTGTCAGCCCTTGTTGGAAGAATGTGACCCTAGTGATGTCATAGAAGAAGAAGAAGAAAACAATGATGATCTAGAGTCCATTGTAATGGATAGTTGCTTTAATTCAGAAAAGCACTATCTAGAAGATGTCGAAGTATTTAGTCAAAGAGAAGAAGAACCTCTCACAAACATTAAAACTATAAATTCAAAGGATGGAAGTGAAGGAGGTCAAAGGAAAAAGAAAAGAAAAGGAGTAAAACAAGAAGAGGAAAATTTCAAGAAATATGAAGTTGAAGACCAAAAAATTTTGGTACGAATGCCTAAGAGAGAGGCCATCGTAGGAGAATTATATGATAATAAGGAAAAGACCAAAAAGGTTGTGGTAACCATTGAAGGGAATGAAGAGCGATGTACATACATAGGAGACGACCTAAGTGCAAAAGAAGAAGCAGAGCTTGTAGCTCTATTAAGGGAATATAGGGACGTGTTTGCATGGCACTATAGAGATTTGAAGGGAGTAGATCCAAAAATTTGTTCTCATATGATCCCCATGACCGCTGATGCCAAACCCACCAAAAAAAAGCCCTACACATATAATGATACTTATGCAGCTAAAATCAAAGAAGAAATTGACAAGTTGATTGAAGCTGGATTCATCTATGAGATTGAGCATACTAAATGGGTGTCCCCCATTGTAGTGGTGCCCAAGAAGAATGGAAAATTGCGAGTGTGTATTAACCTTAAAAAAGTTAATGCCGCTATGATCAAAGATAGTTATCCGCTTCCAATCACTGAACATTTGTTGGAGCGTGTTGCAAGCAAATAAGTGTATAGCTTCCTTGATGGATTTTCAGGTTACAACCAAGTAGCCATTGCCCCTGAAGATCAACACAAAACAGCTTTTGCCACAGAATGGGGAATCTTTGCATTTCGTGCGATGCCATTTGGGCTCACTAATGCACCTGCAACATTTCAAAGGCTCATGTGTCATGTCTTCAAAGAGTTCTTGCGAAAGAGCTTAGAAGTATATGTGGATGATTTATGTGCTCATTCCCAAGAAAAAAGATACCACATCCTTGAGCTCAGACAGATCTTCAACAAATGTAAAGAATATCAAGTGTGTCTGAACCTAGAAAAGTGTGTATTCATGGTACGAAAAGGTAAGATCTTAGGTCATATTGTTTGTAAAAATGGAATATCTACAGATGAGGATAAAGTAAGATCCATAGCAGAGTTACCAAGACCAAGGAATGTTAAAGAGGTACAAGCCTTTATGGGCCATTGTGGATATTACCGTAGGTTTATCCACATATATGCGATCATAGCTAAACCTCTTTATGGGTTGTTGACAAATTTTGAGTGGAACGATGAATGCAAGAATTCATTTAGTGAGCTGAAGAGACATTTGTGCTCAGCACCAATACTGACCACTCCCGATTGGAATAAACCATTCCATGTCCATGTGGATGCATCCAATCATGCTATAGGATGTGTGCTAGCACAACCCACAGGTGAAGGAAACCTAGATTTTCCAATAGCATATGCTAGTAGGCAATTGAACGCTGCTGAACAAAATTATACGACAACGGAAAGAGAAGGCTTAGGCATGGTATATGTAGTGAAGAAGTTTAGACACTAATTATTGGCCAACAAGTTCAAGTTTTTTTTACTGATCATCAAGCTTTATTATACTTGGTCAATAAACCTTGCAATATAGGATGCTTAGTAAGATGGTTCCTCTTACTAATGGAATATGACTTTGAAGTTGTTGTCAAGAAGGGTAGGACCCACCTTAGGGCGGACCATCTTTCTTACATCACTTTAGGAGATCCACCGCAAGGAGTGTCTGATGAACTACCAGATGCTTATTTGTTCAATTTAGAGGTTGTTCTAAATGGGCAAATAATTTAGTACATGTCCTAACCTTTGGACCCGCAAATAAGAACGTAAAAACAAACAAAGAAGAAATTGTAAGGTCTTAGAAATATCAAATATTGGCAGGGAGCATGTACAAACAAGATACAGAGGGAGTATTTGCTTGTTGTGTTGAGGACGATGAACATACTAGTTGGTTGCAACAAGCCCATGAAGGAATGCTAGGAAATCACTATTCTACACAACGAACATTGCAGAATCTAAAATGTTTAGGAGTGTATTGGCCTAGCATGGACAGAGAAATACAAGAATGGATCAAGAATTGTCAAATGTGTCAGGAGAGACCCCCAGTGGAGCATGCCACTCTTTATCATGTATCGTTAATTCCAAAATGGAGCACTCCATTGGTAGAATTCATGAGATCAGGAACACTCCCCAATGAGGCTAGCCTAGCAAGAAAATAAAGCATGGAGCAAGAGGCTAAAGACTATGCCTTAGTAGGAGACAACTTATATCGAAGAGGAAAAGATGGTTACTTAAGACTATGTGTTCACGAATCAGATTATTTGAAAGTCTTAGAAACAACACATAGTGGTGTTTTAGGTGGACACTTTGGTCCTGATAGAATAATTAAGACTATCCTATTTTTAGGAATTTGGTGGCCCACTCTTCATATGGACGCACATACCTATGTGAAGAAATGTGACACATGCCAACGTGCACAATATCCGATAAGAAAAGATGAGATGCCTTTGAGACCAATGATGGGAGGACGTGCATTCTCGAAATGGGGTATAGACTTTGTTGGTCCCATTAATCCCCCAACTAGGAACTCCCATGCAGAATACATTATTGTATCCACTGATTACCTTACCAAGTGGGTGGAAGTGAAAGCCACAACAAAGAACGATGCTCAAACCACGGCTAAGTTCTTATTCAAGAATGTGTTCACTAGATACGGGTTACCAATAGAGTTAGTAAGTGATAGAGGTACGCACTTCTTGAATGAAGTCATTGAAAACCTTCTCCAAGAGTTCTTGGTGGTACATAAGAAGTTTTCTCCCTATCATCCACAAGCTAACGGACAAGCTGAGAGCACGAATAAGATCCTATGTAACGTATTGACAAAACTCATAAATAATAAATGCTCTGATTGGGACAAACAACTTCATCATGTTGTTTGGGCATATCAAGTTGCCTACAAAACGGTACTCAATGCCACCCCATTTCAGATGGTCTTTGGACAAAATTTTGTGCTACCATTAGATTTCCTAATCCCAACTTTGAAAGTAGCACAAGAGCATGAGTGGAATGGACATGAGTTGTCCTCTAGGATCTTTGATCTAGAACGTTCAGGTGAGACGAGGCTACGAGCGGTAGCAAGCATCTATGCTGCAAAGAAAAGGCAAAAGGCATACTTTGATGCCCATATAAAGGATAAAGGATAAAGGATTGAAAGAAGGAGATCTAGTGCTGGTTTATACGCTAAAACAACATGCACGTAAACTGCAGAAATGAGGATATGGACCCATGATCATTAATAGAATCTCCACTAGTGGTGCGGTTCAATTGGCCACTTTAGAAGGTGACATCTTGTGAAACTACATTAGTGGATGTCAAGTCAAGTTATATCAAGAAACTCTTACAGAGGATATGCTCATGAGACTGAACACTTCTAAGAAGCAAAAAGAAGAGGAGTTAAGGGTTAGAGAAGAAGCACAAGTAGAGGCTAGAGAGCGCATTAGGTGAAATAAGTTAAGGCGACTAGGCCTAGATGTCAACCCAAAAGCATATCACATGGACATGTGCCAAAAATCGGGCATAATTACTTCTCGAATAATCGATCGACACCCCTTTGTGAACATGGAGGTAGGACGAGGAAAGAGTGTAAGGACTGTGAGAGCATTGGTTGACTCAGGTGCAGCAATTAGTGCAGTTAGACTTTCATATTGCCAAGACCTGCAATTGAACATCAAACTTGTAGAAGCCTATCTTATAGGGTTGGGAGGTGTGGAAACCCCTTGCTTGGGTGAGGTGGAGCTTCCCATCTACCTTGAAGAAGTTCCAATGAAAGTCAAAATGCTATTGTGTCACGATGAGGACCTTACAGAGCCACTTGTCTTGGGTCAAGATTGGATTTATGAACATGCAGTCAACTTGAACCTCAGAAGTCAACTTCTTCAAGTGTGGGTACATGAACAATGCATTACATTAGAATTAGAGAATTGCATGCTCACAAATCCAGATGTCACACACTCTCTCAACTCTGGACTAATCTTAGCAAAAAAGATGTTGTATGTGTCAAAAGCTCCTCAATCATGGAAGAACAGGCTCAAAGACAAGCGGACTCCTCTTGTGAAAGGACTAATGCCACTTATTATCACACTTAATCTTACGGTGTTAATCACAACTTAATGTAATTAAACAAGGACCAGAATGATAATACTCAGAATTGAAGAAACTGCACTACGACAACTCCACAACCGCAATCGCCCAGACAGACAGTCTGGCGATACTCTGTGTCGTCACCGGAGTGTCCTTTCATTAGTTGATAAAGTGATACAACTCTTCGCAGCGACCTTTCGGTTCGTGCGCAATACGAAAATAGGAATTACAATGTAGGAAATTACAATATGCCATCCGACGGCTTACAGGGGGGAAGTGTTGACACTCAAGATTAAGGACAAAGCATGGAAGTGCATCAAGGAAGTGGACACACAAGAAGGAGCATGTAGGTAGCTCCAAGAAGCACATGTCAAATTTTCAAAAGAAATCCCTATAAAAATAGTGATTTTTATCACTAAAAACCATTGTAAATACCATTTTCCATTTTTGTAACTCCATTTTGTTTAAGCCGAGGAGTCCTTGAGCTTGAGGAGTATTAGAACTATCATCCTACCAATTTTCTTAATTTTTAGACTCCGTTCGAGCCCCCAAATAAGCCCTAGAACCTAATTTTTAACTAGGCTAGACACTAGGTCTGGACAAGGCCAAAACCACTCAAAAAACTATAAAAAGGGTTGGAGAGCTCATTTTTTAGGTTAGCTTGTTGTAGATTTGAGCTTTGTAAGAGATTTCTCTTGTAATCAAAGTCCTTCCATTGTTCCACTCTTTGCTCTTACCTTGTGCGCGTGTGTGTATGTGTGTAGCATGCTTATATGCTTTCACTCACGCACTTGTGCCATCACTTGCTCACGGTCTTCATACTCGTCCTTATGTCTCCACGGATTGACATTTATGAGGTGAAGATCCTCACGTTGGTACTTGCCATTGTGCTAGAGTGATAGTGTGCACAAGTGCAAGCTCTTGGACAAGGTGGAGGTCTGGTGCAGAGATATCAGTGGTAGCAAGAACCTTGGGTATTTTGTAACTTTGTTGATTGTGCACTCTTTTTTGGGATTTTGCACAAAGAGCATTTGGATTGTATTGTACATCATCATTGTAATTTTCTCCTTATCATCAATCTTCAGAAGCTTCCGATGTCTGTAGCTTTCTTCTTATCTTTCTCCCTTGTTCTACAAACACTCAAGTCCCTTTTTGCACAAGAATCCCCCAATAGGTACCATCCAACTTATCCTCAATAGCCAACATACAGAATACATCACTACTTTCAGCCATGGCCACTGACTAAAATACCATGATGCACAAAATTGACTATATCTCAAAAAGTTGAATGCAACTATCTTGTTGAGTTTGCTAAACATGTAGCAGACTTCAAGATGCTTACACTAGTGAACCGAAACTTGTATATATCTTTGGCACAAAAAGACAAGATAGCCTACATAAGTGCTACGATAGTGCATTTGGAGGACAAAATGAGCTCAGATTGCCTAATCACCTTGAGTATGCTCACCAAATTCTGTGCAATTTTGAGACTCTAACCAAAGGAGTGTTGACAATGCCCTAGATGAAGCAGCAACCTGCCCTGATACCAATTGTTGGAGTTTGAGGTCTACGGAAGCACGCGAGCAACACAAGGAAGAAGAAGAAGCTTGGAGTACAACACACAATAATGAATGTATTACCACTAGAATATACAAAGATAAGTAACATGTTAGGGCAATAGGCATATATATAAGCTGAGGGAAAAAACCTCCTAACGATGAAAAAAAGTGCCCCGGTGGTCCTAGTGTGTTCACACACATCACTACCTAAATATATCAACAAAAAGGAGCTCCAAGAAAATGATGTGCCAAATTTTCAAAAGAAACTCCTATAAAAACAGTGAGTTTGATCACTAAAAACCATTCGAAATATCATTTGACCTCTTCGTAGCTCTATTTTGTGCAAGCCGAGGAGTTCTTGAGTTTGAGGAGGAGCTTACATAGAACTCGTGTTTCTGATTTCATAATTTTTAGAGCTCATTTGAGCCCTCAAATAGCATCAAGGACTAAATTTTCATTAGGTCAGCCACTATATCTGAAATCTACCAAAACTAGCAAAAAAACTATAAAAAGAGCTAGAGACCTCATTTTTTTGGTTATCAAGTTAGAAAACCAGCTTCTTGAAGAGTGTAATCCAGTTATTGAGAATCAAAGCTTCCATTGTTCCTATCTTTTTTATCTTGCCTTGTGTGTATGCGTGTGTGTTTTTGGAGGAGATGGTGGATAGTCTTCAGAGATGAAGTGGTGTTGCTTAATCCTGCTTCATACCTGCCAAAAATAGTTGCTGGAGAGTTAAGTGAGTCTCTTTAGCTGGCTAATGATCATAAATAATCATATATGATGTTTGGTACACGATCCACTAATCAACGGATCAAAACAGATAGGTAGGCAATTAATCCAAGACCAAAAACTTGCCATTCTTGTCTCTACACTTGTTCATTGTTTTGAAAAGTTCCTTGAGCACAATAGCAATTAGCTTAGTTCCTTTTGGCGAAACCTAATTATCTTAGATAGTTGCCAATTATGACTGATTTCATAAAAAATGATGGACTACACACTAAGAATGATGTTTAGCAAACCACAAAACATTCCCCACATTTTTGGGGTGCATCAGCCAACAGACCACAGAGCAATGTCATGCTAATATCTCACGATTGAGATGCACAATGGTAATAAGATTTTGTATCAATATAGTAGAGTGTATAATGAGCATATCATGCTTTAAAAAATGTGCAATAATGAACTGGGAACAAGCTTTGAGAAGATCATTGTTCTGATGTAGTCATGACAGAGAAGTGAAGTGAAGATATGATAAGATGCATGTATTAAAACATGTACAAATACAATGTCATTGGAAACTATCAATTACGAAATGTGGGAAGTGTGAGTGAGCTATAGAGTGAACTCTTCAAAATCACAATATGTCTTCTCTAATGATCTCATAGAATCGAGATAGCACACAGATGTTTTGATCCTACTTTTAAAGCTGAGTTTGAGCCAAACTTTTGAATTCAAATTCAAAAGTTCACCTAAAAGTGAATCCTAAAGTATACAAAGGTAAATGTGATGGACTTTTACAAGAGGTTGATCATATAGACTTCCATAACAGATATGCTAATCAACCAGCTATGTGGGCTTGGTTTCTATTGCACCAACAACTCCCCCACAAGCCTAACATGCTTGGTCTTAGCAACCAAATGAAGTGAACTAGTGTTATCTCCAAAGATTATTGGAGTATAAGAGTGTATCTCCAAATCTACATAGAGTTGCTTAAGCCACATAGCGTGTTGTGTTGCATTTGCTGGCCCTCTGTATTCTCCTTCTATAGATGATAAGGCCATAGTTGGTTGCTTTTTAGATGACCATGATATAAGTTTTGAACCTACAAAAGATAGGTACCCTGAGGTGCTCCTCCTATCATCCTTGAAGCCAGCCCAATCCGCATCAGAATACATCTTTATGTCTAAGTCAGAAGTGAAGGGATAAAACAACCCTTCATTCATGGTGCCCTTTAGATATTTTAGCACCCTTTTTGTAGCTTCCATGTGAGGCTTTCTTGGTGCATGCATAAACTCAATTAATGTACTTACTCCATAGGCAATGTCTACTCTTGTTAGGGTAGCATAGTTGAGACTTCCTGCAAGTTGTGGATAACATGTAACACCCTCAAGGCGTTCTCCTTCATAAGAACTAAGCTTATGGTTGATTTCCATGGGAGTACTTGCAATTTTGGTGTTTTCCATCCTGGTAAGCATCCACAAAGTGCATTGATGAGCTAGAGCCTTCTTGAGGGTTCGGTGTCTTAAACACCACTCCAATCGTAGGAATGTGCTCTTGAGCTCTCGGTGTGGAATGCATCTGAGTCTCAACATAATTTGAGGATCCTACTGGCCCCCTATCCTTGCCAGTGGAAGCTCTTCGTTTTGGACAGTCTTCATCAAAGTGGCCCTCTCCACTACAGTACCTACATAGCGGGGTATAATCAACTGGTCTCTTTTCGTTTGGACATCTAGATTGAGTATGGCCAAAGCCATGGCATCTCCAACACTGGATTGGACCATCTCTTCTTTGATCACGTGGAACTCCTCTTGGATAGTCTCCTCCCTGGCCCTGAGCACCATATCCATAAGCTTGTCTGTTTTCCCAATGAGATGTAGGTGGGACACTTTGAGCAGGCAATCCCGTGTAGGACCTTTCTCTTGTATCTCCCGATTTCATGGTCCGCTCTTCATAGGCCCTCTTGTTGTAACATCAGTCTTTGGTGTGATTTGTCCTTCCACAAAAAGTGCAATGCATTCTAGGTGGTGATCTATCTGTGAATACTCTCGGGACTATAGGGCATTCTGAAGCCAGATGGCCATAACCATGGCACTTTCCACACCATGTATTTGATCGAAACACTTGATTGGGGTTTGTAGTTACCTCTGGTTTTACTGTGTAAGTTTCCTGGGTCATTGTGGTAGCTTTTATAGCTTGTGTGACCAACTCCAATATTCGTTCTTCAGTCAGCACAAGCTTCACCTCGCCTGGCGTGCTAGTGGCAGCTACAAAATTTGGGGTCATCAATTTGGGATTTCCTTGGCCAAGATCTTTCATCAGTATGTTTCCTTGGCCTCCCATTGGCTCGTATAAGAGCTCAATCTTCCTTTGTTGACATAATTGTACTTCCTCCGAAAGCCTTGCTTGTTCCTTAGCATCTATTAAAGTTGCAGGTCTTGTCAGGCTGATATGTTGTTGCATCGTAGGATCTCTCAATCCGGCAATGAATCTTCTCTTCAATGTCTCATTGTTCGGGGCATTCGCGCCCATCTTTCTTACCAAGGTTCCCATTCTCTGAATGTAGTTATCAATGCTCTCATTAACTCCCTGTCGCAGGTAATCCATCTATTGGGCCAATCTATCTTGGAAGCCTTGTCGTCGGAACTTTGCCAAGAAGGCTTCCTTGAGCATCTGATAAGTTTCGCGCTCTTGTAGTGTCGAATTCCCATACCAATTGGTTGCCTCATCACGGAGAGTAGCCGTAAAAATCCTCAATCTTTGACCCCCATCAACTACCTCGTTGGCCTTGCAAGTAACTTCAAATAGTTGGATAAAACTATCTGGATCCTCGTCCCAAGCACCTGAGAACTTGGTGAAGTCCCCCAAATGAACCGAAATCCGTTGAGCCATCTCAAACAGAGGTGTGATGTCAATATCACTTCGATCCCAGAAATTTAGTGCACGTGGCCTCAGGATCCCTCCTTCAAACTCTTGCACTTGATTCGCGACTCTCCTACGGGAGTACACATTTTTGGCAGATTTCTTCGAGTTAGTCGAGGTCGACTCACCTTGCGACTTCCACCTCTTCCTTTCTCTTTCAAGGGCTCTTCTCTGAGCGCGCTCTTCTCTTTGCGTTCGCGTTCCTCCTGAGGATGAGCTCCCCTCGCTCATGTACTAGATCTAGAGTCTAAAAGCTCGGCCAACATGTGGCGCTAGGCAAACCTATGGTACTCTCTTATAGAGACGTGCCAAGCTTTTCCCGAAAAACGCACCAAAATGTTTATGTCTCATAACCTAAGGGAAATTGTCTTGCACACACTTGTATTTTGCCTACGTTACTCGAAAGCGACTTGCTTGGCCTATTCTAAGTCCACCATAACACTCAAATGTAGCTGTGGAAAAGAAGGACGAAGGCGGCTCGGACACACATAAAATTCAATACCAACTACAATGCCTAACTCTCAGGGTCCCACTTTCTCCATTCTCATGCCAATAATTACCCCCACTCTACCTATCCACTCACTTCCTCTCACTCCCTCTTTGTTTCTTTTCTTTTTCTCTTATGCAGCACATCCACTCACACCTCGATGTTGCTTCTTACTCACAATTACTCTCCTTAAATTGTCCTCATACCAACATGGACACTCACGTATGAATGTCCAATAATTTGCACTCAATCCTTACCCACATACCCTTGCCAAAGCCCCTTCACATTTACTCATACCCCTCTCCGATGTTCACCTTCACTCTCTATCCCTCTTTGTCTTAAATACATGCAAGATGGTATCAACAAAGTTATTGTATGCAACTCTCTTTCCAATGCATGTGTTATCTATCCATAGTAGCCAAAGACAAGATAGTCTCTGAGAGAGAAACATAGCTTCACGTTCTTAACCCATTCACTGTTCGATGTAGTAAACATAGTGAACTGAACTGTCAGAAAAGACAAATGGGGTTAATTTATAACACCCGATTTATATCCAAGCAAGTATTTGAAAATGAATGTGACTATACGTGTTTTAACACCATGATCAAAAGCAAAACACTATGTCGATCCCCATGATGCAATGCGTCAAATCTCTCTCTCACACCGCCTCATAACCAGGGCATACACTAGATCCTGTTTTCAAACCATCATTGATCTGCTAGACGATAGGGCTTCTTCAATGCCAGCATTACCACAATGTACATGACTCAACCCAAAGGAAGAATGTAGTTGCAGTAGTACATAAACATAGTACCAGCTCTCCTCATTACCTCGCTAACATTCTCAGCCTTACCTGTTTCTACATTTCCCTCTCTCTCTCTGCAAGCATGTCATTCCCCTTTCAATGAGCCAGTGAGAAGTTGTAGCGCTAGCATAAATCATAAGCGGTGCCACCATTTAAGGAGATTACATAGCACTCGAGGTCCAACAGTAGATACATACAATACAGACAATACGTGCATATACAAGAGCCATGTATGTGTTGCAGTTGGGCAATTCACAATAGTTCGGCAAATATGAAAATGCCTGAGACAATCGTCAGGGTATCAATTCCTTTCAATGTACTGGATTACATTGCTGAGATGATACAACAAAAAACTCTCTCACCGACGGTCGGCAAAAACTACAGTAGTGCTATGCATTTGCGGTGAGGGAATATCAACAAGACTCATATTCGAAGCCCGAGCCAACACTCTTCAATTCATTGGACATGATTTATGCAGTCACAAACATTCTGAGCATGTTCAATATGATAGTACAATAGATAGAGACCGATAAGTTACTTTGAGGGAGGATTTTGTCCAGATCACTCATAAAATCCAGGTTATTTCTCCTAGTTGTCCCACTTCTACTATCACTGCTCAAGATGTGCGCGTGCTGTTGGGATTTCTCCTATCCCACCCCATATTTGTGGACACTCCTATCTCCTCCCTCTTCCTTGAGATTAGCTTCTGAGGCGAATGAAGACCCTCCTTACATTCATTGCCCTCTCAAGAGTCCAAGCCCCCAAGCCTCTTCTGCCCACAACGCAAGAACTTCTACTCACGCAAAACCACAAGGGACAAAAAGAAGTACCTCCTTCTGCCTCCGGATCCTCTTCTACACAGCCCACCTTCTCTGTCTGATGGCCACCCCACCGAATCGATAGCAGCAGTATTCAAAGCGTCAACTTGTCCTATCGCCAGCACTTCCTACCAAGTTGTCCTCCTCTCCCTCCTCTTTAAACTGCATAGAGCACATCCAGTAAACGCGTACCAGCCCCTTCAAACAGCAGCTCTCCTCCTCCAGAGATAGAAAAAAAACCAAGAGGAAAGACACCCTCCCCTTTGACAAGGCAAAAGAAGGACCTCCTCCTTCGACAAAGAAAAAGAACACTTTTTAAAAGCTCCCTGTTGCTCGAAGAGAAAGTCGAAGAAGAAGCTCTTTCACCCCGTCGTTGCTAGACATATATCCCTCCTTCCTTCTGTCCCCCAGCTCCTCAAGAGTTCCTGCCACCTCAGGTGCAGAGCAAAAAACCAAAAAAAAACCTCCTGTCAGAGCATGGCCAAGGGCCTCCCTCTACCCTTCTCTACAAATAAAGAAAAACAGCTGCCTTTTCTGCACAAAACGGAAAGCGGCCGCTATCCTTGTTTTTTTCTTCTGCCAAATACCAGCACCAATAATTTTGTCAGATGGGGAATGAACTCTGGCCCCTCCTTTTCCTCATATTGACAAGAAACTTGAGATGTGCAAGTTTATTTTGCTGCCCTTTGTTTGGTAATTTCTCTGTGTATTTCACTTCCCTTATCTCCAGCACCAAGGTTACCACAAGCTTTCAAGGCACATGTATATGTGACAGCATTGGAAATCACACCATGGAGCGGCATGTGTTCAACCAGCTTCAAAGCTTCTTCATCTCTTTCATACTAGGAAAATCCTCCAACTAGTGCATTCCATGTCACTACATTCTTCATTAGAAAGATATCAAACACCTCCTTTGCTTTAACAAGAAAACCGCACTTTCCATACATGTCAACCACTGCACTGCCAACTTTATGGATAGCCATCAGCATGCCACAAGGTTTCAGTGCATAGACAAATGAAACAACATCTGGGATAACACCATCCAATGGCATATATGTATAGCAACCAAGCACCTCCTCTGCAAGATCATGCTGCATGTAGCCTCCCCTCGAAGAATTCCATGAAACTACATCCTTCTGAATTAACATGTCGAACACTTCTTGTGCACTAGAAAGTGAACTACACTTGCAGTGAACGTCAATGAGTGAGCTGCTAATAGCAAGACCGGAAGCTTCTGAGTTGGTGCATCATCTCCTGTAATGATGTTACCTACAATCAAATAACAGCTCCAGGAGTCTGCGACACACCTCTGCCTCAAATGCATAGCAAAATTTTGAGAAAGTCCATGTTGTATTTCTTAGCATCGAGAGCTTCCATGTTGTATTCCTCTCGTCAACCATTTGATCAATTCTTCAAGTACCTGCAATCAAACAAATTCCCCTGCCAAATACAAACATATTAGTGCATAAAAAGCAACCATTTCCTGAGCTAACAGTTACAAAGGATCTTGTTATTACTTTCTGCTTGGCTATTGGCTTGAGGATGATATGGTGCAGTTTTCTTGTGAGTCACCATAAAATCTTGTAAAAGATATTCAATGACTTGGTTTAGAAAGTGAGTTAGTCGATCGTGTAGAGATATCAAGCTCAACATGTGATGATCCAGGATGACACGTACCAGTTTTTCGTTTCTTTGACATGTATAGTGGTCATGCCAGTATATGTCAGGGATACTTCATTGAGCTTTATTAGATTTATCTATCGAGAGTGATGGCACATTTGTTTCTTGCCAGCTCACTCATTCGCGGACATTAGGTTTTTCCTTATGTACTGATCTTTATATATTGCACTTGTTGTATTCTTGTTTTTCGGTCATTCTTGTACATTCCTTTTATGTAATAGAAGAAGAAGATCATTCTTCCTTGCCTCAATCTGTGTGTGTGCTTCTCCTTGAGAGTGAGAGTGTGTGTGTGAGTTATCTCCTTCCTCGTGACATGGTATCAGAGCCAGCGTGGTTGTAGAGAGCTCGTGGAGAAGGCGACGGTGAAGACTACGCGGCAAGGCATGGAGAAAACGCGATTTCACAAACGGCCTCCGTTTGCTACAAAAATCGGCGTGAAGTAAGAAGACCTCAAAATATTTTTGATAGTTATCCCTTTAGGGTCACTTGTTTTTGTTAGATCGAAGTTTCGGAGCCATCTCGACCTCCGTTTCGAGCCCGCAAGGTGGGGCCCATAGAAAAACCAGGTGAGTTTCAGAAATTGTAACTTGCGTTGTGTTTAGCGACACTCATATATTCCAGATCCAAAATTTCAAGCGATTCCGTGTACTGTTGATACACGAAAACTGTGTTTTTCTGAGATCGAACTATCACATCATAGTGTGATAGTATTCAAGCAGAAGTGCTGCTTGTAGTGTGTTGCGGTGTTGTGAATTGTTGCAAAAATGGCAAATGCAGATGGAATGAGTCAGCTTATGAGCGATAAGCAGGACAAGAACAACTTCCATGCTTGGAGATTCAGAATGACAAATTTCCTGATGGGAAAAGGCTACTGGAAGTACATCAAAGGAGATAATGAAAATGCTCCGCACTTACCAGAGAGGAATCGGTCTGCAGAACAGTTAAGAGCATATGAGGAATGGAATCAAGGAGCACGAAAGGTAATGTATTGGCTATCTGTTAGCATACAGGATAGCATGCTTGGACACATACAGGATGCCAAGACTCCAAAAGAGGCTTGGAACAGTTTGGTCACTTTGTATGAGACTAATACAAAGGCACGGAAATTGCAACTCAGGAACGAGCTGCATACATTGGAAAAAAAGAGCATGTCTATAAGTGACTACACTCTAAAAATCAAAAGCATATGTGAGTCACTTGCATCTATTGGCGTGAATGTAGATGATGATGATAAGGTGGAAGTGTGCCTTCGTGGTTTAGGAGCTGCATATACGCAGTTCAGAACTTCCATACAAACTAGGGACAATATTCCGAATTTTGTTGATCTGGTATCTATGCTGATTATTAAAGAAAAGAATCTTGGTGAGGATTCAAACTCCCAAGGAAAACCTAGTTCTGAGCAGGTATTCTACTCTTGCAGAGGAAGAGGCAGAGGTAGAGGTTTTGGAAGTGGAAGCGGAAACAGTAACCAAGACCAAGGTCAACAACAGAATCATGCAGGAGGAAGAGGACAGTTTTGAGGTAGGGGGAGCCAAAGAGGTCGCAAAAATTTCCAAAGAAATGATTCAGGTAATGATAGTAAAGGATGTTGGAATTGTGGTAAACCTAGACACTTTGAACGTGATTGCAGGTTGAAGAATCAAAATAACAGAAGGTAGCAAAACAACTATGCATCCACAAGTGCAGATGATTCTGAGAATCTGTTTATGGTTCAACATCACATGATGAATACGATGTCTGCTGGTGTTTCAAAATCGAATGATAATGTCTGGTATGTTGATTCAGGTGCTTCAAATCACATGACCAGTCATGCAGAATGGTTTAGTAGTTTGCAGAAAATGCCAATTCCTAGATATGTTGAAACATGTGATGATACATCACATCCTATTGAGCATATAGGAAACATAGCATTGTCTATGGAGGATAGGAAGGTAAAACATCTTGCTGATGTCTTGCATGTTCCAAGTATAGCAAAGAATCTAGTTTTTGTTGGACAAATGGTTGACCAGGGATTACAAGTCAGGTTCAATGCTAATGGATTATATGTAGAAGAGTAGAAGAAGGATGGACGATTGGTTGCCCAAGGAAACAAAGTGGGTAGGATGTTCACCTTAAATGTGAAGATTCCTGAAATGAATGCAGCCATGTTTGCAAAAGGTGCAGGAGTTATTGCAGATATAGAGATATGGCACAAACGAATTGGACATGCAAACTTGCAAAGGCTGAAACTGATGCAATCAAAGGAGATTGTCCATGGACTACCAAATTTCAAAGTTGCAGAAATGCAAAAGGTATGTGCAACATGTCAATTTGGTAAACAGTCAAGAGCATCATTTCCACATCAAAAGCATGTTAGTGAGAATGTACTAGAATTAGTACATACGGATGTTTGGGGTCCAGCAAAGACCATATCTATGGGCGGTTGCAGGTTTTATGTTACTTTCATTGATGACCATACATGCAAAGTATGGGTATATTTCATGAAAGAGAAGAGCGAGGTGTTCACTCACTTCCAAAATTTTAAATCTATGGTGGAAAATCAGACAGGGAAGTACATTCAGGCATTAAGATCTGATGGAGGAGGTGAATACATGTCAAATGAGTTCAGCAGTTTTCTAAAAAATCATGGAATTGGGCGTCAGTTTTCATGCAGGTACACACCACAACAAAATGGCGTTGCTGAACGCAAAAATAGACATATTGTAGAAATAGCAAGAGCCTTGATGGCTGAGAAGAATATGCCTCATTGTTATTGGGCAGAAGTTGTGCATATTGCTGTATACATCATGAACAGAACTCCGACTGCTGCTGTACATCAAGTTACACCTGAAGAGAAGTTTACATGTAAAAATCCAAACTTATCATATCTGAAATTTTTTGGTTGTATTGCATATGTACATGTTCTAGATGAGTTGAGGATGAAGCTTGATCCGAAAGCATAAAAATGTGTCTTCATTGGATACTCCCTTGAGCAAAAGGGGTACAAATGTTATAACCCACTCACACGACAGGTGAAGGTGAGCAAAGATGTGGTATTTCATAAAATGTCAAGCTTCTATGCAGATGCCAAAGAAGGACTGAATCTTGAACCAAATGACAAAGAAAATGTTGAAAAATCAAGTGCAGAATCTCAAGTTTTGAGTGGACCAGATGCATCACCAAGCAATAGTTCCAACTCAAATCCATGGAGTGGAAGATTGCGTGGAAATTTTAGTCCAACAAATTCATCAAATACATCCAAGAAAGGTAAAGAAAAGCTTTTTGCTGGTAGTAAAACATGTGCAAGTTTTGAAGATGTTGATGGAGATTCAAGTGGTTCAGAAAAGAGTCTTGATGAGGAACTTGGATTGCCCTCTGTGAAGACTCCAAGAGTAAGAAGGGCACATGCAGATGATACAAGGAGAAGTGACCTAGGACCAAGAAGATTTGGGAGGATGCGTAATTCAATGCAACGATTGACATATGATAGTTACATGGCTTGCCATTGTGCTTACATGACAAAGGTAATACAAGATGCTAAACCTTCTTGTTTTGAAGATGCAATTGGTAATGCAGATTGGGAAAAAGCTATGGATGAGGAGATGGCTGCACTTTATGGAAATGATACATGGAAGCTGGTTCCATTTCCACAAGGAAAGAAACCCATAGGCTGGGTGTGAGAGACATATGATATAATGTGGCATGTTCTATCGGTGGTTTTTCACAACAAACAGGGCATTCTCTACACAACGTGTAGACATCTGCTTCCATGGAAGGCCAATATACTCCTAGTCTATGCAGAGTCTGCAATGTATGATGTTTTGAATGATGTTGCTTTAATCACCTACATGTGCTGATTGCAACCAATTCGCGTGTTCTGATTCATCTACACAACAAGCAAGAATCTTCTGATTATCCTATTTATATATACTTCCTCCTATTATTTGATATCTTTGTGACTTGGTGATTTCTCCTTCTTTGATCCTTATCCTACGATTCTTGGGTCCATATGTGAGAATTGGGACAATCGACTTAGCCCATTCTGGTACTATCTCAAGGTTAAATAGATATGCATCTAGTAGCTCATCCACTATTCCTTGAGGAGATTCTCCTGAAGTTAATCTTGAGAGGTGGTCAGCTCTAAGGTGTGTCTTTCCCTTCCTGACTACTACTTCAAAATCATACTCCATGAGTAGTAGAAATTGACATATCAATCGTCCGGTATTACAAGGCTGATTGACTAAGTACAATAATGCTTGATGCTCCGTGAAGAACTTGAACTTATTTGCCAACAAGTAATACCTAAATTTCTTTATGTAAGCCGCCGGTGTGGCATTTGTAATTCTTTACTTTTCGTATTCCGCACGAACCAAAAGGTCATTGCGAAGAGTTGTATCTATTTATAAATTATTGAAAGGATGCTCCGGTAATGATCAAGAGAATCGCTAGACTGTCTGTCTGGGCGATTGCATTTTGTGGAGTTACCGTGGTGTTGTGTTTGAGAAATCTGAGTAATATTGTGTTTTCGTCTCTGGTTGATTGCATTAACTTGTGGTTAGCGGTAATGAAGTCTGTGTTACGGTAATGAATAACTTCGGTGTTACGTACTGAGAAAGTATTAACCTGAGTACGAACAGTAAGTCTATGATAGAATGAACCAGAGGATTGATAGTAATTTGTATGCAGAGTTTTGAGTGTTAACGTACTACGACGTAAATGCATTAATTGGGAAAATTAAGTTATAGGGCCTCTGATTAGCAGACCCCTACCACCCCTAAGAACCCAAAAGAGTTTAAACGCGCCTGTGATGGCAATGCGCATTTAACACTGGCGCCGTCTATGGGAAGGTGGCAACAGAGTGTTGCAAATTAATTGTGGGAAGATGGCCATAGATTCTGAATCGACAATAAGCTGGAGTCGTACGCAAGTGTTGCAAAGGTGATATATGTCGGTTACTCGGTCCGGCAAGTCGTATCTGAAGTACAGGAGAGACCGACAGCCTTGGGCGGTACCAAATTTGCTAGGGACACCCCAGGAGGCAGAAGCACAGATCGGTTAAGCCTAGTCGTAGAAGAAGCGAAGCACGTTAGCAGTGATTCCGGTAGCATTCCGGTGGAACATACTGCAATTTCCGTAGATTCCGGTGTAATTTCGGTACAATCTGCAAAAGGTACAGAAACTTAGGAGTGTACAGGGACACATTGTGCAGTTGACCCGACCCCGTCTGGTCAGGATTCGAACCTCTATAAGGATAGAGGTGTGTTATCCAGAGAGACCATTGCTGGTGAAAGAATACCCTAGTTTGAGGAAAGTTCAACTAATTCCGGTGACAGTTCGGTCCCTGTTGCAGGGAATTTATAATTTTCCGGTGACAGTGTGATACTTCTTGGTGAATCTTCATTCCGGACACCATTGTTCGGGGTAAGTGTGCCTACGTTTGATACCAAAGAAGAGGATAGGCTATTCGAATTGGAGATCCGTAAGAGGCTGAACGCTATTTTCAAGTCGGAAGGTGAGCAGTCTGATCATACAGAATCTGAAGGATCGGAAACACCTCCTCAAAACTCAGGAGCTAGTAACAGTACCACTACTAGCACCATGAGTGGACAACAACAACAACAACAACAACAACAACAACAACAACAACAACAACAACAACAACAGCAACAACAACAGCAGCAGCAACAGCAACCGCCACTTCCACTTCGACCTGTTCCAATAGGGGTGACATATACAAAGTTCGGTGGATTTCCAGGTGATGACCCTGATGCCCATGTGCGTACCTTTGAGATAAGTTATGCTGTACTGAACCATCCACCCGATCCGGCATATAAGGCCATCGTATTCCAGTCTACATTAGTCAATGAAGCAGCGAGGTGGTTAACAGAGTATGATATCAACCATTTCGGCACCTATGAGGCGGTAAGGGATGCGTTTTTGTAGAGGTTCCGGCTAAAGAAGAACCGTGCCGAAATTTTCGATTACTTGCAGAACAATAGACAGAAGCCGCACCAAACTGTTCAGGAATATGCCACATTATTTAGAACTCATTTAAGACAATTGCCTCCGACACATGCTAATTTATCGGATGATGTCATAACCCAGTGATTCATTAATGGTTTAACCCCATAGCTTAAACAAATCATGATCATCCGTTGTGTGGGTGCTGTGACACTGGATGTTGTTATAGCGATGGCCCTACAACTAGAGCATAAGGTTGGGGGATTCACCAAAGACTTGGAGTGGCTGAAAGCCAGTAGAAACATTGCAAAGGATCCAGCTAAACAGATGTATTGCACCAAATGTAAAAATCCAGGGCATACCAGTGCTACATGTGCCCTTAATCAGATGTATTGTGCTATCTGCAATACCACCAGACATTCCACCAAAAATTTTGTGTATAACGCCAAAGTGCAGGGACATGCAACTGTAAATGCCATTATACAAGAACCAAGGCAGCCAGTTACTCACTACGTGCCACCACAGATGCAAAACAATCAACAACAAGGATACCGAAATTACCAGGGATAGCGGAATACCAACTTCCATGCAAATCGATGGCAGGCTAGTACATCAGCGGAGAATACTTCTCTGCCAACACCTCGAGGTCAATTTTGCGGTGAGCTTCGTCACATCCGAAGATTCTGCAAGGATGCAGCCGAATATGATCAAAGAAAGAAAGAGCGTCAGAACCCAATGACCAATATGGTCTATATTTCACCAGTGGAAACTCAAGCAGCAGTGGTTCAAACAAGATTTGGTAAGCAGTTGCAACCAGCAGCGGAGGTGTTTGAACCTGGGATCCGTGAACAGCAGAGAATGTATAACAAAGCTAGCCAATGGACCACCAAAGCGCCTACGGTGTTCCCTGATCCAGTTTTGGTGACACAGGTTCCCTTGCCAAAGGTGGGAGCGCATGAACAAGATTGTACCCCAGTAACAAGAGAATCATCATTGGAACCAGTGAAGAGTGCAATTCCAACAGACCAGGTATGGGATATTCTCTCAAAGGCTTCAATTACACTTCCTTTGGGGCAACTACTCGCCTTGGTGCCCGGAGTTCGACAGCAATTCCAGCAACAGCTCTGTCCTTGATTTCCCAGTACTCCGGAAACTGCCACAATCCAATCGGAAGCTGACTCTACGGTGGATCATGCGGTCCCCTTAATTACGGTATGGCACAAGAATCACAAAATTACTCAAGTACTGATTGATGGTGGGTCTGGAGTAAACATAGCCACTGCACCTCTTTGCAAGAAGTTAGGGTGGACCCAAATTGAGCCTGTCCAATTTTTTGTAAGAATGGCCGACCAATCCCGAGTCCATCCAGTGGGACTCGTCCGGAATGTCTCGATCACTTTGTAGGGTACAACGTTTAAGATGGCCTTTGTAGTCTTAGAACTACCGGAGTCCAGTCTCGATTATAATCTTCTTTTCGGCCGACCCTGGTTGAAACAGGCTAAGGTTATATAGGATTGGTCAGCATAGGAACTGACTTTCAAAGACAACCACCGTAAATATGTTGTCAAACTGGATGCTATTCAGCCCTGTGAACTACATGCCAGACCTTATGTAGAAGAGCCGGTCCACATGTTGGATGGTTTATCTGATGATGAAGATTTTTGAAGAATAACAAAGATTTGATCTCCTTAGGGACTGTCGATTTGCAATCTGTAGCAGACAACTAGAGTCTGGCAGCCTGTACGGTTATGCCCGTGACCGGAGATGCAGATGCCGATGATAAGGATGCTATGAATGGAGACACTTTGCAGCAACTTTTACAGTCAGCTGACGATTTGGCGAAACCTCAGCAATGCTATGTTCCCGAAGATCAGTTAGTCACCTATAATTTGGGAGATGAAGTGAACGCGCGACCTGTCAAGATAAAGGCAGGATTGTCCGAGGCATTTCAAGCAGATTTGATCCAGCTTCTTCGTGAGTTCTCTGATGTTTTTGCCTGGGATTATTGTGAGATGAAAGGTCTGGATCCTCGCATCTATCAGCATCGGGTCGTGCTCAAACCAGAAGCAAAGCCGATTAAACAATCCAACTACCGAATGAATCCTAACTATGCAGCACAGGTCAAGGCAGAACTCGATCGGCTACTAAAAGTGGGATTCATTGTCCCCATTGAGCACGCTGAATGGATCTCGCCAATCGTAATTATTCCGAAGAAAAACAAGTAGCTTCGAATCTGTTTAGATTACCGGAAATTGAATGCAGCCACAGTACCTGACCCATTTCCTCTTCCCTTTCTCGACACAATGTTTGACAGAGTGGTAGGCCACGAGATGTACTCCTTTTTGGACGGTTACAGTGGTTATAATCAGGTCCAAATGGCTGAGCAAGATATACCGAAAACAACGTTTATTACGAATTGGGGTGTTTACGCTTGTACGGTCATGTGGTTTGGGTTAAGAAATGCTCCTAGCACATTTCAGCGTTGTATGCAAGAAATTTTTTCACCCTACCTCACTTCTTTTATGCAAGTATACTTAGATGACTTCTCCTTATTCGGCAAGATTGTGGCACACCTGTATCATTTACGGTGTTGTTTTGAGAAATGCCGTGAATACCGACTCTGCCTAAACTCGACAAAATCTGTTTTTGCGGTTTCTTGTGGTAAACTACTTGGCCATATTATATCTGCACAAGGCATACAGGTTGATCTAGACAAAGTTGCAACCGTGTTGGAAGCACCTGTGCCTACCACACTAAAAGAAGTTATGCGATTCCTGGGACAAATTTGGTGGCATGGTCGCCATTTGCAGTGGTTAGCTCATCTCGCCACACCACTTAATCGACTCATGACGAGCACTCCACGACAGTTCGACTGGACTCCAGAATGTCAAACTACCTTTGATCGTTTAAAAGAATTATTGACTCAGGCACCAATTTTGCAACCCCCGGATTGGGAACGCCCGTTCCACGTCTTCGTCGATGCCTCAGACATAGCAATTGGAAGTGTTTTAATGCAGCAATCTGATAAGTGGTTCAGGCCTGTCTATTACGCAAGTCGTTGACTCGCTCCTGCTGAAAGAAATTATTCAGTGACTGAAAGAGAATGTCTCAGTTAGGTGTATTCTGTAAAGAAATTCCGGCATTATTTGTTAGGCCGAAAATTCACCTTTCATGTAGATCATATTGCACTGGTGTATCTGGTCCGGCAGCAGCATTTAGGTGGCCGTTTGGCACGTTGGGTTCTATTGTTACAGGATTTCGATAATGAAGTGATTCATCGATCTGGCACTGCACATGCATTAGCAGATTTCCTCTCTCGATTAGATTCCGGTGAACCTCCAGTGGGCGTTGATGACACCACACCAGCAATTTATGTTACTGAAACGACTAGTGACAAATTTACAGAACCTCTTGTGACACCTACCTACTATGATCAGTTATTAACCTTTCTTACTGATGGATGTCTTCCCCCTCAAACTTCTCCTGCGATGAGGCGGAAAATTGCAGTTTACAGTCGCAGATTCCGGTTGATTGCCGGACAGTTGTATTATATCGATCACACTGGGGTCTTGCTTCATTGTATTCCTCCACATGAAGTAAACTCGGTTATTGCTATGGCACATTCCATACCCTCCGGTGGACATTTTGCCGCAGATCTTACATATCGGAAAATTCTGCAAAGTGGGCTTTGGTGGCCTACCATGTATAGAGACGTAGCTCAGTTTGTGCAGTAGTGTGACAATTGTCAACGATCTGGCCAACCATTACAACGCCACTTCTTTCCTCTACAACTTGTATTACCTTTGGAACCTTTTCAGAAGTGGGGTCTTGATTTTATTGGACCAATCACACCTCCAGCAATCCTTAGCAACAATCGCTACATTCTGACATGCACAGATTACGCTACCAGATGGACAGAAGCTTGGGCCTTATGGTCCGCTACAGCTGTTCCGATGGCCAAATGCCTGATGAAGGACGTATTCCCACGTTATGGATTACCTTTGGAACACACTTTGCTAACAATTTAATGCGAGTACTAACGCACTCTTTTCAAATTCTACATAAATTTAGTTCACCGTACTATCCTCGTGCCAATGGATTGGCAGAAAGCACTAATAAGACCTTGTTAAGTATGTTGCGCAAATTAGTTGTGGAATCACCAGAAAGATGGGATGAGTTACTTCCTATAGTATTATGGGCATACCAGACTACATACAAAGTAGCAACCGGTCTGACTCCTTTCAAGCTGGCTTATGGGTTGGAAGCAATTGCACCAATGGAACTTGTAGTACCCAGCTTACGCGTGGCCATCACTCAAAAACTATTACCTCAAGACTCTTTGCCATTTCGGTTGGACACACTCAGAGATTTAGATGAACATCACTGGGAAAGTTTGTTGGTCAAGAAATGCAGTTGCGGCAAGCTTGTACTCATGATCGGTATCTCAAAACTCCAGTTTTTACGATGGGGCAACTTGTGCTGTTTTATAATGCAAAATCAAATCATTCTGCTGGAAAATTCAAATTACGGTGGTTCGGTCCTTACCGGATTAGTGAACAAGTGGGCCCAGCTACTTTTCGGTTGACTACTTTGACCGGAGTTCCTCTTCCTAAAGTGATCAATGGCTCAAAGTTGCAGCCGTATCAACAAGCACCTGATTCTTGCTGATGTGTTCTTCATTTTTCCGCGTGTTATTTACTTTCTTTTTATTTTTGCATGTTAAATGAATAAGCCTGTAAATATCCTCGTTTTGATACCTAATTATGATTAAAAGCCACCATGTATTATCGATCTGCACATGCATGCATGCCAAAGTTATGAAGGTTATCATCTCAACATCGCGCGATAATTAACATTTTCGATCGCCTCCCATTGCCGAGTATCTACTTAATCTTTTTCTTTTCGCTGTTAATCGCTATTGTGTCTGTGTTCTCTGTGCTTTGTATTTTTTGTGTTCACTACGTATTCGTGCTACTTTGCGTATGCATTATGGAAGATTTAGCAAATTTTTCTACCTTCTGTGACGGACTCCCTCAGGACGTGAGTGAATTCTTGCATATCTGAGGGTTATCCAACTTCGCTGAATTGCCTTGGCATTCAGTGGAGTGTCATCTGTATTACGCACAAATTATCGCTGCCATTGCCGCCACACCTGCTATAGAGCAGTGTTGGCCAATCACATGTATACCATCTCCTGTAGTAATCACCTTAGAGTCATTTGCTGCAGCTTTCCGACTCTCTCTGAAAGGACGAGAGAATGGTCCTAACCTTCCGATAGCCACTATGGTTGAATTGTTCCCAAGACACTCATCGAATGAGTATGCTATCTTGTGTCACCCTGATCCTGAACGAACAGCTTTGCAATTCTTAGTGGCCATATTGAATCTACAAAAAAGTACTTACGAAATTTCATGCCCGTTCTACTCAATGATTGACATGGCTTCTCGGGAGCCTGTTAATTTTGCTTCCTATTATTTCCGACGCATTCACCGTGAATGCGTTACGGTCATTAAGTGTGTTAACAAAGGAGATCTGCCGCGTTCTCGTCTTCTGCACATCCTTAATTTTTTGTTTTCGGCCCTCCAAGCAGCGCAACCGCCTCCAAACGCTCCAATCTTATATCATGAGGAATCTACTCAAATACTTGAAGATACCAAAGAGTATGATGAAGGTCTCTTCCAACTCCTTCGCGGAAACGCAGACGGATAAGCTCTTCTGACAGTCAAGTGCAAGGTTCTGCCATTGGAAATGAAGAAGAAAGAAATGAAGAAGAAATTTTCCACGACACTGCCACCTCAATTCACCTTGATTCATCTACCCAGTCTTCTCCCATCCGGCAACAAGAACACAGTGCATCCTCTGCCAATACTACAGAAAGCTCTTCTCGGGAAAATTCACAACAACAGTCCAAACAAGATGTACAAGAAGATGTCCAAGTTATTATTGCAGAAATTTTCGAGGAATTGATTGCGGCAGTAGATTTTGCAGTTGCCCATACTGAAGCGACTATGCAGCAACTTACCGGAATAGTGTTGGTACCTGTAGCTCAGTGATGAGTAGCACCTCCTTTAATGTCAATCTGGGAAGACGTGAGGATGGTATGAAGACCTCGAGCAAGTGAAGGCACAAGTGCGTGAGTGAGAAGCACACTAACATGCACACACATACACACACACACGCGCACACAAGGTAAGACAAAGAGTGAGAAGCAATGGAGTTCTTTAGATTACTTCCAAAAAGCTCTTACAAGTTCAAATCAATTACAAGCTACCCTAAAAAATGAGCTCTCTAGCTCTATTTATAGTTTTTGACTAGGTTTTGGCCGTGTCCAGACCTAGTGTCCGGCCTAGTTAAAAATTAGGTTCTAGGGCCTATTTGAAGACTCAAACGAAGTCTAAAAATTATGAAAATTGGTAGGTAGCTACTTCGAATGCTCCTCAAGCTCAAGGACTCCTTGGCTTGCACAAAATGGAGCTATAAAAATATGAAATGGTATCTACAATGGCTTTTAGTGATGAAAATCACTATCTTTGTAGGGATTTCTTCTAACGATTTGACATACACATCTTCGAGCTCCCTACTTGCTCCTTCTCCTTGTGTGTCCCCCTCTTTGATATGCTTTAGTGTCCTGAAAAAATAATGGCCTACTTGCCAGATCGTCGTTGACTACTTTGTCTACTTGTGCCTTCTCTTCGCTCTGACTCCCTTCGTAAGCTTCCTTGCCTTGTGAGTCCTTCAATTCCTTGACTACTGCTAACACCCCCCCCTCTCTTGCGTCTGTCGTCTCTGACAGACCCTTGTTGAGTGGGTCGTTGGATGTAGTACTCCACCACGTCTGTTGCTAAATGATGTTCTGCAATTCTCAACCCTTTGGCCAAGTCTGTGAGTAGAGCATCCCAATCTACTGGCCCGGGAACCTCTGAATGTGGTATACGTAACTTTTCTGAATGGAGAGCTTGTTCCACTGCAAACAATTGCAATAAATGTGATGGTCTGGGAATGAATATCTCTGAATGATATTCCCAGAACCCCGTGACAAACATTTCTTCAAATGTCTGTTTGAAGCAGGCTGGTAGATACTTTATACGTGCATGCCATGCATATACGACATTAATAGATGGTGTGGTGCTCATGTCGTAGACAAGGTCCTAATTACCTTCATTAAATCCGAGAGCTGACAAATGAGGTTCCTTGACATTCTTGAATGTCCTGAAGGTGACCAACATGAGCTCAAAAATTTTAAGGCACATTTGGGCCATGACATCTGGTACATTTTTGAACCGGACCCCCCAATGCCGAATCGTCGAAATCATATAGCCTATGGTAGGTTAGCCTTTAGGTGGTGCTAAGTAGACATAATTGAGCCATTTCTCACATCCTTTGGTTGTCAGCACAGTTTTTGTGTATTCCGGCCACGACCTTCTTCGAAAGACAGGGCAGTAGCATGGGTTGTATTTGATATACAAAGGCATGTTAGTCCATGTCCTTACCATCTCAGGATAGGTTTCAAGCAGACGAATCCTCCACGTAGGTTGATGTATATTCCCCTACTTGGCACTTGCTCGGATGTCGTCCGGTGCAAACTGTGTTGCCAAGGTTGGTTCTTTTGAGGTGTGGTGCTTGATTTCAGCATTGTAATCCGCCATTAAGACACAGAAAGGAACATACAAATCGTCGGATGTGCCGATCCACCTATGATGGGAGAGGTTTCTAAAGTAATCCGATTTTATGACTACCTCTTTCAAATGTGACATAGACGCTATCTGAACTACAACTCTGTCATCATGGGTTGTGGCCTTTCTCTAACCTCTACATCCATTCAGGAGCCTCGATCTCGATGGTGTCCATGCCCTCTTCTGTTTGCTTGCCCCCTGGTGCAGGCATGGAACGTATGGGTCTTCAAAGGTTTCCTCTACTTCAATTGGCACTAAGTCTTCATGTTCGAGTTCTACAAGGGGAGAGGGTTGACGCTCGTATTGCATGACTTTATTTCGTAATTCGTCTAGTTCCGCTCTGAGTTTTTCGACTTCTTCAGACGTGTCACTGCGGTTGTGACTTTGCTTGGTGACTCCTGCTGGGTTGCCAGCTGCTTTAATAGGTCATCTCTTTCTCTTTCTAATGCTGCATGGGCTTCTAGGAGGTCGGCATGGGTTTCCAACACGATCTGCATATTCACTGAAGGGATGGCCTTGAATCTATCAGGGTCGATTTCCTGTGGGGAACCCTCCATTGCTGCTTCCAAGTTTTCTTCGTTCTGTTTCTGTAGTCGTTTATTTTCCTCGAGTGCTGTAGACATGTGTTTGCGTAAGAGGGCTAGGTTGCCTCGAATCTTGAGATTCTCTGTTATCTGGGAGTGTAGCAGATCATCCATTTGTTGTTTTTCTTCTACATCGGACTGGGGTGGATTGGCTGCTAATTGCTCATGTTGTTCCTGTAAAGTGACATACTGTTGTTGTAGTAGCCGCTTTTCCCTTTCTACATCAATGAATCGTACTTGAAGTTCTTCATGGCTTCGGAAGAGTCTCGTATGTTGGTTATCAAGATGTTGGTAGTGCTGTTGTAGTTGAGACATACACTGATACATATTATTAAATACATTATTAATAGGGGTGGATGCGAGAAGGGTGTTGAATGCAGAAGGGAAGGGGAAGGGGAAGGGGAAGGGGAGTGTGGATGCGGTGCTGGAAAATGGTGAAGTGGGTGGTGGGGGAATGGGAGATGGTGGGTGTATGGGGGGAGCGAGAGGTGTGGAAGTGGGTGATATTTCCATAAAATCAAAAGTGGATGCCGTAGTGGGAGTGATTGTGAACATGGGAATTGTGGGTGCACTGATAGTGGTGAAAGTGTACAGTGGTGTGTGCAATTGTGAATACGAACTGCTAGGAAGTGTGATCGGGGGAATGAGGTTTTCCATGGCTGCAATTAGAATTACTGTGTTAGTGGTCATGTATACAAGAGAGGTGGAGATAGGGTGTGTGGGTTGTGTGGGTTGACTGATGGTCTGTGCTTCGGTATGGGCAGTGGACTCTGAGGCGGTGACAGTAGTGGTTACACTGGTAGTGGGAGGTGAATGTGGTGGAGTTGGAGGTAGGGATGGCAAAGGGGGTGACGGAGGTGCACTTGATGTATGGGTTTCCTCAGTATCATGAATGGTGTGTGCTATGCCCATGGTTGTGGATGTTCCTTGTGGTTCTGATACTAATACATTCATCTGTTTTCTTGATCGAGGGGCACGTCTGCTGTATCTTCGCTCAGTTCTTCGTGATTGTGAAAGGGCAGTATGCACCGTCTCAGGTACTCCTAAAGCATCAGATATCATGTCAAGTGTGGCGCGGTATGGCTCGTCTACGCCTTCCTCCTCAAGGATTTGGTTCATGAGGGCTTTTCCTGCTGCTAGGGACAGTCTATGTTGCTCTTGAACTCTGTTGATGGTATCATAGAGCTTTTTCAATTCCTTCGTATAAGCCGGGGCACCCTCAAGTACTTGCAGAGCTTCCTGATCATATTCTTGCTCTTCTTCCTCGGATTGTCCACCACGTTCCTCCTCTTGTTCTTCTTCTTCTTCACCCTCCACTTCGACGACCTCTGGTTGTCTAGGATGGGGTTGGTCTGTAGCAGTTTGTTGTCCACTAGCTTGCTTTGCCTCGACTTCCGCGTTAACAACCTCGATTATTCTAGCTACCTCCTCATCAGTTAGGTCTTCTAATGTGAATCCGTGAGGAAACTCTAAGTCTGTTGGTACCGGTGGAAACACCAGATTCAGTCCATCAGTGCTGTGTCTTGGTAATCTGATAGTGAAGGGTTGTACACGCCTCGGAAGTCGTGGAGTTGTCTCAGGTGTCAATGTCGCACCGCGGGCTTGTGCACAGGGCATCTGAACTGCGCCTCTCATTTTCTTTGATGGCGGCCCTGCGGTTGATAGTCTACGTTGAAATTCCTGTACCCTGGTCCAAATTAATGCCCTTTGAACTAGCACATCATAAGCCAAACATCTATACACAATCCTGGTGAGGGCACAACATCCATACAGTACAGACTTTTGCTTTTTATACCACCTTTGATGAGCCAAGTGGATTTGGTAGATAATCCAGTGGGGCATGTTGATTGTCAAATCGAAGGCGTCCGCCAAGTATAGACTAAACCATATCTTTTTGGGTGGCATTGTGAACCTCTCCTGAGTGGGGAACGTGAAATGCTGCATGACCATTCGCAAATGAATGGCAATCGTTGGTGTCATTGCTACCATGTCCTTTAATTTCGTCAGATTCATGTTCTTCATATTATCGAGGACCATGGACTCCTTCTCAGTGGGAATGTGCATTCCTTTCATGTCTAGAGCTTCCCTTACCAAATTGATAGTCAGCCTGAAGCGCTTCAGCTCATTGCCCCTTGTGAGAGATGGGAGGACAAAGGTGCTGTATCCCTTTTTGTCTTCGCTCAGCGTGAGGGTGCTAATCAAATACGAGCATCTTGGAAAGTCGGGCTTTGGCAATTGGAATTTGAAGTAATCGTAGAGTCCCACCTTCTTCCATATAGGTTTCAGCCCTTCATTATTTTGCAGTTTCTCAAATTCCCTGGTGAAGAAGTGATACCTGCCCCAGCGCCCGTTGAATTCTATCTCGGTCTCCCACATGTAAGTGCCTTCACCCAGAGATCCTGCCACATCACTGAACCAATGTGAGCTTTTGCTGACCGGCATTGTGTGCCCCTGTGGAGGATTTTGAATCGGTATTACGTGTAATGCCCTCAATGCCACTGGGCGTTCCTTCAATTCCTCCTCAATGGGAAGACTTTCAATGTCCACGACTTGGGGGCTGGTGCCTGCCTGGGAGCTAGTTCCTGCCGTATCTGCCATGTTACTTCTTGCCTCCTGACTCTGTGAGAATATAGAAACATGTGTTAACATTGTAAAGGACAAGATAGAACCGTTTTTGTCCCCATTACAACATTAACATGAGGTTCGGGAGAGATTAGTAGGTTATTAAGTGCTCGGTGCTTGTGTGTGTAGTTAGGAATTGGGTAGACCTAAGAGCTAAGTGGAATGATGTAGTGTGAGAGTGACGTAGTTAGTAGGTGGGCATGGATTTACAACTGGGGTCTGGGGGTTTATTACAAGTTTTAGGCTGCCAAACACAGTGGATGGGTTTTGATCTTGATTTTGTGGAGACTCTAGAGAGCTTTATAAGAGTATCTGCTTGAAAATGAGGCTTTTTAGGGACCCATTTACAAGTGATTCTACTGGTGCTCATGGAAGAATATGTGTCCGTGCATGATGTATAAGAATGGGCATCAGATGTTTGAGTGAGTGAAACATGTTGTATCGGGTGTGGCCTCGGTGTAACTATTTGAGCCCGCAAGCAAGCCTTAGGCACCCAGATTTGTCGTGATTGTGGGCTGGCCTTCATCGACTTCTTGGGTACCCAAATAGACTTTACTTGCGTAGAAGAATTTATGAAAGACTTCTTATTAGTTTCGTGTTGTTGATTACTAATAAGAGGTTTTGGCCGTGGGGTTGGCGTGGTCGCAATAGGGTGTTCGCCTTTCCGCACCCACACTTGTTTCAACGGCTGAGACATTCTGCTTCGCACGTTTTTTTGGCCTCCAATATAGGTAGTGCTCTGCTCCTTCTGTATTTGATCTACCTTTGGTTGCTGCATCCCTCTGGCCTTTGGAAAAGAAGGGAGTGTCGTCTTATCCTTGACTCCGTTGTTGAAACAATCCTCTTTCTACATCATACAATTTTGGAGAAGAATAGCATTGTCAACTTCATGTGCACCCCTGGAAGGACCAGGAGTTTGTGCCTTACCTAGTTCCTTGAGTGTCTCTTCAACTGTAATTCAACTATGATTTACCCATACCTGAAGAAGTCCACTCCTTAGGTTTAGGTTGACTGCATGATCATAGATCCAGTCCTCACCCAAGACAAGAGGCTCAGTGAGGTCCTCATCTTAACACACTAGTACTTTGACTCTCATTACTTCATCTTGAATGTAGAGGGGAAGTTCCACCTCGCCCATGCAAGGGGTTTCCACACCTCCCAATCCTATGAGATATGCTTCTATAGGATTGACAGTTAATTTCAACTTTTGACAGTACAAAAATTTAACAGCACTAGTGGCTGCACCTGAGTCAATCAAGGCTCTTACAGTCCTTGCACCCTTTCCTTGTCCTATCTCTAAGGTTATAAAAGGACGTCGATCAATTATCCTATGAGAGCTGATACCTGAAACTTCACACATAGCCACATGATATCCTTGATCTGCATATGCATCTGTCCTAGGTTGCTCTTTACCCTGTCTTCTCAACTTCATTTTCCGGATGCGTTCCAATGCTTCTGCTTGAGCTTCTTCTTGAATTCATCTTTCTTCTTCTTTGCGTTTCTTAGCAGTGTTGAGTCGACTTAGCATCTCTTCCGTCAGAGGTCCCTAATATAACTTGACTCTGCATCCGCTTATGTAGCTCGGGAGAATATCGCTGTTGAGTATAGGGCATGCACACATCTTTATTTGTGCATAGGAACCCCTTTCTTTGCATAGGAACCCCTTTCTTTGCATAGGAACCCCTTTCTTTGCATAGGAACCCCTTTTTTTGCATATACCTAGAGTTTCACATGAGAACTCCCTCTTAGACACTTTTTGATATTTCTCCAAAAGTAAGGCTTTTGAAACATTGTAAATACTCACATTTTTGGTAGATATGTAGAAAAATCCCCACGCACGTATTCTTGGAGATATGGTTGTTAGAAAGAATATTTCCCAAGATCTTTTTGAGATATGTTAGTTAGGCATGTGCTCCTTTTTGACTAGTCAAAAAGAGCACATGGGGGAATGTGTCTAGCCTATAAATAGAGGATTATTTCTTGTAAAAGGGAGCTTTTGGTCGTGCTCTCATGTAAAATCCATTCAATGGAAGAACTCTCCTTTCTCTTAAGGCTTTGTGCATATATGTATTTAGTCTTGGAGAGTGTGAGAGTGAGGTGTGTGTGCATGCTAGCATTTTCCTTTGTGTGTAAGTAGAGTGTTGCAATTGTCTTGTATTTTACATATGTGACTAGGATCCTTGACTCCCATTGCTCCATATTTTCAAGCATGTGGCATAGCTGCGGGCTGATGGCCAATGGCTTGAACATGATGGAGGATGGGGTGGATGAAAGGAGAGTCTTTCTTGGGCCTTCCTTCTTGCTTCCATGCAAGGTGGTGTGGGTCTTGGCTCCCAAGGGCATACTACAACAACAAATTTGGCGCCGTTGCCGGGGAGAACGGCCTTTCATCACTTGGAGTGCTCAAGAGCATGTGGTAAGATATTGATTTGCAATTTTTCTGCTCATTTACGTAGGATATGTGTGTTGGCATGGCACTTTCACCCTTCCTTTGGGCCAATTGCTCCCATTTCCTTGTTTTAGTAGGATAGTTTTAGTTCATGTTTGTTTGTGGCACAAAAACACCTCCTTACCCCCTTGTCTCTCTCTCTTTCTCTCTCACATACACAGACTCCCACACACTCACTCAGGCATCACTCTCCATCTCTCCTCCATTTCTTGATTTCAGTGATGGCCTTGAAAAGGGAGATGGGTAATGCCCTCTGCGCCCTTCTCTCTCTTCAACTTCAAGAAAACCACAAAAAAAAGAGGGTTGAACTTTTGATAAATGTAAAATGTCCACGATTCCTCTTCCTAAACTTGCAAAGAACCCTGGTTCCTCTTCCTTTTTTTGCTCGCATTTGAAATTTGGTGTGAGGGCCACGAGGCATCAGAGATCCTTGGTTTCTTTTTGCCCTCTCTCTCATCCTTAATGGTGGGCAGGCAGAGTCTGACAAAGGTGACACCGATGTGATTTGTGGGCTATGGTACTGTTGGCACCCAATCGACGGGAGGAGGAAGCTCTTCCTTGTCTGCGCTTCTGATTCTTGCAATTCGGGGTTGAGCTCTTCGTGAGCTCCCCCTCCATGTCTTCGACCATCTGTGCTGTAGTCTGGGGCTTGGGCCTTGATCTTCCCCATTTTTGCATTTCATCACGGATATGCGATTGCGGGACCTTCCCCCATCGCTGATCAACAAATCCATGCCACAGCGTTCTATTGGAGAGGCTTTTCGCGAGCATAATGCTCCCCCTTTTAGACTCTCGCCATTGTGGTTATGCCCATCTTGCCGTGGCTCAGAGTCGGGCTCTGAGGCTCTCTTCTTCGTCCGCAGCCGCCATTCTTGCTGCTATGCCCAACTTTTCATTGGAGACAGAGAACCAGCTGTACGACCCCCCCTCTCGATCATGTTGTCGTTCTGCAGGATGCCATTCTGTTCTTGGATTCCATCATGGATCAACTGCTTTGAGGAAATGCTTCTGACAACTTGCCTAAGGAAGATCAGTCTCGGGAAGCTCTGCTCCGCCTACCTGCGTGTGTGGTCGATCTTCAGAGTTGGGCATTCCCATCAATCCCTCCTCTGTGGTGCTCTTCGGACCATGCCATTCGACCCTGTCGCGGTGCATTTCGAGCCTCTGTGACTGGTCAATCTTGCAGACACATCCAACATCTCATGCTATTCTGTCTCTACACAGTATGGGCAATGGGGTATGTGGACAGAACTATGACAAATTTCAGGCCCAAGTTTTAGGTGCTTTCATCGACTATGGTTGCCTTCGGGTGACTTTGGGGTTGGACAAAATCGCGGGTCAATGACAGTGGCTTCCTCTTTTTCCATATATGGACTGGAGGTGTTAGGTCCTTACAAACAAAAATCCTGGCAGCTTTGCTCCATGTGGAGATGGGCATGGGCTCTCTGATCCTCTGTGTGGCTGCTTTATGGTTGAGCATGGCTCACCCATCTACTCCGTGACAATCCACCCAGGATTGCTCTCCACTCCTCTTTCTCGTGTTGAATCTCTTGTTCATTTGGCAGAAAGGACAACTTGCATGCCCTATTCAGTGGAGGTAGTTCTTTGACATGCCTCGTTTCTTCCACAGTTGGTTGTGCTTGGATAGTATACAGTCCATTTTAATGATCACTATCAACAAATAAGGAACTACCGCACAGCCATGATCTTAGGTATAAGGTAAGCCCGGTCCGTGCCTCCCTCGACATTCCTCTTCTAGGCAGATGCGCGATTTTTGACAGAGAACGGATGGTGTGCACCATCAGACTCGTACCATCAGATTGAAGGATGGATGATTTGATCCTCTGTGAAGGCAGAAAATGGTGTCACGATCACTATGTGTATTGCGAGCTCCTGTGGCTCCTCAGTCATGCCCTCCAGTCGGCTGTGCACCAACGCCTTGAATCATGGGGGTGAGCTCATGTCGTGCCCTTGTTGTACTCTTCTGAGAGCATCAGATCTTCGACTGTGCTATGTTTGCTTTTCAACTTTACTGTGATTGCTCCAAATGGCGGAGGATGTACTCAAGAAATTTGTACCGAAGTCAATTCATCATGGTCTATTGCTGCTGAATCAATAGAAAGGGGTTTGTCTTTGGCTGATGGCGTGTATGTATTGTGTTTCACGAAGTTTCCCTCTCACACTGAGATTATTAACTCCTCGAACCAGCTGAAATTTATGGTTTTCATGATCAAGCATTAGAAGGTCTTATGACAGTCTGTGGAAAAAGGCTAGCCATACCTGTGGTGAGTTAGAGCATCATGAGAAATGGAGTTGGCAAAAATATGGCACATCCCCAAAAGATGTTCAGAATGTATCTTTGAGTATGCTGCCCTCTGTAAAGAACTTGAAGGTTGAATCAAACATACTCATGAATGCCAGAATGAAGGACATATTGCACAAGGCTTAGGGGGTGACTTTCTTCATGAGGTAATTGTTGGAAAAGCTTGTGATTGTTCGGGTCCAGCACATGTATTCCTCTGCTCGCTACTACCAGGAATAAAGGCTACTGGAATGGTGCGAGGCTCCATGTATTATATTGCTTCTCCTTTTACCACTGTGCTTCCAAATGAGTGAAGCTGGGATGCTTGCTATGTCATGCCATCACCTTGCAACAAAAGTGTGGGCTATGGCCATCTCCAAAGGAACTCAAATATCTTGAATGCATATCTAAGATGCTGGGCAATTACTACAGTTCAACTTGATTATGAGTAACGGGTTATCAAGTTTTTGACCATTCTGAACACTCATGATGCGTATGGCTTCGGGGCTCTTTTTTCTTCCTTGCCAAGGACATGTTATGGTTCACAAGCATGCAGCAGGTTTGCAGACATCAAGGCTATAAGCTAACTCCCTTAGTGAACCAACAGGGCACAGTGAACAAACAAAATGATTCGGTCGAGGCTAGGAATCTCTTGCCTCCATCTTGAGAGTGTGCTTAGGCAAACCTTGGGATTGTCTTGTCTTAGCTGCTGCCATCATTGGATGATGATTTATGTTGGACAATGATAGTGTGCACATGTTGTGATATGCAGCTGCTTGAAGAATTTGGTGGAGTTATTGTAGCAGGTATTCACGACGATCATAATATTTGGAGACTCTGCAAGAGTTGTTGACCCCCAGTCCATTGCAGATATTGGCAAGGATGACATCATTCAAGATAGTTATGTATATGCTGATGCAGCTACATGTCCAAAATAGTGAGAGCATGGATCATGTGCAGGTAGAGTGGCATCTACCTGCCTTGGAGAAGCCTGTCTTGGATCATGTGCCTTATATTGCCACATGGGGTTTGAAGAACTGTTGCATTTCTATTTTGACGATGATAGTCATTGCCAAATGCTTATTAGGAGAGAAGTGCTGGTGTTATATCTTTGATGGTGATCCATATATGATTTTGCTAGAAAACTCTTGAAGGAGGCACATCAAAAGGTGCTTCTCGATAGACCCTGATGTTGAAGAGCTTGAAGTGGCCTCATGTGGGTATTGGGTCAAAGAATTTAATCTCCCTCAGCTAGAGTTGATGTCATTCAACTAATTGACTAGAGGCTGCTTATGGATTGGTAATGTTGTTGCAATATTGTGAGCTGATATTGGTAGAATTCCCTCCAACCTCGATGACCGGACTAGACGACTAATCCTTATTCAGGGGCTACTGGAAGCAGGGTCTGAAGAGATTGTTTGCCATGACCAAATTTCAGTGTTTCAGTTGTTTCATTGAAGAAATATTCCTACAGTTAAATGGGACACTTTTTTTTGCTCTCAGTTTTTAAATACTCCTTTTTTGGTTGTTGCACATCACTTACAGGATAAGGCTTGGAGGAAGGAGAATTCTCAATAGATATGTGAGGCATGTGCTGCTCTTGCAAAGGGTGGCTGGAGGAAATATCTACATCAGGAAAACTACCAGGGCTGTGTCCACTTTCCTAGCCATCTTGGGAAATTAGTGTTACCTGTTGAGATGTGAAAAAGTGGCATATCAAGTTTATTCTTGATGGTATGGCTAGTCTGCATTCAGACGGACATAATTATTTGGAAACCCTGGATTGTACATCCATCAGCACTGGAAACTTCAGTGACTATCCACTTCAGTAGGCCTAACAAGTATGCCCTGGAGTAGAGGGTTCATATGCAACTGGAAGAAAAGATGAAAGCCCACTTAATGTGGTCTTCATAGACCTGGCCAAAGTCTCTACTCTGCCAGGCCTGCTCCAAAACTCTCCGATACTAGGTTCAACAAGCTGATGGGGTTGCTCTGCCCAACTAAGCTATACTTGCATTTCTTGGCAGAGAAAGATGGTATGCAGGCGAAGAAAAGATATGAAGGATGGCATCCAAACCTGCCCCCATCACCCATAAAGTACTAAAGGGCAGTGCTTTTGCTGGGATCACATCCTCAAATAGTGTTGGCTTTGGTGTCTGTACAACCTATGCGTCCACATAAGGCGGCTGCTGACCATGTCCTGAGAGTCCCAGAAGAATCTTGGGTACTCAGCCACTGCAGCTCAGACAACTCCTCTGGTGAATGGTACCAGCACAGGCTGGAGTGCAAGGGCACTATACTGATGGACCAGCCAAATCCTTATTTTGGAGCTTTACTTGTTCTTATTTTTAATGTGCCTTTTTGAGGTTGCTGCATATCATTTGCAGGCCAAGCATGTGCATAAAGGGAATGGATAGTGGTGGCTCCTGGGCTTCAGAGCCTACTGATAGTCTTCAGTCAGTATCTTGTAGGTTAATGGCTTCAAAAGCACCAGGTTTGCTGACTGCTAGCAGGGATGCTGCATGACATTTTCATGAGTTTATATATGAAGATATTGGTTGGCACAGGGTTTTTGGGTTTTTGTGTGACTGCCCAAAGTGGGGATTATGTCTGCTGCCTTTTCCCTCGCTTGGAGAAGATGATCTGCATTATATGTGGATGCTTTGTTGTGTCCAGATGGTTTTTTCTCAGATTCTCAGAGTGGGTCCTCACACTGGAAGCTTGATGGATGCCAAAGCTGGTGGTGCCCTGTCAATCTCTTTCTTACTCAGGGTGTGCTGTTAGATTTTGGACTTGAGCTACTTCAGTGTGCGACTGCCCTATTTTGGGGATTGTGTCCACTTTCCCAGCCATCCTGTGGGAAGCTTGGTACAACTTTGATGCTAGGACTGCTCTTAAGTGTTTTGTATGCTACATGCTCTATCTTGTTTGCAATGGTTGTGTATGCACATGGAGCTTTTGGACTTGCAGTTTTCAGGTCCTCTAAAGACTTGCTTAGAAGGATTGCTGTATATTTGGCACCAGCGGTTGCTCGGCTGACTGCCCCTTAGGGGGATTGTGTCGCTCAACACTGAAGATCTGAAGACTGAAAACTTGCAAATTTGAAGACTCGAAGGGCTGCAGATTTCAAGATTTGAAGACTCAAAACAGTTCAGCTATGTATGATCCCCTTATCTTAGCTTTGTCGAGGACGACAAAGTCTAGGGAGAGGAGGGTGTTGAGTATAGGGCATGCACACATCTTTATTTGTGCATAGGAACCCCTTTCTTTGCATAGGAACCCCTTTCTTTGCATAGGAACCCCTTTTTTTGCATATACCTAGAGTTTCACATGAGAACTCCCTCTTAGACACTTTTTGATATTTCTCCAAAAGTAAGGCTTTTGAAACATTGTAAATACTCACATTTTTGGTAGATATGTAGAAAAATCCCCACGCACGTATTCTTGGAGATATGGTTGTTAGAAAGAATATTTCCCAAGATCTTTTTGAGATATGTTAGTTAGGCATGTGCTCCTTTTTGACTAGTCAAAAAGAGCACATGGGGGAATGTGTCTAGCCTATAAATAGAGGATTATTTCTTGTAAAAGGGAGCTTTTGGTCGTGCTCTCATGTAAAATCCATTCAATGGAAGAACTCTCCTTTCTCTTAAGGCTTTGTGCATATATGTATTTAGTCTTGGAGAGTGTGAGAGTGAGGTGTGTGTGCATGCTAGCATTTTCCTTTGTGTGTAAGTAGAGTGTTGCAATTGTCTTGTATTTTACATATGTGACTAGGATCCTTGACTCCCATTGCTCCATATTTTCAAGCATGTGGCATAGCTGCGGGCTGATGGCCAATGGCTTGAACATGATGGAGGATGGGGTGGATGAAAGGAGAGTCTTTCTTGGGCCTTCCTTCTTGCTTCCATGCAAGGTGGTGTGGGTCTTGGCTCCCAAGGGCCTACTACAACAATCGCCTTCTAATGTGGCTAGTTCCACTGCTCCACTTGTTGAGATTCTATTAATGATCATGGGTTTGTAGCCTCTCTTCTCTAGTTTCCTCGCATGTTGTTTCAAAGTGTAGACTAGTACTAGGTCGCCTGCTTTCAAACCTTTATCCTGAACGTGGGCATCAAAGTATGCCTTCTGTCGTTTCTTAGCTGCATATATCCCTGCAGCCGCCCTCAGTCTTGTTTCTCCTAATCGTTCAAGGTCAAAAAGTCTAGAGGAGAGTTCATGACCCGTCCATTCATGCTCTTGTGCTACTTTCAATGTAGGTATTAAGAAGTCCAATGGTAGCACTGCATTTTGGCCAAATACCATCTGAAAGGGGGTGGCTTGGAGTACCGTTTTGTAGGCGACTCGGTATGCCCAAACAGCATGGTGTAGCTGTTTGTCCCAATCAGAGCAATTATTGTTCTCTAATTTCATCAGTACATTGCATAAGATCTTATTTGTGCTCTCAACCTGGCCATTAGCTTGGGGGTGATAGGGGCAGACTTCTTATGTACTACCAAGAATTCTTGGAGCAGATTTTCAATAACTTCATTCAAGAAGTGAGTGCCTCTATCACTGACTAGCTCTATAGGTAACCCGTATCTGGTGAACACATTCTCAAATAAGAACTTAGCTGTTGTTTGAGCATCGTTCTTCGTTGTGGCTTTTACCTCTACCCACTTGGTTAGATAGTCCGTGGCAACAATGATATACTCTGCATGGGAACCCTTAGCTGGGGGATTAATAGGACCTACAAAGTCTATTCCCCACTTAGAGAATGCACGTCCACCTATCATAGGTTTCAGTGGCATCTCATCTTTGCGTATAGGACACTGATTTCTCTGGCAAACATCACACCGTTTCACATAGGTATGTGCATCCATGTGAAGGGTAGGCCACCACAAGCCTGCAAATAGGATCGCTTTAATCACTCGGTCTGGTCCAAAATGTCCTCCTGCTACACCTTGATGAGCCATTTCCAAGATCTTGAAATATTCACTCTCATGGGCGCATAGTCTGAGGTAACCATCTTTACCACGTTTGTATAGATTATCGCCAATGAGTGAGTAGTCCAGGGCTTCTTGTTCTAAACTCCTTTTCCTAGCCAGAGTCATGTCTGGAGGGAATGTTTTCGTCCTCAGGAAGGATACTAGTGGTTCACTCCAATCTGGCACTATGGACACTTGATAAAGAGTGGCATGCTCCACAGGTGGTTTACTGCAGCTGATTGGGCATTCCTTGCACAACTTTTGGACATCAGCTTCCATAGTCGGCCAATGCACTCCGAGTCTCCTTAGTGTCTGTAGGGTTCGTTGCTTTGAGTAGTGTTGCTCTAATGCATCTACATGTGCTAATTGCAACCATTTAGCATACTCATCCTCTTCCACACAACAAGCCAAGATCCCTTGATCTGTGTGCTTGTACATACTTCTTACCATGATGTGATACTTTTGGGATTTTACTACCTCTATATCCTGTGTGTTTATTACTGGGTGGTTAGGCTCGTACGTCAATACTGGCACTAGTGGCTTAGCCCACTGTGGCACCACTTCCAAATTAAACAAGTAAGCATCAAGAAGGTCATCTGACACTCCTTGTGGGGCTTCTCCAGATGTGAGCCTAGAGAGATGGTCTGCTCTCAAGTGAGTCTTCCCTTTCCTTACCACAACCTCGAAATCATATTCCATTAGCAAGAGAAACCATCTTACTAATCTTCCTGTATTGCATGGCATGTTCACGAGATATAGCAGTGCCTGATGGTCAGTAAAAAATTTAAACTTATTTGCAAGCAAGTAATGTCTAAACTTTTTAACCGCATATACCATGCCTAGTCCTTCTCTCTCAGTAGTGGTATAATTTCGTTCAGCTGCATTCAATTGTCTACTAGCATAGGCAATTGGAAGGTCCATATTACCTTCTCTGGTAGGTTGTGCGAGTACACACCCAATAGCATAATTGGATGCATCTACATGAACATGGAAAGGCTTATTCCAATCTGGTGTGGTCAAGATTGGTGCTGAACATAATCGCCATTTAAGCTCATTCAAGGAATTCTCACATTCGTCAGTCCACTCAAAGTTAGTCAAAAGTCCATACAGAGGCTTTGCTATGATGGCATACATGTGTATAAACCGTCGGTAATAACCGCAATGCCCCATGAAAGCTTGTACTTCCTTGACATTCTTTGGCCTAGGTAGCTCCGCTATGGCTCTCACTTTCTCTTCATCAATGGATATGCCATTCTTTGACACTATGTGTCCTAGAATCTTTCCTTGCCTGACCATAAAAACACACTTTTCTGGGTTCAGGCAGACTTGATATTCTCTACATTTGTCAAATATTTGTCTGAGTTCAGGAATATGGGTTTGTCTAATGTTGGAATGAGCACAAAGATCATCAATATAGACTTCTAAGTTCTTCCTCAGGAACTGTTTAAATACATGGCACATCAGCCTCTGGAAGGTAGCGGGTGCATTGGTAAGCCCAAATGGCATTACTCTAAAGGCAAATATGCCCCATTCTGTGGCAAAAGCTGTCTTATGCTGATCTTCTGGAGCTATGGCTACTTGATTGTAGCCCGAAAATCCATCAAGGAAGCTGTACACTTCCTTGCCTACTACTCTTTCTAAGAGATGTTCTGTGATAGGAAGCAGATAGTTATCTCGAATCGTGGCTGCATTGACCTTCTTCAAGTTAATGCATACACGCAGCTTTCCATTTTTCTTGGGCACCACTACGATGGGGGATACCCACTCAGTGTGCTCAATTTCATAGATGAATCCAGCTTCAACCAGTCTATCTATCTCCTCTTTGATCTTAGCAGCATAATTATCATTATATGTGTATGGCTTTTGCTTAGAAGGTTTGTCATCTGAGGTCATGGGGATAGTGTGTGAGCATATGTCAGGGTCCACACCTTTCAAATCCTTGTAACTCCAAGCAAATACATCTCTGTATTCTCTTAGCAAGGCTATCAATTTGTGCTCTTCGTCTTCCGTCAGGTCATGGCCTATGTACGTGCATCTCTGTTCTCCTTCTTCCACAGCTACCACTATTTTCTTGGTGGTTTCTTTGTTATCATAGGCCTCCCCCGATTGCACCTCTCGTTTAGGCATTCTGATCATGACTCTCCTGTCATCTATCTCATACTTCTTAAAATTTTCCGGGACCTCAAACAAAGATTCTTCCTCGTCTGGTGTGACTTCTCTCTTCTTTCTTTTCTTTCCTTCTTCCTTCGGGGTCACATGTGTGGCTAGCCTTACATCATTTGTAAGCTCTCCATGCCTCTGGGCTTGAAATTCTACTTCATAGAAGTATTCCTTATCTGATGCAAAAGGTGGGTCCATAATGATTGACTCTAGATCGGAGTCACTTGCATCCTCAAATGCATCAGGGCTAGGTTCACACTCTTCTAACACTACCTCTCCCATGATTGGCTCTATGGAGAAGACTGAAATGTCATAGCCATCTTCATCACAGTGAGGTGTCCATTGTTCTTCATTGATGGCTACATCCATTGTTGCTAGGATTTCTGCCCAGCCGTGGGGTTCAAATTCTTCGTCAGGAAAGACTACAGGTGCATAGGCTGGGTCTTGAATTGATCTATGTGTTTCTTTTGCACCTATCTCTCTGGCTTCTTCTCTCTTCTCTTCTTCTACTGCTACTTTGCACATCCATAAGTGGGTGTCTTCATGCATCCATGAGGATCTTGATCCTATGGAATGCACTGATTCCGTATCATCTTTGGCTCTATGGAGGGGATTCCATTGGATAGGAGGGACATCTCTATGAGAGTAATCTTTGAGATTCACTTTGGTCGTAACACCTAAGTGTTGCAGGTACAAGGAATTAGTTCCCCAGTCCTGTACTACTTGCAACTGTCGCATAAAGGGTCGTCCCAAGATCATTTCATAGGCATGATTTTTGCAAAAATCACATATAGCAAATGTATGCTCGAACTCAACACCACATGTGGTGAGAGTTATTCCTTCTAATTGCCCTAAGGGTCTCTCTATGTGACCATCGGCCATTTGCAATTTCATCCTCGTGGGCCTGAGTGTTGGCTTGCCCCAACGCTTCCATAGGGAAGTGGTAGCTATTGCAACTCCTGCGCGGTGTATCCTTGATGGGTGTGTTAGACGGCCGCCGGAGTAGGACAATTGTATGCCGGATGTAATGGAGTTCCTTGAATTACGTGCGAAAAGTTGGTACGTGCATCTTGTAATTCTATATAAAGTAATGAAAAGAGAATGGTCGAGAGAGATGTTTTTCCTGGAATTGTCAGATTGTCCGCCTTGATATTTGTTAGAGTATTGTTACACTATTGTGAAGTTCTGAGTATTGTTAATGTTGATCTCTGTTCTGTCTGCATTGTCTGCTTACACTGAAGTTCACTGTGATGACTGCTAAGTGATGGATTGTGTGTCTGAGTACTGTTTCCGCATAGTATTTTGTATGCTCTTCGGTCGTTGAAGTACTTTGAGTCAGTCTGAGTAGTTATATTACTGCGTGCTTTGATTTGACAACTTAATACACTGTTGAGTATGTTCTGTTTGTTTTATTGAACTTGTTGCATTCGGTGATGAGGACGGACTAGTATTTTCGGTAACGTGAGCTTTTAGTTGAGATCGCTATAAAGCGTTGTGACAAACAAATCTATCAGTTAAAGTATTGTCTCTGGTTGATTACTATTGTGAAATCGGTATCCCAGACTACTGCTCTATTCCAATAGCAGGTTAGTCTGGAGAGTTCGGTATGCAGAAATATAGAGATCAAATGTTGTTAGTTATTGCTAGTAATTGAGCTAAGACGTGTATACATGTTTCAGATGTTGTGTTGAATAATTGGGAAAAGAGTACAGGAAACGTATCAGAATTAGCTCCTCAGAAAGTGAAGCACAAGGCTCAGTCGGAAAAGATAACGATGACGATAAAGACGAAGAGAAGAACGAAGAGGAGACATTCCACGATACAGCAACCTCAATGCACAATGAATCATCGGCAAAGCAACAAGAACAACAGGATCAAACAGAAACAGAATCCATCTCGACCGAAAAAGAATCAGAGCAACAGGAAAATGAGCAACAATCTAATCAAGATGCACTAGACAAGCTACTAAAGGCAGCGAAATCTACAGAAGCGCACAATGCAGAAACGGAACAAACAAACAAGGTAACAACTATTGACTCTGCCCTCCCCAAAGCACCGCCTGTTAACCCCATTTCCCAACCGGAACCACCCCGCAACCCCATCAAGCCCAGTCACCCCACCGGAACTACCGAAACCTCGGCATCCTCCCTCAATTATTCACCACCTAATTCACAACAACTTCTCACCGAAACCTCGTCGCAACCTCGCCCTCCTCTGCCACTCCACCCCATTCTAGTTTTTTCGGAATTAGAAGCCATGGGTCGCCTCTTAATTAATCTATCCCAACAACTGCCGCAACACCTGAAGCAAGCCACAGACGATGCACGAGAAGAATTCCAACGGAAATTGGAAGTAATGGAGGCAGGCATCACCCCCCTCCAGGAAGAGTTACAAACAGCACGAGTGGAAAACCATGCACTCCATGAGCAGATCAAGCAACTACAGGCTACACTCCAAGCACAAGAAGAAAGCTCAAGCCAGCGAGATAAGGCATTAGCTGAAAAAGACGAATTACTGACAGCTGCCGACATCGAAATAATAAAGTTAAATCAAACAATCAAAGATACAGAAGACACACGGATAGCGCTAGGCAACTTACTGGAGGAAACTAGACTCCAGCTGCAGGACGCAGTACAGAAGTATCAAGAACAGCAGAAAGAAGCGAAGCAAGCAGAAGAACAGCTACAGAGAACAAAAGAATCACTGGATGAGATGAATTCTATCCTTAAACATCAATTACTCAGGGAAGCTAAACATCAGAAGGAGTTAGCGAATGCCCGTAGAGAACGAGATGCATACCACAAAACCATACAGTTCCAGAATCAACAGTTTGAAAGACTGGATAATCAGGTACGCAACCAGAAAGACCGAATCACCGAGATACAGAAACAAGTAACGGACATGAAGACAGCAAGATATGCGGCATTATCAAACAATTTTTATTTACAGGAGGCCTTTTTGCAAACACAGGCCGAAATTTTGCTTACTGAAGCCATCGCACTTAGTTCCGTTAGAGTAGATGCGCAGATTTTAGAACCCGATACCCTTAAACAATTATTAGAAACCCTTAAGAAAAAAATAGCCCGTACATTTAGATTAGCCAGGAATATGTATCTAGAAGGTATCATCGATGAACAGTAGTTTTGTAATCAAAATCACTTGCGGGTTCGAGTCCACCGTGCATGCCAGTGTTAGACGGCCACTGGAGTAGGACAACTGTATGCCGGATGTAACGGAGTTCCTTGAATTACGTGCGAAAAGTTGGTACGCGCATCTTGTAGTTCTATATAAAGTAATGAAAAGAGAATGGTCGAGAGAGATGTTTTTCCTGGAATTGTCAGATTGTCCGCCTTGATATTTGTTAGAGTATTGTTACACTATTGTGAAGTTCTGAGTATTGTTAATGTTGATCTCAGTTCTGTCTGCATTGTCTGCTTACACTGAAGTTCACTGTGATGACTTCTAAGTGATGGATTGTGTGTCTGAGTACTATTTCCGCATAGTATTGTTGTATGCTCTTCGGTCGTTGAAGTACTTTGAGTTAGTCTGAGTAGTTATATTACTGCGTGATTTGATTTGACAACTTAATACACTGTTGAGTATGTTTTGTTTGTTTTACTGAACTTGTTGCATTCGGTGATGAGGACGGACTAGTATTTTCGGTAACGTGAGCTTTTAGTTGAGATCACTATAAAGTGTTGTGACAAACGAATCTATCAGTTAAAGTATTGTCTCTGGTTGATTACTATTGTGAAATCGGTATCCGAAACTACTGCTCTGTTCCAATAGTAGGTTAGTCTGGAGAGTTCGGTATGCAGAAATATAGAGATCAAATGTTGTTAGTTATTGCTAGTAACTGAGCTAAGACGCGTATACATGTTTCGGATGTTGTGTTGAATAATTGGGAAAAGAGTACAAGGCCTCTGTTTAACAGACCCCTACCACTCCCAAGAACCCACGTTGTTTTCGGTGACGATACTAAAAGTTCAACACAGTTTACGGTGAATCACTGTTTTACGTTAATATTTGTTCGGTAACGATTTCGGTTAGTCATAAACACGTCGTACGTTTAATACGTTTAACACTTTTTTACATTTAACAGGTGATAGGAATATATGTGTTTCCCTCTTCGCCCTCACTCATGTCTCCTATCTTGTCCAATGGTATTTCTGGCTCTGTTCTCTGTGATCCTACCTAGGAACAAGGTTTTGCTATCTCGGGTAATTGTTTGGCTACATGTTTCCATAGCTCTGGTCTCACTTTGAGTAGTTCTTCTAAGGTGAGGTTGCACTGTACTTTAGTGTTTTTCACTACCTCTGTGTTCCTAGGTATGACTGAGTCCTCCTTTCGTACCATGACCGTGGGTGCTCTCATACAAGTAGACTTAGCTTCCCATGGGCCTATGAAGTGGGGTAGTTCTTGTAGAGAGTTAGACTCAAAGTCTAATCTTTCCTGAGGTTGGGTGCTCTCCTGCTCCTCATAAATGGATGGGATGTCTTGTGGGAATTGGTCGTGTGCATCATCCACAAGTTCAATGGGAGGAGGGACTTCACTTTCTTTAGCCCATTTGTCTTCTTGAATCTCTCATAGGAATTCTGGTGTGAACCGATTCATAGAAGATGATGTGTCTGGCTCCGTAGAGTTAGGCACATAGGCTTCCTGGGCAGGAAGACCTACTCTTTCACTTGCCTTGTCCTTGTGTTGAGAGGCGGGTTCCTTTTCTGATTGTGCAATTAGCCTCTCTATTCTTTCTAACAGTCCTTCAAAGTGCAGCTGCATCTTGGCTGAGCTAGATATGTTAAAGAGGCGGCTAGCTTCAAACATGGTTTGAGCCAACTCCACCATCTTAGCACAAATTTTAGTTCGGTCAAGCTCTAATTCTGCTCTAGGGTAGCACTTTCCATGATCAGGTACGTTTGGCCCATCTTGGATTCTGGCCTGATATGCTTTGAGCATCATGTTTAGGTCCTCGGGAGTGGGATCTGCTAGGACTGATCCTACTCTAGGGGGTGGTGGGATTAGGTGAGGTGGGTTGGAAGGTGGTGGGTCGGATGGAGTTGGGAATGGTGGAGGTGGGGTAGTGTGAGAGGGAGTTTGAGATGTGAGTTCGGTTATCCTAGCTCTCGTTTCTCTTAGGCTTTCCTCAAGTTCACTCATTTTCTTTGCCCATTGCCTTTTCATTCTTTCACGGCTATCTCTCCAAGCTCTATTCATCTTCTTTGTCATGCTCTCCATTTCACTCACATCTGGGCTCTTTTCCTGGCCTAAACTTTGGTTCTGCTGCAAGGCTTGGCCTCTAGTGATCACTTGTACTGGTGTAGTGGACGTCACACTTCCTGTGGAGTCTACAACTAACCCAACGACATTGATAGGAGTGATTTTCAGCATATTATTAGGATTCTTTGGGCAGTCTCGTAAGGGATGCTCCTTTCCACACTCCTGGCAATAGCCCTGGATCGTCAGTGACTAGGTTTGTGTAGGTGGAGGCAAGGGACAATCACGAATGAGATGATCTCCTTGACATCTGTAGCATGGTCCTTTAGGAAATGGGGGTCTTACTTGCCTAGGTTGAGGTCTAGAGTTGGGGTTTGCGTACATGACATTAGCATACTCTGGCTCCCAATTAGGTTCACTCGGTTCCTCACTGTAGGAGGACTCACCATGTTCAGTAGACTGCATGTAGTAAGCCTGGGGACTATCAACATGCATAGAATCAAAGCTATGGTCACTGGGATCACTTTCTGAAAGTAATGGTGTTACTAGGACTATAGCTCTATTCAGGTTTTCTTCTGCAACTGCATACTTTACCGGAATCACATTAGTAGGAGCAGGTGGTTGTTGTGCTAGCACTGGCTGGGGTCTCAGTTGGGCCTGATATTGCGGTTGGTAATTTTGTTGAGGCCTAGTATACTGTTGTGGTGGGTATTGACTCTGGTATCTGCCTTGTTGAGGGTATGGCTGAGGGTAGGTTTGCCTAACCGCTTGCTTATTGTATGGGCAGTCTTGTGTTGTGTGATTTGTGTATCTTCGTTCTATGGTGCAGTACTGGCTACTTGGATTTACTTGGGGTTGAGTCATAATGGGACATACATTCGCCATATGGTCACCTCCACAAGTATAGCATCTCTTCACAGGGGCAAATCTTGGGATCTGTTTGCTAGTGACACCTAATTTCTGAGCTACTTTCTCTTTTAATTCCTCAATAGATGTGGATTGTGTGGAAAAGAGGCTAGAAGAACTATCAGTATCTTTATAGATTTTTGAAAGCTCTAATTCCTCCCCTAGGTTATCCTCGATGTCGGTGCACATGCGTACACACTCTTCTATGGTCCTAGGGTCCTTCAAGTACACATATGATCTCAATTTGGTACTTAGCAATCCATCCAAGAATAGAGCCACTTGCTTAGCTGGTGTGGGTAACTCAAGGACAGGGCATCTCTCTAGGTATTGCCTAAATCTTCTTCTGGCAAGTCTCACTGTTTCTTGAGGGGTTTGCTTGAAGCTGTGAATCAGCGAGGAAGTGTTATGTCTTATGCCACTTTTAGAGAATTCGACAATGAATGCCTCTAGAAGTTGGTCTATGCTCTTGAACTGCCTCTCGTTTAGTGGCTGAAACCATGTCAGGGCAGTGTTCCTAAGGGTTAGACCAAAGGCATTGTACTGCGTGAACAGATCTTCAACTTGTTCAGCTCTCAAGACTTGCCTAAACTCAGCCACATGATCGTATGGATCTCTAGTGCCATCGAAGTAGTTCTTCATGGACTTAACTAGCTGAGTCTGTCTCAGAGTCCTTGTGTGCTCTCTAGGTCTTGGTAGAGGGAACTCATCCACATTTCTTTGATTCCTTGGAGCTCTAAGGACCTCAGGTTCCACTCTATTTGTTTCCGTTCTCGTTCTTTCTCTGCCCCCTAGGTTGGCAAAGCTTACTCTTGGCCTATCTCTACTTCTGTCTCTTTGAGCTCCATGAGCTTGGGATGTTCCAGCTCCAGGGTGACCATAGGACACATTCGATCTTGGTTGGGGGAAAATGAATTCACCCTTCCAAGTGTAAGCATGTCTATCATGTTCTGTAACCACAAAGATCCTCTCTGAAGCATGATCTAAGTAGGTCACTCTGCCTGGGCTATCAGGATCTTTGAACTCATAAATCATGATTGACCCTACATCATTTGGCCTATTTGATTTATACCTCCAAAAGGCTTCATCAGTCTCTTGGTTTAGGAGCAGATCTATACTCTTATTGTCTTGGGGAACCCACTCGGGATTGAGGATTCTAGTCCAAGTATGCTCCGTTTTCAAACTTGACAGCTGGGTCTTCTAGTCCAATGGATTGGTCCAGGTTTTTAATCTGGACCACGGATCTTCCTAGGCCGTCCTCATAGATGCTAGCACCTAATCGGTTGGTCCTAAGGTATTCCAGCTGCGTCTTGTAGGGGCCTTCCACCCTATACAAATATGGCACACCTGAACTCCCCGCAGGTCTCTCCATACCTTGAGACATCTCTGATTCACTAGTCTCAGAGCTAGGGTAGTGCGAGTGGTAGCTCAACTGTTGGGCCCAAGACCTAGCAGTATGATTAACGCTAGCGTCTGAAGACCTAAGACTTTGTCTATCTCTTACTAGATGTCGTCCTGATCTAAGGTTCATATGCCTATTTAAGTAGCCCAATTTTTGCCCAAAGTACAACCTCATTGCCGATCAATTGGTGTCAGACACTTGATTTTTTTTTTTGTGTTATCGTGTTTATGATCTTGTCTGATATCGCGTCGTCAGGAATATTTGAGTTAATTTTCCACACTTAAGTTGATCGTCCCACGTTAAATTCTTTTCCTTTAAAGTTATCGGTCACACACAGGTCATCCCTTGAACTTGATTTCTTAGATAGTCTTTGACTTGTCTTGTGCCTATCGTTGTCCTGACTTACTCCTAGCACTACTCAAACTTAGCCTAAGCTAGGAATGGACAAAGGGAGTTGAGAATATTCCGACCTTTCTTGCTGATCCCTTGCTTTATGATGCTCAAGAACCCGGTTCTCAAGCTTGCAAAGAAACCCTTGCTTTGGATGCTCTCAATTGCTCTCAATGGACCTCTGAAAGTCCCAAGATTAGCTCAAGACTTAAATTCGAATGACAGACAGATCACGTTCATGCATGTAATTTGGATATCAATTATGTCCCCTGTCTTTATTGCAAACAATTCTAGAGATCCCTTGGTTTTTGTTCCCCCTGGGTATGGTATTTGATGCACAGGATTTTTCTCAAGACACACTTGTAGGGACCTCACAAATCACTAATTATTAGACCAATATGCCAAAAACTATCCCCCAAAACTTGGAATAAAAATCCTAGTTTTTTGGCCCAAAAAGCTTGTCAATCGCGATCGACAGGTCTGTCAATCGCGATTGACAGAGGTGTCCGTCGGGGCCTGTCGGTCGCGATCGACACGTCAGTCGCGATCAACAGTGTCAATCGCGATCAACAGTGTCAATCGCGATCGACAGACTCGATCGTGGGTCCTGTCAATCGTGATTGATGGTGTCAATCGCGATCGACACGTTTTCGGGGATTTTCGTCGTAAATTCAGTCGATCGGGGCTGTGTCCGTCGCGATGGACATGTGGCAATGCAAGAAATTCAGTCAATCGTCAAAATTCAGTCGGTCGCGATCGACGGTGTCAATCGCGACTGACAGAGGTATCGGTCGTGGCTGTCGATCACGATCGATGGTGTCGGTCGCGATTGACAGGGTCAGTTGGTTGTCTCTGTCGGTCGCGATCGACAGGTCTGTCGGTCGCGATCGACAGGTCTGTCGGTCGCGATTGACAGATGTTGTCGATCGTGGCTGTCGATTGCGATCGATAGTTTCGGTCGCGATTGACAGAGAAACACGGAAGTTTTTACTGTTTTAGGTGATTTAGAGTGTGCTCCTTATGTGTATCCTTATGGTGTGCTTTATTTTACCAAATGGCCGATTTTTCTGTCGATCACGATCGATAGACGTCGGCGACACAGAGACAGTTTCGTGATTTTTCGTACCTGCGCGGAGTGCTGGAGATGATGATGCAGCAAGAACCTGCAAGAATGCTCAAGAAACATGCAAAAACAACGCACACAATATCGCTCTCTCGCTCTCTCTCTCACAAGTGGAATGAGGGAAATGAGGTGGAGAAGGTGATATGATCAAAAAACTAAAGATATTTTTTTTTTCGCGATGATGGAGATGGAGATCGGATATGGTGAAGATGATGAAGGTGATGATGATGGTGAGGTAGGAAAGAGAAAAATAAAAAAAGTAAAGGAATTACCTACAACGCCAACGTCTCAATTCTACGTCTTTACCATCACACGCTCGTCCTCAAAGCTCGATCCCCGACAACGGCGCAAAAATTTGGTGTAGCTCAGTGATGAGTAGCACCTCCTTTAATGTCAATCCGGGAAGACGTGAGGATGGTATGAAGACCTCGAGCAAGTGAAGGCACAAGTGCGTGAGTGAGAAGCACACTAACATGCACACATATACACACACACGCGCACACAAGGTAAGACAAAGAGTGAGAAGCAATGGAGTTCTTTAGATTACTTCCAAAAAGCTCTTACAAGTTCAAATCAATTACAAGCTACCCTCAAAAATGAGCTCTCTAGCTCTATTTATAGTTTTTGACTAGGTTTTGGCCGTGTCCAGACCTAGTGTCCGGCCTAGTTAAAAATTAGGTTCTAGGGCCTATGTGAAGACTCAAACGAAGTCTAAAAATTATGAAAATTGGTAGGTAGCTACTTCGAATGCTCCTCAAGCTCAAGGACTCCTTGGCTTGTACAAAATGGAGCTACAAAAATACGAAATGGTATCTACATTGGCTTTTAGTGATGAAAATCACTATTGTTGTAGGGATTTCTTCTAACGATTTGACATACACATCTTCGAGCTCCCTACTTGCTCCTTCTCCTTGTGTGTCCCCCTCTTTGATATGCTTTAGTGTCCTAAAACAATAATGGCCTACTTGCCAGATCGTCGTTGACTACTCTGTCTACTTGTGCCTTCTCTTCGCTCTGACTCCCTTCGTAAGCTTCCTTGCCTTGTGAGTCCTTCAATTCCTTGACTACTGCTAACAGTACCCAACACTCTTCTACCCACTTCTCCAACCATACCTCCAGTCGATTCCATTGCACCTGTCGAGCCCATTGGGCCTATTCAACCAATTGTCCCTGAAGAACCTGCTACTTCTTCTTCTTCCCCTAATTATTCTTCGCCCTCTTCCCATCACCTCTTCATAGCTTCTTCATCCCAACCACTTCCTCCTCCTCTTTTTCCTCCGATTCCCATGTTTACTGAGTTAGCATCCATGGGTCATATGCTGATCCATTTGTCGCAACAACTACCAATGCAGATGAAGGAAGTTACTGACAATATCCGACATGAATTACAACACAAAGTGGATGTACTCGAAGCAGATATTACCCCATTGCAAGAAGAGGTAGATGTAGTAAAGGCAAAAAATCATGCTCTGCACGAACAGATTCAACAACTCCAAGTTTGACTTGCCAAACAGGAATCGTTGATCAGCCAAAGAGATGCTACGTTAGCTACGATACAAGCCAAAGATGAGTTATTAAGTGTTGCTGATGCGGAAATTGTCCAGTTAAAACAGTTAGTCGAGGATAAGGAAGATGCCCGTATAGCACTTGGAAATCTATTAGAAGAAACACGCGTAGAGCTTGATGAAGTCATGCAGAAAGGACAGGAAATGGCAGATCTAGCAAAGCAAACTAGTACAGAACTCCAGTTCGTAAATGCAAATCTGTTTGAGGCGAATTCTACTCTTAAAACACAGATGACGTTAACCACTCAACTCCAGAAAGAGGTTGCAGTGATTCGAAGGGAACGAGATGCTTATTACCAGACCATTCAGTATCAATCACACGAACTGGAGAGAAGAGAAAAGCAGCTTGGTTGTCAAGCAGAATGATTATCTAGAATTGATAAACAAATTCAAGACATGAAATTGAGTCGTGATGCAGCTCTGGCGAACGATTTTTATTTAAAGGAAGCATTTTTGTAGACACAGGCTCACATTTTGATGACAGAAGTAATTGCAGTAAGCTCTGTTCATACTGACGCCCAGTTAGTCGAACCAGACACTTTAAAGAAAATGTTGGATAGCCTGAAACAGAAAATTGCCAGAACCTTTAAGTTAGCCCGGACCATGTATATTCAGGGTATAGTAGAAGAGCCCTAAGTTTTGTATCATTGCGGGTTCAAGTCCATCGTGCATGCCAGTGTAAGCCGCCGGTGTGGCATTTGTAATTCTTTACTTTTCGTATTCCGCACGAACCAAAAGGTCGTTGCGAAGAGTTGTATCTATTTATAAACTAATGAAAGGACGCTCCGGTAGCGATCAGGAGAATCGCCAGACTGTCTGTCTGGGTGATTGCATTCTGTGGAGTTACCGTGGTGTTGTGTTTGAGAAATCTGAGTAATACTGTGTTTTCATCTCTAGTTGATTGCATTAACTTGTGGTTAGCCTAAGTCCATTAAGTTGCGGTAATGAAGTCTGTGTTACGGTAATGAATAACTTCGGTGGTACGTACTGAGAAAGTATTAACCTGAGTACGAACAGTAAGTCTGTGATAGAATGAACCAGAGGATTGATAGTAATTTGTATGCAGATTTTTGAGTGTTGACGTACTATGACGTAAATGCGTTAATTGGGAAAATTAAGTTATAGGGCCTCTGATTAGCAGACCCCTACCACCCCCAAGAACCCAAAAGAGTTTAAACGCACCTATGACGGCAATGCGCGTTTAACATTTACTATGTAGATCATTCCTAATCCTTCTCGTTCCTTAGTGGTGTAGTTTCTTTCTACTGCATTCAACTGTCTGCTCGTGTAAGCTATAGGGAGATCTATATAACCTTCATTCGTGGGTTGTGCCAACACACATCCTACGACATAGTTGGATGCATCCACATGTACATGGAATGGCTTGCTCCAATCCGGGGTTGTCAATATAGGTGCTCAGCACAAGCATCGTTTAAGTTCATTGAATGAATTTTCACACTCATCTGTCCATTCGAACTTGGTCAAAAGAGAGTATAAGGGCTTTGCTATGATAGCATACATGTGTATGAATCGTCAATAATAACCACAATGACCCATGAAGGCATGTACCTCTTTTACGTTATTTGGCCTATGTAGGTCTGCAATTACTTTCATCTTTTCTTCATCTATCAAAATTTCGTTCTTTGACACAATGCATCCTAGCATTTTGCCTTGCTTGACCATGAAAACACACTTCTTTGGGTTCAAACAAACCTGATATTCATGACATTTGTCAAATACTTGCCGTAGTTTTGGGATATGTGTCTGCCTCATATTCGAATGAGTACATATATCATCAACATAAACTTCCAAATTCTTGCATAAGAATTCCTTAAAAACATGACACATAAGTCGTTGGAAAGTGGCGGGTGCATTTGTGAGCCCAAGTGGCATCTCGCAAAATGCAAATATGCCCCATTTTGTGGCAAACGCCATCTTATGTTGATCTTCAGGAGCAATGGCTACCTGATTATAGCCTGAGAAACCATCAACAAAGCTATAAACTTCCTTGCCCACAACTCTTTCCAATAAGTGTTTCGTGATAGGAAGAGGATAATTGTCTCGAATCGTGGCGGCATTAACTTTTTTAAGGTTAATACACACATGCAATTTTCCATTCTTCTTGGGCACAACCACAATGGGGGATACCCATTCGGTATGATCAATTTCATAAATGAATCTTGCTTCTATCAAACAATCTATTTCTTCTTTAAGCATAGTTATCATTATACGTGTATGGTTTCTGCTTCGTAGGTTTTGCATCTAGAGTCTGTTAAGGGCACATTGTATCACTTTGTATCTTGCTACCCTTTGGGCTATTCTAGAGTTGAGATTATATTTGTAAGGTTCATTTGGAGGGTTGCGAGAAGGATAAGTGTGAAGAGCCTTTAAGGCCACTTGATTGTATAAAAATGACTTCATGGTAATGGAAAAGCTCTCTCTCTTTTTGCGTCGCCACGTCCATGGCTTTTGATGTGTATCTTTTTTGTTTCTTGTTAATTACAATGTTCTTGTTCTTGTCTAGGTTTGCGTGCCGAGTAGTTTTCTTTATCTGCTGAACGTAGCTATGGCAACGACAGTCTATCTTCCCCTCTCGTTCCCTCTCTCCCCCTTCGTTTCGACAAGAATGGCCTTCGACGTTTATCTTTTGATTAGTTTGTTCAGTTCTTGTGCTTGAATGAAGCGTCTAGGAATGTGTGCGAGTCTTTTGTCTGTTTGTTACGAGTTCTGTTCAGCTATGGTGATGACGCTCTCTTCTTCTTTCTCTCTCCTCGTCTGTTGCAGGAGCGCAAGCTCTTGTTAACATTTGGCGCCGTCTGGACTTACCCCCCTCCGCTCTATCGGCTGGAGTATGTGATTTTTCGTGATTACTGTGTACAGTCTTTGTCCACCGTTCTCGTGATTTTTCTCTGCCGCTGTTTTTCTCCTGAGCATCACGAGCCTCCATCTCCGACTGCTCGTTGCTTGTGTGGGCCATTGGATAATCCTAACTGGTTAATTATAAGCATTCACAATTGTGCGCTGCTAAGCCCCTTCGACATTGGGCTATTAGGCTTGCGCCCATTTGCTTGAGAGCTTCTGGCACCTCTTGCGCTCTCGGAAGTTCCAAAATATCGAACTGCATGCTGCCATGTCCATTCATTAACAATCGTTCTGCTTCCTCCTTTCCATTCCTTATTCGATACCATTTCGGCGTTTCCGGTGCCATTTCGATGTTCCTATCGTAGACGATGCTGTAAAGATTGTGATGTTCTAGTGCTACTATGGTGACCGGTGAGACTTGTCCTGCTAATAGTCGGGGCCTCTTTGCACTTTTGATCTTTGATCAAATAATGCCTCCCTCCGGCGCCTATGGAATCCAACATTCTCCGTGGGGTTGCGCCCGTGACGTCCATACTTTCCATGGTTGGTGATGACCCTGGGCCATTCGATGTCTGCTTGTATTCCATTCGCTTGTTTCGGCCTCATCCTGTTTCTGGTCAATGCACTAGCATCGTAATTCCATGACTCCAGTGTGATTTTGGCTGCTCTCTGAGAGTCGGGAGGTGAACAGTTAATCCACATGGTAATGACACCACTTCTGGCTCTGAACTATGTGACAGGCGTCAATGATTCACCAATTGGTTAATGAGTAGCCAATGATCTTCTGCACGCGGTCGTTGCCAAGCTCTATGAAGAAATTGACACGCTACACATTGCCTCATGATTAATCCGTGGCTAATCTCATATTGCTTGGTCCCAATAAAATCATAATCGCTCGGTATTTTTTTGGTGATCTCTCGTCATTACGGTGTTCTATGGACATGTCCGACGCATTTTGCATTCATTACGGTCTCTGTTCTGATCCATTCCGGTGCATTTGTACCTCCTTCCGGTGGTTAGATTCCGATGCTTATGATGCTACTCTGTTGATTATAATGTGTATCTTCATCAAGCACCAATCCTTAGGTCGATCATTCTCCTTCGGTAATAACTGTTCTTCAGTCCGATGATAGCTGGATGATTCCGGTCTGAGGGTATGTTTTCGGTAAAAATACACTAGTGGACGTTGTTACTCTGGTGTTGCGCTGCTCTAGTTTGATCATAATACGGTGCATGAACACTTAGCGCCTATGATCGCCTCTTACGGTGGTATTGTCCTGATTATCGGGTGACTAAAGTATTCATTTCGGTACTTGTCTGGTCCATTCCGGTGGCTGAATTTCATTGTGCTGAGTCAATTACGGCCATTTTTTTTCGGGCTCCCACTTATGCACAGTGATGCTTTAGTCCAGCTAATGGCGATGATAATGATTTGCAGTCAAGGCGTATGCTATCTATACTCTCGCATGAAGCCTTTAAGCATGTCACAACAATGGTAGTTTCTCTTTTCTGGCCGCGGACACGCAACATGGGAGGTTGGACAGATGTTTACACTCTATCTTGTCTTACTTTGTTTTCACTATTAGCACATGCATGGCTCATACTTTATAATGATGAATGATTGCTTGAATTCATAAAGGAGAGAGAAAGCGCGAAAGAAAGAGCCATAAAGAGAGAAAGTGTGCTATAACATTTGACCGAAGCCTTGCCTATTTCCTTAATTTATGGGATGGTCATCAATTCTATCTTTCTATATTGCATGATTTGTTTGGGTCCGGACATCACTCCATTCTTCTTGGTTAAGGATTTCATAAATCGTAATAATAGCAATGATCATAATCAAGCATAATTCTGAGAGAAGACGGTTGTTTGCTCCTTAGGAAGAATTTTTAGCATCTAGGAGATCAACAACGCATGGAGTTTTGTGTCCTTAGTTCCATCTTGGTATCATGTTACGAGCATGATATGGTGTGGTCTGAGTGCGAGGTAGTGTTAACTCGGCAGAAGCACTCATTTGTTTTATTTTTGGTAATGAGAGAGTGTGAGGTAGCGTTAAGTCGGCAGAAACACTCTATGTGGATTGTGAATGTGAGGTAGCATTAATTCGGCAGAAGCATTCACTAATTTTCTTTTTTGTTTGTGTGCATGTTCTGAGTGATAGATGATGTCGAACATGGGATACACATCTTCGTGTTGATTTGAGTCTTCATATATTAATGGATACTGCAATACTAATTCAAATAGACAAGCTATGCTTGATCATTTTTTGTTGATTTATGTTGAAGTACTTATGGATAGCGGAATATGCCGAACAGAAGTAAAGCTTGCTAATAATGCGCTGATTGGCTGATTCATCCCTCTTGCGAATTTACACAGATTGTCCATGATAATGATGTAATGAAGAAGACATATGCAAATTATGTAATTGATGAGCTATGTAATTATGCCATTTTTTGTACTTCATTCCAAAGCATATAGAAGGGCAGACTATGGGTTGTGTGTAATGTACTTGCATATCTTAGATTCAGTTCCAGGCACTTTGCTTTGCATTACACATTTTTCATAGTTCTGGACTGTTATGGGCAATATCTTACCTTCCATACCATGGATTTGGGCCATGCACTTTGGTTGGTGGATAATGTTTCAAAGGGTAGAAGCATTTAGAAAACCTAGGACATTGGTAACACGGTGCAGGTTCGAGTCCACCGTGCGTGCCAGTGTTAAGGGCACATTGTATCACTTTGTATCTTGCTACCCTTTGGGCTATTCTAGAGTTGAGATTATATTTGTAAGGTTCATTTGGAGGGTTGCGAGAAGGATAAGTGTGAAGAGCCTTTAAGGCCACTTGATTGTATAAAAATGACTTCATGGTAATGGAAAAGCTCTCTCTCTTTTTGCATCGCCACGTCCATGGCTTTTGATGTGTATCTTTTTTGTTTCTTGTTAATTACAATGTTCTTGTTCTTGTCTAGGTTCGCGTGCCGAGTAGTTTTCTTTATCTGCTTAACGTAGCTATGGCGACGACAGTCTATCTTCCCCTCTCGTTCCCTCTCTCCCCCTTTGTTACAACAAGAATGGCCTTCGACGTTTATCTTTTGATTAGTTTGTTCAGTTCTTGTTCTTGAATGAAGCGTCTAGGAATGTGTGCGAGTCTTTTGTCTGTTTGTTACGAGTTCTGTTCAGCTATGGTGACGACGCTCTCTTCTGTGGAACAGAGAGGTTCCATGATGATGGATTATGGATCCTCATCACTACCCTCGTCTCTTTCTTGTGTCGCTTCCATGCATTCTTCTAGGATAAATTCTTCCTCAATAGGTTCAATCAAAAAAATGGAAATGTCATATCCGTCTTCATCACAATGAGGGGTCCGTTGTTATTCATTCACCGCTATGTCCCTTGTGGGTAAGATTTCTACCCAACCATGAGTCTCAAATTCCTTGTTTGGAAATACCATAGGTGCATAAGTTGGGTCTTGAAGAGTTCGTGGATGTCATTCTAAACCCAAAGTCATAGCTTCTAACCATTCTTCCTCTTGTTTAGCTACTTTACACATCCATAGATGAGTATCCTCGTGCAACCATGAGGGGTCTGACTCCAATGAGTGTACGGACTCTATTTCTTCCTGTGTCTTATGGATGGTGTTCCATTGTATTGGGGGTACATCTTGATGGGAATAGTCTTTAAGATTGACTTTAGTTTTCACTCTTAAATGTTGCAAGTACAATGAATTAGTTCCCTAATCTTGTACGATTTGCAATTGACGCATGAATGGTCGCCCTAAAATCATCTCATAAGCATGATTTTTCCCAAAATCACAAATGGAAAAAGTATGCTCAAACTCCACACCACAAGTGGTGAGAGATATGGCTTCTAGTAAGCCTAATGGTTTTTCTATATGTCCATCAGCCATTTGTAGCTTCATCCTTGTAGGTCTTAGTGTTGGCTTACCCCAACATTTCCATAAAGCAGTAGTAGTGATGGCTACTCCGGCTTTTGAATCTAAGATGGCTTTGGTGGTGTAGTCATGGGTTATTGGAAGATAAGTGTTACCTTCCTCTCCCTCGCTCACGTCTCCAATTCTTTCTACAGCTATGTCTGGTACCTTCTTGTGTGATGCTATATGCGAGTGAGTAGTGGAAAGCTCAGGGAATTGGTTTGCTACATGCTTCCACAATTCTGGTTTAATCTTTAACAACTCCTCTAAGGTGAGGTGATAGTGTACTTTGGTATTCTTGATCACTTCCGTGTTTCTAGGGATTACTGATTCTTCATTCCTCACTAATATAGTGGGTGCTCTCATGCTAATAGACTTGCCTTCCCAAGGTCCTGTGAACTGAGGTAATTCGTGCAAAGAATTGGATTCAAAATTTGTGTGTTCACTCAGTTGTTCTTCCTCTACCTCGTCATAAATAGAGGGGATGTCTTGGGGAAATTGTTCCTGCAAGTCGTCTATTTCGTGAATAGGAGGATGGGTTTCTTGCTCTTTTCTCCACTTCTCTTCTTGAATTTCTCTTAAACATTCATGTGAATACTTGTGTATGAAATGTCACGAGGAAGGAGATAAGGAAGAGAGCTCACACACACACTCTCACTCTCAAGGAGAAGCACACACACAAATTGAGACAGGGAAGAATGATCTTCTTCTTCTTCTTCTATTACATAAAAGGAATGTACAAGAATGACCTAAAAACAATAATACAACAAGTGCAATATATAAAGACCAGTACATAAGGAAAAACCTAATGTCCGCGAATGAGTGAGCTAGCAAGAAACAAATGTGCCATCACGCTCGGTAGATAAATCTAATAAAGCTCAATGAAGTATCCCTGACATATACCGGCGTGACCACTATACATGTCAGAGAAACGAAAAACTGGTATGTTGTTGGAGATTCACTCACTAATTATGCATAACGACATAAAGATGAAGGAAAACAGAAACAAAGTATTCAAAAAAAACCAAAGCCTTAGTGAAGGGACAAATTCACAACTGTAATATACAGTGGAAGCTTTACTTATGAGTAAGGACTTAATGATATATGTGACAGGAGAAGAAAGGAAGCCGACTTTCAAAGATGATAGTCAACCGAAAAAAGAAGAATTAGAAGCCTTGAAGCTGTGGCAGAAGAAAGATGCAATGGCAAGAGCATATATCTATAATACTGTTACAGATCATCTACTACCACATATTAGAGGTGTGGAGAAAGCAGAAGATATATGGAGAGCATTGGAAGATCACTTCCAAAATACGACGAAAGCTAGAAAGGCTAGCCTATGGTCGGAGTTCACAACATTCAAGAAAAAGCAAAGTCAAAGCATTAGTGATTATAGCACTAAGATGAAGGACTTGGCAGATAATCTTGGATCGATTCGTGAATATATCGAACACCACAGGTCAATAGCACAAGTGCTTACATGTTTGAGAGGAGATGAAAGGTGGAAACCTTTCGTACTCTCAACTAAACTGTCTTTAAATCATTTTGTATCGGATTTAAATCAGTTGCTTGGACTAATGCTAACGTTTGAGCAAGATTTGAAGACAGATGGAGAAAAAGGACATAGTTCGGCTATGTACGCAAAGAATAAGAAGAAAGGTGATAAAGGTAAAGAAAAAGATGAAGAAGAAGTGACTGCTCAAGCAAATTATGCAAGAGGAAGAGGTAACATCAGGAAAAGAGGTAAAGGAAGAGGTAATCAGACTAACAACAAGAAAGCCTGTTGGATTTGTGGATTAAGCAATCACTTGGCTCATGATTGCTGGCATGATTCACAAGGATCAAGTCAGAATCAGAATAACAATAGCAGAGGCAGAAGCGGAAGATATCAAAGATGAAGACAAAGCCAAAGAGGCAGATATGGTAGAGGTGGAGCAAGAAGTTGGGGACAGAATCAGTCTCACAACACTACCTACTACAACTATGCAAATGATACGCAGAATGACGGTCATACAACACTGATGATGAATTCGATAAATACATCAGAAAATGAAGACCTCAAGGTATTCTATATTGACTCTGGTTGTTCAAATCATTTGTCAGGAAATATAGAATTATTATCAGAACTTGAAGGAGGCATTTCAAATCATACAGTACAGACAGGTGATAACACAAAACATAATGTAAGGTCAATTGGAAAAGTAAAGTGTAAGAATGGAGCTAACCTACTAACAAATGTTTTGTATGTTCCAACAATCCCAAAGAATCTGATCAGCGTGGGTCAGATAGTAGAAAAAGGTTTTCAAGTCAGGTTTACGAATGAAGGAGTATTTGTTGAAGATCCAGAGAAAGGATACAAACAAATTTTCCATGGTAAAAAGGAAGGTAGACTTTTTACTTTGAAAGTACAAGGGAATGTTGGTCAAGCCTTGATCACACATGGTGATGAGGTATTTACAGAACTAGACCTCTGGCATAAGAGGCTAGGACATTTTAATGAAAAGGGAATCAAAGCTTGTTGGAGTTTATTGACCTCCAAAGTATAGCAGGAAGTAGGTGGAACCCCCTAGGAACAAGTTGACCTTCTCACAAACTTCATCATAGAAAACCAGTCATGCTTGCAGAGCTTACTACTCTCTACTCACTCAAAATTTTTTAAAACTGTTTTAACCACATATACTAGAGACCAAGAGCTTTCCAATGAACCAAAGAACACTCAATTTGGATAAATACTCAATGAGCTATGACCTCTGCAATATGCAGCTTTAATGGAGACCTTGAAACAGAGATGAACCTGAGGACATACATCACTTGCAGAGACTACTGCTCTTAACTCACAACTCCAATGAATCTGAAAATTTCCAGAATACAAATAGACTTGGAGAGCTTTCTAACAAGCTAAAGAACACATGATTTGGATACATACACAAGGAGATATGACCTCTGCAAGTTGGATGTTTAATGGAGACCTTCAGCAGGGATAAAAAACAGAGAACACACACTACTTGCAGAGAGTGTTGCTCTCAGCTCACAAATCCAATGATTATGAAAATTGGTACTATGAACGTAGACAAGACGAGCTTTCAAATGAGCTATGAAACATGTAATTTGGATATATAATGAGGGAGATACAAGCTCTACAAGCTCTGCATACAAAAACTAGAGTAGCATAGAGATACTCTCTTGGACATCCCACAAGATCACGACTTTTCTCCTCTTTTTATAGCATGGGAAACTAATCTAAAACCTTCCTATACATCTAAATTCGTGGTAGACACTTGGATGGAGGTATTACATGACTCAAGTGCTCAAATAAGCAAAGTATTGATGGACTTTGAGAACTAGCCACATCGACCTTCCACTAGGACACCACTGAAGCTCCCTTGTGACTCACTAATTTGACTCACCATGTTCTAGAACTCACGTGGTATTTTTGCTACATTTTATGAATAATATGAGCCTTCTTGAAGTATTTGAAGACTTCCCAAAGGTATTTACATAATTTGAAACTTGTACCCTACATAAAACAAATGTTCGCAACATTCTCCCCCTCAAGTTTCAAAGGGTATTTCCTTCATGCCAAGAATATAGTTGAATCTTTGAAGGTTTGGTCCATCCAAGGATTTGGTGAAGATATCTGCAACTTGATCCTTTGTTCCAACAAAAGAAACCTGCACTTCATTGTTCATGGCCTTCTCTCGAACATAATGATAGTGAACCTCTATATGCTTTGTTCTAGCATGAAAAATAGGATTTGAGGTCATATGAATGCTGCTCAAGTTATCCCCATATATCAGTGGTACATCAACCTGCACATTCAAGTCATGAAACAACTTTTTAAACCACATAACCTCAGTAGTAGCCAATGCTAAACCTCTATACTCAGCCTCTGTAGAAGATAAAGCAACTGTAGGCTGTTTCTTTGAACTCCATGTTAATGTCTTGTTTCCTGCTATTACCACATATCCACTTGTGGATCTTCTGTCATCTTTGCTTCCAGCCCAATCTGCATCACTAAAGACTTTAAGAGTTAGATCAACATCATGACTATAAAATAATCCTTCGTTCATGGTACCTTTCAAATACCTAAGCACTCTTTTCGCTGCATGCATATGAGGTACTCTAGGTTCATGCATAAACTGTGACAATACTCCCACTGCATAACATATATCAGGTCTAGTTTTTGTTGCATAAATCAAAGATCCTACCATGGATCTATATACATTCATATCATGCAACTCATCACCTTCCTTTGCACTCAGCTTTACATTACATTCCATTGGAGTAGAAACAAATTTACATTCCTGCATACCAAACCTTTTCAGCATATCACATATATACTTTCTTTGTATCAACCACATACCTTCATCGCTATACACAATTTCAATCCCAAGAAAGTATCTGAGCAAACCAAGATCTGAAATTTTAAATTCCTTTCCCAAATTACCTTTTATCTCATCAATTGCTTTTGCATCATTCCCTGTAATCAACAAGTCATCCACATAAATGCATACATAGACACACATGCCATCTACATGTTTTACATAAAGTGAAGGATCAGCATGACTCGCTGTGTATCCTTGCAGCATAAGATACTTTACCAACCTTGCATTCCATGCCCTTGGTGCCTGCTTAAGACCATACAATGCCTTCTTTAACCTGCATACATGATTAGGATATTTTGCATCCACATAACCATCTGGTTGTGACATATACACTTCTTCATTTAACTCACCATTAAGAAAGGCATTCTTTATATCGAGTTGATATATATTCCACCTTTTACTTGCAGCTAAAGCCAACAAAGTTCTCACCGTTGCCATATTTGCTACTGGACTAAATGTTTCCTCATAGTCCACACCTTGAGTTTGATTATATCCTTTTGCTACAAGTCTAGCCTTATATCTAGACACACTACCATCACTATTTCTTTTAATCTTAAAAACCCACTTGCAACCAATTACCTTTTGCTTTGGTGTACTTGGAACTAAATTCCAAGTCTTGTTATCCTGAAGTGCTTCCATTTCTTCTCTTATTGCTTTCTCCCACTTTTCATCTCCTTTGGCCTCATCATAACATGTGGGTTCATTTTCCTGCTCAACTTTTGTCATAAAAGCATAATGAGTATTCATGAAAGATTCATAAGTATACCTTCGAGGTTGCTTACTTACTCTTGAAGTTCTTCTTACCTCCAATGTAGATGCTCTTCCTTTCTTATTAGGAACCTTTGATGATTCTCCATACTCACATACATCACTAATTTCCTCTCCTTCATCATTAACTTCAACAAGTTTGAGTTTACCTTTACTTTTAACACTTGGAGGTGACTCTTGCCTTAATCTTCCTTGAAAGGTGATCCTCTTTCTTCATCTAGACCACTCCTTTCATCATTTAAACTTCCTGATGGCTGAACTATGCATTCATCTCCTTCAACCACACCTTCTTCATTTTCATCCATGACTTGCAAACAATTCTTATCTGCATACCATGGAAGTGATTCATCAAAGTCTACATCTCTTGACACAACAACCTTATTGGTATGACGATTATAGCATCTATATCCTCTTTGAGTATCTGCATAACCAATAAATATACATTTTTCTGATTTTGCATCAAGTTTAGATCTCACCTCACTAGGTACATGTACATAACATACACAACCAAATACTTTCAAATGACTTACACTTGGTTTCCTTCCATGCCATACCTCATATGGTGTCAAATGATGAACTCCAGCAGTCGGAACTCTATTCATAATGTAAACACTTGTGCTAACAGCTTCAGCCCAAAAATAATTAGGCAAACACATATCATTAAGCATACTTCTAGATGCTTCTGCTATGATTCTGTTTCTTCTTTCTGCGACTCCATTTTGTTGTGGAGTATACCTGCATGTAACTTCTCTTTTGATACCTTCATCATACAAAAAATCAGTAAAAGCTTGAGAGAAATACTCTCCCCCTCCATCAGACCTTAGCTTCTTAATATACCTTCCTGTTTGCTTTTCGACATATGATTTGAACTTCTTGAAACAATCAAAGACCTCACTCTTATGTTTAATGAAATACACAAATGTCATTCTACTATGATCATCAATGAATGATACATAGTACTTATTACCAATCAAGGATGCCTCTTTAGTAGGTCCCCACACATCTGTGTGTATGAGATCTAGGAAACCATCACTTACATAACTTGAATGCTTGAAAGGTTGTCTACTCTGCTTACCCATTTGACATGCTTCACAAAGATGCACCATATGTTGCTTAGTAAGATCAGGTAATCCTTCAACAATCCTCTTCTTTGATAGCTCCTTTAACCTGTGTACATTCATGTGTCCAATCCTTTTGTGCCATAGATCAAGCTCTGATATTCGATGCATACCATAAGAGAAATAGTTTGTATGATTTGGGTTTACCTTGAATGTAAACAATCTACCTTGTTTTTGACCTCTAGCAATTAGCCTCCTTTGCTTTGGATCCTCAATGAAGCAACCTGCATGATTAAATCTCACTTGTAGACCTTTTTCTACCATTTGACCAACCGACATCAAATTCTTAGTGATCGTTGGCACATAAAGTACATCCTTCAAGCAATTTTTCTTGCTCTTATCCTGCATAACAACATCTCCAACCTGCATAATCTTATGTGTTGTATCATCTCCTGTTTCAACATGACCTTTACATGACGGATTATGCATATTAGAAAACCATGAAGCATCATGAGACATGTGATTAGAACAACCACTATCTACATACCATACATCACTATTGGAATTCATCTTAGTTTCTACATTCATCATAAGAAGAGAATCATAATCATCACTTTTACCTTCAACTGCATAATTTCCTTGTTGTTTACCTCTTCTTGAATAGCCTCCTCTTTGATTACCACCTTGATTATTTTCATTTTGATAACAATCTTTGGCATAGTGTCCATACCTTCCACATATATAGCAATTGTTCTTATTATCTTCACTCCTTTGTCTTTGGTTGTAGTTGTAGTAGCCTCTCGTACCTCTAGCGCTTGATCTTCCTCTTCCTCTTGTGTTGAAGAAGCCACTTGAAGTCCTTTGATCATCGATCCTTCTTCCTCGACCTCTATTTGAACCTCTTCCACCTCTGTTTCCACCTCTTGATGATCCTACATAAAGAGCTTGTCCTTGAGATCCTTTTTGATTTGAAGTAGAACCATTTAGATTCATCTCCTCCGTGACCATGAGGGCAATAAGTTGATCAAAATCTGGTAATTCTCCTCTGACATAAACTGAAGTAATGAAGGGTTTCCATCTCTCATCATCTTTGAGTCCGTTGAGAGTATGTGCAACCAAGTCGTCATCCTCCACATGAGCTTGAATTGATCCTAGTTGATCTGCAATCTCTTTAACTTTCAATATGTAATCATTGACCGATGTCCTTGTATCTTTCTTTATGTTATTCAACTCATTTTTGAGTTGAATCTTCCTTGCTCTTGTACCTGTAGCATACAACCTTTCCAATGCAAGCCAAACATCTCTACTTGTGTCTAGATCTTGTATGTGTCCTACCATTGAATCTTGAATATTTTGTGATAAAATGAATATAACCCTTTTGTCTCTCTCATTCCAAAGTCTAAACTCCCTCAATTGTTGCTGATTTGGGTCCTCTGGTAATGTGGGTTTGATATCTGTGCCGTCAATCAAACCATACAAGCCTCTACCTTGCAAGTATGCTGTGATTCTAAACTTCCATGCCTGATAATTGGTCTTATCAAGCTTCTCTATTTGTGCATGTTGGTCTCCCATAATACAAATGCTAAGCTTCCTCCTTTAAGCCTCCTTTCCAATGTGTGTGATGAGAAGAAATATAATATTTACCTTGTAAATGAGGTATGTGCACCTTTCTTTGCTTGGATGTTGCTTCAGATGCCTCCTTGCAATCTTCTTCTACCTTTGTGTAGTGTTGATGATGAACTGCTTCTTTGATAGCTTCAAATTCTTCGTCAAGGTATGATAACCTTCTCCAAGCCTCCAAGTACTTGCTCTGATACCAATGTTGGAGTTTATTGACCTCCAAAGTATAGCAGGAAGTAGGTGGAACCCCCTAGGAACAAGTTGACCTTCTCACAAACTTCATCATAGAAAACCAGTCATGCTTGCAGAGCTTACTACTCTCTACTCACTCAAAATTTTTTAAAACTGTTTTAACCACATATACTAGAGACCAAGAGCTTTCCAATGAACCAAAGAACACTCAATTTGGATAAATACTCAATGAGCTATGACCTCTGCAATATGCAGCTTTAATGGAGACCTTGAAACAGAGATGAACCTGAGGACATACATCACTTGCAGAGACTACTGCTCTTAACTCACAACTCCAATGAATCTGAAAATTTCCAGAATACAAAAAGACTTCAAGAGCTTTCTAACAAGCTAAAGAACACATGCTTTGGATACATACACAAGGAGATATGACCTCTGCACGTTGGATGTTTAATGGAGACCTTCAGCAGGGATAAAAAACAGAGAACACACACTACTTGCAGAGAGTGTTGCTCTCAGCTCACAAATCCAATGATTATGAAAATTGGTACTATGAACGTAGACAAGACGAGCTTTCAAATGAGCTATGAAACATGTAATTTGGATATATAATGAGGGAGATACAAGCTCTACAAGCTCTGCATACAAAAACTAGAGTAGCATAGAGATACTCTCTTGGACATCCCACAAGATCACGACTTTTCTCCTCTTTTTATAGCATGGGAAACTAATCTAAAACCTTCCTATACATCTAAATTCGTGGTAGACACTTGGATGGAGGTATTACATGACTCAAGTGCTCAAATAAGCAAAGTATTGATGGACTTTGAGAACTAGCCACATCGACCTTCCACTAGGACACCACTGAAGCTCCCTTGTGACTCACTAATTTGACTCACCATGTTCTAGAACTCACGTGGTATTTTTGCTACATTTTATGAATAATATGAGCCTTCTTGAAGTATTTGAAGACTTCCCAAAGGTATTTACATAATTTGAAACTTGTACCCTACATAAAACAAATGTTCGCAACAAAGCTATGGTGGAGAAACAGTCTGTGAGAGGATTACCGAACATGAAGAACCAACATATGATTCACAAATGTGAAGCCTGTCAGATGGGAAAAGCACACAGGTTACCATTTCAGAAGAATGGTTACAAACACGATGGTGTGCTAGAACTCATACATACAGACGTATGGGGGCAAACAAAAGAAGGATCTATCAGCGGATCGAGGTATTATGTTCTGTTTATTGATGTTGCAAAAAGATGGATAACTCTTTATGTTTTGAAAGAGAAATCAGAAGTGTTTGGAGCTTTCAGACATTTTCATGCATATGCTGAAAGACTTACAGGACAGAAACTCAAAAGACTAAGGTCTGATGGAGGAGGAGAATATTTTTCTCGAGAGTTCAATGATTATCTGTGGAATGCAGGTATCAAAAGAGAAATAACTTGTAGGTATACACCGCAACAAAATGGAGTAGCAGAAAGAAGAAATCGAACTCTAGTTGAGTTTGCAAGAGCGATGCTGAAGGAGAAAAATTGTCCAAATTATCTTTGGGTTGAGGCTGCAAATACAGCTACATACCTGGTTAACAGATTACCATGTACAGCTTTAAATGGGATGACCCCTTATGAAGCTTGGTGGGGCAAGAAACCAACACTTGATCATTGCAAAGTGTTTGGATCAGTTGCTTATGCTTATGTACCATCACAGTTGAGACATAAGCTTGAACAAAAAGCTGAAAAATATGTGTTCATCGGATATGATGAAAAGCAGATGGGTTACAGGTTATGGAGTCCTTTAACCAAATAGTTTACTGTTTCCAGAGATGTGACATTTGATGAAGGAAAAAGCTGGTATACAGATAAAGAGCATAGTGTTGAAACACTTGAAGAAGAGATAAGAAGAAATGAAAAAGGTAAATCACATATGCAGGTAAATGGAGATGAAGATCATATGCAAGCAAGTACATCCAGGATCGGATCAGGTATGAGGAATGAAGATGATTCAAGATTTGATGAAGATGTGTATTCAGATACACATGAAGAGTTTGAACCAAGAAGGTCAAACAGAGTAAGAAAACAACCAACAAGGTATTCGTATGACACTTCTTACTTAACTCAGAAAAACTATGCTTACTTAGTAAAAGAGCATGAGGAACCTCTGAATTATAGTGAAGCAAAAGGTAAGGAAAAATGGGAAGAAGCAATGAAGGAAGAGTATAATGCACTAGAGGAGAACAAGACTTGGGAACTTGTTCCAAAACCAAATGGTAAGAAAGTGATCGGAAACAAATGGGTTTACAAAGTTAAGAAACTTGCAGATGGAAGAATAGCCAGATACAAAGCTAGACTGGCTGTCAAAGGCTATGCTCAGACATATGGCATAGATTATGATGAGAATTTTAGTCAGATGGCAAAGATGTCAACCATAAGAACATTGATTGCTATAGCAGCATCAAAAGGATGGAAGGTAAATCAGCTAGATATCAAGAATGCATTTCTAAATGGATACATATCAGATGAAGTTTACATGGAACAACCTGAAGGGTTTGTAAGTTCCAGTTACCCAAACTATGTTTGCAGATTAAGAAGAGCTCTCTATGGATTGAAGCAAGCTCCAAGAGCTTGGAATTACAGACTTGTAAAGTATCTCAATGACCTTGGATATCAAAGTTCGAAGGTAGATGCAAGTCTACTCATCAAGAAAACAGATGAAGGTATGATCTAAATTTGTATTTATGTAGATGATATAATAATCCCAGGAACCTCAAATGAAGGAATCAAAGAGGTAAAGAAACTGCTTGAAAAAGAGTTCAAGATCAGTGATCTAGGAAAATTATCATATTTTCTTGGAATGGAAGTTACATATACAGATCATGGTATATATGTTTTGCAAGAAAGAGTTTAAAGATATGAGGAAGTATCAGTCGTTAGTGGGAAGCTTAATTTATGCTACACTAACAAGACCAGATCTCAGTTATGCAGTGGGAGTTCTTTCACAGTTTATGCATTGTCCGAAGGATCAACATTGGGTTGCAGGACAAAGAGTTATTGGATATATCAAAAGAACTATAAAGGAAGGATTATATTATCCTTATACATCAGATATAAATCTGGGAGCATACAGTGACTCAGACTGGGCAGGAAGTCAAGATGACAGAAGATCAACACATGGGTATATGATATACCTAGGAGATAAGCTTGTAAGCTAGTGTTCAAACAAGCAACACATAGTAGCTTTATCGTCAATAGAAGCAGAATATAAAGGACTTGTGGAAGCAGCTAAAGAAGTGATATGGATGCAGACCTTGTTCAAAAGCATGGGTATTAATCAAGGTATACCTATCATACATGGAGACAATATGAGTTCGTTGTATCTTGCAGCAAATCCAGTATTTCATGCAAGAACAAAACACATAGAGATTCAATATCATTTCCTAAGGGAAAACGTAATGGAGAAGGAGATTGAATTGGTATTCACTCCTATGAAAGATCAGATAGCAGATATTCTGACAAAGAGCTTAGATGGAGTAAAGACAAGCAGATTAAAAGAAATGGCAGGTATAAAAGAAAAGAAGGATATATGAAGACCGGAAGATGCAAATTAGTGATTGAGGGGGAGCTGTTGGAGATTCACTCACTAACTATGCATAACGACATAAAGACGAAGGAAAGCAGAAACAAAGTATTCAGAAAAAACAAAGCCTTAGTGAAGGGACAAATTCACGACTGTAATATACAGCGAAGAAACTTCCAGAATTAGAGTTTGTTTGAAACCGGATCAAAATGTATATAAGAGAGAGCATAGAACCGGAAGATGAGAGCGTGTGAGAATACGCAGAAGAGAGAATGAATAGTTAGAGTCGAAGACGCCAGAGATCGCGTATGTAGAGATGAATAACAAAACCTGAAATGTCGGGTATTCATGTAAGGAATAACTACTCAGAGTAGGAGAGTTTTCCATAGCTATGAGCAAAGTGAGGCCAGGCTATATTTTTGTACACATCTTCTCTAATAGAAAACACATGTTCATGTGGAAGAATTTGAGCGCATTCTTTGTATGTGAAGAAATCTGAGAGATTTCATGTTACTGTGAAACTTAGTTAACAGTTACAGTTTTCACAGTAAATATTTTTTGGTACTTCTATGAGTTAGATCTCGAAGTAAAGTGTAAAGTTTTGTATGAGATATAGCTTATCTTGTAGCTATAAGTCTCTACTATAAGTTGATCAAAGATTTCGGTGAAATAGATATGTACACACAGTACAAAGTCTGACCGGAAAGAGGCATACAGAACTGGTGAAGTTTTTCTTTAAACTTCACATAGAGTTCATTATGTGAAGGAAGTTCACGTATCACTTCCTTACTTCATGTATACACATTTGAAGTAATTACAAACAAAGTTGCAGTTGATTCCGGTAAGATTTCGGTACAATTACGGTGACATTCCGGTAAAAATTCGGTGAAGTTCCGGTGGAATTTTTGGTGAGTTCAAAACACAGTTTGACAAAGTTAAGTGACGCAGAGATTGTTTAACTGGAAGCAAATACAGTAGTGTAAAGTCTGAAGTAAATCTGTTCAGAATTGAAGCTTAAAGGAAACGTGAAACTTTCTGTAAAGTGAATTCTCGGTGTTCGCTAAATACAGTTATAAGTTTTCAGTTTCAGAATGTTTGCTAAGCTACTAATGATTATAGAGGTGTTCTAACATCACTCTAGCTTAGTTTCTGTGGTGTAAGCGAATTCCGCAATAAACGCTACACCAACATACGTGTCATCCTGGATCATCACATGTTGAGCTTGATATCTCAACACTCCCCCTCAAGCTCAATGCCATATCCTGTAATCCAAGCATCTTCCGAAACTTCTTCAACTTCTCAGCTCCAAGTGCTTTGGTGAAAATATCAGCAACCTGCTCATCTGTTCTCACATAAACAAGATCAATATCACCTGCTAATACCTTCTCTCTGATGAAGTGATAATGTACCTCGATATGCTTTGTTCTAGCATGGAAAATAGGGTTCTGTGCTAACTCTATGCTGCTAAGATTATCACAATAGATAGTGATAGGCTTTTGCATTTCCACACCTAAATCTGCAAGTAACATCTCCATCCATGATGCCTCACATGCTGCCATTGCAGCACCTCTATACTCAGCCTCTGTACTCGACAAAGCAACAGTGGGTTGCTTCTTAGTGCTCCATGTAATAGCTGCACCTCCAAGTGAGAAAAGAATGCCACTAGTAGATCTTCTATCTGGAGTACTACCAGCCCAATCTGCATCGGTGTATCCATGAACCTGCAAATCTACACCAGCTTCATAAAACAATGCATAATCCAAAGTAGCACTCACATAACGTAGAGTGCGCCTCAGAGCATCCAAATGTGGCTTCTTGGGAACCTGCATAAACTGACTTTCAAGTCCAACAGTGTAGCTTAAATCAGGCCTTGTAATTGTAAGATATATAAGACTTCCCACAATTTTCCTATACATAGTAGCATTTTCCAATGCTTCACCTGATGTAGTATCCAATTTCAAATTTTGATCTAAAGGCATAGAAATTGGCTTACAATCAACCATACCATACTTTTGCAGCATATTCAAGGCATATTGCCTTTGCGACATCCATATACCTGTTTCTGTGTGTATAAACTCAATGCCCAAGAAATAGCGCAGCACACCAAGATCTTTCATGTTGAGTTCCTGCATAAGAAGTTTCTTTACCTCTTTGATGCTTTCTTCATTATCACCACCTACAATCAGGTCATCAACATAAATAGACACAATAGTGATGCCATCATCAGCCTTCCTTGCATATAGTGAGTGATCTTCATCACACATAGAAAACCCAATGCTGGTTAAGTAATCAACAATCCTTGCATGCCATGCACGCGGAGCCTGCTTCAGCCCATACAAAGCCTTTTGCAACCTACAAACATATTCTGGATGCTTTGAATCTTCATATCCTTGTGGTTGGTCCATATATACTTCTTCCTGTAACTCACCATGTAGGAAAGCATTCTTCACATCCATCTGATGCAAAGTCCATCCTTTTGTTGTAGATAATGCAACAAGTGTCCTAACAGTAGACATTTTAGCTACAGGGCTGAATGTTTCCTCATAATCAATGCCATATGTCTGTGCATATCCTTTAGCTACCAATCGTGCTTTATACCTGCTTATGCTACCATCAGCATTATGCTTTACCTTGTAAACCCATTTACAGCCTATGGGTTTCTTTCCTTGCGGCAATGGAACCAGCTTCCATGTATCATTTCCATAAAGTGCAGCCATCTCCTCATCCATAGCTTTTTCCCAATCTGCATTACCAATTGCATCTTCAAAACAAGAAGGTTCAGCATCTTGTATTACCTTTGTCATGTAGGCACAATGGCGAGCCATGTAACTATCATATGTCAATCGTTGCACTGAATTATGCATCCTCCCAGATCTTCTTGGTCTTGGGTCACTTCTCCTTGTATCATCTGCATGTGCCCTTCTTACTCCTGGAGTCTTCACAGAGGGCAATCCAAGTTCCTCATCAAGACTCTTTTCTGAACCGCTTGAATTTCCATCAACATCTTCAAAACCTGCACATGTTTTATGACCAGTAGAAACTTTTCTTTACCTTTCTTGGATGTATTTGATGAATTTGCTGGACTGAAATTCCCACGTAATCTTCCACTCCATGGATTTGAGTTGGAACTATTGCTTGGTGATGCATCTGGTCCACTCAAAACCTGAGATTCTGCACTTGATTTTTCAGCATTTTCTTTGTCATTTGGTTCAAGACTCAGTCCTTCTTCGGCATCTGCATAAAAGCTTGACATTTCATCAAATACCACATCTTTGCTCACCTTTACCTGTCGTGTGAGTGGGTTATAACATTTATATCCCTTTTGCTCAAGGGAGTATCCAATGAAGACACACTTTTCTGCTTTTGGATCAAGCTTCGTCCTCAATTCATCTGGGACATGTACATATGCAATACAGCCAAAAGCTTTCAGATGTGATAAGTTTGTCTTTTTACCTGTAAACTTCTCTTCAGGTGTAACTTGATGTACAGTAGTAGTCGAAGTTCTATTCATGATGTATACAGTAGTATGCACAGCTTCTGCCCAATAACAATGAGGCATATTCTTCTCAGCCATTAAGGCTCTTGCTATTTCTGCAATATGTTTGTTTTTGCCTTCAGCAACACCATTCTGTTGTGGTGTGTACCTGCATGAAAACTGATGCCGAATTCCATGATTTTTTAGAAAACTGTTGAACTCATTTGACATGTATTCACCTCCTCCATCAGATCTTAATGTCTGAATGTACTTCCCCGTGTGCTTTTCCACCATAACTTTAAAATTCTGGAAGTGAGTAAACACCTCGCTCTTCTCTTTCATGAAATATACCCATACTTTGCGTGTATGGTCATCAATGAAAGTAACATAAAACCTACAACCACCCATAGATGTGGTCTTTGTTGGACCCCAAACATCTGTATGTACTACTTCTAGTACATTCTCACTAACATGCTTGTCATGTGGAAATGATGCTCTTGACTGTTTACCGAATTGACATGCTGCACATACCTTTTGCATTTCTGCAACTTTGAAATTTGGTAGTCCATGGACAATCTCCTTTGACTGCATCAGTTTCAGCCTTTGCAAGTTTTCATGTCCAATTCGTTTGTGCCATATCTCTATATCTGCAATAACTCCTGCACCTTTTGCAAACATGGTTGCATTCATTTCAGGAATCTTCACATTTAAGGTGAACATCCTACCCACTTTGTTTCCTTTGGCAACCAATCGTCCATCCTGCTTGTACTCTTCTACATATAATCCATCAGCATTGAACCTGACTTGTAATCCCTGGTCAACCATTTGTCCAACATAAACCAGATTCTTTGTTATATTTGGAACATGCAGCACATCAGCGAGATGTTTTACCTTTCCGTCCTCCATAGACAATGCTATGTTTCCTATATGCTCAATAGGATGCGATGTATCATCACCTGTTTCAACATATCCAGGAATTGGCATTTTCTGCAAACTACTAAACCATTCTGCATGACTGGTCATGTGATTTGAAGCACCTGAATCAACATACCAGACATTATCATTCGATTTTGAAACACCACCAGACATCGTATTCATCATGTGATGTTGAACCATAAACAGCTTCTCAGAATCATCTGCATTTGTGGATGCATAGTTGTTTTGCTGCCTTCTGTTATTTTGATTCTTCAACCTACAATCACGTTCAAAGTGTCCAGGTTTACCACAATTCCAGCATCCTTTACTATCATTACCTGAATCATTTCTTTGGAAATTTCTGCGACCTCTTTGACACCCCCTGCCTCGAAACTATCTTCTTCCTCCTGCATGATTCTGTTGTTGACCTTGGTCTTGGTTATTGTTTCCTCTTCCACTTCCAAAACCTCTACCTCTGCCTCTTCCTCTACCAGAGTAGAATACCTGCTCAGAACTGGGCTTTCCTTGGGAGTTTGAATCCTCACCAAGATTCTTTTCTTCAATAATCAGCATAGATACCAAATCAACAAAATTCGAAATATTTTCCCTGGTCTGTATAGAAGTTCTGAACTGCTTGTATGCAGCTCCTAAACCACGAAGGCACACTTCCACCTTATCATCATCATCTACATTCACTCCAATAGATGCAAGTGACTCACATATGCTTTTGATTTTTAGAGTGTAGTCACTTACCGACATGCTCTTTTTCTCCAATGTATGCAACTCGTTCTTGAGTTGCAACTTCTGTGCCTTTGTATTGGTCTCGTACAAAGTGACCAAATTGTTCCAAGCCTCTTTTGGAGTCTTGGCATCCTGTATGTGTCCGATCATGCTATCCTGTATGCTAACAGATAGCCAATACATTACCTTTCGTGCTCCTTGATTCCATTCCTCATATGCTCTTAACTGTTCTGCAGTACGATTCCTTTCTGGTAATTGCGGAGCATTTTCATTCTCTCCTTCGATGTACTTCCAATAGCCTTTTCCCATCAGGAAATTCGTCATTCTGAATCTCCAAGCATGGAAGTTGTTCTTGTCGAGCTTATCGCTCATAAGCTGACTCATTCCATCTGCGTTTGCCATTTCTGAAACAATTCACAACACCGCAATACACTACAAGCAACACTTCTACTTGAACACTATCGCACTATGACGTGACAGTTCGACCTCAGAAAAACACAGTTTTTGTGAATCAAGAGTACATGGAATCGCTTGAAATTCTGGATCTGGAATACATGAGTGTCGCCGAACACAACGCAAGTTACAGTTTCTGAAACTGACCTAGTTTTTCTGTAGGCCCCACCTTGCGGCCTCAAAACGGAGGTCGAGATGGCTTCGAAACTTTGTTTTTCTCCACGCCTTGCCGCGTAGTCTTCACCGTCGCCTTCTCCATGAGCTCTCTACAACCATGCTGGCTCTGATACCATGTCACGAGGAAGGAGATAAGGAAGAGAGCTCACACACACACTCTCACTCTCAAGGAGAAGCACACACACAAATTGAGACAGGGAAGAATGATCTTCTTCTTCTTCTTCTTCTTCTATTACATAAAAGGAATGTACAAGAATGACCTAAAAACAAGAATACAACAAGTGCAATATATAAAGACTAGTACATAAGGAAAAACCTAATGTCCGCGAATGAGTAAGATGGCAAGAAACAAATGTGCCATCACTCTCGGTAGATAAATCTAATAAAGCTCAATGAAGTATCCCTAACATATACCGTCGTGACCACTATACATGTCAGAGAAACGAAAAACTGGTATGTGTCATCCTAGATCATCACATGTTGAGCTTGATATCTCAACATGAAAGACATGTTGTCTTCAATTTCTGTATTTGGTACTTGAGACACGGATGGTGCATTCCTTTCCTATGTCTTAGAGTCATCTGGGTTCCTATACGGATTCTTTTTCTCGTTGCTATTGTCCAAGTATTCTAGCCTCTCTAGTAGTCCTTGAAAGTGTAATTCAGGTTTTGCCATGTTATTCCACTTAAGATATCGAGAGGCTTCGAACATAATTTGTGCTAATTCTACCATCTTCATGCAAAGTTTAGTCCTCTCAATTTCTAAATCTGCTCTTGGGTAGTTCTTACTCATTTCAGCTATCTAGGCTCCTTCTTTTAATCTCGCTTGATATGCACGAAACATCATGTGTAGGTTTTCTGGTATGGGTTCAACTAAAACTGATCCTGATCTCTGAGCTAGATTCTTCTTATTAGATTCTTGAGAAGTCAATTCTAGGATTTTGACTCTAGATTCCTTTAAACTTCCTTCCAACTCAGTTATCTTTTTACTCCATTTCCTCTTAATTCTTTCTCTGGAATCTTTCCAAGATTTCATCTTTTTGTTACTAGACTCTCCAACTTCACTAGTTCCGGCTACTTTTTCATGATTAAGTTGTTGGTTTTGTAAGAGCGCTTGGGCTCTTGTTATAGCTTGGATAGGAACGTATGTAGGGTTGGATCCATCTGCATTATGTACAATACCTATCACGTTGATGGGTGTCACTTTTGAAGCATTAGAAGGGTTCTTCGAACAATCTTTTATAGCATGCTCTTTACCACACTCGGCACCAAAACCTTGTATGTTATAGCATTGTGATTGTCCTGCTATCAGAGGATGTGGACAATCCTTTATGAAATGATCTCCTTGGCACCTAAAGCATGGTCCTCTAGGGCCATGTGGTCTTTGTTGTCTTAATTGGGGCTGCAGATTAGGGTTGGTATACATCACATTAGCATAATCAGGCTCCCAACTGGGTTCCAATGGTGGACTATCGTATTGATATGTTTCCACATGTTCTGGTGACTCAGTGTAATATGCGGGTGAAATATCTACATGAGTAGAGTCAAAACTGTTAGAATTAGGGTCACTTTCTATGATCAAGGGTGAAGAAGGCACTATAGCCCTATTGAGGTTCTCTTTTGCAGCAGCGTATTTAACTGGGATGACATTAGCTGGTGGGAGTGGATGCTGAGCTAAAACAGGTTTTGGTCTCTGTTGAGCCTGATAAGGATAGTTCTGTGGAGGCCTGTAGTAATGAGATTGAGCATTGTAATGACCTTGATATCTCCCTGGTTCGGGGTATGCTTGTCGGTAGTCCTATCGTACTACTCGTTTATTGTATGGGCAGTCCTGGGCCCTGTGATTCGTGTATCGTCTCTCAATTGTACAATATTGGCCACTAGGGTTGGCTTGTGGTTGTGTTACATTGGGACACACATTTGCCATATGATCACCACCACAGGTGTAACAATGCTTGTTTGTTGTTAACCTAGGCATCTGTTTACTAGAGACTCGTAGTTTCTGGGCCACTTTTTCTGCTAGGTCTTCTATCGAGCTAGAAAGTTTTGAGGATGCTAGAGATGAACAATCTGAGTCCTTATATACTTTTGAGAGTTCCAACTCGTCTCCTAAGTTGTCCTCAATACCTATACAAATTCTTACACATTTCTCTAATGTTCTGGGTTCCTTTAAGTATACATAGGAGCGTAGTTTAGAGCTCAAGAGGCCATCTAAAAACAATGACACTTGCTTGGCCTGTGAGGGTAACTCTTGCATCAGACTTCTCTCAACATACTTTCTAAACCTACATCCTGCGAGTCTGACTGTTTCCTAAGGGGTTTGTTTAAAGCTATGAATCAATGAAGAAGTATCATGTCTGATTCCACTTTTAGAGAATTCCATGATGAATGACTCTAACAAGTGATGAATATCTCTAAACTGCCTTTGTTGCAATGGTTGGAACCAGTTAAAGCCATGTTCTTTAACATTATTCCAAACACATTGTATTGTGTAAACATGTCTTCTACTTGCTCTGCTCTTAATACTTGCTTAAATTCTGCAACATGGTCATAGGGATCTCCTATGCCATCAAAGTAGTTTTTCATTGACTTTACTAATTGAGTGGGTCTTAGTATTCTTTGGTGTTCACGTGGTCTAGGTAGAGGAATTTCATCTCTACCACTGGTATTCTAGGTTCCCTTTGTCTTTCCAATCTATCAATATCCATGGTGGCTCTATCCCTCCCTATGGGGTGAGTGAAACTTACTTCTGGTCTCTCTTTGTTCTACTTTCTTTGAGTGCCATGGGCTGAGGATGTTCCAGCACCATGATGGCTCGTGTTTACATTTGTTCGTGATGGAGGGAAGACTAGCTCACCTCTCCATGTGTAGGTATTTCTCGCATGGTCTGGTACTACAAATACTCGTTCTGAAGTATCATCCACGTATACAACCTTTCCAGGTGTATCTGGGTCCTTGAATTTGTAAATCATGATGGAGCCTACCTCACTAGGTTGTTCCATTTGGTACCTCCAAAATGTTTCATATGTGTCCTTATTTAGAAACAATTCTATACTTCTATTGTCTTGAGGGATGCAATCTGGGATTAGTACTCTTGTTAGTACAGATTTCCCTCTACGTGTCCTAGGTTCTTCTCCTAGTGGTTCTTTTCCTTGGGTTCTTGCTTCTGTATCTAGTTGAACTACACCAACCGCATTGGTATGATTAGGTTGAGTACTTATGATGTACATTGTTCCTTCTTTGTCTATGTATGCGTCTCTGTCAAATTTCACTACTGGATGATCCAATCCAATGGGTTCTTTAGGATTGTGCAATTGCACCACTGATCTTCGCAAATCATCCTCATAGATGCGAGCACCTAAGTGGTTGGTTTGGACATATTCTAATTGGGTTCTGTAGGTTCCTTTAGGTCTTTCTAAATATGCTATGTTTAACCCTCCTAGTCTTTCCATGCTAAAGGCCATTTCCAATTCACTGGCATCTGAGCCCAACTCATAAGGGTAGTTGTTCAATTGTTGAGCCCACAAACGTGCAGTAGTTCCTACACTTGCTTCTGATGATCTAAGGCTTTGTCGGTCTGACTTACCTATATGCTTGCCTGATCTAAGGTTCATGAATTTACTCCCTGAATCACTCAGTACACACTCTAATCGTCTATTTTTCTTTGTTCTTAATTTCTTGTTTTTTTTACTTCCTTTAAATTCTTGTCTTATCTCAATGTATATGTCAAGAGTCGACTTTTTGTTGTACTTTTGAGTTCTCGTTCCATCATACTTAAATTCTTTTCTTTAAGTTTTCATACAACACACCTTTATCTTGGTCTTGGACTTGAAAAATTAAGTCTCTTGGACTTGAAGCATTCCTATTGTCATCCTAATTTAATCCACAATGCTAGATGTTTAGCCTAAGCTAATAATTGACTAAGGGGGTTGAGTATTCTTCCAACCTCGAGTCAGCTTCTTTGATCGCTCTGATGCCCAAGAAGTCGCACTTCCCAAGCCTTGTGTTCTTCACTGCCTTGCTTTGATTGCCCTTGGATAGCTCTTGCTAGACCTGTAAAAATCCAATGTTTAGACCAATTCTTAAATTAATGATCAAGCACTTTGATGTATACACCTTTAAGGGTCCCTTTTCCTTTGGCAAAATTTTTTCCAATGCCCCCTTTCTCTTCTACTCCCAACAATGGGTCAACCTCAAATTATTTTATCTAAAGATCAATGTGTTCTTCTTGAAAAAAACAGCTGAGGCACGTAGTACTTGTAAAGAGCTTTCTAATGCACTATACAGCTCAAAAAACGGACTTCGAATGACAAAGTTATGAACGTTTAAGCCCTCGGGGGTAAAACGTGACAACTAAGTTTTCTTTAATTATGAGCTAAGGGGTCTCCAATGAGCTTAATCACCCAAAAATTTACTCAAAATAGCCCAAAAAAGCAAACCCTAATTTTGGCATTCCAGGTGGACAATCTCGATGGTCTGAGATAATCACGATGGTCTAGGACCGTCACGATGCCTCAATTGAACCGTCACGATGGTGTGGTACAATCGAATGGTCCAATGGTGCGAGGCATCGCGATGGTCTAAAGTGAAGCGTCGTGATGGTCTATCTAGCGAGCAATTGCGATGGCATGAGCTCGTCGTGATGGTCAACGATCAATGCAACCATCGCAATGGTGTGAGCCCATCGTGATGGTCACGAGGCACGATGGCTTGAGCCAATCGTGATGGTCCGATTTTGAAGCATCACGATGGCAATACCTGGTATCATCAGGATGATCTAATATGACATGTGGCAAGTGAGTCATCATGATGGCGTGGGCCAATTGCGATGGCATGGGGTCGATGAGATTATCACGATGGTCAGTGACTGTCACGATGGTTCAAGTGAACCATTGTGATGGTCCGAGGCCGTCGTGATGGTCCGGCCAAGCCGTCGCGATGGTGTGAGCCAATCGTGATGGTGTGACACAATTGAGATGGCATGAGCCCGTCACGATGGTCCACAAAAATGATTATTTTCAAAATGCAACTATGGAATCATGTGTGTGCAAGGATCACCTATGCCGTGGTGTGGTCGCTTACCAAAAATTTCGAATTTGGCAGACCATCGCGATGGTCTGACACACATGATAGATTCTGACAGAAAGTAGATTTCTCACCTTTTGGAAGCTTTCCTACTACTGTGGAGCATTGTACTTGCAAGAAAACTCAAAAACACAGATGCACAAGCAAGCACAAAAGCTCTCTCTCTCTCTCTCTCTCTCTCTCTCTCTCTCTCTCTCTCTCTCTCTCTCTCTCTCTCTCTCTCTCTCTCTCTCTCTCTCTCTCTCTCTCTCTCTCTCTCTCTCTCTCTCTCTCTCTCTTGCATGCACAAATGAGGGGAAATGAGGCATATAGGTGGATATGGTGAATTTTTTGATTTTTTTTTTGGAGTGGGAGAAGATGATGCAGTGGTGAAGAAGGAGTGTAGGGGAGATGAAAAACACAAAAAACTATTTAAAAACAACAAAAGAAACTGAAATTCTTACCTTCCAACACCACTTCTTGCTATACTCTTACCATCACACATTCGTCCTAGACTCGATTCCTGGCAACGATCCCAAACTTGGTGTTGCTCTAGCATAATGGTAAGCACCACGTTAAGAAGCTCCACCTCCTTAATGCCAATTTGCGGAAGAGATAGGATTGATATGAAGATCGTGAATGCAAGATGTAGTGAGAGTGAAGGTGAGAAGCATAGAGATGCACACACAATGAAGAGACAAGCAAGACACAATGGAAGATAGGAAATAAACTCTGTTGCTTAAGACCACTATTACAAAGCTCAAAATAGCTCAAATCTCACACTTGCTAACCTCAAAAATGAGCTCCCTAGCTCTATTTATAGTTTTTTGACTAGCTTTGACCGGTTTCACATCTAGTGTTCGGCATAGTTAAAAAATAGGTTCTAGGTACTATTTAGAGGTCTAAACAAGGTCTAAAAATAACCAAAATTGTCGGGAATGATGGATGGACACTTCAAGAGAATGAGTAGGTACTGCCAAATCCTGCTTTGTACCAGCCCTTCAATACTTCAGAGTTGATAAGTGGACCTCCTTAGCTTTTACCACAATATGGCCTATGCTTGCCAACTCATCTGCTACATCTTTAATCTTGGTCACAAACTCTGAAATAGCTTGCTTAGGTTGCTTCCTTAATGTGGTGAATTCAATCCACAACTGATTTTTTCTAGCCCTTGTGTTGGAAGAGAAATAAGATGACAAGGTTTCCCAAGTTGCTTGGGATGTCTTACAGTTCCTAATATGTGGCAAAAGAAAATGAGAGATGGAGTTGAGTAAATAATACCTTTCTAATGCATCCTTAGCACACCATGTGTTGAGCTTTTCATGCTCCTAATTTGTTGGCAATACTCTTGTTTTGAATGAGGGCAATTCCTCATCTCTTGAGATATATCCATAGAGACTCCTTCCTTGTAGGTATGTCTTCATCCTTAGGGACCATGCCTGATAGTTGTTCTTGTCCAATTTATCAATAAATGAAGGAAAACCATCTCCCATTTTACCTTAGTTTGCTCTGATGCCACTGTTGGGAATGATGGATGGACACTCCAAGAGAATGAGTAAGTACTGCCAAATCCTGCTTTATACCAGACCTTTGATACTTTAGAGTTGATAAGTGGACCTCCTTAGCTTTCCAATGACACCACAAAATGGCCTATGTACTTTGGAAATGATATATGTAAAGATGAATCAAAACATATAACTTTGAACCTCAAGATCTCAAGAAAACCTTCTATTTATGTCTTGACACCTGCTTGATCTTTTGCTCAGTATGACCAGCACAGTAGGAATTAGAAAACTTTCTTTTAGGGGTATCTAATTAGCTTAGAAAGCTAACTATTCCAAGTGGTGTGATATAAAAAGATTAATTATGCTCAGAGAAATCAATTTAGCAAGTAAATCTTTACCCCCAATTTTTTAGGACTGTTGCACACCTTGACCAGTGATCACCTCGATGAGCTTTTCTCTGAAATGGCTGAATAGAATCTCTTCAAATTTTGATACTATGTAGAGAAATTTGTGCTGGTTCCAACAAGCTATAGATTTTTTAATTTGGTGAAGAAATGACTGAGATATGCACTCCAAAAGTTGACAGACTTTCAAGTACTATGACAGAGAACTCAGAAATAAACAATGAAGATATATGTATTAATGAACACTTGTATACAATACCATTTTCATGAAGATCATTGCCTAATGGTGTAGATAGGTGTGGGCTAGAGTGTAAGCCTCACACACACTCAAAAACAATAATGAGAAGCTCGGGAGTGATAAGCTCTAACCGTGACTTTTTGATGATCACTTTTATAGTGATTAAATAAAAATTTGAATTCAAATTCAAACTTTTGGCTCCCTATGATCAAGCTCCTATATCCTAGGAGATATTCTATCAATCAAAGCTAACCTTTTTCCACGAATTCCTTTTGGTAGGTGTTTACAAACTACCAAGTCAAATGTGACTTTTACAAAGAAGTAAAGTGGTAATTAACCACTAGCATATGTTCCTATGCTTCTCCATGTGTGTATGGACTTCAAGGTATCCTTCAAGCCAAATGTGTAGGCTTGTCAATTGCACCAACAAAAATTGTTAGGCTTGTTCTACCTAAGCCCCTCAAGCTCGAGGACTCCTCAGCTTGCACAAAATGGAGCTATTGATTACAAAAGTGGTTGTTCTATGTTACATATGATACAAGAGTGATGAAAATCACTATTGAGGGTGTAGCTCAAGTGTAAGCACCACCTCCTTTACTTATCAATCCGCGGAGACGTGAGGACCGGTATGAAGACCACGAGCAAGTGAAGGCACAAGTGTGTGAGTGAAAGCACACCAACATGCACACACATACACACATGCACACAAGGCAAGATCAAAGAGAGGAACAATGGAAAGCTTCGATTGCAAAAGAGTTATCTTACAAAAGCTCTATTCTCTAACAAGCTAACCTCAAAAATGAGCTCTCTAGCTCTTTTTATAGTTTTTTGACTAGTTTTGGCCCTGTCCAGACGTAGTGTCCGGCCTAGTTAAAAATTAGGTTCCAGGGCTTATTTGAGGGCTCAAACAAAGTCTAAAAATTATGAAAATTGGTAGGATGATAGTTCTAATACTCCTCAAGCTCAAGGACTCCTTGGCTTGAACAAAATGGAGTTACAAAAATAGAAAATGGTATTTATAATGGTTTTTAGTGATAAAAATCACTATTTTTGTAGGGGATTCTTCTGAAAATTTGACATACACTTCTTGGAGCTCCCTACTTGCTCTCTCTTCTTCTATGTCCACTTCTTTGATGTGCTTCCATGTTTTATGCTTGACCTTGAGTTCCAACACTCCCCCCCCCCTCTCGAGTCTGTCATCCCTGACAGACCCTTGTTGTAGTGGTTGTTCCAAGTAGTGCTTTGACAGGGAGTGTCCCTTCTGTATGAACAAAAGTTGTCTAGCTTCCAGATGTGATAGGGTTGGTGGTATGTACTTCATTGTTGGATTCCAGCATGACTGTGTCGTTGTGAGTCTCCGTTGATGTCCTCTAAGTACTCATAACCCATAATGGATGATGGGTAAGTGTGTTCGTGCATGGGTTGAGGAAAATATGTGCCTTGTGCACGGCTCTGTAATGTAGCCCTATACATGCTTACTTAGAAAATGCATCGGAAGAAGTATGGTGCAAAAATTGGGGTACTTGTGCTAAGTGCTCAAGGGTATGCCGACGAAGAGGTTTCCTAAGCTATCATGGTTATGATGTTTCCAAAGTAAAGATACTTACCATGGAGAAGGTCGATAAATGTTCATCCCTTCGTGTTGTACCCTCGGCCTTTGGGATGGAACATTGTTGATGAATGTCCGTGCTGATGGTCCACTGATGAGATCTTTTGAGTGGCTGATCCTGTTTCCTCTTTTCAAAGCATCATTTGCCAAATACAGAGAATTGAATTTCTTTATATTCCTTGGCAAACATCATTCGATAACTACAACAAGCTAAGTTTCACATATTCTCTTTAGCTCACCATAAGCAGGAGTCTTCTCATCCAGTATACATACAGAGATTTGCAGGGTACTAGAACTACCCCTTGCAGATATCTCCCTGGATGCTCTCGTACATGCAGTAGTTAAGCATCACTCAAGTTGTGGACCTTCCAGCTCTTCACTCCTACCATGGTAAGAGGAAACCATAGTTGTGGATGCCATGTTCATGCCAAATTCTTGACATTTACCAGATAAGGCAGCGATTATATCATCTGCTAGCCGAGACACACTTCTATCAAAACTGATAATTGCCCAGTAATCAATGGTTCCACCTTCAACTAAGCATGACTCATTCACGTTCCATGAACCAAACCAGGGAACAAACTCTCTCTCTCTCTCTCTCTCTCTCTCTCTCTCTCTCTCTCTCTCTCTCTCTCTCTCTCTCTCTCTCTCTCTCTCTCTCTCTCTCTCTCTCTCTCTCTCTCTCTCTCTCTCTCTCTCTCTCTCTCTTTCTCTCTCTCTCTCTCTCTTTTTTTTTTTTTTTTTTTTTTGAGGAACAACGTCACCAAACAAGACGATAGATGTTAGTATCAGAAGGTTGTCTCCTACTAAGGCATAGCCTTGAGCCTCTTGCTCCATGCTTCGTCTTCTTGCTAGACTAGCCTCTTTGGGTAATCTTCCCGACCTCATAAACTCTACCAATGGAGCACTCCAATCTGGAATTAATTACACTTGATAAAGGGTTGCATGCTCCACTGGGGGTTTTTCCTGGCACACAGGACAATTCTTAATCCACTCATGAATTTCTTTGTCCATGCTAGGCCAATACACTCCTAAATATTTTAGATTCTGCAATGTTCATTGTTTAGAATAGTGATTTCCTAGCAATCCTTCATGGGCTTGTTGCAGCCAACTACTATGTTCATCGTCCTCAACACAACAAGCTAACACACCCTCAGTATCTTGTTTGTACATGCTTCCTACCAATATGTGATATTTTTGTGACTTTTACAATTTCTTCTTGCGAGGTTTTCACATTCTTATTTGCGGGTCCGAAGGTGAGGATTGGTACCAACTTATTTGCCCATTTAGGAACAACTTCTAAATTGAACAGATAAGCGTCGGGTAGGTCATCAGACACTCCTTGAGGTGACTCTCCTGAAGTAATGTGAGAAAGGTGATCTGCCCGGAGGTGGGTTCTACCTTTCCTGACAGCAACTTCAAAGTCATATTCCATTAGTAAGAGGAACCATCTTACTAAGCGTCCAGTATTGCAAGGTTTATTGACCAAATATAACAAAGCTTGATGATCAGTAATAAACTTGAACTTGTTGGCCAATAAATAGTGCCTAAACTTCTTCACAGCATATACCATGCCTAAGCCCTCTCACTCAGTTGTGGTATAGTTTCGTTTAGCTATGGTGAGTTGTCTACTAGCATATGCTATGGGCAAATCTAAGTTTCCTTCACCTATGGGTTGTGCTAGCACACATCCTATGGCATGATTGGATGCATCCACATGGAAATGGAATGGTTTATGCCAATCACGAGTGGTCAGTATTGGTGTTGTGCACAAGCGTTTCTTTAGTTCATTGAAAGAATTCTCGCATTCGTCGTTCCACTCAAAATTAGACAACAAGGCATAAAGGGGTCTAGCTATGATCGCGTACATGTGAATAAACCTACGATAATATCCACAATGGCCCATAAAGGCTTGTACCTTTTTAACATTCCTTGGCCTTGGAAGCTCCACTATGGCCCATACCTTATTTTCATCTGTTGAGATTCCATTCTTAGAAACAATATGATCTAAGATTTTACCTTGACGCACCATGAACACACACTTTTCTGGGTTCAAACACACTCAATATTCTCTACACTTGTTGAAGATCTGTCTGAGCTCAAGGATGTGGTATCTTCTTTCTTGGGAATGAGCACATAAATCGGCCACATATACTTCTAAGCTCTTTTGCAAGAACTCTTTGAAGACATGACACATGAGCCTTTGGAATGTTGCAGGTGCACTGGTGAGCCCAAATGGCATCACACAAAATGCAAAGATTCCCCCTCTATGGCAAAAGCTGTTTTGTGTTGATCTTCTGGGGCAATGGCTACCTGATTGTAACCTGAAAATCCATCAAGGAATCTATAAACTTCCTTGCCTGCAACACGCTCCAATAGGTGTTCCATGATTGGAAGTGGATAACTATCTTTGATCGTAGCAGCATTAACTTTTTGAAGGTTAATACACACTCGCAACTTCCCGTTCTTCTTGGGCACCACTACAATGGGGGACACCCATTCAGTATGCTCAATCTCATAGATGAATCCAGCTTCAATCAGCCTATCAATTTCTTCTTTTATTTTGGCTACATAAGTGTCATTATATGTGTAGGGCTTCTGTTTGGTGGGTTTGGCATCAGTAGTCATTGGGATCGTATGAGAGCATATTCTTGGATCTACCCCCTTCAAGTCTCTATAGTGCCACGCAAACACATCCCTATATTCCCTTAATAGAGCTACGAGCTCCATTTCTTCTCTTGCACTTAGGTCATCTCCTATATAGGTACATCTCTCTTCATTCTCCTCAATGGTCACAACAATCTTTTTGGTCTTTTCTTTATTATCATATGATTCTCCTATGATGGCCTCTCTCTTAGGCATTCGTACCAAAAATTTTCGGTCGTCAACCTCATATCTCTTGAAATTCTATGGTACTTCAAACAATGATTCCTCCTCTTCTTGTTTCACTGCTTTTCTTTTCTTTTTCTTTTGACTACTCTCACTTCCCTCCTTCGAATTTACCGTTTTAATGCTTGTGAGAGGTTCTTCTTCTTTCTGGTTAAACATGCCTACATCTTCTAAATAGTGCTTCTCTGAGTTAAAGCAACTATCCATTACAATGGACTCTAGATCATCGTCATTCTCTTCTTCTTCTATGACATCACTAGGGTCACATTCTTCTAGCAAGGGCTGACACATGAACACTGAAATATCATAACCCTCCTCATCACAATGAGGTGTCCATTGTTCTTCATTAACAGCAATGTCCATGGTAGCTAAGATTTCTGGCCAGCCATGAGGCTCAAACTCCTCATCTGGAAAGATCATCGGTGTATAAGTTGGGTCTTTAATTGGTCTATCTCCTGGCGTAGTTCCTTCTTCTCTTGCCTTTAAACATTTTTCCTCTTCCTCTGCGACCTTGCACATCCACAAATAAGTATCTTCATGCAGCCATGATGGATCAGGTGAACTTTCAGAATGCACAGAGATAGAATCTTCTTTTGCTTTGTGGATAGAATTCCATTGTAGGGGTGGTACATCTCTGAAGGTGTAATCCTTCAAATTGACCTTGGTGGTGACCCCTAAGTATTGCAAGTACAAGGAATTGGTTCCCCAATCTTGTACTATTTGCAATTGTCATAGGAAGGGTCTTCCTAGGATCATCTCATAGACGTTATTTTTCTCAAAGTCACATATAGCAAATGTGTGCTCAAACTCTACACCACAAGTGGTTCGAGTTATCCCTTCTAGCAATCCTAGAGGTCTTTCATAATGATCGTCAGCCATTTGAAGCTTCATTCTAGTTGGACTTAATGTGGGTTTTCCCCATTGCTTCCACAAGGAGGTGGTCGCAATAGCAACACCCGCACCTGAATCTATGATTGTTTTGGTTGTGTAACCTTGGTAGGTGATTGGAAGATAAGTATTACCTTCTTCACCCTCACACATGTCTTCTATTTTATCGAGAGGTATCTCTAGAAATTTTTGCTTAGAGCCTGTTTTTGGCCTATTGGAATCAAGTTCTGGGACCTGATCCTTCACATGATTCCATAGCTCAGGTTTTGCTTTGAGCAGCTCTTCTACCGTGAGATGACACTGAACCTTAGTCTTCTTCACGACATTGGTGTTCCTTGGAGCCACTGAGTCTTCATTTCTTACTAGTATTATGGGAGCTCTGATCTGAAGAGATTGAGATTCCCATGGGCCTGGAAATTGAAGCAGTTCTTCTAAGGTATTAGATTCAAAATCTATCCTTTCGTCTTCTTGTTGCTCGACTTGTTCTCCGTAAATGGATGGAATGTCTTGGGGAAATTGATCATGAAGATCATCAATCTCGGGAATAGGAGGGGAATTACCCTTCTCCTTGGCCCATTTCTCTTCTTGTATTTCCCACAAGAACTCTTGAGAGTACTGTTGAATTGAAGGAGGTATTCGAGCATCCGTGGAATTAGGAACATAAGCTCCCATTGGTGGTGAGCTTCCTCTTTCAACAACTGGTTGAGCCTGTAGAGGTAAAGAAACTTGTGGTTTGTTTACCAACTACTCTAATCTTTCTAGTAAGCCTTGGAAATGCAAATCTGGTTTGACAGAGGTTGTCTGATTGAACTTTTGACTAGTCTCAAGTATAGCTTGAGCTTGTTCTACCATTTTCATGCACATTTTCATTCGTTCAATCTCTAAATCTGCTCTAGGGTAACTCTTGTCTAAGTTTGCAGTTATTGGCCCTTCTTGAAGTCGAGCCTGGTAGGCCTTGAACATCATGCCCAAGCCTTCTGGGGTTGGATCTGCAAGAACAGACCCTGGTTGCGGTCTATTTACAATGGGTGGTGGGATGGGATGAGGTGGAGTAGATGGAGTTTCAATATGCGAGGGGCTTTGAGAACCAATGTCATCTATTTTTGTTTTCACTTCTTTCAAGCTTTCTTCTAGTTCTGATAACTTTTTCTTCCACTTGCGATTGGCCTTCTCTCTCCTATCTTTCCATGTTCTTGTTTTCCGCTTGCTAGGTTCTCCCGATTCGCTCGACTCCGATTGTTCTGTTGGTTTATCCTGTTTCAAGGCTTGTGCTCTAGTGACAGCTTGTATAGGAGCCACATTACTACTACTTGAACTTGAATCTGCCACTAAGCCTACCACATTAATGGGTGTAATCTTGGGTGCATTGGAGGAGTTTCTTGGACAATCTCTGGGGAGATGGTCTTTGCCACATTCAGGACAAAAAGCTTGTATTGTGACAGCCTGACCTTGACTCGGAGATGGTGGGTGGGGACAATCATGAATAAAATGGTCACCTTGACATATGAAACAAGATCCTCTAGGGGCTTGTGGTCTCATTTGTCTCAATTGGGGCCTATGGTTAGGATTTGTGTACATGACATTTTTCATTGCCTTGATCACTTGAGTGGGTCTAAGGGTTCTTGGGTACTCTCGTGGTCTAGGCAATGGAAAATCATGTTCATCTCTTTGTTGTCTATGTGCTTGATGTCTCTCTCTTTCAGGTCTTTCATTTTCAAATCCTGATCTATTTATGCCCACAGTGCGTGCAAAACTTACCTCAGGTCTCTCTCTGGTTCTTTCTCTCTGGGCTTCATGAGCTTTGGATGATCCTACTCCTTGGAGACCATGGGACACATTGGATCGTGGTGGAGGAAAGATCAATTCACTCTTCCAAGTATATGCATGTCTATCATGTTCTGTTACCAAGAATATCTTCTCTGATGTGTTATCCAGGTAGACAACTTTGCCTGGTATCTTTGGATCCTTGAACTCGTAGATGATGACTATGCCCAATTGGCTAGGTTGATCTAGCTTGAATCTCCAAAAGGCTTCCTCTGTTTCTCTATTCAAGAATAGTTCTATGCTTTTGTTGTCTTAAGGGATCCAACCTGGAGTGATCACTCTAGTCAAAACTGACTTACCTAGAGGCGTCTGGGGTCCTTGTCCTACATTTCCTTGTTTTAGGTCTCCTATCTCATTCTCATGAATGATATTTCCAAACTCATCGGTCCTATCTGGTAGGTTGGTGACCACATACATGGTTCCTTCCTTATCAATGTATGAACCTTCTTCGAACTTGACCACTGGGTGTTCAAGTCCAAAGGGTTGATCAGGATTTTTGAGTTGGACCACTGATCGCCTCAGGCCATCCTCATAGATGCGAGCACCTAATCGGTTGGTCCGAATATATTCCAATTGTGTCTTATAGGGACCTTCTGGTGTTTGTAGATGGGCAGTTCCTGAGCCACCTGCAGGTTTCCCCTTGCTAAAAGACATTTCTGAGTCACTTGTGTCAGAGTTTAGTACGTAAGGACAACCACTTAGTTGTTGAGCCCAAGACTTAGTTGTATGGTTGACACTTGACTGAGAAGATCTAATGCTTTGTCTATCCTTGCCTAGGTTTCTACCAGATCTCAGGTTCATAAGCTTTGGCTAAGAGTCCAAAATTTCCCCTTGGTATGGTTCAAAAATCCTTTGGAATCCCCTTGGGTTACAGGTCCCACCTAAAGGTCAACTTCAAATTATCCTATCTGAAAATCAACGCATTATTCTTATAAAAAACAGTTGAGGCCGTGTAGATTCGAAACAAGCTTTCCAACAAGTTATAGAGCTCAAAAAATGGACTTTGGATGAAAAAGTTATGTCAAATCAGGCTCTTGGGGGTCAAAACATGCAAACAGGACCTTTTGGAAAAAATCGCGATTTTGTGAATCTCAAGAGAATCGCGATGCTATGAAATCAGAGAATCGTGATGCTATGAAATCATAGAATCGTGATGCTATGAAATCAGAGAATCACGATGCTGTGAATCTCAAGAGAATCACGATGCTATGAAATCAGAGAATCGCGATGTTGTGAATCTCAAGAGAATCGCGATGCTATGAAATCAGAGAATCGTGATGTTGTGAAATTAGAGAATCGCGATGCTGTGAATCTCAAGAGAATCGCGATGCTATGAAATCAGAGAATCGCGATGCTGTGAAATTAGAGAATCGCGATGCTATGAAATCAGAGAATCGCGATGCTGTGAAACCAAGAGAATCGCGATCATGTGAAACCAAGAGAATCGCATTTTTAGAGAACCGTGTTTTTTGAGAATCGCGATGCTATGAAATCAGAGAATCGTGATGCTATGAAATCAGAGAATCGTGATGCTATGAAATCAGAGAATCGCGATCCTATGAAATCAAAGAATCGCGATGCTATGAAATCAGAGAATCCCAATCCTATGAAATCAAGAGAATCGCGTTTTTGAGAATCGCGATTGTCAGCACAGAATCGTGTTTTTGAGAATCGCGATTGCTAGTAGAGAATCGTGTTTTCACAAAATCGTGTTTTCACAGAATCGTCTTTTCACAAAATCGTGTTTTCACAGAATCGTGTTTTTGGCTGAAAATCGTGATTTGTGAGAGTCGCGATTTTGAACACAAGCAAAGAATCGCGATTCTGAGAATGACCACAAAATCGTGATTCTTTCAGCAAGCTTTTAGGCGGGAAATAGAAAATCGCAATTTTCAAAAAAAATTTGAATTTTCATATTTTCATAGAATCGCGATGTTCATCACAGAATCGTGTTTTTTGGTGTGAACTTTGAATTTCTGAGCATCGAGCAATGGTGAGCTCTATAGGTGCAGAAAATCATGAAAAAACACAGCGCTTGCTCTCCCTGGCACCTCCTAACTCCTTCTCACACAATAATGCATGAAAAATGGTATGAAAATGGTGAAAATGCACTAAAAGCAAGAAATTTCTATGAAGAAGAAGATGGAAGAAGATGGAGATGGTGATGATGATGAAGATGGAGAAGAAAAATCAGAAAAATAACAGAAATGATAGTTTTTTTACCCTCCAACGTCGCAAATCTATGATCTTACCTCGTCCTTGAAGCTCTCTCCCCGGCAACGGCGCCAAAATTTGGTGTAGCTCAAGCGTAAGCACCACCTCCTTTACTTTTCAATCCGCGGAGGCGTGAGGACCGGTATGAAGACCACGAGCAAGTGAAGGCACAAGTGTGTGAGTGAAAGCACACCAACATGCACACACATACACACACACGCACACAAGGCAAGATCAAAGAGAGGAACAATGGAAAGCTTCGATTGCAAAAGAGTTCTCTTACAAAAGCTCTATTCTCTAACAAGCTAACCTCAAAAATGAGCTCTCTAGCTCTTTTTATAGTTTTTTGACTAGTTTTGGCCCTATCCAGACCTACTGTCCGGCCTAGTTAAAAATTAGGTTCCAGGGCTTATTTGAGGGCTCAAACAAAGTCTAAAAATTATGAAAATTGGTAGGATGATAGTTCTAATACTCCTCAAGCTCAAGGACTCCTTGGCTTGAACAAAATGGAGCTACAAAAATAGAAAATGGTATTTACAATGGTTTTTAGTGATGAAAATCACTATTTTTGTAGGGGATTCTTCTGAAAATTTGACATACACTTCTTGGAGCTCCCTACTTGCTCTCTCTTCTTCTATGTCCACTTCTTTGATGTGCTTCCATGTTTTATGCTTGACCTTGAGTTCCAACAGAGGGTTTTGAAAAAGTATTATAAAACATATTTCTTTGAAAAAATCATTTTCTGGCTCCCCACTACTTCATTGTAATCCGTTGTCACATACTTCATCGTCATATGTGCCTTTGGCTACTTCCAACAGAAGTGAAGATATGATAAGATGGATGTATTAAAACATGTACAAATACAATGTCATTGGCAATGATAAATTGCACAATGTGAGAAGTGTGAGTGAGCTATAGAGTGAGCTCTTTAAAATCACAATATGGCTTCTCCAATGATCTCGTAGAATCAAGATAGCAGGCGGATGTTTTGATCCTCATTTTAGAGCTGAGTTTTGAGCCAAACTTTTGAATTCGAATTCAAAAGCTCACCTAAAAGTGAATCCTAAAGTATAGGATATATTCTCCCATTACTCAACTACCAGATACTTTGAGATTCGATGCTTCCTAACATCCTTGTGGTTGTAGAACACTTTTTCAAAGGTAAATGTGATGGACTTTTACAAGAGGTTGATCATATAGAGTTTCATAAGAGATATGATAATCAACCAAGTATGTGGGCTTGTTTCTATTGCACCAACATGTGTATCTATGTGCATGTATGTGCTTCTCACTCACATTTGCTCACCAAAATTGCTCACAATCTTTATATCCTCCTCACAGATCTATGGATTTACAAGTAAAGGAAGTGGTGCTCAAGCTTGGGCTACAATGATGGATTTGTGTTGAACAACACAAGGATGATTTAGGTAATAAGAATAGGTATAGTCAAGGTAGGAAGACCTAGAGAGCCAATAAGGCAAATCTTTCATCTTACTTCTAGGTGGGTTTGGAATCACTTTCCCATGGGATGTTTTTCTATATTTTAAAGGAATTTATGGTTTATTATCTCCATTATGGTATCATCAAGCCTTTATAGCTTGGCACTCTACACTTGCCTTTCGTATTATTGCTCCAAAGAGCATGCATCATATGGAATGAGGTCATTTAGGTTATGTTATCATTATGAGAGTTATAGTTTGAAAGTTAGATAGAAAAGGGAGATAATGGGCACTAACAGTTTCCGAACTTTGAGGTGATATCTTATGAGGCTTCTTAAGGGAAAGGATATGGGGAATCAATACTCAAAGATGACAATTTGCATTGCATAGGTGGGATCTAGGGGACACTTGTTGGAGTTCGAGGTATGCGGAAGCACATGAAGAAAGAAACGAAGAAGAAAATCTTGGAGCTCAACAAACAATATTGAATGTATTAGCAAGTGAATATACAAAGATAAGAGACCCATTAGGGTTATAGGCATATATACAATCCAACAAAAAAACCTCCTAAAGAGGGAAAAAATATCCTCGACAATCCTAAGTGTGTTCACACACATCACAACTAAAATATATCAACAAATCCCCCCTAGGAGTGATGCAGTGAACAAGGAGTTAGCACTCATGTATAAGGAAGTGCCAAGCTATGTAGAAAGTGATCAATCCACAAAAGGAAGTAAGCCCAAAGCTTTGCAAAAAGTTTTAAATGTCTCCCAAGGTAGAGCCTTCGTAAAAAGATCTACAACATTATCCTAATTAGGCACATATGCCAAACTAATATCTCTAGTAGAGAACCTCTCCCTGACATAATGATAATGCACCTTAATCTGCTTTTGTGAGCATGGAACATAGGGTCTCTTAGAACTACGAATGCACTTTGACTATCAGTGAAGATGGTGGTGGAAGAAGATTGACCACCACCGAAATAAACCAAAAGTCATTTGAGCCACACACACTCAACAGTCACTGTGAAAGCTTCCCTATATTGAACCTCACAACTAGAAGTGGCCAGAATAGGCTTCTTTTTGCTCAACCAAGATATGCTTGAGCTACCAATCATGAAGGCAAAACCACTAGTGGACATATGATTTTCATAGAACCCTATTAAGCAAAATCAAAAAAAGCATGTGAATCTAGTGGTAGTGATCCCCACTTGGGATAAAATAATCCAAGTAGTTGGGTACCACTCAAGTAGCAAAACATGTGGTTAACCACCTACCAATGCTTCACACTTGGGCAATGCATAAAATTTCTCATCTAAGAGACAACAAAGTGAATATTAAGGCCAAGCTATGCATAAGTAGATCAAGAATCCAACAGCCTACTGATAGAGAACAACATCAAATGCATCTCAAGCATCAAGAAGAAAATTGTAAATCTCTTTCCATAGGGATGGCAATAGGGTTGTGGTCTTCAAGGCCAAAATGTTGCAATAATGTGTAAATACAATTTTTTGACACAAAGCTATTCCCCCATCAACTTGCATAAACGGAATGCCCAAATCATGATGAAAATGCCCTTAATCTGACATCTCAAAAGAGGCATGCAAATCAGCCATAAAATCAGCAATATGCTTCTTTTTAAGACCAATGAGTAGCATGTCATCAACATAGACAACAATGATGAGAAGCAAAACATTTGCATGCATAACATATAAGGTTCTCTTAGTTGGATTATTCTCAAAACCATGTGTAATCAAGTAGGCATCTATCGTTTCATACCAAGCATGTGGTGCAAGATAATTCCTTTTTCAACCTGCATACTTTGCTTTCATGCCGTTTTTGTAAAAAACCACGAGGCTAAAATACATACACTTCTTCATGTAAGTCACCATTTAGAAATGTAGATTTAATGTCCAACTGACGTATATTCCAATCATGATGAGATCCAAGTGCACAAATGCTAAGAACGGTGGTCATTCGGCAAGCGGGTGCAAAGGTCTCATCAAAATCAATGCCTCTCTCTTGAGCATAACCTTTTGCAACAAGCCGAGCCTTATACATGTTAACTATTCTATCATGCTTACACTTTAGCTTGTATATCGATTTAGTGCCAATGGCATTTTTTCCTAGAGACAAATCACATAAAGACCAAGTACCATTCTTCATAATAGCATCATATTCAGATTGCATAGCAACCACCCAATTTTCTAAATTTTTTGCTTCATCAGAAGAAATAGGCTCATTCTCATCACAAAGACTAGAGGCAGCCATTGCATAGTAATCTAATGCAAAACAAGCACTATGAGACCCTCAACAAGTATGATATGATAAAGGTGCATCTAATTTTCTATCTCACAAAGTCCGTTCTAGCAATTTAGGCATAGTTTTTGCCTCCTCTATATCAGCTCTCTTATCACAAGTGCATCATGTAAATCTGCATCAAAAATGGAATTATCTGCATCATCATGTGAAACTTGTAAAGGCTCAAAATTTGGCTCATTTGGACCAGCACTTGACAATTCACCTAGAAAAAGAGGCAACAATGTGTCCTACACACCTTCGAAGCTAAGTAATGTCTCCCTAGTACATGAAAGTAATGGCTGAATTACATCTTCCACAAAAACAACATCACAACTAACCAAAATGGGTTTAGTCTATGGATCCTACAAATGATAGCCTTTTCTTTTAGAATTGTACCCAACAAAAATACATTTTTTTGCTTCATCATCCAATTTTCTGTGTTGTTGTCGAGGCACTAATGCATATGTCAAACAACCAAAGACACAAAAATGAGAAATCGATGGCTTGGGACCATGTCAAGCCTCATATGGAGTGATAGAATGTAATGCTTTGGTGGGATACATGTTAAGTACATATAGCACACATAAAAACCTCAAGCGAGAAGCTATGTGGTAAAGCTTGAATTTTGACCATTCACCTCGCCATCTCCATGAGGGAACGATTCTTTCTTTTAGCAAATCCATTCTCTTGGGGTGTATACAGCATTGTACACTAGTGTTTTATCCCATGTTCAGCTTGAAATACATTAAAACTAGAAGACATGTACCCCTTGGATCAGAACAGAGGGTGCCCATTTTGCATGCAGATAGATTTTTAACCAAAATTAGAAACTATCTGAAGCACATGAACACTTCAAACTTCTCTTTCAATTGATACACCCATGCATGTCTAGAAAAATCATCAATAAAATTCATGAAATAAAGGTAATTCCCAAAAGAATGTGTTTGCATAGGACCACAGACATCACTTTGAACAAGCTACAATTTGTGAGTAGCTCATGTAGAACCATCTTTTGGGAAGGAGGAACAATACATTTTTCCCAAAATATAGCCTTCACAAACATGTTTACTAGGTGCCTCAAGGTTGGGTAGAGAAGACGCCATTTTGGATTTCTACAAGTGTAGCAAACTAACGAAATTTAGATGAACAAAGCTTTGCATGTGAGATACACAAGAATCTAGAACTTCACATGTTGAATCACTGACAAATTTTTCATAGTCTATGAGCTTATACAAGGCACAACATAAAATGCTAGAAGCAATAATGGCATCGCCATTTGAGAGATCATGAAGTGCTAAAATTGACAATAGATTGTTCTCGATCCCTAGCAGAAACAAAGAATCTGACAATACCATCAGCAATTGTTAGAATGATCTTACCAAATCCCATGATAGGATAAGAGAAGTTGTTGGTGCATGTGACGGTATTCTTTGCGAGGGCAAGCTCAAGTGAATTGAAGAAATTGTACTACTAGGTAACATGTTTGGCTGCTCCATCATAAAAGTACCAAACATCTGAGTCTATTGTAGACATACATGATTCATGAGAAGAGGGGTCATACCTACAAATAGTAGTAAATGCCCATTCTTCATTCTACACAAGATTTTCAACTTGTGTTTTAGGTGTAGAGGTCTTTGCAACAAGCATTTTAGCCTCTCTTTTCTTTGCCTCTTTTACAGTCAGTTTTGGACAACTCTTTATAATTTGATCATTACATTTATAGTATTTGCAGAATTATTTTTGCTTCTCTATTTTCTTCTCATCTTTGTCTTCCTTCTTTGATTGTGTAGCATTAGCATATTTTTGCTCACTAGTAGATTAGCTCCATGTACCTTTGCCCTTCTCACTAGCTAAGAAAGCTTGATCTACAACATGAATAATGACTTGTTCTTTCTGTACTGATCTTCCTACACCGAAACAGAGACTAAATCCTCAAATGTTAAGGCATTTGGATTTCCTTTCATCATCAACTGAAGAGTAGCACCAAAACTTTGATATGAATTTGGAAGGCAATTAAGAACAATTTGCACAAGTGAACTATTTGGCAAGACTTCATCTGTAGAAATCAACTCCTCTTTCAAATCTTTGATATTTGGAAAAAACCTATCCATAGATTCTCCTTCATTCATATGCTCACTCTCAAATCTTTTTGGAGATAAGCAACATGAGCCTCATTTCTTGTCAGGTACAGTGGTAAGTGTATCTCAAGCATCCTTTGTTGTTTTGCAAGAGCAAATATGAGGGATAATGACATGTTTGATAGACAAAGCTATCAATGCATGTGCTTGAGCATCTCAACCATCTCAACAAAGTTTCTCTATTATAGGTGCAATAAGAATTGGAGCACAAACAAGAATTTGAAGATTGTCGTATTCAATGCCATCTACATCATCTTCAATACCTGTATTTATAGGCGTAGTAGGATTGGTACCATCAACTTGTCCTCAATAGCCAAAAGACATACATCATTTCTTTCAGCCATGGCCACTGACTAAAATTCCCTGATGTAGAAAAATGATTGTATCTCAAAAAGTTGGACAAAACTACCTTATCAAGCTCTCTTAAACATATAGAAAACTTCGAGGTGCTTGTTCTACGATAGTGCATTTGAAGACCAAAATGTGCAATTCGGAGACTATGATCAAAGGGGTGTCAACGAATCCCTAGATTAAGTCTAGAATTGCTCTGATAGTAATTATTGGAGTTTGAGGTATGTGGAAGCATGTGAATAGCACAAGGAACAAGAAGAAGGTTGGTGCACAACACACAATACTAAATGTATTACCAATTGAATGTACAAAGATAAGTAACTCGTTAGAGTTATAGGCATATATTCAAGACAAGGGAAACAAAACTCCTAAATAGGGGGAAAAAGTGCCCCAATGGCCTAGAGTGTGTTCACACACATCAGTACCAAAATATATCAACAAGTGTGTGTAGTTTCTTCTACCATTATGGATGGACATTTCATCTATATTTTTTATGATGAATATGTTTTCAAGGGGAAGGAAATGACGCCTTATGGTGGGAACACCTCTTGAGAGGAGTTTTCCACATGGCATGATGTTGATGCTCTTACCATAAAAGTGAGTAGAGAGAGAGAGAGAGATAGATTGATTGTGTGATTTCCATGCAAGAAATCATCTACCATGGTTAGGGGGAGAATCAAACGATCATCTATGTGTGCATCCCATTTTGGTTGGGCAAGCAATTCAACAAAAGAATGTTATGATAGGAAATTATTGTGACAAAGATCAAATATTTCAAAGAGAAGTTGATTTGTACTAATGAAATATTGCTAGATAGTTCACTTATGCTGACTATTCTTAACGGTCTTCCAAATTTATATATGATTTTTGTTTCTACTCTTTGATTGATGATGAAACAAAATCTGCATTGCTTAACATTCTACTGTATTGGAGTTTGAGGTCTACGGAAGCATGTGAACAACACAAGGAAGAATGTAAGGAATTGAACTCACAACCTCTTGGTTAGGAATGTGATGGGCTAACCACTTGCCCCAAAAGCCATGGTTGAGGATTACTTCCTAATCCTCTCTCTTAGGGTGTGGTTCAACCATCTCCTACCAGGATTATGTTACATTCTTCCCCCCTTGGTCGATCATTGTCCTCAATGATCTACTCTTGTATCCCTCTAGCCTCGGTGATCAGCCCCTTGAACTCCCTAGGTGCCCTTGAATTGATGTTCCTCAACCTCGCATAGTTTCTTGAACCTTGTGCGCAACCTTGGTCTCTTGAACCCTTGCTCTCAACCTTGGTGTCTTGAACCTTCTTGTTCGCAACCTTGGTGTCTCGAGCCCTTGTTCTCAACCTCAGTCTTGAACCTTGTTCTCACCCATGCTTGGTATCTTGAACACTCAATCAAGTGTCACCCAAGGATTTCCAAGGAATTCACACTTCCAAGCTAGCTCATTGGAAAGTTCGTTCCGATAGCTTTCCAACGGTATATCACACGCCTCAATCCGACCTACGGATTGAGAGATACACCCCTTGTGAAAAGTTCTGCAATGTTCTCCTATGTGGGCACATATGCCAAATTGATCTCTCTCGTAGAGAACCTTCCATAGCATAATGATAGTGCACCTCAATGTGCTTAGTGCGAGCATGGAACAGAAGGTTCCTCACATCTTCCCATGCACTCTGGCTATCTATGAAGATGGTGGTGGCAAAAGACTGACAAACACCCAAATGAGCCATAAGGCATATGAACCACACACACTCAACAGTCCTTGTGAAAGCTGCCCTATATTGAGCCTCACAACTAGAAGTGACCACAGTAGGCTGCTTCTTGCTCAACCAAGATATGCATGAGATTCCAAGCATGAAGCATAAACCACTGGTAGACACATGAGTGCCATAGCAACCAGCCCAATCAGAGTAAAAAAAAAAGCATGTAAATCTGGCAGTCACGATCCCCCTTGAGATAAAACAATCCAAGTATCCGAGTACCACTCAAGTAGTGAAAGATGTACCTAGCTGCTTGCCAATTCTTAACACTTGGGCAATGCATAAACGTGCTCATCTCTAAGACAGCAAACTAAATCTTTGGTCAAGTAATGCATACGTAAATCAAGCATCCAACACCCCATTGATAGAGAACATCATTGAATGCATCTCTAGCATCATGAAGACTCAATCATAAACCTATTTCCATAGGATTCACAATAGGTTTGTAGCCTTCAAGGCCAAAATGCTATAATAATGTGTCAATATATTTTGTTTGAAACAAAGCTATTCCACCATCAACTTGCATCAATTGAATGCCCAAATAATGATATAAATGCCCCAAATTGAACATCTCAAATGAGGCATGCAAATCATTCTTTAAATGAGCAATATGCTTCTCATGAGGACCAGTGAGTAGCATGTCATCAACATAGAAAACAATGATCAATAGCACATCATTTGCATGCTTAACATATAAGGTGCTCTCGATTCGATTGTTCTCAAAACCATATGCAATCAAGTAGGCATGTATCTTCTCATACCAAGCATGTGGTGCTTGCTTCAAACCATATAATGCATTTTTAACCTCCACACTTTGTTTTCATGCCCTTTTTGCACAAGACTATGGGGCTAAAAAACTTACACTTCTTAATGCAAGTTACCATTCAAAAATGTAGATTTAATGTCCCACTAATCTACATTCCAACCATGATGAGCTGCAAGTGCACAGATGCTATGAACACTAGTCATTCCGCATGTAGGAGCAAAGGTCTCATCAAAATCAATGCCTCTTTCTTGAGCATAACCCTTTGCAACAAGCCTAGTCTTATACTTGTCAACTCTTCCATCAGACTTATGCTTCAGCTTCTATACCCACTTAGTGCCGATGGCCTTCTTGCTAGGAGTCAAGTCACATAAAGACCACGTACCATTTTTCATAATAGCATCATATTCTCACTGCATGGCATCCATCCAATTTTTTTAATTTTGTGCTTCATCAAACAAAACAAGCTCATTCTCATCACAAAGACTAGAGGCAACCATAGCATAGCAATCTGATGCAAAAGAAGCACTATGAGAGCCTGAACATGTACAATATGACAAAGGTACATCTAATTTGCTATCTTGCAAAGTTTGCACCAACCATTTAGGCATAGATTTTGCCTCCTCTATATCAGTTCTCTCATCAACAAGTGCATCATGTAAATCTACATCAGAAATGGAATGATCCACATCATCACATGAAACCTATAAAGGCTGAGAAATTACCTCATTTGGACCAGCACTAGACTGTCCACATGTGAAAAGAGGTAGCAAAGTGTCATACACATCTTTGGAGCTAATTGATGTCTCCTTAGTACATGAAAGTAATGGTTGAATTGCATATTCCACAAAACCAACATCATGGCTAATCAAAATGGGTTTATTCTATGGATGCTATAGATGATATTCTTTGCTTTCAGAACTCTACGCAACAAATATACATTTCACTACTTTATCATCCAATTTCTCGTGTTATTGTTCAGGCACTAATGCATATGCTAGACAACCAAAAAGAGAAACAGATGGCTTGTGACCATGCCAAGCCTCATATGGAGTGATAGAGTGCAATGCTCTAGTGGGACACGTGTTAAGTACATATGTTGCACACATAACAGCCTCAAGCCTCTCCATAAGTGACATGCTCTTCCTTCTAGCAACTCCATTTTATTGAGGTTTATAGGGCATTTTACACTGCTTTTTTATCCCACGTTCAGCTAAGAATGCATTAAAATGAGAAGATATATATTCCTCTCCTTGATCAGAATGAAGGGTGCCCATTTTACATGCTGAAAAGTTTTCAACCAAAACCAAAAACTGTTTGAAGCACATAAACACTTTGGACTTTGCTTTCAATGGATAGACCCATGCAAGCCTAGAAATATCATCAATGAAATTCATGAAGTAAAGATAGTTTCCAAAAGAAGGTGTTTGCATAGGACCATAGACATCACTATGAACAAGCTGCAATTTCTGAATAGCTCAAACTAAACCATCTTTTAGGAAGGAGGAATGCTGCACTTTGCCAAAAATACAGCCTTCACAAACATTTTTACCAAGTGCCTCAAGTTTAGGCAAAGAGGACACCATTTCAGATTTTTGCAGGCGTAGCAAACTAGCAAAATTTAGATGGCCAAAGCATGCATGCCAAAGCTTTGCATCTGGCATAGCTTGAGAATCTTGAACTACACATGCTAAATCATTCATAGATTTTGCATAATCTATGAGCTTATATAGCCCACTACATAATAGCCAAAAGCAATAATGACATCACCAGTTGATAGATCATGACATGTACATCTATCATCAACAAATTTCACAACCAAGCCAATCTTGGCTACTACTGAAACTGACAGTAGATTTTTCTTGATCCCTGACACAAATAAAGCATTGGACAATGTAAAAGAACTACCATCAGTAGTAGTTAGAATGATCTTATCAACTCCGATAACAGTATAAGAGAAGTTGTTGGTGCATGTGATAGTATTCCTTGTAGGGGTAGGCTCAAGTGAAGTGAAGAAACTACATTATAAGGTAATATGTTTTGTTGCCCCACTATCAAAGTACCAAACATCTGACTCTACTATGGACATACATTGTTCATGAGAAGATGGGTCATAACTGCAAATAGTAGTAGACACCCATTCTTCATTCTACACAAGATTTGAAGACTCTGATTTGGGTGTAGAGGCTTTTGCAACAACCACTCCATCCTCTTTTTTCTTTGCCTCTTTTGCAGCCAGTTTTGGACAACTCTTTATGACATGATCATTTCCCTCATAGTATTTGTGAAAAAAGATTCTCCTTTTTTGTTTTCTTCTCATCTCTATCATCCTTTTTTTATTGTGCAAAATTACTAGATTTTTGCTTACTAGTAGATGAGCTCCATTTACCTTTGCCCTTCTCACTAGCCATGAAATCTTGATCTACAACAAGCATAATGGACCGGTTCTGCCTAGACTGATCTTCCTGCAATAGAAAAGAGACTAACTCAAATTTTAAGGCATTTGGATTGCCTTTCATCATCAATGAAAGAGTAAAAAATACTCTCATATGAATCTTGAAGACCATTCACAACAGTCTACACAAGTGAACTATCAGGCAAGACTTCATCAGCAAAAATCAACTGCTTCTTCAAATCTTTGATCTTTGTCAAAAAGTATCCATGGAATCTCCTTCATTCATGTGCTCCCTCTCCAAATGTTTTCGGAGGTAACCAACATGAGCCTCATTCCTTCCTTGCTATAAAGTGGTAAGTGTATCCCAAGCATCCTTTGTTGTTTTGGAAGAGCAAATGTGAGGAATAATGGCATGTTTGATAAACAAGGCTATCAATGCATGTTCTTGCGCATCTCTATCATCCCAACAAATTTGCTCTATAGTAGGTGCAGTAGGAACCGTAGCACAAACAGGAACCTAAAGAATATCACCATCTTCAAGGCCATCTACATCACCTTTAGCAACTATATTTTGGAACCAATACATGATGCATCATATAAGCCCATAATGGGTAATTAGGACCATCCAACTTATCCTCAATAGCCAACATATGGAATACATCATTACTTTCAGCCATGGCCACTGACTAAGATACCTTGATGCAAAAAAAGATTGTATCTCAAAATGTTGAATAGAACTACCCTATTGATTTTCGCTAAACCTTTAGTAGATTTTGAGGTGCTTATAGTGGCAAACCAAAACTTGTATATATATTTGGCACAAAAAGATGAAATTCCTTGCATAGGTGCTACGATAGTGTGTTAGAAGGCCAAAATGAGCTCAAATCTTGCTAAGCATGCTCACCAAATTTCGTTCGATTCTAAGATTGTGATCGGAAGGGTGTCGACGATGCCCTAGATGAAGCGGCAACTTGTTTTGATACCAGTGGTTGGAGTTTGAGGTGTGTAGAAGCACATAAACAACACAAGGAAGAAGAAGAAGCTTGAAGCACAACATACAATACAAAATGTATTACCAAGAGAATATACAAAGATAAGTGATCCATTAGGGTTATAGGCATATATACATGCAGAGGGAAAAAAACCTCCTAAAAAGGGAAAAAGTGCCTTGATGGTCCTAGTGTGTTGACGCACATCACTAGCAAAATATATCAATAGACTCTATACCTAAAAAAGGAGTATGTTAAGGTTGTTCAAAATAAAGAATGGGTATTTACTACTCATTACAGTTATGACCCATCTGTTCATGAGTAGTTTATATCTACAATAAGCTTAGATGTTTGGTACTTTGATAGTGGTGCAACCAAACATATTACCTAATAGTGTAGTTTCTTCTTAAGCTTACTCCTACAAGGAATACTATCACATGTGCTAAAAGATCCTATTATCCTATCATGGGAGTTGGAAAGATTATTCGGACTACTACTAATGGTAGTTCTTTCACATTGTTAGATGCCTTAAATGTGTCACATATCAAGAAAAATATCTTCTAAATTTTTGCACTAGCCAAGATTGATTTAGTTGTCAAGCATATTGATGATGAATGTATAGGTATGATCTCTCGAATGGTGATATTATCATATTTTGTGGCATTTTATGCCATGGGATACAAAAGTTCATAGATTATGCAAATTTTGAGAATGATTCAACATGTGTAGTTCATGATTCTCAGCATATTTCATATGCAAATCTTTGGCATGCATGTTTTGGCCATCTAACCACGTCATTCACACCTTGGAGACTTTAGCTAAGCTTTAAGGCAAATATTCAGAACACTTGTACACCGGAATAGAACACCAAAACACACCAAAGCATTTGAACACTCGAACACCTAAACACCCGAACATCCTAGAAATATAGTCAGTCCACTTTTCACTAAGGTTTAATGCTTGATTTTCAACATTTTCTTCCCTCTTCAATAATGTTAGAAGTTCAACCAACACAATCACTTGTATGGTTGCCCGATTTTCTTCATGCTCTTCGACATTTGACACATATAAAGAAATTCCATAAAAAGCGAATGAATTATGTATTTCTAACCATGCCAAAAACCATCTTCTTCTCTAGCACTCAAACTTGGATCTTCCATTAGATCTTGCTCAATAGCAATGCTAACAATCTAGGTCATATTGGTGTGCCCATGATTATTTGGCCCCTCTTCAAGGTGATTTTCTATAGCTCTTTCCCTTTTTTCTTGACCCACATCATATCCTTTCTCCAATCGTGCAAAATACAGGCATATCTTAACCAAGGCCTTCCAATAGAAAGAGGAAATCCTCTAGCCACCTATCGGAGTCTTAACATAATAAAATCTAGAGTGAAAATGTTACCTTGAACAAATATTTGTACTCACAACACCACTCCTGGAGGCTTTACTTTGCTCTATTCTGCCAAGGTTTCAATAAAGTTAACTAGCTTTGAAGGTTGGAGTCCAAGCCTCATCATCATGTACTCTCGCATTAGATTGGTACCTAAACGGCCATCCACTATAACTCCCTTGAATACATTACCTTTTATACTTATAGTTAGTCTTATAATCAATAAGTGGGGCTTCCCTGTTGGTGCAAAAAGCAAGCCTAAGAGCTTTGATTTAGCTCTTGGAATACTCTCAATATCTACTTAACATATATGTAGTCATGTGAGCATATATTTGTAAAATTCAAAGGATAAATCCTTGAACTTATATTGGTCAAATGTAAAAGTCTCTTCTTTTGCAACAAGATCAATCTAGAGTGAATAGGAGTGGTTTGATTGAGGGAATGCAAGCACTGATATCTCACAAAAAGGGAAAAGCAAGTATGATTCAGCTCTGGGTTCATCAAAACCAAAGCCTCAACATTCCTCTTCTACTCATTCCTCTAATAATGCTGATTTTCAAAAGAAGAAGAGGTGCAAATATTACTAGAAGGTTGATCATACTATTGATAAGCGTAGAAAGCTTGCAAAGCACAATGAAAAGAGGAAGGAATCTCGCATGTCTATTGCTGAAAATTCTTCAAATGCCAAGATTGATGAAGCCAATATGACTCAAGATTTTTGGGATGTCATTATGATGCATCATTGCATTCTAAATGTATGGATGTCACTAAGGCTGATTCGGATTGGTTCTTTGATAGTGGTGCTTCAAAGCACATAGATTCAAGCAAAAGTTTTTTTGCATCTTTGAAAGATGCACCCAAAGGAGGACATGTGGTGTGTGCAAACAATTCCTCATTTTTGGTAGTAGCCAAAGGCACAGATGCAGAGGAGGAATGTGAAGGCAGACTACAAAGATTCGTGGGGAGCCATTCTTTTTTCCAAAGAAATATGTTTTACATTACTTTTTCAAAACACCAAGCAGTGATTTTCATCACATTTGTACCATATGTATCATAGAAACACCTCTTTTGTAATTAATAGCTCCATTTTGTGCAGCCTGAGGAGTCCTCAAGCTTGAGGAGCTTAGATAGAACAAGCATACCAATTTTGGCTATTTTTAGATCTCGTATAGACCTCCAAATAGTGCCTAGAATCTATTTTTTCCTTGGTTCAGGTTGGCTAAGGTTAAGCAGGACTGGGGATTGAATGTGGTGATGATTACAAAAGGTAAAAAGCAGGTGAGAATTCCCATGAAAGTTAGAAGAAACATGTCGGTACAGGAGAAACCATTGATGACTCAGACTATTAGTTTGGCGGATGAGATAGAAGATGATGAGGTGGAAGAATTCCTGAAAGAAAACCCAACTGTTGTACTAGTTTTAGAAGTTGATGTGGAAGGTGTGTTAGCAAAGGATGATGAAGTAGTGAAGAAGTCAAGTGAGCCAATTCCAAGAGATGCATTGGAAGGTGCACAAGTGCATTGGATGTTTGAACAAACTCTTGAAATTCCTACGCAGCAGAAACTGGAGCAATAAGAGAAAAAGGTAATTAATTTGGCTGAAAAATTTTATGAACAGAAATATGCAAGTTCTGGCAGGGTAAAAGAGGATGAACTTTAAGAGATTAATTTGGGGATGGAGGCTGAACCAAATATTGTGCAAGGAATTAGAGGGTAAGTTCATGGAAGACCTGATTTTTTTTTATTAAAGGATTATGTGGATGTTTTTTTGTGGGATTACTCATAGGTGAAAGGTATAGACCCTGATCTACATCAACATTGCATAAATTTAAAGAAGGATGCAGTTCCGGTTGTGCAGCAAAGGTATCGGATGAATCCTAATTTTGCTAAGTATGTTAAGGAAGAAAATGATAAACTATTGGCATTTGGAGTTATTAAACCAGTCAATCAAGTCACATGGTTGCCTCCTATTATAGTGGTCCCTAAAAAGAATGGGAAGTTGAGAATTTGTGTTGATTATAGAAAGTTAAATGCAGCAACAATTACGGATCCCTTCCCTATGCTGTTTTGTGATGTCGTATTGGATGTAGTATCTAGACACGAGATGTATAGTTTTTTGGATGGATTTTTAGGATACAACCAAATTTTTGTTGCTGAAGAGGATCAACACAAAACTGCATTCATTATAGAATTTGGGGCTTATGTATTTACAGTCATGAGTTTTGGATTGAAGAATGGACTGCCTTTGTTCAATTATGTGGCGCATAAAGTGTTTGAACCTTATCTGTAGGATTTCATGCAAGTCTTTGTGGATGATTTTTCAGTGTTTGGAAAAAAGGTACAACACTTTTTGCATCTGAAATCTTGTTTTGACACATGCAAGAAATTCAGGATGGTGCTCAATCCGTTTAAGAGTGTCACTGTAGTAAAAAGTGGCATTTTATTGGGACATGTCATTTCCCAAAAAGGAATGGCTATTGATGTGAAAAGGATTTAAGCCATTAGGACAACCAAAGCACCCACAAATGTCAAGGAAGTAATGAGGTTCGTTGGTCAGATTAAGTGGCATGCTAGGTATTTAAGGTATTTGGCCAATATTTCTTTACCACTCACACATTTGACAAAAACGGATGTTCCATTTGTATGGGCTGAAACTCAAGAAAAAGCATTTCAGTTATTGAAGAAGATGGTTTTAGTGGCACCAATTTTGCAGCCACCTGATGGGTCATTGCCATTCCATATATTTGTTGATGCATTAGATGTGGCTGTTGGAGCAGTTTTGATGCAGTAGAAGGAGAAAGGATGGTATAGACCAGTATATTATGCTAGTATGGTGTTGTGTACAGCTGAAAGAAACTATCTTGTGACTGAAAGAGAAGTTGTAGCAATGGTGTATGCCCTTAACAAGTTTAGACATTATTTATTGGCTAATAAAGTTATTTTCCATGTTGATCATCAGTCTTTGGTGTATTTGATCAAGAATCTTTTATTGATGGGAAGATTGGCTAGGTGGATGCTTCTATTGCAAGAATTTGATTTTGTTATTATTCATACTCCAGGGAAAGAGCATGCAATGGCAGATTACTTTAGTAGATTGGAATCAGGTGAAGCACCTACAGGTGTAGATGATGAAGCATATTCAGGTCTAGCAGGAGGTCACTTGTCAGGTGATATTACAGCAAAGAAGGTAATACAAGCAGGATTATGGCGGCCTACGATACTAAAGGATGCTCACGAATTTGCTAAAAGATGTGTGATTTGTCAAAAAATGGGCCAACCAAATAATTCAGATCGGATGTCTGATCATCCTGCTTTACTTTTGGATCCATTTCAAAAGTGGGGTATGGATTTTGTTGGACCCATTAAGCCTAGTACTCAATGTGGTAATAAATACATTTTAGTAGCTACAGATTATTGTACGAAGTGGGTAGAAGCAGTAGCATTGAACGATAACAAGGCGGCAAGTGTGGCAAAGTTCCTCTACCACCCCATTATGACCAAGTTTGGTTGCCCTGTAGAGTTGGTAAGTGATAGAGGTGCTCACTTTCTCAATGAAGTGATTTCCGAAATAACAAGACCTCATTTGATTATGGATAAAAAGTCTATAGCATATCACCCACAGGAAAATGGTCAAGCAAAAATTACCAACAAAACTTTGATGCGTATTCTTAACAAGTTAGTGCATGATAATTAGAAAAATTGGGATTTGTTACTTGATTCAGCATTATGGTCATTCTGAATAGCGTTCAAAGTGACAACAGGCATGACACCATTCCGATTGGTGTATGGATTGGAAGTTGTAGTACCCATGGAGTTTGTGGTCCCAAGTTTGAGAGTAATAGCTGAAAAGATGTCTCTTGAAGTTTCAGTTAAGCATAGAAGTAAGTATCTTCTTCAGTTGGAGGAGGATCGTTTGGTTAGTGCATACATTACAGAAGTAATTTAGAGAAGGAGACAAGCTTGGGTGAATATGAATGTGAACTTCAAGTTATTTAAAGAAGGAGATTTGGTGATGGTGTACAATTCCAAGTTAGGGCCTCATCCAGGAAAACTTACATTGAGATGTAAAGGTCCATATCAAATTGTGCAAGATTTAGGTAAAGGAACTTTTCTATTAGCGGATGTGTTTGGCACAAGAATGGAAAAAACGATTAATGGATTTCATTTGAAGAAATTCCAAGGGAAACCGCCCCATATGGACTGGTTGTCATCTAATTTGGTCCAAGTGATGTTTAATTCTGAAAATCGGATTAGTACCCTTATTGATCACAAAAGTGAGAAGGCTTATTTGTCTACATGGTCTTCAGTGGTTGCATGCTTTATTGATAATTGTTGGTCCAAAATTACATTAAGTGCTTTTTTGAGGATGAAATGGTATTCATGTGTTAATTTAAAGTCAATAAATGCAGTAATCAATTTTCAAGAAGGTTGGATGCTGAGAGTACAAGTGCAAGAGTTGCAGAGTGGATGGTAGATCAGGTTAGACCAACACGAACACGTTATATTGGAGGGGAAGAAGATGCAGATAGAAGATAAGGAGTGGAAAAATTATGTTCAATTGAAGGTACAACACAGAGAAATAGTTTCTCAAATGATACTAGAGCAAGAGGAAATGGATAGGCAAGTAGTGTAAGTTTTTGAAGGTATTACAGTCGCACAAACAGTTAAGAAGCAAAATTTGCATAGGAAGTTTAATATCATGGTAGTCAATTCAGGGATTTTGTCTTCACAGAATTTTGTTCCAAAATTAATACATTCAAGCACGCAATTGGATATTCTTTCAAGGCATGGTTGTAGAATAACTTATTTTTCCATGATCCGATTAGTAATGGAATGTTTCCATGATCCGATTAGTAATGGAATGTCTCCTCAGGTGTCACTCTGTACCTTGGAACAAATATTCTTGTACTTTTATCATCACTTTAAAGGTTGGTGTGGATTAGCAGAAAAGGATTTCAACGATTAACTTAGTCACATTTAATTGGGCACGAATTGAAGAATTTTGTTCTCTCGAAGTTTTATTGGTCGGATGTCCAAAAGTCAGCGTTTTTTCAATCCGTTTTTCATGGCTCAGAGTTGGTAGCTTCAGTGTTAAGAAAATCTGACTTTGCTGGGTTGGAATTTCCTTTTTCGGAGTATGCTGGATCAAAAAGTGTCCATTTAGCAAAAGATGGTTAGAATATTATTTTATTACTCTCGTTTTGCACATGAAAGTGTATGAGCCCAAACGCACGAGTAAGCGATTTTTAAATCATGTCATCGTATTGCGGGAAGATGTGAAATCATTGGGTTTAAAATTCACTTATGGTCAAGCATCATCAACACTCACTATTTCGTGCGAGATGGGTGGTATCGTATAGATAATTGAGAGAAGATTTGAAATTTGGCACTTGCATTTGGCTTTTGTCGAAGCATTTCCCAAGTATGCATGCATAGGGCTACATTACAAGGCCGTGCACAAGGCACATTCTTCTTCCACCCCATGCACTAATGCACTTACCCATCATCCATTATGGGTTACAAGTACTTGGCATGAAAACAAAAAAATTCTTTGGAAGAACCAGAGGACATCACGATGACAACAACAAGAGCAAGGAAGCAATCCACCACGAGAGTTGCTCATAACCAACATTGACAACCTCTTTTGAGTAACTCGCAATTTTTGAAAGCTCACAAAAACACCATCAAGCTGGAATACAAGGAAGAAGTACATACAAAGGTAGCAGGGACAAAATGAAGAACCAGACAACTGCCCAAGCTACAATTGGAAGATGGAGCGCTCCTGTGGATACATGAAAAACACTTCCATGGGCTAGCAGTTACAAATGAAGAAAAGGACAATGGACCCTGCTACAGGTGGAAGACAGACTGCTCTGGTGAAGGCATGAGAAACTCTACCTCTCAAAGTACTACATGGAACAACCACTACAACAAGGGTCTGTCAGGAACGACAGACTCAAGAGGGGGGGAGTGTTGACAGTCAAGGTCACACACAAGCATGGAAGCGCATCAATGAAGTGGACACACAAGAAGAAGGAGCATGTAGGGAGCTCCAAGAAGCACATGTCAAATTTTCATAAGAAATCCCTATAAAAATAGTGATTTTTATCACTAGAAACCATTTTAAATACCATTTTCTATTTCTACAACTCCATTTTGTTCAAGCCAAGGAGTCCTCAAGCTTGAGGAGTATTAGAAGTATCATCCTACCAATTTTCATAATTCTTAGACTCTGTTTGAGCCCTTAAATAAGCCCTGGAACCTATTTTTTATCTAGGCCGGACAGTAGGTCTGGACAGGGCCAAAACCACTCAAAAAACTATAAAAGGGTTTGGAGAGCTCATTTTTAAGGTTAGCTTGTTGTAGATTTGAGTTTCTGTAATAGATTTCTTTTGTAATCGAAGTCCTTCCATTGTTCCACTCTTTGATCTACCTTGTGCGTGTGTGTGTATGTGTGTGTATGTTTGTGTGCTTTCACTCACGCACTCGTGCACTTCACTTGCTCTTGGTCTTCATACCGGTCCTCACGTCTCCGCGGATTGACATTTATGAGGTGAATCTCCTCACGTTGGTACTTACCATTGTGCTAGAGTGACACCAGTGGCCATCAGAACAAACAATACAGAGGGCAAAGAAGACAATTTCGAGTCGACATAACCTACGCAAAGTTCGAAGGATTTCTAGGAGATGACCCAGATACTCATGTTCGAACGTTCAAAATTAACTATAGTGTATTAGATAATCTAGATAATGATGAATACAAAGCCATAGTTTTTCAATCCATGCTAGTGAAAGAAGCAGCACAATGCTTGACAGAGTTTGACCTCAATCACTTCTGACGTTATGATCATGTTTGGAATGCTTTTCTACAACGTTTTTGGCTAAAGAAGAATGCTACATAGATTGATTTTCTACAAAACAATAGACAAAAAATGAATCAGGGAGTGCAAGACTATGCCACCATCTTCCACACTCACCTTCAACAACTATCGTAGGCAAATGCTAATTTGTGGAATGATGTAATAACACAGTGGTTTATAAATAGGCTTAAGCCACAATTATAATAGGTGATGATAATTTGGTGTATTGGTGGAATGACACTGGATGTTGTGATCGATATGGATTTGCAGTTGGAGCATAAATTAGAAGGATTCAGTAGAAGACCTTGAATGGGTAAAGACTAGAAAGAGCAAAGTTGAAGATGTTTTGAAACAATTTTTTTGTATAAAATGCAGAAATCCAAGACATGTGGCTACAAACTCTACGTTAAATCACGTTTATTGTGCAATTTGCGAGATCAGGAGTCGCTCTATAGACATATGTCTATACAGCACTAAAAAACAGAATTGATTAGCAATAAATGCAGTCATACACGAGCCTGGAGAACTTGCAGCAAATTATGTTCCTCTCAATTGTGGAACTCAACTTACTCCTCCTACATGAATTTTAGGGCATCGTGACCAAGAAATTATAATCTGCCATGTTAGAATCAAGATGTTACCAATACGACTAATTGCACATTCCAACCACATTCTCATTTCTATGGCTAATTAGGCCACATCCATAGACATTGTAAAGATGCTCAAGAATATGAAAGTGTAAGAAGGTCAATGATATCCAACAAGAAACATGGTTATGATTACACCTACTAAAGCACGAACCACTACCATCTAGACACACTCTAGAAAGGTCTTACAACTAGTTGCAAAAGTCTTTGAACCAGGTTTTAAAGAGCAGTAGTAGATGCTCTCAAAGGCAACCAAATGGGATCAAATTAAAGCCGCCATTTTTCTTGATCCAGTACCGAACATTGCTCAGAAAGTAGAATTTCCTATATGAAAAGTAATGATACCTTCAGCATTGGATTCATGTGAACCATCCAAAACACCACTAGAGGAGCCATCTCCTCGTGCAACCTAGGATATGTTGTCTAAAGCACCAATCACCTTACCCTTAGGAAAATTGTTGTCTCTTGTTCTTGGCGTCAGACAATAGTTTCAGTAGCACATTAATTTGGATCCGATTCCAGCATTAGATGCCATTGGTATGCATCCATAACCAAACACAAATATGGTTCATGTGGTCTCCTTGATCACTATCTTGTATAACAATCATAAAATTACATGTCCTTATAGACGGTGGTTCTGGCATCAATATACAACATTGTTTAAGAAGTTGGGCTGGAACAAAATCCAACTAGTTAAGTTTTTTGTTTGGATGGCTAACCAGTGTAGGGTCCATCTGATGGGGTTAGTTAGAGATATTCCTATTACATTGTAGGGTGTAGTCTTTCATATGATGTTTGTTGTGTTAGACCTACCAGAGTCAAGCCTAGATTACAACTTAGTTTTTGGTTGTCCATGGCTAAAGCAGGCCAAAGTCTTGCAAGATTGGTTGTCCCATGAACTAACCTTTAAATGTAATCACCTAAAATACATTGTTACCCTGGATGATATTAAATCATGTGATATCCATGCTAGGCCCTATGTTGTTGAACCTGTCCATATGTTGGACACTCTTTTGGATGATGAGGAAACAACCTTTCTCTCAGCTAATGAGGATCTGCTCTCCTTAGGAATAGTGGATCTACAACATGTATTGGACCACTACTCCCCAACATCTTGCACTGCTCAACCCACTAGGGTTGGCACCAAAATGTCATTGGACAACCTATTGGACTTAGCAGATTTACCAAAACATCTTCATCACATGATGGATGATACCTTTGGACAACAAACTTATGTCCCAAAAGATCCATAAATTACTTGCAACCTAGGAGATGATTTAAACCCGTGACCTATCAAGATTAGAGCAGGGTTGGAGGAATCTTTTAAATGGGATCTTATAGCATTATTAAATGAGGCTCTTCACATATTTGCATGGGATTATAAAGACATGAAAGGTCTAGATCCTAGGATATATCAACATAGAGTGGTCTTGAAATAGGATGCTTATCCAGCCAGGCAGCAAAGCTATTGCACGAACGCCCACTATGTTAAACAAGTCAAAGATGAGTTAGATCATTTGCTTCGGATTGGTTTTATAGTTACAATTGAACATGCAGAGTTGATCTCTCCAATTGTCATTGTCCCTAAGAAGAACAAACAACCTCTGCATTTGTGTTGATTACCAAAAATTGAATGTTGCAACTATTCCTGACCCCTTCTCTTTTCCATTCCTCGATAGCATGTTGGATGAAGTTGAATGTTGAGAGCTTTATACCTTTTTAGATGGATACAATGGTTATAATCAAGTTCATATGGTTGAGGAAGATATACCGAAAACCACCTTTATTACAAATTGGGGAGTTTACACATGCACAGTTATGTGGTTTGGGCTAAAGAATGCCCCTAGCACATTTCAACGTTGTATCAGGAGATTTTTTTCTCCTTATCTTAATAGCTTCATGTGCTCTTGATGATTTCTCTCTGGTTAGTGGTACAAATGAATATTTGCAGCATCTTTGTCTATGCTTTCTTAAGTGTAGAGTCTATTGACTTTTCCTCAACCCAAATAAATCTATTTTTGTTGTCTCCTATGGCAAGCTATTAGGCCATATTATTTCTAGAGGGGGGATTCAAGTTGACCCGGATAAGATGCAGGTTATTTTTGTTGAGATATCAAGCTCAACATGTGATGATCCAGGATTACACGTATCAGTTTTTGTTTCTCTGACATGTATAGTGGTCACACCGGTATCTGTCAGGGATACTTCATTGAGCTGTACTAGATTTATCTATCGAGAGTGATGGCATATTTATTTCTTGCGAGCTCACTCATTTGTGAAAATTAGGTTTTTCCTTATGTACTGATCTTTATATATTGCACTTGTTGTATTCTTGTTTTTTAAAGTCATGCTTGTACATTCCTTTTTATGTAATGGAAGAAGAAGAAGAAGAAGATCATTCTTCCTTGCCTCAATCTATGTATGTGCTTCTCTTTGAGAGTGAGAGTGTGTGTGTGAGCTCTCTTCCTTATCTCCTTCCTCGTGATATGGTATCAGAGGGAGCGTGGTTGTAGAGAGCTTGTGGAGAAGGCGACCGTGAAGAGTATGTAGTAAGGCGTGGAGAAAACGTGATTCACAAACGACCTCCATTTGCTACGAAGATCGATCTGAAGGTGAAGACCTCAAAATATTTTTGTGAGTTATCCCTTTAAAGTCACTCGTTTTTGTCAGATCAAAGTTTCGGAGCCATCTCGACCTCCATTTTGAGCCTACAAGGTGGGGCCCATAAAAACTAGGTCAATTTTAGAAATTGTAACTTGCATCGTGTTCGACAACATCATATATTCCAGATCTAGAATTTCAAGCGATTTTGTGTATTGCTGATACACGAAAATTGTGTTCTTCTGAGATCGAACTGTCATGTCATAATGTGACAGTGTTCAAGTAGAAGTGCTACTTGTAGTGTTTTGCAGTGTTAAGAATTGTTGTAGAAATGGAAAAGCAGATGGAATGAGTCAGCTTATGAGTGATAAGGTGGACAAGAATAATTTCCATGCTTGGAGATTGAGAATGACAAATTTCTTGATGGGAAAAGGCTACTAGAAGTACATCAAAGGAGAAAATGAAAATGCTCCGCAGTTACCAGAAAAGAATCGAATTGTAGATCAGTTAAGAGAATATGAGGAATGGAATCAAGGAGCACGAAAGGTGATGTACTGGCTATCTATTAGCATACAGGATAGCATGATTGGACACATACAAGATGTCAAGGCTCCAAAAGAGACTAGGAACAATTTGGTCACATTGTATAAGACCAATACAAAGGCACGAAAATTGCAACTCAACAACAAGCTACATACATTGGAGAAGAAGAGTATGTTGGTAAGTGACTACACCTTGAAAATCAAAAGCATATGTGAGTCACTTGCATCCATTGGCATGAATGTAGATGATGATGATAAGGTGGAAGTGTGTCGTCGTGGTTTAGGAGTTGCATATAAGTAGTTCATAACTTCTATACAGACCAGGGAAAATATTCCAAATTTTGCTGATCTGGTATCTATGCTGATTATTGAAGAAAAGAATCTTGGTGAGGATTCAAAATCCCAAGGAAAATCTAGTTCTGAGGAAGTATTCTACTGTGGCAGAGGAAGAGGTAGAGGTAGAGGTTTTGGAAGTGGAAGAGGAAATAATAACCAAGACCAAAGTCAACAACAGAATCATGCAGGAGGAAGAGGATAGTTTCGAGGTAGGGGGAGCCAAAGAGGCCGCAAAAATTTCCAAAGAAATGATTCAGGTAATGACAGTAAAGGATGCTGGAATTGTGGTAAACCTGGACACTTTGAACGTGATTGCAGGTTGAAGAATCAGAATAACAGAAGGCAACAGAATAACTATGCATCCACAAGTGCAGATGATTCTGAGAAGCTTTTCATGGTTCAACATCACATGATGAATACAATGTCTGCTGGTGTTTCAAAATCCAATGACAATGTCTGGTACATTGATTCAGGTGCTTCAAATCACATGACCAATCATGTAGAATGGTTTAGTAGTTTGTAGAAATTGCCAATTCCTGGATATGTTGAAACAGGTGATGATACATCGCATCTTATCGAGCATACAGGAAAAATAGCTTTGTCTATGGAGGACGGGAAGGTAAAACATCTTGCTGATGTGCTGCATGTTCCAAACATAACAAAGAATTTGGTTTTTGTTGGACAAATGGTTGACCAGGGATTACAAGTCAGGTTCAATGCTAATGGGTTATATGTAGAAGAATACAAACATGGTGGACGATTGATTGCCAAAGGAAACAAAGTGGGTAGGATGTTCACCTTAAATATGAAAAATTCCTAAAATGAATGCATCCATGTTTGCAAAAGGTGCAGGAGTTATTGTTGATATAGAGATCTGGCACAAACAAATTGGACATGCAAACTTGCAAAGGCTGAAATTGATGTATTCAAAGGAGATTGTCCATGGACTACCAAATCTCAAGGTTGCAGAGATGCAAAAGGTATGTGCAGCATCTCAATTTGGTAAATAGTCAAGATCATCATTTCTGCATGACAAGCATGTTAGTGAGAATGTGCTAGAAATAGTACATACAGATGTTTGGGGTCCTACAAAGACCATACACGAAAAGTGTGGATCTATTTCATGAAAGAGAAGAGTGAGGTATTCACTCACTTTCAAAATTTTAAAGCTATGGTGGAAAAGCAGACACGGAAGTATATTCAGACATTAAGATCCAATGGAGGAGGTGAATACATGTCAAATGAGTTCAGCAATTTTTTAAAACGTCATGGAATTCGACATCAGTTTTCATGCAGGCACACACCACAACATAATGGTGCTGCTGAATGCAAAAATAGACATATTGCAAAAATAGCAAGAGCCTTGATGGCTGAGAAGAATATGCCTCATTGTTATTGGATAGAAGCTATGCATACAATTGTATACATCATGAACAGAACTCCAACTGCTGTTGTACATCAAGTTACACCTGAAGAGAAGCTCACAGGTAAAAATCCAAACTTATCACATATGAAAGTTTTTGCTTGTATTCCATATGCACATGCTCCAGATGAGTTGAGGATGAAGCTTGATCCAAAAGCATAAAAATGTGTCTTCATTTGATACTCCCTTGAGCAAAAGGGATATAAATGTTATAACCCACTCACACGACAAGTGAAGGTGAGCAGAGATGTGGTATTTGATGAAATGTCAAGCTTCTATGCAGATGCCAAAGAAGGACTGAATCTTGAACCAAATGACAAAGAAAATGCTGAAAAATCAAGTGCAGAATCTCAAGCTTTGAGTGGACCGGATGCGTCACCAAGCAATAGCTCCAACTCAAATCCATGGAGTGAAAGATTGCGTGGAAATTTTAGTCCAGCAAATTCATCAAATACATCCAAGAACATTAGGAAAAAAAGTGAACCCTGCATGGGCCTTTTAGCTTAAGGAGTGATTAGTGATGGACCAATGAGAAGAGGGTGGTGGACACAGTCTAGTCCCTTAATCACCTAGGCTAGGTATAGGCTTCCCTTGGTTTGGGCTAGTCAAAACCACATAAACAAGCTAAAATTCGTGGTTTTGTTCCTCAGGTAGTTTTTGAAAGTCATGGGATTCAAACTCAACCCTTGGATGCCCTTCAAGATTCAATGGCTAAGATTAGTTCTTAAGAAATGGGCTACTTTAAATTATAGCCCTTAGATGTTACTTAGATCTAATGGATGTGGTTGCTCCCAAAAAGAAAAAAGGCGCCTTGAATTTGGGCCATTGGATTTTGAGAAAAAGGAATGGATGAGATTTGATCCTTACATGGATCACATCCTATTCAATCCCAACCATCCATCCTCTCTCACATCTAATGGTCAAAAAGCTACGCGGACCCCGAAATCTTTCTCTCTCTTCCCACGAATTTTCGTAGTTTTGTCTTTTAGTGACAGTCCATTGGAGCTATTTTGTCTTTTAGTGACAGTAGACTGGCTCTCAATCTCCACCCTCAAAATCAAATGCAATCGGACGGCTGTTAATAGGCGATTTCGCGATTTTTTGTTCTCTCTCTTCGCGTGGGAGTTTGCTATTTTGTCTTTTTTTGACAGAGACTGTGGTCTTATTTTGTCTTCTAGTGCCTTTCTTTTCCCATTTGATCATGGCCATACAATAAACCAATCTAATGGCTTAAAATGCACACGAATTTTTTGTTGAAAGAGGGTTCTTTTTTATTCTTTATTTTAACTGACAATACCACTAGTGGTAATTCCAAATCTCTTAATCACCTTGATTAGCCATTTTAATTCCTTAAAATTAGGAATCCTTACAAGGCCCATGCAGGGCTCACTTTTTTCCCTAATGAAGGTAAATAAAAGCTTTCTATTTGTCATAAAACATGTGCAGGTTTTGAAAACGTTGATGGAGATTCAAGCGGTTCAGAAAAGAGCCTTGATGAGGAACTTGGATTGCCCTGTGTGAAGACTCAAAGAGTAAGAAGGGCACATGCAGATGATACAAGGAGAAGTGACCCAGGACCAAGAAGATCTAGGAGGATGCGAAATTCAGTGCAATGATTGACATATGATAGTTATATGGCTCGTCATTGTGCCTACATGACCAAGGTAATACAAGATGTTGAACCTTCTTGTTTTGAAGATACAATTGGAAATGCAGATTGGGAAAAAGCTATGGATGAAGAGATGGATGCACTTTATGGGAATGATACATGGAAGTTGGTTCCATTGCCGCAAGGAAAGAAACCCATAGGTTGCAAATGGGTTTACAAGGTAAAGCATAATGTTGATGGTAGCATAAGCAGGTATAAAGCACGATTGATAGCTAAAGGATATGCATAGACATATGGCATTCATTATGAGGAAATAATCAGCCCTATAGCTAAAATGTCTACTGTCAGAACACTTGTTGCATTAGCTACAACAAAAGGATGGACTTTGCATCATATGGATGTGAAGAATGCTTTCCTACATGGTGAGTTAGAGGAAGAAGTATATATGGACTAGCCACAAGGATATGAAGATTGAAAGCATCCAGAATATGTTTGTAGGTTGCAAAAGGCTTTGTATGGGCTGAAGCAAGCTCCTTTTGCATGGCATGCAAGGATTTCTGATTACTTAAACAGCATTGGGTTTTCTATGTGATGCAGATCATTCCCTATATGCAAGGAAGGCTGATGATGGCATCACGATTGTGGCTATTTATGTTGATGACGTGATTGTAGGTGGTGATAATGAAGAAAGCATCAAAGAGGTAAAGCAACTTCTTATGCATGAATTCGACATGAAAGATCTTGGTGTGCTGCGCTATTTTTTGGGCATTGAGTTTATTCATACAGAAATAGGTATATGGATGTCATAAAGGTAGTATGCTTTGAATATGTTGCAAAAGTATGGTATGACTGATTGTAAGCCAATTTCTATGCCATTAGATCAAAATTTGAAGTTAGATACTACGTCAAGTGAAGCATTCGAAAATGCTACTATGTACAGGAAAATTATGGGAAGCTTGATATATCTCACAATTACGAGGCCTGATCTTAGCTACACTGTTGGACATGAAAGTCAGTTTATGCACGTTCCTAGGAAGCCGCATTTGGATGCTTTGAGGTGCACTCTACGTTATGTGAGTGCTACTTTGGATTATGCATTGTTTTATGAGGCTGGTGTAGATTTGCAGGTTTATGGATACACCGATGCAGATTGGGTTGGTAGCATTCTAGATAGAAGATCTACTAGTGGTTTTCTATTCTCACTTGGGAGTGCAGCTATTACATGGAGCAACAAGAAGCAACCCACCGTTGCTTTGTCGAGTACAGAGGCTGAGTATAGAGGTGTTGCAATGGTAGCTTGTGAGGAATCATGGTTAGAGATGCTACTTGCATATTTAGGTGTGGAAGTGCAAAAGCCTATCACTATCTATTGTGATAATCTTTGCAGTATACAGCTAGCACGGAACCTTGTTTTTCATGCTGGAACAAGCATATCGAGGTACATTATCACTTCTTCAGAGAGAAGGTATTGGCAGGTGATATTGATCTTGTTTTTTTGTGAGAACAAATGAGCACATTGCTGATATTTTCACTAAAGCACTTGGAGCAGAGAAGCTGAAGAAGTCTTGAAAGATGTTTGGATTAGAGGACATGACGTTGAGCTTGACGGGGAGTGTTGAGATATCAAGCTCAACATGTGATGATCTAGGATGACACGTATCAATTTTTCGTTTCTTTGACATGTATAGTGGTCACACCGGTATATGTCAGGGATACTTCACTGAGTTGTACTAGATTTATCTACCGAGAGTGATGACACATTTGTTTCTTGCCAGCTCACTCATTTGCGGACATTAGGTTTTTACTTATGTACTGATCTTTATATATTTCACTTGTTGTATTCTTGTTTTTTAGGTCATTCTTGTACATTCCTTTTTATGTAATAGAAGAAGAAGAAGAAGAAGATCATTCTTCCTTGCCTCAATCTGTGTGTGTGCTTCTCCTTGAGAGTGAGAGTGTGTGTGAGCTCTCTTCCTTATCTCCTTCCTCGTTACAATTTTGTAGGCCTCGCCCCCAAAATCACCTAAAGAGGTTTTAAGATTTTGTGGGCAAATCCGTTGGCATGGCCACCATCTATGGTGGTTAGACCACCTAACCATCCTGAACTCGATTAACGAAAGTCCCCCCTCATGACTTCCAGTGGACTATCAAGTGTCAGGAATGTTTTGTTCAGCTTAAATGACTTCTTACGTAGGCTCTTATCCTACAAGCTCCAAATTCAGACTTACCCTTCCATGTTTTTTGTAAGATGCCTCAAACATTGCTATTGGAAGCGTCCTCATGCAACTCTAGGAGGAGTGGTATCGCCCAATCTATTATGCTATCCATTGTCTAGCTCTTGTTGAATCTAATTAATCTGTCACAGAGCATGAATGCTTGGGACTCATTTATTTTGTTAAGAAATTCTAGCATTATTTGCTTTGATGCAAATGTACCTTCCATGTGGACCACTCTGCTTTAACATATTTGGTTCGAAAATAGAATTTGGGTGAGAGACTTGCATGATGGGTTCTCCTTCTTCAAGAATTTGATTATGATCTTATTCATCACCTTGGGTCCTCTCATGTGATTGTTGACTTCCTATCATGATTAGGTTCTAGTGAAGCTCCGGTAGGAGTGGATGATTCCTCCCCTGCTATTTACATGGCTGAATCTTGATCCTCGTTGGTTCCATGGAACTTTTCAAATTCATATTAAAAAGCTTTTATGACTTTTCTCACTTTTGGTTATCCATCATATTCCCTATTTGTAGCTACGAGACAAAAGTTGGCCCTGTACAATCGGCATTTCCATATTATAGTAGGAGAATTGTACCATGTTGACCCCTCGAGAGCTTAGCTCTAGTGTGTCCTAATGCATGAGCTGCTATCAATCCTAGCATTGGCTCATTCTCTGCTCACTAGTGATCACATTTTGGTGGATTTGATGCATAAAAAGATCTTGCAGAGTGGTCTATGGTGGTCAATTGTAATGCAATGTGCATAATTATGTCCAATAGTGTGATCCCTACCAATGCACTAGCCAACCTTTATTGCAAAATTACTTCCCTTTGCAGCCCATCCTCTCGGTCAATGTTGAATGAGAAGAAGTTACCTAATTACCTATGGGCAGAGGTTGTTTCCACAGCCACTTGCTTGGTTAATAGGCTCCCATCCAAATCCTTGCATCGAATGACACCCTATGAAGCATGGAATGGCAAGAGACCCTCTTTGGACCATTGCAAAATATTTGGGTGCATTGCTTATGTACACGTTCCCTCACAGATTAGAGGGAAGTTTGACCCTAAAGCTGAAAAATGTATATTCATAGGGTATGACCAAAACCAAAAGGACTACATGCTATACAATCCCACTAAAAAATAATTTATAGTTAGTAGGGATGTAGTGTTTGATGAAAATAATTCATGTTTTGAAGATGATTGAAGGAAATTTAAGTTACCTTATGATTTGGAAAATGATTTTCCAACCCTCACTCAAGAAGATCAACAATTACCAGAAGACATCAATTCAAAAGATTTAGAGAAAATGGATTTCAAGGCATGGAAGTCAAGAGGCAAGAGATAGTCAAACAATTGGAAGACATACCAGAATCCTACAACCAAGCACTCAGGAGATCTCAAAGAAAAAGCAAAAAGCCCATAAGGTATGGCTATGATACATCATTAGTCACCAAGCATTCTGTATATATCACTAAAGACTCTATGACAGAAGAACCTTCTTCATTTGAAGAATCTAGTAAGAGGAAAGAATGGAGAGAATCCATGCAGGAAGAAGTAGAAGCACTTCAGGAAAACCATACTTGGGACCTAGTTCCCAAGAAGCCAAACATGAAGGTAATAGGATCCAGGTGGATATATAAAATCAAAAAGAACTCAGATGGTTCTATAAACAGGTACAAGGCAAGGTTAGTGGCAAAGGGGTTTGCTCAAACCCATGGAGTGGACTATGAAGAAACCTTTTCACCTATGGCAAAGATGCCAAAAATTAGGGTTTTGGTAAGCATTGTCGTCTCTAAGAACTGGAATCTATATCAATTAGATTTCAAGAATGCATTCTTAAATAGATGGATATCAGAAGAAGTGTATATGGCACAACCACCAGGCTTTGAAGATGAAGATAAAACAGGTTATGTATGCAAGCTAAGGAAGGCATTTTATGGCCTAAAGCAAGCTCCTAGAGCTTGGAACCATAAGCTTGTTGCTTATTGCAGGACCAAAGTTTTTTGGCTAGCAAAGTAGATTCGTCTTTATTTATAAAGAAGATCAACGTAGAGGTTATCTACTTGTGTGTCTATGTAGATGACATCATCATTACAAGGAATGATGTTAATGGCATTAAGCAGGTTAAAGCTCAACTAATGGAAGAATTTAAAATCAATGATCTTGGTTTATTAACATACTTTCTTGGCTTAGAGCTTGTGTATATAGACTCTGGTATAATTATTACTCAAAGAAAGTATATACATGACATGCTGGTAAATTTCAAGGTGGAGAGATACCAAAATTGCACGTACACCCATGGATCTCAACCAAGCTTAGTTCTCATGAAGGAGAACTTCTTGAGGATGTCACAGGTTACCAAAAGCTTATAGGGAGCCTCAACTATGCCACCCTAACAAGAGTAGACATTGCTTATGGAGTAAGTACATTGAGTCAATTTATGCATGCACCAAGGAAACCTCACATGGGAGCTGCAAAAAGGGTGCCAGAGTATCTAAAGGGTGCAATGAATGAAGGGTTTTTTTATCCCTTCACTTCTAACTTAGATATAAAGATGTATTCTGATGCAGATTGGGCTGCCTCCAAGGATGATAGGAGGAGCACTTCCGCGTACTTATCTTTTGCAGGTTCAAAGCTTATATCATGGTCATCTAAGAAGCAACCAGTTGTGGCCTTACCATCTACAGAAGCTGAATACAGGGGATTAGCAAATGCAACTCAAGAAGCTATGTGGCTTAACCAACTATATGCAGATTTGGGGATACATTCTTGTACTCCAATAATCTTTGAAGATAACACTAGTTCACTTCATTTGGCTGTTAATCCTATATATCATGTTAGGGCTAAGCACATTGAAGTGCACTATCATTATGTAAGGGAGAAATTGCTTAGCAAGTATATTCAACTATCTTATGTATCAACTCATTTACATTGTGTAGATATACGCACAAAGTCTTTGGATGGAACCAAGATTAACATATTCAAATTGATGATTTGTTTGTACAAAATCAAGAAGGAATGAAGACCAAGCATGCTAGGCTTGAGGGGGAGTTGTTGGTGCAATTAAAAACAAGCCCACATACTTGGTTAATTGGCACATATCTTATGGAATCCTTATGTGATCAACCACTTGTAAAAAACCATTCACATTTACTTTTGTAAAGTATCCTACAACCACGAGGAAGTTAGGAAGCATCAAATATCAAAGTTCTTGGTTATTGATTGATGAGAGAATATATCCTATACTTCAGGATTCACTTTTAGGTAGATCTTTTGAATTTGAATTCAAACATTGGCTCCAATTACAACTATAAAAAGAGGATCACATGACCCATGGGATATCTCAACTTCATGAGATCATTGTGAAGGGAATCTATAGTGAAGTGAGAGCACATCTCATAGTTCATTCACCTCCCACACATTGAGAAATATATTATTGTCAATGACATTGTATTTGTATATGATTTAATATACATATTATCCTTACATTCTTATTTCACTTCTCTACTATGAATATATCAAAATAGTGATTTTCTCATAGCTTATTCTCAGTCCATGATTGAATTTGTCATGATTTATAGCCTGGTAGATTTAGCATACTATCTAGTACAAGACTACAAAGTTTCATTATCATTGCTTCTCTCAATAATGAGATATTAACATATCTTTACTCACTGGTTTGTTGATTGTTGCACCTCGTAATTGTCGAGATGATTCTATGATTTTCTAAACGCCATTCTCAGTGTCTAGTACATCATTTTAGAGGAAATCAATCATGATTGGTAGCTATCCTAGTTAATTAGAGTTTCCCAAAAGGAATTTAACTAATTGTTGCCATGCTCAGAGAACTATTCAAAACATTGAACAGGTATAGACACAAGAATAGCAAGTTTCTTGATCTTGGACCAATTCCTATCTATCTGTTTTGATACATTGATTAATTGATCATGTTCCAAGCAACATGTGTGATTATTTATGATCATTAGCTAGCTAAAGAGGCCCACTATACTCTCTAGCAATCAATCTTGGCAGGTGTGAAGAAGGATCAAGCAACACCACTTCGTCTCTGAAGACTATCCACCATCTCCTCCAACAAAAAAAGCTTTATATGGACTTAAGCAAGCACCACGGGCTTGGTACCAATGGATAGATAATGTTTTCAAAAATATGAGTTTCGAAAGAAGTACTACTGGTGCTAACTTGTATGTAATGAAAAGGGATAGCAAGCTAGTTGTTGTCATTGTATATGTAGATGATCTGATTATTACAAGAGATCATCAAGAACTCATCAATCAAACCTGGATCAGCTTGGGAAGTGAATTTGAAATTACAGACTTAGGTCCACTCCATTTTTGTCTGAGAATTGAAGTATGGCAAAGAAAGGATGGCATTTTTATCTCACAACAAAAGTATGCCAAAGAAATTCTTAAGGCATTTGGAATGATGGACTACAAACCAACTAGCACACCTATGGAGGTAAATCATAAGCTATCTATGAATGATAACATGACTGATGTAGATGCTAAGAAGTATCGTAAGCTCATTGGAAGTCTTATTTTTCTATGCAATACTAGACCAGACATTTACTATGTTGTTGCAGTATTGAGCAGGTTTTCCAACAATCCTAAAGAGATTCATTGGAATGTTGGAATGCGAATACTACGGTACATTGCAGGAACCTTGGATTTCGGTATTCTTTATACCATAGGTGATACACTTCAAGGATATTGTGATTCAGATTGGGCTAGAGATTGTGGTTCTAGAGAATCAATTTCTGGATATTCTTTCTCACTAGGTTCAGGAATATTTTCTTGCGTAAGTAGGAAGCAACCAACTCTGGCACTCTCCTCCACTGAAGTAGAGTATAAAGCAGCTTGTTTTGCCTCTTGTGGGGCAGTCTGGCTAAGGAGAATTCTTGCAAATCTAGGCTTTCCATCACATATGGCGACTGTGCTTAAGTGTGATAATCAAAGTTGTATGGCAATTGCAAAGAACCCAGAATTTCATGCTTGCACCAAGCATATAGAAGTACAGTACCATTATATTTGTGAGCTAATTGAAGATGAAATTGTGGAGCTAGAATATTGCCCAACAGAGGCAAATTGTGTTGGCATATTCACTAAAGCACTTGGAAGAGAGCATCTCAATAGGCATCTTCAACAAATGGACATAGGACCGAGACCTACTTGACTTATCATTTGGTAAACATTGAGGGGGGGTGTTAGTATATGATCAATGTCTACCTCTCATGATTGTATGTACTAATGCACATTTTGTAAGGCCCCCATTATGAGGAGAAGCCAAGCATGCATTACCCAATTGATGGGAATCCCAACTTGCATGTTGGATGAAAGTCAAATTGGACCATGTAAAGTATTCTAAGGATAGGGAGTTACGAGGGTCCCCAATTGTGGGATCCGAGGCAGCGGTAAGCAGCCCCGACTGGGCTGTCCAATTGTGAAGTATTGGGCCATTTAAAGTATTGTAAAGATAGGGAGTTAGTTACCAAGATCCCCAGTTGTGGGGTCCGAGGTAGCGGTGAGCAGCCTCAGTTGGGTGGTCCAAGGGGGCCAGTGGGCCCCCTAGCTGGGGGATCCCAAGGGGCCAGTGGTCCCCCTCGTGGGAGTCCGGGGCCAGCACCCATGACACGACGATAAAGGGAATATTCCATGGAAAATTCCCTATTGGAGTCAAAAATCATTTACATTTGTTAGGTCAATTGAACCGACCTAAGCCATGTATGGCAACTACGTGGGCGATGGCCGCCCACACTCTACTGCTCATGTATAGCCGTCTATAGAAGGCCACCCATTATCCTATATATAAATGACTTCTGCACTTAGTGAGCCATTGAATCGATCCAGCATACCTCTACCTTGTATCCCTATCTAGAGTTTTCTAGATCACCATTTAAGCTCTACCTTGAGAGCCCATGAGTGGACAACACCATCATCTTTGTACTTGTTGTTAGTAGAAAATTGTTGAGATTCTCCTATATCTGTTATCTTCTCTGCTACTGCTCTTATGTTGTATTGCATAACTATTGTCTTACATTTCTATCATCTTCATAAGAGATTCTATACTCATGTCTCATAGCAAGTAATGTGTCCTTGCTTCCCTCACTTGAGGTGCTTGCGTAGTTGTTTTCACTTCTTTGATTTCCTCCATTTGGTCTTCCATTTTTCAGCCAACAATCACTAGCATAGTGTCCTACTTTACCACAATGATAACACGTTATACCTTTATGAGAATTGTAGGAGCCTAGGCCTCTCCCTCTACTTCTAACTTGACCTCTTCCTTGTGTGTTGTCATTTGATCCATCCTTCTTGTCTTCCAAATTCTTTTGATTGTAGTTGGAGTTTTCGTGACCTCTTCCTTTTTCTCTAGAGCCTCCTCTTGAGTTCTTTCCTTTACCTTGATCTGCATACAACATTTGGTTGTGATTTTCCTTTCCTTTGGAGCCACCAAAGTTAAGCTCTTTTGTGACAAAATGAGGGATTAGTTGTTCAAAAACTCAATATTCATCTCTCAAGTTAATGGAAGTTATAAAATGCTTCCATCTTTCATCTTCTCTCTATCCATTGAGAGTAAAGCACACAAGATCTTCACCTTCAATTATTATGCCAATAGAAGATAACGCAAATATTTAGACATTTGATGTAAACTTTGCTCTATGGAAGAACCAAATTAAAGATGTGCTTATTCAAAGCTGGAATCTCGAAGAAGCATCTTGATATGGATGATGATGATGAGTGGGATGAGTTGGATGAAATGGCTAGGTCTACCATTTGATTGTACTTGGCAGATAATGTTTATTTTACAGTATTGGACTGTGAAAGTGCAGAGGATGAAAAAGTTATATGACCTTCACATGGACACAAATAGTATTGTTGCTCATCCAAATGAGTTCGATCCTATATTCTCTCAATAACAAGCTCATAAAATGGAGATGGATAATGCAATGAAAGTAGTCTTGTTGTTATGCACCTTGCCATCATCATGGGATATATTTTGCAAATCTATTAGCAATAGTGCACCTAGTGGTAAACTAGTCTATGAGGATGTGGAGCAATTTTGAGTGAGGAGATCCATAGAAAGTTTATGGTTGGCACTTAAAGTGGGGATGCATATAATGTTCATGATTCTCCCCAAGGAAAGAACCAACAACATGGCAAGAGCAAGAACAAGGAAAAGAATGGTCAATAGAATAAGAGCAGAAGTAAATCAAGGAGGGATATCGAGTGCCATTATTTCCATAAGAATGGACATATGAAGAATGATTTTTATGCATTAAAGAATGCTAAAAGTAAAGGATAGATTGTTGATGGGTGTCTTAAACAATTACCCACACCATATGCTTTGACTATGAAGATAGAATAAATGAACGTTATTTCTGATGATGCTGATATGCTGACACTTAACAATTTGTGCACACTGAGGCACTTTGGCCAATTCTGTTCCCCACACGTGGTGGCTAGATTGTGGTGCTTCTTTCCCTATGACACTACATAGAGAATGGTTCTCTAGTTATGCAAGAAAGTGTCTTAGTATTGTGAGACTTGGTGACTCTTACCAATGTGACATTTTTCGGATTGTAAATGTGGTTGTGTAGTTCATTGATGGTTCAAAATTCATTATGCATAATGTACGCCATGTGCCTCACTTACCAAAAACTTTGATGTCAGTTGGTCAACTTGATGACCTTGTTTACAAATTGTTTTTCTATGCTCAGTCCTTTTGCATATCAAAGGAAAATACAATTATTGCAAAAGGCTCACTTTATCCTTTATTTCTATCATAGAAAGAACACTTGTTAGTTGTTACTGAATAACCTATGGCTTGTATTTGGCATGGTTGTTTGGGCCTCATATCTTGAAGTGTAATGGAAAATCTTTCTTATTTTGGCTACTTAGATGTGTTATATTTCTCTGATTTTCATGAGCATTGTTAATATATAAAGAAAACTAGGAATGTGCATAAGGCACACATTGAATCTCCAATTCATCCTTTAGGTCTCATTCATATAGATGTGTGTGGTCCCATGCCCACAAGATCATTAGTTGGTTCTCTTTACTTTGTCACTTACATAGATGATGTGACTAGAAAATTTTGGGTATATCCTATCAAACTGAAGGATACATATTCCCTACTTTCAGAAAATGGATTTCTTCATTTGAGACTAAAAAAAGAACTAGGCTCAAGGATTTATGTTCAGATAATGGAGGTGAGTATATCTCACATGAATTCAACCTTTTTGTCAGTCTAGAGGAACTCCTAGAGAATTTAAAACCCCTTATACCCTAGTACAAAATGGTACAGCTTAGAGGATGAATATAACTATTTAGGATAGAGTATTCTCTATGTTGCATCATGCAAATCTTACACAGGGTTTTTGGGCAGAAGCAGTATCTAGTGCAATTCAGGTGATAAATATTTCACCTAGTACTACCAAAGTTCTCCAAGTGGCACAAGAGTTATGGACAGGGAAGCCACCATATTATGATCATCTTTAAATTTTTGGTGTGAAGTGTATGTTCATATACCCGAGAATCTTAGACAAAATTTGGACATGTCCTCAAACAAAGGTATTTGTTTCTTGGATATGGTCAAGAAGGCCAATTTGGATATTGCTTATGGGATCTTGAAACATGGACAATGATCAAAAGTAGTGATGTAATTTTCAATGATTCTAAATTGCATAAGCAGCCCATTAAGGAGGTTGAAGTAAGAAGATTGGTGTTTAAGGAAACTAGTCCTCTAGTTAACATGCATTAGAATGCTAAACATAGGGATGTTCCGAAGAATGTCCAATCAGATAAGTCCACAAATATTCTTGCTTAGCAATTGTTGTGATGTTCTGCACGTGTCTAGCATCTACCTGATAGATATTTTCTAGGCTTGGATTTTGTTATGCTAAGAGATGCTCGCAAGTCTTCTTGTTACAAAGAGGCTATGTAGACAAACGGCCATGTTAAGTGGGAATTGGATTCTATTCACAAGAATGGTACTTAGGATTTTGTACCTTTGCCAAAGGGCAAGAAAAGCTTTACCATGTAAATGGGTATATAAGCTAAAATTCACATTAGATAGTGCTTCTCCAAAGTACAAAGCATGACTGGTTACAAAGGGTTTTAAGCAACAGTAGGTGTTGATTCCATGGAGATCTTCTCTTTCATAATCAAGATGACTACAATGTGCATATTGCTTGTATTTGTTGCAATGGAGGACTTAGAGCTAGTCCACATGGATATGAAAAGTGTTTTCTGGCATGGAGATCTTACAGATGAGACATATATGGAACAACTAGAGAATAATGTAGTTCCTAGCAAAGAAATTCTAGTTTGTAAGCTAAAGAAGAGCTTACAAGCAGTCCCCTAGACAATGACACCAAAATTTTGATGCTTTTACGAAGTCTCAAGGCTATTCTCAAAGTAGTGAGGATCATTGTCTCTACATAAAGAGATGCTCAGATGGCAACTTCATATGCTTGATACTTTATGCCAATGACATGTTGATTGTTGGGAATTCCTTTGATGACTTGTCATGCTCAAAAAGAAGTTGAGTGAGACATTTGATATGAAGGATTTGGAGGATTCCAAATATATTGTTGGCATGCACATTACTCATGATAGGGGTAAAAGATGCATATACTTATTTCAAAGTGAGTACATATCCAAAGTGCTTCATAGGTTCAATATGTAAGGAATTTTCATGACCAAAATTCCTTATCATTCTACTATTGGTAGTCTCATGTATGCTATGGTAGCTACAAGACTACACATTTTGTTGGCAGTTGGAGTTGTGAGCAGATATATATCTAATCTTGGTAGGAAGCATTGGGAAACGGCCAAGATGATTTTGAGATATCTGAGTGGCATGAAGGACAAGTATCTATGCTTGGGTAGAGGAAAGGCATCTATTATTGGTTACACAAGTTTTTATTATGGTAGTTTCACAATAGGAAGTCTACATTTGGGTGCATTTTTCACATTGTTGGAGGTGCTCTCTCTTGGAGATCTCGTCTTCAAGAATGTATAGTTGTTTCCACTATAGAAGCAGAGTATGTTGCAACTAGTGATGCATGTAAGGAAGCATTATGGCTTTCTCATCTTGCTTGATATGGATCTACCTCATCAAGTACCTTGTTTGCTTAATGATAATCAGAGTGTCATTGCTTTGGCTAAGAATCTGGTCTATCTTGCAAAGAGCAAGCCCATTGAGGTGAGCAATCACTTGATTAGAGAATCCTTACCCATAGAATGCATTATTCTTGAGAATCATATTCAAGATAATGTTGTAGGTGCTTTGAATAAAGCTCTATCATAGGATAATTTTTGACACTGTTGTCACTTAATGAGGGTTACTTGATTTATGATCTTACACAGTTACTTGTACACTGTGTAACATGCCCATCAGGTGGAAGGTATACTTTGTATACTTACACTCATGTATCCTCTATGATTATTTATTATCTCTTGTAGTTCACTTTGGCCATATTGGCCTTTTGTGGGAGATTGTTACCATTAGTGCCCATGTGAAAGGATAAATGGTAGATAGACTTTTGTATATGTTTTTTAATAAAACATATAGTACCCAAGTAAGCCATAGACTATAATTTTGATCGTATTTTGTAAAACCTAGAAGATTTGAGTTCATGATCTCGGTGTACTCTATAAGTCTACATAATTTATGTTGGAGATAAATGTGCAAGCTCATTTTCACATGAGGTATGCTTGCATATATTTACCAAATGTAAAGGTAAAGGAAAAAATAAGTCTAAGGATAAAAAAATAGTCAAAAGTCATGATAAATAAAAGATACAATATCTGCCTTGTAGTGAGTTGCATGAAGTGGGCAATCAAACAAAAGTGGTGAGCTAAGAAGAAGGCACATACTGCTTCATATGCTCATTGGCTATAAAAGTGGAGTGGGATTACATTCTCTACAAGCAAAACAAGAGGCAAGAGCCTCTAGTAGTCCGATTTGATTTTAAAAGCCATTTTGTCATTTTTTTTCTTCTCATAGACTCTTTGGAGCCACATTTCACTTTGTACAAAGTCATGTTTGAGGTTCATATCTCAGTGAATATGTAACGATTTCTTACATTTACACACTCATTGGAAAGCTTATCTTATGTACTTTCTCTATCACAAATATCTCTTTCAACGGTTCTATATTCTGTGAGTTATCAGTCTGATAGTGAGGTCCACTTCTTTAGCATATGTGTGGATAGGTAGTCTATTTTGGTAAGTTGAGTTTCTTGACCAAAACTCATCCAAATTATGTAAATGATAGCTTTTGGAAAATCTTATCTTGTGTACTTTTGTTCTCTTGAATGTCTCCTTCAAAAGTTCTATACTCTATGAGTTATCAGTCCGAGAGGGAAGTCCAATTCTTCAGCATATCTGTGTGGATAGGTAGTCTATTTTCATCAGTTGAGTTTCCCAAAAATAACTTATCCAAATCACATGATTTATGTCTTCTTGGAAAACTTATCTTCTTTACTTTCTCTATCTCAAATATCATCTTCAAAGGTTCTATATTCTGTGAGTTAGTAGTTGGAGAGTTAAGTCTTGTTCTTCAACATACCTATGTGGATAGGTAGTCTAGATTCTTGACCAAAACACATCCAAATTAAGTGATTTATAGCTTTTTGGAAACCTCTCTTTGTCCCGTATGAGTCAATAAAGCCATAGGTCCATTTGAGTTTTGCATTGAGAGCGGCAAGCAATCCATAGTGTAGCTTTCTATCAAAGTATTGGACCTACAAGGGCTCACTATACACTTCTTGTTGTGCATAGGACAACTCATTCTCCACAATTGATATTAGAGAAAAATTGGTGCAAAGCTTCATCAACAAGGATGGAGTTGAAGCAAATCAAAAGAGGAGATACAAATCAAGGGGGAGCTTCACAAACTCAAGAGCACAGGATTATATAAATAATTGAGGTAACTCTCAAAGTTTTTGACAAACTTCAATGGTTGAGTTGGGTCAACAAGTACAAAGGTTGGATAAGGATAACTATCCGGTGTGGGAGTCTGGAATGACCAAGTACCTAATGGGAAAAGGCTTTTGGGGTATCGTGAGCAAAGATGATGCTCAATCTCAAATCAATCAAGCTACAACCACCGAAGTCCAAAGAAGACAAGCAAAAGAATGTGAAGAGAGGAATAAGAGAGTCATGCTCCTCATTTCACAAGTCATTACTAATGCCATGGTAGGGCATATTCAACATCTAGAAATAGCTAAGGATGCTTGGGAAGCTCTTGAAAGGATGTATTTGACAAATACAAAATCTAGGAAACTTCAACATAAGAATGAGTTGAACACGATGCAACTATAATGAGAAGTCCTAAAATTTGAAAGCAACAAGTTATAGGCAAGGGTTAAGTTGAAGATATTTTAGAGATTCTACAGTCAGAGAAAAAATTGTGCGAAAAGATGCGGTGGCTATCAATAAAGGTTATAAGTATGGGCACAAGATCATAAAGCTACATGAATTTCTTTAATGGGGATGTAGAAGGAATATTAAAAATAATATTGAGAAAACTAATATTTTTTTATCATAAAATCACAAGGTAACAAGAAATTTGGCATATATCCCATCATCTACATGTGATAATGTGCCCAAAATTACAACTAAAAGATTTTATTTTTGGAAATCAGTTGGCTTCAAACCCAAGCTTTCCATTGGTTTTCCTCGATCAAGCGGGTTTTACCACACAGCTTTTGGAGAAAGAAGAAATGTATTTATACAAAATGAAAGGAGAAATTGTTTCGATATAAAAATCAAGAAGTGTTCACATGATCCATTGGATAAAGGCAGGTATTTGACTATGATCTATGGATATAGATGTTGATCCTTTTTAAGATTGAGGGGAGTTGTTCTAAGGCATTGCTTGTTGTTGTTAGTGTCCATGTGAAAGGCCAAATGATTGGAAGACACTTTTTTATATGTTTTGTAATAAAACATAAAGTGGCCTACTCAACCACACACCGTAAGTTTGATCGCATATGTAAAACCCAAGAAATTTGAGTTCATGCTCTTTGTGTGTTGTTTAGGTCTATGTGTTTTGCATGCCTATGCAAAGCATTGTGTTGGTCGTTCAGAGCCCAATTTTCTACTGTGAGAGCATTGTTGTGGCTTTCTCTAAGGCTTACGACTAAGGTGATGACCAAGGCATAGACCTTGGCATACCTTGTCGTCTGAGTCACCAAAGTTATTGTTGGTGTTGTTGGCTGCACTTGAGGAAGAAATTCACTAATCAAGGAAGAGAAAGTACTAGCACTTCTCAAGAGATCACCCATTCCAGTAGTGTTTCCCCCAAGGACTGCTTAGCAGTAGGTTTTCCTACCACTAAGCCCTAGATGCTTGGTGATTGTAGGAGCAAAGATACTTAAGATTAACATGATTTTGGAGCCTTAAAGTGCCCCTTGGGCTCTGTGTGTCAGATTTTTGAGAGTTCATTTGCATACAAAATTAGGGAAAATTAAAAGTCAATTTTGTAGTTTTGTGGCAGTTTCGAGTACAGAGGTGGAAAGATTGGTCCAAAGATCAATCTTGGATCTAGAGACACTTGATCTTGTGTCTCTTTAGCAATGCATTCAGATCTATTGCTGAAATTTTAGCTTTTGAGTCTTCTTATAGGTTTCTTGGATGCTTTCAATGATGATGGAAGCAGTCACGACAAGTGTATGCAAGTTTTTTGAGCCTAAAAGACGGAGTTGATGGACACTTGTAGGTGTTGTTGACTAGTGTTTGGGATGTAAATTCAGCCTTTCAGTGCTATTTTATTGAATATGATGAGCACATACACACTACATATGCTTCTGTGGATAGCACTAATGTATGTCATGTGGTTGATATAGTAGTTACATTTTTGCATAGAGCCTTTGATATTGATAAAGAGGGTCATAGTGAGGTTTTCTTAATTTGGAGACACCCAGGTGTCGAGGTCTCTTTGGTGATGCAAGTGGAAGACTTACCCAACCTCGCCATAAGAGATGTATGTTAGTTGTTCATAGGTCGTGAAATAAGCCTAGTTGGCTTCATTCAGTTAAGTAGTTATATGAAAATTTAATCCTTAACCTCCAAAGTATATTCAGCTATGTCATTGTATTGCATACTCCCACATGTTTTATCTTCCAATCAAAGCCTAGTGCAATAATCTTGTATCAAGGACATTTCTCATGAGAATTATCTAGTATTCATATCTCCTCAAAACTTTTAAGCCTAAGTTTGTGTCCGTTATAATAGGCTTCATGTAAGCAAGTTCTTCACATGTACTAGAACTAGATCCAATTCACTTATGGATGTGTAAAATATGTATAAATGTATATTCTATCTTTGAAAATGAAAATACTATGAGATATCATGTGTCATTAGGTGCTAGTAAATGTAGGAAGATCAAAATAAGATTTCTTCTCATTATACGATGGGTTCTTATAGGCCCTTGGATATTGAATGTGTAAAATTTGGTAACATATACAATCTATCTCTGAAAATGAAAATATTATAAGATTTCATGTGTCATTAGGTGTTGCAACATGTAGGAAGATCATAATAAGAATTCTTTTCTTTATGCAATGGGTTTTTATAGGCCCATGCATCCCACACACATCAAATTGTCATACCAAAGTACACGTAGTTTGAGGCACATAGATCTATCTCTCAAGATAGTTGTGTAAGGTCAAGTTGAGAGAAAATGATGGTGGCACATTCAAGAAAGATATTGGACTTTCTGCAAGTAAATATATCCACAATAATCAGCCAAACATCCCCCCTCTTTGGATATCAATGTCTATAGAGCACAACAAATACTACCTTTCCATATGAAGATGAGGCCCAAAATCCTCATGAATTAAGAGGAATCCAACCTCGCATGTTGTGATAGATTCACCTACACTCATTCCATCAGCTCTAGCACATCAAACTTCTGAAGAAACTCAAAGATAATGACACCCTATCTAGCAAACCCCTATAGATGCTTTTTCCAATACAAATTTATTTCATATACATGGGCCTAGAAAGATAAAAATCCAAGCTTCCAAAGGCTTTCATCGATACATATTTACAATTTAATTTAAACCTCCAAATTTCATGGAAATTTGATTAGAAAAAGAAAAGTTTACAATCATAGAAAGATTACATCAAGTGCTAGATGTATGCTTTTGGCTCATTCACTCATTTTTCCACCTCCCTAATCCTACACTCCCATTAACTCTATAAAGAACTAAAATAAATGTATGAGGAAATAAACAAGCGGTTAATCTCCAAAAAAAAAATACTTATAATTTCAATGTGGATTTGACTTCAAGGTTAAGATAAGATACCATGGTTGAATGTATATAGAGCTGAAATATGAATAATTCACAATAAGAATACTTTTTTTTTTATTAAACACTTGAAAAATGATCAAGATTCAAGACTATCAAACTTCTACTTAAACTAATCTCAACACCTTTGACTAGAGAATTGTATCCCTTATATGGATGGATTCCATTCCCATGTTGTTATTAATCCAACCTCTAGACGTTTATGGATAATTTGATTTCCTAAAATAGTACAAGAAATATACAATGCATATGGGATGTCCTTTGTGTGCACATATCTTTATATATCATGCTATGAGATCTTTGAGTTATGTAACAAGGGCCAATCTTACGAATATATATGCTCTCCATCTTTATTGGCTCAAGATTGAGACCAATCCCTCTATTTGGGTGGAGGGAAGGAGGGAGAGAAAAATAGGGAGAAGGGGAGTCCAATGTTATTTCTTATCTTCTAGAAGAAATGTATAAGTTGCTCTACTCTATAGAGAGATGCGAAATATTGGTTCTATTAATTGGATCAATCAAGAGAAACAAAGATGCATGAAGAGAGAGAGAAAGAAGAAAGAAAGAAAGTTATATTAACATCTTCCAAAATGTCAAACTTGGCCTATGAGACAAAACCATATATAAATATGGTCATCTCTATGTAGAAATGAAAAGAAAAATACTTGCTACACAAAAACTATGTAGGCTGAAAAACAGCAAAATGATGTACCGAATAATGGGGGAGTATTGGGGATAAAGTAGTGATGTGTGGGGAGGAGCATGGCACTGACTCAACAAATATTGACCACCTAATACAGTGGGACCTATGTGGGAGTGAATGTGTATACCCTAACTGCTAATGATGGGGTGGAGGTGGGTGGAGTATGTGGTATATCAACCACAGACTAAGTACCTTCTACAAGAAGGCATAGTTGTTGTTGTAGATCCACCTACAGACTCTGAGACCAAGACAATATCATCGGCATATAAAAGAATGTGGACCGAGGTTCCTCATACCTCAATGCCATGTCCTCCCTGCTACTTTATGAAGTCCACTATCTCATAAATGTATAGCCCAAAAAGGGTAGGCGAGAGAGGGCACCCTTTATTCACCCCGATGGTGTTAGCAAGTGAATTTGATAGGTCGTCAGGGCATCTGACTCCACCTAATGCTCTCATATAGGGCGTAGATCCCCCATATCATCTTCTTTGGAGCCATGATGTCCAAAAAGCATCTCAAGAGTCGCTCCTTGGGAACTGTGTCAAAGGCTTTGCGAAAGTCCACAAAGCAATAGTACAATCTCCTCTTTCTCACTCGAGCCTAATCAGACAAGCATCTCAAAGTGAAGATGTAGTCTATGGTAGAGTAATATCGTCTGACCTTGCTTGTCATGGAGTCCTGATACCCTTCCCTAGGCGAGGATGCTCAACTCTATCTCTAGAACTATCCCATATAACTTGGCCAGTGTATGACCAATCATGATCATCCGATATGTGACTGGATCCATAAGATCACGTGACTTATATATGGGCACTATGGTGTGCTCAATCCATGAATCAGGGAACCCCTCAACCGGTGCTCGAGTGAAGAGATGGGCAACGAGCAGTGCTAGAATCGTGCATCCATAGATGAGATGTTATGCCTATAGATCCAAATATTCATAAGCTCTACCATGTTGTAGGTGGGTGATTGTGCCGCTCATCACTAGTGTAAAGAAGTGAGAGGTGGTGGGGCATGAGCTCTATGGAATGGGGATAGATGGTTGGTTTGGAATCTGGTATAGGCTTTGCACATATCTATGTCAATGTGTTTGGCTCTCAAATGGGTGATTGATGGCTTCTCTCTTTGAAGTGTCGCCATGCCACTACACTATCTCGACTCATAAGCAAGTGATAGATATACCAATACTATCCATGGAGCACTAGATTGTGCCCTCTGAGTAGACTAGACAATATTTCAGAATTACACTTTCGATTACAAGATCACCCGCGTAGAAAATAATACAATATATAACTAATACAAGAAGTCCCACAACTCAGGATTGATAGGTATAGAAAACTCAACTAGACATGATACAAAAAATCTCACAACCCAAGACTGTGGTTATGAAACAAGATGTCTGGATTACAAGAACTTTCTTCAGGAAGATGATCTAGATACAAGAAATAACTAGATAAGATCTCGTAAAACGAGATTACAAGAGTACAAGGCTAGATGTCCAAGAACTAGACTATTCAAGATAGAACAAGGAACAAGACAAGAACTAGAGCTGGAACTTCAAAAGTACGTACTTGGTGATCACAAATCCTTGAGCTCCGAAGACTGGCATTGGTAAGACTAAGTATCAATGTGGCCAACCCCTCCTTATATAGGTTTTCAAGGGCGGTTTATCAATGGCGATTACGAATTGATGATATCATCGTAATATCATCAATTCAAAACGTGACCTATGGATATCAGAATCAAGCAAGAAGACATTCGATCTTAGGGTTTTTGGATGTTTCAAATGCAATGCTACGAAGATCCACCTTTGTTGCTATATCTATGCATGTACCCACATGTATCGTGCCTCCTCGTCTCGGCTGACCATATAGACCCAACTTTGTAGCTCCTTCCTTAAGATAATAGTGATGTCCCTCGATCCTCACGCAATGCTCTATTGCATCATGGTCTTGAATGTGGATATGCACTAGAAACTTGTTATATAGGGGAGGCACCTCTCTTTGCTCTCGTAAGTCTTTGTGATGCAAGCAAAGTCGTGACTCCAAGATCTTCTCGAGTCTATCTGATCACATCCAAAGTGCTCTATTGTAGCTCCGCACTGCTTCTCTGAGTGATAGCTTCTGGTGTAGTATTGTCTCATAGGTCGCGTAGCCCTATTTGATAGGGTGTCCATCTATGAAGACCTTATCATCACAATAAAAGGCCGCCTTTCTCTTGACGTGCTTGGAGTATTTGTGGGATGCACGTGTGTCAATGTGCTACCTTCATCCTCAGGGGGTCCTCGTCCATGAAGAGGGCGTCACTGAGTAGTCTGCATAGTGCTTATCGATGTCTAAAGAAAGCGGTCTATATCTCCTTGGAGCCTGAAGGACTAGTGCTTATGAACAAGTATCCCTACCATGCCTCCATGCTCTTGTGAAGGGCATGCTCTCATATCCAAGTCTTCGACAGATGTTTGTGGGATCTTCCTCTAGTGATGCACCCTCTAAGAGGTTGTAATCCGAAAGTGGAGTTATCAGATGTGTCGAAGTCTCTCCTCCTCAAGTATATCCTCAACCCATGTGAACTCTTCTCTTTCTTTATTTCTTCTTTGAGTGTCTTCACATTGAAGATCTCATCTTCTTCTTTGATCATCCGTCTGACACTGGCTTCGAGATGCTCGTGGACTGTCGGCCATGTGTTTCGGCCTTTTGTGATGGTGTTCACTTGTTCTTCGAGTCCTCTCATCTTATCCATCATTTTGCGTATCTCCATGTTGAGCGTGGGATCTTCCATCTTTTTGGTTTCTTTGATAGCCTTGGAAATAAGTTCCTCGACCTCCCTCCGGTCCATAGGAGCCATCTCAGTTCTCAAGTAAAGGAGAGGGAGAGGGAGAGGGAGAGGGAGAGGGAAAGGGGGAGAGAGAGAGAGAGAGAGAGAGAGAGAGAGAGAGAGAGAATTAGGGTTAAGTTTTCGGCTTCAAGTTGTGGGGATTTAGATTTTAAATGTTAGGTTTTGAGTTTTTGGGTTTTGAGTTAGCATCAGGTTAAGCTTAGGATGGGATTAGATTTTCAGGTTGAGGTTTGGTTTAGGGTTATGGTTAGGGTTTTTGGTTAGGACTAGGATTAGGGTTTCGGGTTAGGATTAGAGTTTAGGTAGATTAGGGTAAGGATTTCGAATATATTAGGATTAGAGTTTTAGGTATGGACGTGAGGCATAGCATAGGTTAGGGTTGAGGGTTCAGTTAAGTTACATTTAGTTAATTTAATTTAGGGTTTCGGACACTAATGCTAAGCATGGGTGATCGGGCGTGGAGTGGGTATGGCGAGAGGCATGGCTGGGGAGTGCAGCATTTAGGGGCGATGGCAGGAGGCAGAGAAGGACGGAGCTGGATGGCTGGAGGGAGCTGGCAGAGAGAGGACGGAACAGCAGCAGAGAGCTGGACGGAGCAGCGCAGAGCTCTTAGAGAGAGGAGAGCAGACCCCCAGATCTGCAATTATGAAGTTGGGCGACGGGTTGGCAGAGCTGAACGATGGCAGGAAGCAGGGCTGGATCGACCAGAACTGAGCGATGGGTTGGAAGCAGAGGTGGGTGACGGGTTGGAAGTAGAGCTCAGAGAGAGAGAGAGAGAGAGAGAGAGAGAGAGAGAGAGATTTTAAGCGTCTATTAAAAGGCCGAACTCGGCCTATGAGACAAAATCAATGTACATAGGTTTCCAATCAATCAAAAAGACAAAGTGTGCTGAGAATAAAAAACTGATGCCAATACAAGGAAAATTAGAATTTCCATAACGTGTATGTGTGGAGGATCCCTGAGAGAGGAGGAAAGATGGACTGCTATCCCTATGGTAGCCTATATGCAAGAGGGTAGCACAAATATGACATGCATCTAAGTGACTGATCATCTCCATCCAGTGCTCATGTGCGGGTGTAGTATGTGGTACATAGATGGAAGTGAGAGAGAGATTTTCTAAATGAAATACACATTTTGACAAAATAATGAGAAAAAAGACACTTCAGTTTTTTTCACTTTTGTGTCAGGATGGGGGCCCGTGAAGGCCTCCAACTCAGATGGAAGATTACAAAGAACAAATCGATTATTGAAGCTTATTATGCTACATAAATGAGAAATGATCAAATATATATGTCTGTTGACTAAACGTTGAGTTCAACACTTTCAATGTAACACACTTCTGTACTGAATGTACAATGTGAGACTGAAACAGCCTGCAAAAAAAAAAAATCATAGTTGGAAATGAAAATGTTTATGTCGAAAGCAATTTAAGAGAAGACAATATCCTTTCCAGTAGTTTCCAGAAAAAACTCAAACCATGAAGCTTGTTACATTCTTAACAAAGGCTCAGGAAAATGGGAAAATGGCCTCAAGACTATGAGAATAGGTGTATAGAACATGAAACTCCAAGATGTCACTCAATCAATTACAACCTGACTGATCAAGCTATCCAGCCCATTCTCAATCTGCCCCTTTCCCTTTTTTCTTTTTTTCTTTTTTTTTTTTTTGGGGGGGGGGGGGGGGGGGGGGTGTGTGTGGGTGTGTGTGTGTGGTTTGGGGGGGGGGGGGGGGGGGGGGCATTGACTTGTAATTTGAGATAATTACGTAAGTAAACAAGCAATTAAGATGTAAATACAAATTACTTTGCACTAGTTCAGTTGGATATTGCTTGGACGGTGATGTGTATCAAAAATTTCCTTGTACGCCATACATAATTTTCTAAAAGCAGATCCGATTCATTTTGCAACGCCACCTTTCATTGAAATTCAAATCAATAGTATGAACTCTATACAATAAATGTTGATATATTGTTCGTAGGCATAGCATAAATTTCATCTATAGAAGTCGTTTAAGTCAGAAAGAAAAGATTCCGTGCAAATAATTTTTGCAACTTCATAGAATCCACGTCTTAAAGCTTACGTTTGCTTTGACAAGAACTGAACGCTGCCAAACATCAATTTCATAAATCAGGAAAGCTTCACATAACTAAGTAGGAGGGAGATTATGAGAGTGAAGCTAAAGAAAGGAAAAATAATTAGATGCTTGAAAAGTATAAATTTATAATCATCAAATTGTACTGAATTTCATCACTATCAATATAGGCCAATGAATCCAGGTAAAACCCAAGTTTCATCCAAAAACATTGCAGTCAAGCACAGAACTAATGACCATCATAAACTGATGGTCATTTGACACAAAAATACTTCTCAGTAATGCCATACGCAACTTCATGGTGGAATACCAACTATCAACCAAACAAGAGAGTTCTGAAATTAATCATGACTGTACAAAAAATGCTTCATCTGCCGCATCTATAACACTTGATTACAATAGTAATATCAAATGTCCTTAGAAGCTGTTTGTCCAGACAAATGTAAAAACCTTTCCAGAAAATTCTATGGGCAACAGCAAATGTGTGAATATATGTACCTTGTCAACTACAGCAACCACCATTGGGGGCAGTGGAATCACCTCTGCCTTGACCAGCAGCCCCTCCTGCAGGGGGATACCCAAGCTTGATACCACATGACTGAGAAACGGAAGAAAAACAGCAGTGTCAACCAAATTGTTTCCTTTTTGACTGGCCGAAAAAAAAGGTACGTGCAAAAAGAACATGATCAAGTATAAACGCATGATGATCAACCAATGTTGATTTTCCGACATCGTAAGAAAGTTATTTTTAACTTCAGATTTCTCATGCAAAGGTGTGTTGTTGAAATCACTCACCTACCTTGTAATAGTTCCTAAGCTATGAACGATTGGATAGACTAATCCAGAAAATTGTACTTTCTACCTGCCTCAAAATTTTTAAATCTAAAAATTTGCACTTTGCATGAACAAGATTATGAGATGAGCATTAGATTTTTATTTCCTTCACCCCTGCACCATTTAAATTTATAACGGAAAGATAAAAACTTGATATGAATGCACTGAAAGTCTGAACATGCAGACGCTGCAAGTAACAGACACTATCCAAGCAAAGTCAAATGTGACTATGCCAACGTCTTCAGGAAAAACTCTGCATCCCCCTTTTTCAGAAGTCGAATAATCTCGGGCCTGCCCTTCCTTTTCAGAATCATCTAATCTGAAATTTGAACTTGAATCTCTCAATATTCCATCCCTCGTAATTTGCCCTAATTTTCAAAATTTTTCAAATCTTTTCTCCATAGCAACAGTCGTTGTACATCAACTTCTTAGACCGAAGTTTATTCAAACCCCCGATACATGATGTATTTATCGTGAACACTGAAACCAAACCACATGCCTTATTCAATGGAGCTTCGGTAACTAAGATTTGCCATAAGCAGATGCAAGCTAGATAAGAAATGAAGTCATCATAGTCAAAGTCGGCCTCCCCTTCAAATTCCAATAACCTTGAAGCTGTTGGAAACAATGTCAGAATAGCACAAAACCCTAATTTCCAGCAACCCTAATTTTTGGTACTTAGCCAAATTTTGATTACAGAAGGTAACAAAAATTAGTAGCCCATTAGAAAGAGTCCGAAGAGAGCTTATCTATAACATTCAGTCATCAGAGGTCCAGTTTGGGAGAAAACCCTAACCCTAATTTCTGTGCAAAAATGGTTTTTCACCTCATTTTGTTCCTCTCAGCCTGTAGGTCAAAGAAAGCACTCTCACTTCTCTAACTAATGGTGCATTTGGCTGATCGCAGCCTTTAAGTCTTGAAAAGAAAAATTAACAAAGAAAAATCCCATCCTTTTTTTATTTTCTCGCAAATTTCCAATCAGCTTTCTTGCTTTCATAAAGATTTTTGCCAAAGCAGCTAGATCTTATATAAGAGCACGAGGGCTCACTTCTAGGAATCATAGTTCAAGTGTCTTCTAGCATTCAATGCAAGGAGCTATCAAGCTTGGAGGTTGATCTACTTTTGGAGGAGGTGTGTTCTACCTTTGGTGCAGCATTGGAGGAGATTTTGACAGCCAACCATCAGCATATTTCTGAGTATTGTGAGTAGCAACTCTAATTTCAGTTTTCCCCTTGCTAGTTCATCAATTTCTGATTTAGGGTTTCTGAAACCCTAATTTCAGAATTAGTGTTTGCTGTAAAACAGTTTTAAACTGTTCATATTCACTCCATTCTCACACATACACTTTCTACATACCTCTTAGGCACTTTACACACAAACTCTTGTATGTACTTCCCGAAATTCTGTCTAGATTCAGATTTTGCATCCAAATTCAGCATATATTCAGTTTTGTATCATCTACACACATTGTGATTTGACATTAATATTAAGATAGTGTAGGTAAGCATTCTAGCTTACCGTTACACTTGGAAAATCTTGTCTATTCTCTCTCTCTCTCACTCATTTCAATTTGAGTCTTAAGGTGTGTATGTTAAAGTTCAATTGTTGGAAGATCCTGTAAACATGTGATTATTGTTATTAAGGCCCACCCCAATTCCAACAAAAGCACATATTAAAAATGATTATACGATTTCACCCAATGCATGTTCTTTCACTATAATACCCTTCTAATCTTTGTTTTTTCACTAGTCTACAACTGTCTTTCTAATCTTTGTTCTTCCACCACAACTGCCCTTCATCGACCTCCTCAAGCATCTGAAATGACTTGTAGATTCACGTTTTACAACACACCCATACACCACCCCCCGACCCCAAATAAGAAGGGCAAAAAGAACTGCAATAGATAAGAAGTATTGCCACCAGAGAAAAAAATGCTTTGATCTTAATCAGTCATTTCTATAAGTTATGAGAGAGCGACGTCAGTATCTGTGAAGTAGTACATGTCCATGTCTCCTTAGTGATTCTTCATGAATGGACATAACAGAACTCAAGCTTCAAAGAAAAAGTACTGATTGTATCCAAGAAACCGTATGATAGAAACCAACCTCATTGGAAACATCGATAACCCCTTCCTCAATTTTCTGGTGGATCTTTGCCGCTGTGTTTATAAAAGCCTGAAAAGAAACAGCCAACAATAGTCAACTCAAAGCATAAGGAAAAAGAACACTTAACAGACAAGTCAGCCATTCATACATCCTCTACATTCTGAGCTGTCTTTGCAGAGGTCTCTATAAAGATAAGCCCATTTTCTTTCGCAAACTGTGCTCCCTCCTCTGTACTCACAGCCCTTCTATGAGCAAGATCACATTTATTCCCTATCAGCATGATCACCATGTTTGCATTGGCATGTTGCCGAGCGTCCTCAAGCCAGCTTGCCAAGTGATTAAAAGTTTCTCGTCTAACAAAATTCACATCATCCTGTAAGCTGACAACAAGAGATAAACAAAACAGTAGGCCAAAACTTTGGTCTTAAAATACCTGGTAATGTCATAAACTAGTAATGCTCCAGCTGCTCCCCTATAGTATGATCTTGTAATTGACCGAAACGACTCCTGACCTGCCTGAAATGTTTCAAAAGCCACAGGGTAAGTCATGATAGAAAATGACAAACAAATAGCTTATGTCGTGTAAGGTCTAAACCCAGCAAGGTTCCAGAGGGAAAACAGCAGCTTAAAGAAACTCTTGACAACAAATAAACAGCAAAAGTAGAAGAAACTAGAGAAAGCTCAAACTGCTCTTGTAAATAATGGTATATATATAGTTTTACTCAAATTAGATAATTAGGGAGTACATACTGCTCATATCATCAGTACCCAATGATGGATAAGAACGAGAAAATGACAGCCCTCAGAATCCATCTTTTATGCCAATCATGCATCAACAGATGATCTTGCTGCTCCAGAAACGCATAACTTGATCTTTGGCCATGATGTAAAGTTATTATGTGATATTCGTCATCCACGATATAAGATGAAACCAGTGGGCAGTAAGTGAAAAAAAGAGTGGAAGACGACAAGAAGAAAACAACCTCAACACTACGGGGAAGCGGGAGCTTCATTTATAATTTCACTATACAGTTTCCTATAAAGAATACAACTTTTAGGGTTTACATGTACAAGCACCTCCTGGCAGGTAATGGCCAGTTCAGATGCAGAGCCTGTGTAAAGTTGAGCTACCAGAATGGCCTCCTGAGATGTACTCAGCCCCTAAGGTAAGAGTGCTACTGTCCCCAGAAATCTAAGGCATCATGAGGTAGCTCTGCATATCAATGTAATATGTGTCTGCTAGCAGAGTTCCAGGTATCTAAATCTCCTCCCATGTCAAAACCATAGTATCCCTACATACTGAGATCAATTTTTCATAGCATATGCACTTGTTCTCGGTTCAACTATTTCAGAACCCCCCCTGTATGGCTGAATGTAAATATCCAAATTTGACTTGAAAAATGCATAATCATCTTCCTTTATAAAATCTGGAATATCTGCATGTCGATCATAGATCTGATTTTCTATAAGCATTGAGGGCATAGTAAAAAAAATCGTACGATTTTTAAAATATAAAAATCGTAAAAATCGTAAACGCGATTTAAATCTTTAAAGCGATTTTTTATTCAAAAAATCGTTCGAATGTAGGGTTTTTATGTTGTTGGTTGGTTGCCCCTAATTCTTGCACATGAGTATTTGAGTGTATTTTGAGCTTCCTTTTGCATTTTGCTTTGCATCTAAGCCTTGAGAAGTTGATCATGAGCTTGAGTCTTGAGGGGGGAGAGAGAGAGAGAGAGAGAGAGAGAGAGAGAGAGAGAGAGAGTTCAGCCTTGGGAAAGAGAGTAAAAAATAAAGAGAGATTTTTTATTCAACTGCGAGGGTGTGATCTTCGGCCTGAGAGGGTAAAGTTTTGAGTATAATCCTAAGTTTTTGTTAAGCTTGTTCTCTTTAGTTTCTACATTACATTATACATCTTTGTATCCATGGCAATGAATGCATTTGTTCCACCATGATATTATACGATCAAAAAAATAATCACTACAATTATGATAACAATTCTACCTAAAAGCTTTCAAAATCTACAAGGGCATCTATCTCAATGAAAAAAGTCAAGGGTGTGGTGTACTACAGGGATAATGAGCCTAGGATACTCTCTATTCATGAAACCTATATTGAACATATGACATTCAGATCTGCATCTTTTGAATTCCCCAACAGACTTTTGGTTGCATACCTTATGTACAAGAAAAATAAAAATCTGTCCTAATGAATAAAAACCTCGATTTTTATTTTTATTTTTAAAAACCTCTACGATTTAAACGATTTAAATCCCGATTTAAATCTGCGATTTAAATCTCTACTTTGTACTATGATTGAGGGAGAGTAGGATATCACTTGTTTCTTGTACATAGAATTTGTATCCCTTACATTCAATTGCATAACCAATGAATACTTCTTTGATGGCTTTGACATCAAGTCTACCACGATCCTTCTCAATGTGAACATAAGTTGGAGATCCAAAAACTTTAAAATAACTCACATTGGGTTTTTTACCATAATAAGCTTCATAAGGAGTGATGACCTTTAAATCTTTTGTGGAAGATCTATTAAGAATGTAGTTGGTTGTATGTACTGCATCAAACCGAAACTTAGATAAAGGTTTCTTTGAAGACATCATACTACGCATCATTTCAACAAGTGTCTTATTCTTCTCCTATGCAACACCATTCTGTTCTAGAGTGTAAGCAATAGTGAGCTCATAAGAGATTCGTTTGTCTTCTAGGAGGGACTTGAAGTCATTTGACAAATACTCTCCTCTTCTATCACTTCTCAAAATCTGGATCTTAGATTGACTCTCATTTTCAACCATAGCTAAGAACTTCTTGAATGTAGGAAAATCTTTTGATTTTGCTTTCAGATTAAAAACCCAATAGTATCTAGAAAAGTCATCAATAGATGTAACAAAATACCTAAAACATTGAATAGAATATGCTCTCATAGGTCCATTAACATCTAAATGTATAATCTGCAATTTTCTAGTAGCTGTGATATATCCATGTTTCTTGAATGGTAGCTTCTACAGCTTTTCTTCAAGACATCCTTCACATGCTTATGCATCATTTGGTAAAGCAAAAGAGGGAAGACTCTGTTCCATACCTTGATCTTTAATGTGCTTGAGAGTTGTGTAACTGATATGACCAAATCTAACATGCCATAACTTCATGTTCTCTTAAGGCGTAGTCTGTAGAAGACCTAGCAACATTAGCATGATTAATTTTGGACAAAACAAACATTCCACGTCCATTTTCACCTTGCAAAAGACACTAATCCTCATTTGGAGTGAAGATATGGCACGAATCTTTCTTAAAGATGACTTTGTATCCGTCTGATAAGAAAGTAGAAATGGTCAACAAATTCATCTTCATTTCTGGAAGATAAAAAACATTAAAAATTGTGAAATTTCTTCTTGCTCTTGATTTTAGGTTAACTTCTCCAACACCTACAACATCAAGATCATGACCATCTATTATGGTCACCCTTCTTCCTGTAGAGTTAGTAAGGGAAGAAAATACCTTCTTGCAACTTGTCATATGTGTAGTAGCACCAGAATAAAAAATCCAAGGATTTTTTGAGACTCCATTTCATGTTGTTTGATCAAAAGCTATTTCTTCAGTACCAACACATGCATATGATTCTTCATTAGGTTTTGAACCTTCTTCAGCATTGTTACCTAACAATGTTTTCTTCTCATTAAAAATCTTGTTTCTACATTCTACTATATGATGTCCAGGTTTCTTGCAATAATGGCATATACTTTCCGTTAAGGTGGATGTAGTGGAAGTAGACTTCTCTTTAGGAGTGGTAGAACTACTAAAATGGGATGTGGTAGAAGAAGTGGTTTAAGATTTAGAAGTTGAAGACTTTCCTTCTGGCTTTGCGGACTCTTCATCTCCTCCTTTGTTGTCTCCTTCTTTGTTGTCTCTTTCTTTTTCTTTGTTGTCTCCTTCTTCTTTCCTTTGGATGATGATATCATAGCTGCATCATTCTCTTTCATATTCTTCTTTTGATCTTCATCTTGAAGTACCAAGAACTACAACCCTTAAAATGATTATTCTCTATCTCTTGTAGAGAGAGAAAATGAAGTAACAATTGAACGATATGTAGATGAAAGTGAATTTATAAATATTCACTATCTCATCATCATGTATAATAACTCGTATAATAACTCCAAAGTAACTGATCTCGTAAGTCTTTGAGTTTTAAAATGTGTGACTGAACTGACTCACCAACTTTCATTCTTATGCTGGCTAACTCTCTCCTAAAATGAGCTTTCTTGGCAGAATTCCTTCTCTGATAAAGATTTTCCCATTCCAACCAAGCCTAACAAGAGGTTTTGCATGACTCCCATAGCAATAAATGAGAGTGTTTGTGCATCTCTTGAATCGCATCTCGACTACTCCTCTGTAGGTTAAATTTACATTTGTCTCCCTCTGTATGTAGATCTTCCTCTCCTTGTCTTTGTCTGCAGTACTTAGCATTGAAAATGTTCCACATGGCATAGTTGCATCTCAACGCGTTGTGAACATTTCGTAACTTTGCAACGTTGCTACGTTCGCAATGCGATGCTTTGCATGCTATTTATTTTGTAGTCCAAAAGATACCCAGAATTATATTTCCCTTAGGATAGATAAGAAATTATTTAGAATCCTATCCAAAATGTCTATCTCAACATAAACTATCCTAGCTTTCCCATGTTCTCCTTCTAATACACTTATAGAGCTTAGACAAAAGTTTCATCCTTGGCCTTTGCCCTTCAAAGCCAAGGATACTCTTCTATGATGATTGATCTAACTACTAAATACAGACATCACCGTGAATGTTGAATTTTGTAGGGACTAATCTAGACTCAATAATCTGTAGACATTGCCGTGAATGTTGAATTGCATGGGTACTAAGTAGAATCAATAATCTATACTATGTATGTCCATGTTTGTCCTATACTCTACTATATATGTATGTTTATATGTGAGAACAATTATAAAAGTGAAATAGTTTAATGCTACTACACATAATAATAAATGCAAAATGTCAAATACAATGTGTGTATGATACAAAAACTGAACGTACCACTGAATCTAAGCGTTCTAGTTTATAAAAAATAGTGATAGAGTGTCTAAGAGGTGTTTTTATATGAGTGAATATGTGTAAAAATAAGGATAAGAACCATTTAAAAAGTTATTACAGCGAACCCTAATCTACAATAAGGTCTTCTATGATGTAGAGCAGTAGTAAACTTCTCGCAATGAAGTAATAGGCAAAGACGTAGAACAGCGCTGAGCACCACTTGAAGAAACCCTAAATTAGGTACTACTCTCCAAAATCAACATGCACACTTGGTAGTGTGAAGAAGAATAGAGGGAGGCTGCCAAAAAACTCCTCCAAATCTGCATATACACCTCAAAAACTCCTCGTAGCTCTTAACCCTTGAGCTATGCTTGAGATTGCTTCAAGAATTGATGAATAATGAGGCCTCCAACCCCTCCTTTATAGAGCCTTCAATCTCACATGAAAAATCTACTGCAAAAAGACAGAAAAGCACACTCTCAATAATCGCAGCAGATTTTTAGAGAGATATTTTTTATATTTTTTATGATCTTTTTAATGTTTTATGCTTTCTTTTGGTGGGATATGATATGGGCCATCGATTGATGTGCTCTTTGAAGCTGAAGTCCTAGCCATACAAAAGTTACAAGTGAAAAGCATAAATTAGGGTTTGACTTTTGGTTGACTTTTTTATGCCGTATGGTGAAGTCTTATATATCATTTAAAAGCTCTCAATGAGTACTTTCCAATGTTTCAATAAATTTCTTTTACCAGATTTGACTAAATTTTGACTAAGTAATGAAATTTTGGGCATATTTGAGCATTCTGACATTGGTTTCCAAAATCTTTACATAGACAAGCTAGGATAGTTTGTGTTGAGATAAAGGTTTCTACTTAATCTTTATTACTTTCATATTGATTCCAATCAATTTAAAAAGTCTCAAGTTTTGCCTCTTCATGAGTTGTGAGTTCCAATGCAATCTCTACACTTGGGTTGTATGAAGTATTCTTTGTTATCTAGCATCCTTAAAGATGATATGCACTCCAACAAGTGTATCTTCTTCTCTATGTATGCAAAATGATATGCTTCGGTTTCCATTTGCTTCCTATATTAGTATGTTCTTAGTGGCTTAAGACTCACACTCAAACTCTACATACGTTCACAAAATGAGTACAATCTCTAAACATGTGTATTGTGACTATTCGATGGAGCCCTGCAACTTCCAAAGTTGCATAGGGATTAAGTTTCTTCTCCCATCAAACCACACCCCTACAAAGGTTTGGAGACCTTCAAAAGGAAGAGCAGAAGGGTCTGGAGCTGTTGGAGCTATGAACATAGCAGCTCAAGGAAGATACTCACTTCTGAAATCCTGGGAACTTGCAAAGATGAAAGAAAGGGGATGAGGCAGCTACTCAGATATAAGGATTTACTCTCGTACCATTCAATCTTGAACTCATCATCACTTACAAGGGAGACCTTAGGAAGTCACAAAGGCACCATAGCTGAGTTTGATGCTCGAATTTGAAAATTTTGAAAAGGGCAATGAGCAACCATGGCGATTTAGGATTACAACTACCTCATGGGAAAGGGCCCTAAGAGACTAATTAATGGCACAATACCCAAACCAGACTTGAATGAGCTTCCAACTAATTGGTCAGAGGAGAGCTTTGACAAAAGAAGCTCATGTTCAAATTCCAATCAAAGAGGTATATGCTTGCACAAGTCTCTCAATCAAAGATCCCATAAACACCATTACATACAAGTATTAAGTTTAATAAATATACCTTGCAAAGACTTCAAGGTCCTATGCAAAGTGAGACCAAAAAGTTTCGGTCTTTTTACAATCCTAGTTGAGATTATTGCAATCAAGATTGAAGTTCATAAAGAATTCGAAGGTTTTTTTCCTTTTTGAGAGTACAATGAATTGGAAAGACACACACACACCCCACCTCGTAGGGTAGAGGCACCCATCTTGGGGAACTCATGGATGTCTTATGTCTTGGGGAACTCATGGATATGTCCAGCCAAGACTTGAACTTAGGACTTCCTCCCACAGATTCAAAGCATCAACCACTAGGCTATGTGGCTTGGAAGTTGAACATGTACTCGATTTGAAAATCTCTTGAGGAAGATTGGAATTCGAAATACCTTGTTCATCAAAAAGGGTATGACTTCAACGATTTTACTTGGGAACATGTAGATAATCTTCAAAGAGAACCAATCAAGGTTCGTGAATCACACAAGAAGAACTCAATAAAGTCCACTGTCCAGGCAAGAGAACATAGCCGCTCCTCATGAAGCTCATCACATGAAGGAAGTGATTGTTGGAAAAATGGGGTTATGGGGCAAACTTCCACTAAGAGACCCCACCTACAAGTCAAAAGAAGTCAAAAACAGTTCGTCAATAGAGGGTCAAAGCTTGGTCAATGGATGGTCAAATAAGTCAAAATGGTAAACATATTGACTAAATTTTATATAAAATATTGTGATAGTACTATTTGTTGGAAAACAATGTCACATTAGTCCAAATCCCAATTGGGGCAGAAACCCTAATTTTGGTACTTAGTCATTTTTTGCACAAAATTTGGGTAAAATTTTTATGATCCTATCTTGTAGAGCTTGATGAGAGCTATCTAATCGTATAGGACATTCAATCATCAGAGATCAAATTTGGGAGAAAACCCTAACCAAAGCTACTGAAATTAACAATTAAAAAAGCTAAAAAAGAGATAGTAAAAAAAACCAAAATATAACAAAAAAACAGCGATGGATTTAAAAAACTACGATCCAGCTTTTTTGGGATTTTTTTGCCATGGACTTTTAAATCTATATAAGAGGATTATGTTGGCACTTGTTGTGTTATCTTCTACCATCCAAGGATCAGCCGTTAGGCTGATATTTTGAAGATCTTGCTGATGCACACATGGGGCAGCCATGGTGTATGTATGGAGCAGCTATGGAGCAACTTTGAAGAAGATAAGGAGCAGCCATGGAGTTCTTCTTGGAGAATAGTGTTCTCACACTCTTGTTGATGGAGAAGACTTATTCATCGGCAGATTGATGGTGTGGATCATCCATCTACATGATGTATTTGGAGATTGTCTTCTACATGAAGATTATGGAGTACTTCAAAGACATTGGATGGAGCTTAACATAAGATTGCATCTTATGTTAACTATTCAGGTACATATTCTCTTTATGCACATAGGTACTACTTGGAGCTTATGGAGGCGGTGGCATCCATATCTGGAGGAGTCCTATTCGGCATACATGGAGGAAGTGGCATCCATAAAGGAGAATCAGTACATGCATGCTACATGCATCAGATGAGGTATTAGAGAAGGTGTTTCCACATGAGTATGAGGATTTCTGTTAGCAACATGTTAGCATTCTATGCTAATTCCGTAAGTATGTGATCTATCACACACACATCTGATTTAGGGTCTTCCATAGCCTAAATTCAGATTAGGGTTTGCTGAATATCAGTTTCAAACTGATCTTTCCTCTTTCGATCACTCGTATTCACTCTTCTACAACCTATCAGGTCCTACACCTCATACATATTCAGATTTCTGTCCCTACATCTGAATATTCTTGTAAATTTTGTACATACACTCTTCCATCTATTTCTGTTCACATAGAGTGGTTGAGGATTTGACTCCCACATTGTAAATTGACATTTGTACATATGATGGTGTGAGTAAGCAGTGGCTTACGTAACACTTTGTACATGTTGTCTAATCTTTCTCTATCTTTGTCTCATCATTGTATGATTAAGTGATGTATGCTCATGTCTCTCAATGTTGAAAGATCTAGGAATCTGTGTTTGTAGTTATGGGCCTACGTAATTTCCAACATTTGGTATCAGAACAGCTTCCAACATATGACATACACACTTAATCTAGATGAGTAGAGATTTGCAAATTAGACAATTCAGTCACATGATTATTTATCAGTGTGGAGTATGAAGCTGATGATTTGTTGGCAGCCAAACACTTTCGGAAGAATGAAGATACTTTACAAAAGTATTGCGTGAAGACCAAGGCTTGATGAAAAGAAAGCTACTTCAAATTCAAGGAAAAACAATGGTTTGGAGAAGATGAAGGAACCAGATCAACATCAAATCACAGGTATTACTTTCTACTATCAAATTGTCATTTGCAGGGCATATCTTAGAAGAGCAGTTATGAAGAGATTTGAAGGATTCAAGAAGCGCTTTTAAACACTTTCATTACTTTGAAAGTTAAAGCATTAGCTACACCAAATCAAGTATCTAGAGGTTGTTCTTGACAGTTTTGATAGAAGATCTCTTTCATGGCAAGAAAGCTCATCTAAGAAAACAAATTTGGAGATTAGATGAGTTTTGTTTTCAGCCAACACAAGGTTGGAAGTTTTTTATTAGATTTTGAACCTAAAGAGGTAATTCAGCATTCAGCCAACTCAAGGAAAAGGTTGGTGAATTCAGTTATATCAGTCAAATTTGAAGCATGTTTGTATATACCATGTTTGTTTTGTCTCTTACTCTTAGCACTAGAGGAAGAGAAAAATTCATTTGAAGAAGTTAAGAGTGTTTGCTACTTCAAGATGAAGAGAACAAAAGGTATGGAAGAGAAGTTTGAAGATGTTCACATCATCAGGTGGAAGAAAGATGTAGAAGAAGAAGGTCCAACAATTCCAAAGGGAAAGTAAGACTTCCTTCTTTTCTCTTATATTTTCCATATACTTTTCCTACTTTTATACTCTACATCCAAAGAGAAGTCTACGAGAACATCTTGAGATATTTTAAAGAAGAAGCAATTTCTTGTTTTACATTATACTTGGTCATGTTTTAGTAGGTTTTGACAAAGAATTGCATTGAAACATCATTGCCTGCCTATCTAAGCTCGAAAAAGAGACCGAGACATTCCATAAAGAAAAAGATGAATGGAAGAAAGAGAAAGAGGAGTGGGAGAAGAGGAGGATGACAGAAAAAGAAACTTGGTAAGGGGCACAAGAGGAATGGAAGAAGGAACGAGACATTTTGAAGGGAGAAATAGCTCTCCTCAAGGCAACAATGGCATCACTCTCCCGCGAGAAAGGTGATATTCATACCATCACTAAGGAAGCCCTCAAAGCAGAAATCACAAAGCACATGGAAGACAAACGCAAAGCCACCAAAGAGGGTTGGGTGGAAGTTTAGAAAAAAAAATCAAGAAAGAGGCCCATGAAGAAGCTCATAAAGAAGAGACTCTCCTCCTACACAACACATCGAGGAGGAGAGGATGAGGCAAGCTCGATGCCTCAAAGTATGAGTCCCAGGAATGGGAGAGCGGGAAGGATCCACTCCGGAGGAAGATGGGAGAATGTTATGCGCCAAACTCCGATATAAGGAGGGGAATCATCTCCTTTCACTAAAGCTTGAAGAGTCGGTAAAGATGCCACTAAAAAACAAGCCCTCATCCTCCACTTCCCTGATGGAGAGTCACGATCTACTTTCCTTCGCAAGAGGGTAATCCTACGAGGGCTCGATGGCCCACTTGTCTATCTCGATGATGACCTCACCAAAACGCAAGTGGCACACAGGCATGCATGTATGCCTAAGGTGCACCAAGCCCGCAAGGAGGGGAAACGGGCATCCTACAGATATGGTTGGGTCATCATAAATGGCAAGGTCATTGCATAGGGACTCGCGGCCTGCGGACATGAAAAGAGATCCACTTGGGAGTCTGGAGCTTCAAAGAAGACCTATGGACACACCCAGAGAGACTCAAGGAGGTGATGAGAGGCCAAGACATCAGCCTACTTACAGAGACACGTGAGAGTTCAGAGAGAGGGATGCCCCGGATACATGGGTTCCAGTGGGAGTCTCTACACGGAGCATGCACACGACAGCACACATCCTGCGGATCAAGAGGGGTGGCCATACTTTTTAGACGAGGACTACACAATAGATTACAAATCATGACCCGCAACCCAGAGGCCCAATACATGTGGACCCCACTTGAGCTATCACGTGACAAATTCATCTACATAGCCATATACTATTTCACCCCCACAGGCTCTCGTTTCTCCTCCACTGAGCATGACTCTTCACTTGGGCAAACCTCACCTTATGCATGTCTACCGGATGAGATCATGGAGTACTCCAAGCTTGGTGAAGTCTTCCTCATGGGAGACTTCAATGCTCGTACGCGTAGTGAGAAATGCAAAACATATGACGAGGAGGACCTTTACTCGCTACATACCCTACTGGAGGAGACTATCATGAGACACTCCGCAGAAAGAGCTCTTGTCCCAGCATATGGACAACATCTACTTAGGCTTGGCTCTGAGCACCGTCTCGTCATTTATAATGGGATGGCTTGGTGGCCTACTTCAAGAGGCTTGACCTACATGCCACATGGGTCTGTAGGGGGATCAGGGAGGACAATTGGTTATCTCTTGGGATCTAGGGAGCCCACGCACCTCATTACATCACTTACCATCCTGCCCATACCCATCGGAGCCGATCACACATACCTCTCCCTTTCTATCGCTAGAGATAGAACCCCACATAGGAAGGGTTTCCCAGAGGAGTGGACACACCATATAGTGCCTATCCACAAATCTGGCGACGCTATGGATCCAAGGACCTATAGGACTATCATGATTGGCCACACAATGGCCAAATTATATGGAGAAGTTCTTGAGGCAAAGCTTAGCTCATACGAAGAGGCGGAGGGCCTCCGAACAACAGGCAAGGTGGAGTTCTAACAAGCTTTTTCCACTATCGACCATATCTTCATCCTGCGTTGTCTCATTGATGGGGCAAAGGCAAGGAAGAAGAGGCTTTACTCTTGCTTTGTGGGCTTCCACAAGGCTTTTAATACAATTCCACATCAGAGGCTATTCCAATGCCTACTAAGCCTTGGGATCCCGACAAAGATGCCATGGGCCATCTACACTCTCTAAGAGAAGGTGTTTAACCGATTGGATGCCCTAGAGGCTTATCATAGCCCATTGCTAGCACCATTGGTGTGAAGCAAGGTTGTCCACTCTCCCCCAAACTTGTTGGGCTTTACATTGATGAGATCTCCAATTACATACTGCGAGCAAGCAAGGAGGGGAGCGACCTACGAGGTGCCCAAGTTTGCATTCTTTTATATGCTGATGATATTGTTTAGAGTTCAGAATCACCTGAGGGGCTTCAACACCACCTCGGAGCCTTGGATGACTTTTGTACACATAGAGGATTGATTGTGAACCTTGGCAAGGCCAAGGTCATAATCTTTCACACATCCAGTGCAGTGAGGAGTGCAGCCATCTTCACCATAGCCACCTTCACCATAGCACAAGGGAAGGTCGAGGTGGTTACTTCATATGTCTACTTGGGAGTTACTTTCACCAATCTACCAGGACCTTTCACCATAAGGCAGGCAGCTATTGACAGACTCACCCAAGGGTATGCAGCCCTGGCCATGCTAGAGAAGAGGTGCCAACGGACACACTTCCGGGAACCCCACACGAAGGGGTGGCTTTTCGACACACTAGTCACCCGCGCCTCGATGTATTCAATGACATTATAGGCACAAGGCTTGAGGTCGATCAATGGGCACAGATTGAGAGGCCGTAGGTATGCATGCTCTCATACTTGTTCCGTAGCAAGCAGCCCATACCACATGACATCATCTGAGGAGAGCTCTCTGCACCACCCATGGTCCTCGAGGCACTATTCGAGACAGTAAGCTTTATTAAGAGAGTGAGGGAGTTGCCACACAATAGACTCACTCGTAGAGCTTTTGAGGCAGCTATACAATTATCTCAGAGTGAGGATGATATAGCCTGGTACTCATTGGTCAAAACTTCGATCGCGACACATGGGCTCGATATGGAAAGTCTACCACCTTTTTAGTACGACTCTCACATAAGGGAAGGGAATCTGATGCTCGGACATGACCTATGGAGGCTCTACGTCAGGAGAGTATGGAGATCACCCAGTTTAGAGGGGATGATGTCAGACTATAGAGACCAGTTTCCCACCATTATGTTTGATGGATTCATATAGAGACCACACTATATGGACATCTATATGCCACAGAGTTCACAAGTAGCGATTGGCCAACTGAGGATCACATCACACGGACAAGAGATCCAGAGTGGGAGACACAGTGGGGTCTCGAGAGCAGAGCGGGACTGCATACTATGTGGAGAGGAGGTGGAGAGTGAGGAGCATTTCGTATGTCGATGCAGAGCATACACTCATATTAGAGACAGATATGACACTTTGTTTAGAGGACAGCCCACCCTACTCTTGATAGAGATTCAGAGACATAGAGATGCACTCTTACCACTGACACACACACCTGCATGTAGAGGAGACAGCTACAGCTCACTCCTTTTTTCCAAGGGTCTAGACTCCCCCCCTCCCAATTCCCAGCGAGGAGTGACACTACAACGGGCTGAGGTGAGTCTAGCTAGACAACAACCACGAGTCACAAGGCTAATAGGAGTGAAGGCTATACCATCGCCAGATAGAGGAGATTCGAGCCCGACATCACAAGGCGACTCCGAAGCGAGTAGCCCAAATGAAAGCAGATCCTATGGCTTTCATATGGGCAGCCCTAGCACCAGCTCCACCTATGTATCACATCCTCCACCCTTCCATTACCATTGGATGGAGCTAGTAGACATGCATTTTCATGATTGTATTGCCCTCAGCATATAGACATGCATATACCCCCAGAGATAGGGCTCCATCACCCTTAGTATTTTACCAACCATGTTTGAGACTAGATTGTATTAGCTTTTTATGATCTTGTTTTACCTTTGTGACAACCACATGACATCCACATCGTGCATCTTATGTTTTGACTCATAGGCCGACTTTGGCATGTCATAGATGTCCTTTAATTTTGGGGATGTAACACTCCCCTCCTCCCCCCCCCCCCCCCCCCCCCCCGCCCCCTCCCTCTCTCTCCCCTCCCCCCAACACATATGAAAGGTCAAACACACTATTTATAAATGGATGCAATATGTACTATATTTGGCATGTATGCACATTCCATACTTGTGGATCTTCAATTATTGTGATTTGAGTAACAAACAATAGAAATTTTGGTGAATATTGAAAAGTTATCCCTTTGGGAAAGTAATATATTGCATCTTACAAATTTGAAATGGATCTTAAACAATTCCTATGTAGCTCTCGAAATTCTTCAAGAGCTTATCCAAGGTATAACTAACCTTTTGACACAAAAAGGAACGAGGACAAGTGCTTCAACAATTCTAGAATTAAAACTAAAATGTTAGAAAAGATGTCAAAAAGCAAGAAAAGTAAAAAGCTAAAGTAGAATTCTCGAAACTACATAGAGATAACCTAAATGTTTTTGTCAACGTCAAAGGCTAACATATCTAACCATGCCAAACCTTATAGGCTTATTGTATTCTCGACTTAAAAAATAGTGGTCAAAAATAGAAAAATCAATAAATCTTATGTATTGCTACAAATGTATCTACGAAGGTAAATATAACAACCATGATTCCATTTAATTTGTGTTGCCCAAACATCCATTTAACAAAAATTATCCCCCCCTTTCCCCCAGCCTATTCATGCGATTCACTTAGAGAAAAATCAAGAAAATGCAACACAAGGCACATTTGACAATGTGTATGCAACATTTATTTGAGTCTCAATCGTTTATAAATCAACTTTGCAAGTCACCTTCATCATGGCCATCTACACAATATGAAAATCGACACAATTGTAATCGCTCTTCTCTTTTCTTCAAGAAACGATTTTTAACTCTTTTCTCTTAACTTGAATATAGAGAAGATTGGGAAAATGCTCTTTTTTATTTTTCTACCTCAATACAAATGAAAAAGCTAAAGTTTCATAAGTCTTTGGTTATGTTCATGGAAATCCCCCCCCTCGACGAGCCAAAATTCAGGTAGGTGTGTTTTCAGTGAGAATCCCTACAGACCCTACCTATTCCACTCCCTACATTTTCTCGTGCACCTCATAAAAAAGAACAGCTCTATTAGAATTTCACAGCTCCATAATTTTGAATGCCTTGTACGCTCTATTAGAATTTCAGAGCTCCAAAATTTTGAATGCCTTGCACATTATGAATACTTATGTTTAACAATGCAGGAATGATTTTCTTCTCATGAGTTGTTAACTACTTCTACAATGTCAATAATTCCTCAAAGCACCTTATAATCCCTCTTATTTAATGCACAACTATTAATCTTCTCACCAGAAGATAAAAACGTATATCTTGACAGATAGTTCATATTTCATAGGAAACCTCGTGTTTGAATTCTCTATTTACACAGCCCATATAGTTTTAGTCTTGCTTCTAGATCACCTCTAATCACTTGCGTATCCAAATGCATGCCATGAAATGCTTCAACTACGCTGTTTTAGTCCTGTATTTTGGATCACCTCTAATAGCTTGCATATCCAATGCATGCAAGACAAATGGCTAAAGAATTGTCCTTTTTAGGCACACTATTTGTTAGCTTCATCCCCATATCATCTATAATGTTCACTCCATTCCATGGTTGGCACAATCTTCAACCATTACCAGTAGTCAACCTGACATGACAGGCCACTCTCATCTTTTACGCAAAAGTAACAGCTTAAGCACAAAGACGATGAGTTTAAAAATGATCAAAGGTGGTAGTTGTTATAAAGCAACATGCAGAAACTGAGAGAGAAACCATAAAGTAGAGCTTCTTAGCCTAGAAACTTGTATGGGCATAACTAGTGCAGTTGAATGGGCTTGTGAACAGTGCCATTACAGGAAATCGCACTCAAAGCAAAATTTACAATTATGGCAACCCATATAAGCAGAGTTGGAGTTTATATATGATTTCAGCAATATCCTTACTGTGTCCCATATCTGCAATTTGACTGGTTTTCCTCCTATATTTATCATCCTTGCACCGAACTCCACACCAATTGTTAGGTCATGAACAGGCTGGAATCTCTTATCTGTAAACTGTAGAAGAAGACAGGATTTGCCCACACCTGATCACAGATTCGACTGTCAGTCTCCGACATGTAAGTTCACAGGATGTTGGAGCATAAATTGACTACGCGCCTAATAACATTCTGAAAGACAACCATAATTTCTTCTTATCTTGTTCGTAATATCTTCTCTTTAACTTCACAATCTTTTATTCTTTTAACTCTAGAATGAAGCGTGAAGGAGTTCATAAGACTCTGGAAGCTGTCAATAGATGTATAGATGACGTCGAAATCAACTCTAAAAGAATGGCAGCACCATGACTGACCAAGAACAGGTCGTATAGCGCGTATATAGGTGATTCTACATACCTACTGGGAAGCCACAAAATGCATCACGATAAACCAAACAGAAAAAAGAGCACGGGCCGCACGAACTAAGAAAAGAAAAAATTCTGCACGTAGATCGAACAAAAACGAAAATCTCTGAGCAAGATCTATGCAGAAAAAGAAAATGAAGATAATTGAAAGAAAGATGGAAGAGTCAGCACACGAATCTAGTTACACAGAACGGCACGAAAGGAAGATTTGATAACCTGTGTCTCCAATGATGATATACTTGAAGAGATACTGGTAAGACATGGTGCGCTGGTGAAGAGAGGGTAATACTAGAAGAGAGATCGGCGATGGTTCGAGGAGGCTGACGAGTGATGATCGGGAAAAGCTGACCCTTGATGAGAACAAAGTGAATCCGAAAGAGGAACTGGCTCCTTGAGAGGAATGATCGGTCTGTTCAGCTCCGGACCTCCGGTGTCGTCTAGCTCGACACAGAAATCTTTCGAATACGCTTTTTGTTAGTTTTTATGTGACGTGAAGTGCGCGCTCAGATTGCCGGTGAGGGGAAGCCACGTGTATGACACGTGGAGAGACAAAACGCGCCTATACACCAATGAGCAGATGGCATTACGCAGCATTCACACGAGGCGGCCACAATGTTGTCTACTTCACGAAGCACACTCCGTTGGAAACGCAAAAGAAGACTCGTTTTGGCATGGGCTGCAAGAGAGGATAACGATGATGAAAGAATGACAACATTTAATGAACATGAATCATGAGGTATGGAACACGTGATCAAAAATATTTTGGGAAAATGTTCTCTACGAAATTGGTTTCTTATACAATGTAAAGAATCTATAAAGATATGAATTACATATTAATGTTTTTTCTTAAATAGTATTTGGTACAATATGCAAAATGCGCGTTGAGGTCATTGTAAACAATTTTAGATGTAGTTCTATGAATTTTTATTTTATGCTTTTTTATTATCTTTGCTAGATGTATATATGTTTTTTTTTCGAGAGTATAATGAATTTAGAAAGACGCACACACCCGACCTCGTAAGGTAGAGGCACTCATCTTGGGGAACTAAGGTCATTTGCCTAGGAGTGCAAGGCACATCCGCTAAATCACACCGGCTCAATGAGAATCACACCCGCTCAATGAGATGTATATATGTTGTTTTATGTAATGCATCGAAAATGAAGTTTGAATGGAAAGGAGTGTAATGTTTAGCATTTGGAAGCATTTTTGGAGGTGGATTTTCCATGTGTAGTTACATTTGGGAGCATTTTCGGAGGTGGATTTTGTGTGTAGGATAATCATGTGTAATCCCTATATAGTTATTTCCGCTCCTCTTGCATGTAATTATTGTAGGTTGTGTATAACTTTTCCTTGCTTGGCATTGTCTTTTTGTTGTTCATTCCTCTATTTGTGTGGCCTCTAACGTTTGATGATCTGGATCCTCGTCTTCTAGCTTGACCTCTTGTCATACAAATGAGGGGAGATTTTATTTTATTATTTAGATTGTATTGTTGCACTTACAGAAAAAGAGATATTAATAGCTACCCTCGTTATCCTCACACATCTTGAAAGGATGTGCGTCCTCCTAACAAGTTCGTTAAACAAGTCTCTATTGAAATGTCACGTAATCTTCATGTCATTGAAAATAGGTCTTGTCTTGTAAAAAGTATGATGAGTACCTTTCGCTATTTTCCAATCAATGACAAATAGGTTGTTCAAATCGATGCTTTCCAAGGATCTTCCATTCACCTTGTTCAATTCAATATGAAGCTTCTTCAATATGACCCTTTGTAATCTAGTTGCCAAAATGATGTTGTTGCCTTTTTCATGCTTCATTTCTTGACTGCACTTGTCCATATATTTTTGTAACATGTTATAGGAATCAAATCCATTGATAGACTCAAATGGGTTATCTCTTGTAACTTTTTGTTGATATATTTCTTTAGTGATTTGTGTGAACACACTTAGGACTGTTAGGGCAACTTTTTCCTTCTTTAAGAGGTTTTTTTCCCCGGTTTGTATATAAGCCTATAACCCTTAAGGGTTACTTATCTTTATATGTTCACTTGGTAATTCATTTTATGTTGTCTTGTGCTCCAAGATTCTTCTTCTTCTTCCTTGTGTTGTTTGTGTGCTATCACAGACCTCAAACTCCAATAATCAGCATCAGAGAAGTTCATTGCTTCATCTAGGCTATCATAAATACCCCTCTGATGATAGTCGTAGAATCACACGAAAAATTGATGAACATATTCAGTGCCCTTAGGAGTTCAAAATGTGTTGAGAATTGAACTCACAAACTCCCAACTAAGAGTATGATGGGCTAAGCACTGGCCCCAAAAGCCATGGATGAGGATTACTTCCTAATCCTCTCTCTTAAGGTATGGTTCAACCATCTCCTACTAAGGTTATGTGACATTCCTTCCCCCTTAGATTAAGCATAGCCCTCAACGCTCACTTGTGAATCCTTCTAAGTTAGGCCCTTTCCCATGTTTCAACACCTCCATTGACTCAAACTCAAGCGCTTGGACGTGTTTTGGACCTATCCAGCCACCTTATAGTGCCCAAATGCCCATGTGTCTTCCTTCTTTTGGCTAGTTTCATACTCACCCACGATCAAGCGCTTCCCAAATGCCCATGATTGAGGCTTCTTAACTCCATCTTGCCCAAGTTCCTCTACTAAGCTCTGATAACAATGTTGGGGATCGAACTCACAACCTCCCACCTAGGAGTACGATGTGTTGGAGCTTGAGGTCGATGGAAGCACGCAAATAGCACAAGGAAGAAGATGAAGCTTGGAGCACAACACACAATACTCGATGTATTACCAAGTGAATGTACAAAGATAAGTGACCCCTTAGGGTTGTAGACATATATCCAAGCTGAGAAAAAAACCTCCTAAAGAGGGAAAAAAGTGTCCCATAGGTCCTAAGTGCGTTCACACATCTCTACTGAAATATATCAACAAATCCCCCTCGGAGTGATGTGGTGAACAAGGAGTTGGCAGTCATGTATAAGGAAGTGCCAAGCTATGTGGAAAGAGATCAATCCAGAAAAGGAAGTAAGTCCAAAGCTTTGTGGAATGCTTCAAAATTCTCCCGAGGCAGAGCCTTTGTGAAAAGATCTGCAATGTTATAATTCTTAGATATGCTCAATACTCCGCCCTCATGTGACCACAAATGATCCATGGTTCTCTAAGTTGTAAAGCCCCCATTATGAGGAGAAGCCATTATGAGAGCCCGGACATTTGTGGAACCTGAACTTCCAAGTTAGATGAGGTCTATGTGAGACCGTTGACGGTTGTAGATGATCTTTGTGAGCCTAGCCATTAGGTTAGGTAGGGCATAAACTTCCAGGCCATTAGGTTGCCATTTAAGGTGAAAATAAAGGCACTGTGGTGTCATGCGGTTTCCCCATAGAACCTTAATGGGGGGAGTGCAGAGGGGGGCTTGCCCCCTTCTGCGGGGCCCGTAGGGCTGAGACGGTAGGACTTTTGTTCATGGAGATATTGTCGGATCATATATTTTACCGACTATTTCGTATCTCTCGACTACGTTTATCTATACTGAACCGCCTTGTAAAAGCTATATAAGCACGACCCAGGTTGAGCTTTACGTAGCATTGCACACTAATAAGCCCTTCACCTAGAGTCTGTCTAGATCACCATCTAAGCTCCACATTGGGAGTGCACGGGTGGACAGCAATCTGAGAATTTGAGTTCTCTATCTCTCAGTCTATGTCTATCTTTGTCTGCGTTTTTCTCTCAACTCTGTCTACAGGTCTATTCCGTTGTGTTGTTATTTTCGTACAATAATGTGTGGGTGCATATGCCAAACTGATCTCTCTAGTAGAGAACCTCTCCCTGACATAATGATAATGCACCTCAATGTGCTTTGTGTGAGCATTGAACACAGGATTCCTCGCAACTGCCAATGCGCTCTAACTACCAGTCAAGAAGGGTGGTGGAAGAAGATTGACCAACACCCAAATCAGCCAAAAGGTGTGTGCACCACACACATTCAACTGTTGTTGTGAAAGCTACCCTATACACAACCTCACAACTAGAAGTGGTCATAGTAGGCTCCTTCTTGCTCAACCAAGATATGCATGAGCTACCAAACATGAAGCAGAAACCATCAGTACATGAGAGTCATAGCAACATGCCTAGTCAGAGTCAAAAAAAGCATGTAAATTTGGTGGTAGTGATCCCCCCCTTGGGATAAAACAATCCAAGTAGTTGGGTACCCCCTCATATTGATGCGCTAAATAAGGATTTGGCACTCATGTATAAGGAAGTGTCAAGCTATGTGGAAAGAGATCAATCCACAAAAGGAATTAAGCCCAAAGCTTTGTGGAAAGCTTCAAACTTCTCCTGCGGCTGAGCCTTGGTGAAAAGATTTGCAATGTTATCATGTGTGGGCACATATGACAAACTGATTTCTCTAGTAGAGAACATATCCTTGACATAATGATAATGCACCTCAATGTCCTTTGTGTGAGCATGGAACACAAGATTCCTCACAATTGCCAATGTGCTCTGACTGTCAGTCAAGATTCTGGTGACAGAAGACTGACCAACACCCAAATCAGCCAAAAGGTGTTTGAGCCACACACACTTTACAGTTGCTATGAAAGCTACCCTATACATAACCTCACAACTATAAGTGGCCATAATAGGTTGCTTCTTGCTCAACCATTATATGCATGAGCTACCAAACATGAGGCAAAAACCACTCGTACACGAGTTTCATAGTAACCAGCCCAATCACAGTAAAAAAAAATCATGTAAATTTGGTGGTAGTGATCCCCCCTTGGGATAAAACAATCCAAGTAGCCGAGTACCACTCAAGTAGCAAAAGATGTGCTTAATCACGTGTCAATGCTTGACACCTAGGCAACGCATAAACCTACTCGTCTGTGAAACAACAAACTAAATATCAGGCCAAGTTATGCATAAGCAAATCAAGCATCCAACAATTAGCTACATCAAAAGAAACAAGCTCATTCTCATCACAAAGAATAGATGCAGCCATATCATAGAAATCTAATGCAAATGAAGCACTATGAGAGCCTGAACAAGTATGATATGATAGAGCTGCATCTAAGTTGCTATCTCACAAAGTTTGCACTAGCCATTTAGGCATAATTTTTGTCTCATCTATATCAAACCTCTCATTAACAAGTACATCATGTAAATCTATATTAGAAATGGAATGATCTGCATCATCATGTGAAACTTGTAAAGGCTAAGAAATTGCCTCATTTGGACCAGCGCTTGATTTTCCACATGTAAAAAGAGGCAACAAAGTGTCATACACATATTTGGAGTTAACTAATGTCTTCTTAGTACATGAAAGTAATGGTTGAATTGCATCTTCCACAAAACAACATCACGGCTAACTAAAATGCATTTAGTATGTGGATGATATAGACAATACCCTTTGCTTTCAAAATTGTACCAAAAAAAAAATACATTTTATTGCTTTATCATCCCATTTTCTGAGTTGTTGTTCCGACACTAGTGCATATGCCAGACAATCAAGGACGCAAATGAGCAACAGATGGCTTGCAACCATGCCAAGCCTCATATGGAGTGCTAGATTGTAGTGCTTTGGTGGGACGCCTACTGAGTACATATGTTGCACACATAACAGCCTTAAGCTAGAAGCTATGTGGTAAAGCCTGACTTTTGGCCATACGCCTCACCATCTCCATGAGAGACCTATTCTTTCTTTTAGAAACTCCATTCTATTGAGGTATATAAGGAATTGTACACTAATGTTTTATCCCACATTCAAGTAGAAATGCATTAAAATGAGAAGACATGTATTCCCCTCCCCCTCGATCAAAACGGAGGGTGCCCATTTCACATGCTGATAGATTTTCAGCCAAAAGTAGAATTTCTTTGAAGCAGGTAAACACTTTAGACTTTGCTTTCAGTGGATACATCCATGCATGCCTAGAAAAAGCATCAACAAAGTCATGAAGTAAAGGTAGTTTCCAAAAGAAGGTGTCTGCATAGGTTCTTATACATCACTATGAACAAGTTGCAATTTTTGAGGAGCTCATACTGAACTATATTTTGGGAAGGAGGAACACTGCATTTTGCCCGAAATACAGCCTTCCAAGACATATTTACTAGGTGCCTCAATTTTGGGCAAATAGGACACATTTTTAGATTTCTATAGGCATAGCAAACTAGGAAAATTCAGATGACCAAAGCATGCATGCCAAAGCTTTGCATATGAGATAGCATGAGAATATTGAACTACACATGCTGAATCATTCATAGATTCTGTATAGTCTATGAGCTTATACAACCCACAACATAAAATTCCATAAGCAATAATAACATCGCAATTTGTGAGATAATGAATTGCATATATTTCATCAACGAATTTGACAACCAAGCTAATCTTGGCTAATGTTGAAACTGAGAATATATTTTTCTTGATCCCTGGCACAAACAAAGCATCTAACAATGTGAAGGAAGTACCATGAATAGTAGTCAGAATGATCTTCCCAACTCCCATGATTGGATAAGAGGATTTGTTTGCGCATGTGACAATACTCCCTATAGAGCCAGGAACCATTCTAACCATCCAAGCCTGCATAGCCTAATGATTTGACACCTTGAGCCTTTGGGAGGAAGTCCTGAGTTCAAGCCTTGGCTGAACATATCTATGAGTTCCTCAAAGATGGGTGCCTCTACCTTATGAGGTTGGGTGTGTGAATGTGTTTCCAATTCATTGTACTCTAAAAAAAGAACATTCTAACCTCTTTCTTCTTTGCCTCTTTTGCAACCAGTTTTGGACATCTCTTTATGACATGATCATTTCCTTTATAGTATTTGCATAATTGTTTTTGCTTTTTTGTTGTCTTCTCATCTTTGTCTTCCCTTTTTTTATTTTGCTTAGTTAGCAGATTTTTTCTTTCTAGTAGATGAGCTCCATTTACCTTTGCCCTTCTCACTAGCTAAGAAAGCTTGATCTGCAACACACATAATGGACTTGTTCTGCATGGACTAGTCTTCTTGCAATAAAACAAAGACTAACTCCTCAAATGTTAAGATTTGGATTGCCATCAACCAAAGAGTAGAAACAAAACTTGAAGTTTTTCATTCGTGATGCACCATAGTGCGCTCTCCTTTTTGGCGCTCCATGATGATATCCTCTGAGTAGAAAAGCAAGCTCCAAGTGTCGCACATGGTACTCCGCACAAAGGTTATAGAATATGCAGAAAAGCATAGTACACAGGGAGCACAAACATAGACTTCTTAGGTGTTACAAATGCGGTCAAACTTAGTATGTGGTTGACCAGACCACTATATGTTTTATTAAAGAACATATACAAAAGTGTCCGGTGGCCATTTGGCCTTTCACAAGGACACTACAGTAACAATCTCCCACTAAAGGCCAATATGGCCAAAGTAATTATGGGAGTAAAAATGAAGAATGATAAAGAATACCTAAGTGTAAGTATACAAATTATACCTCCCACCTGATGGGAATGTTACACAATATACAAGTGGTGGTGTAAGATCATGAATCAAGTAACCCCCATCAAGTGATAGGAGTGTCAAAAATTATACTGTGGTAGAGCTTTAGTCAAAGCATCTACAACATTATCTTGAGTATGAACCTTCTCAAGAATAATGTGCTCATTGGCTAAGCAATCTCTAATGAATTGATACCTCACCTCAATGTGCTTGGTCTTTGCATGATAGACCGGATTCTTACCCAAAGCAATGGCACTCTGACTATCACTGAGCAAACAAGGTACATGTTGAGGTAGACCCATATCACAAGCAAGACGAGAAATCCACAATGCTTCTTTACATGCCTCATTTGTTGCAACATACTCTACTTCTATGGTGGAAACAATTGTGCATTCTTGAAGATGAGATCTCCAAGAGATAGCACCCCTAGCAAAATGAAAAATGTACCCTGATATAGACTTACGATTGTTTACACAACCAGCATAGTCATAATCTATGTAACCAATAATGGATGCTTTCCCTCTACCTAAGCATAGACACTTGTCCTTAGTGCCACTTAGATATCTCAAAATCATCTTGACCGCTTCCCAATGTTGTTTGCCAAGATTAGACATATATCTACTCACAAATCCCACTACAAATGCAATGTCTGGTCTCGTAGCTACCATAGCATACACGAGAATACCAATAATAGATTGATAAGGAATTTTCATCATGAATTCCCTTTCCTCATCTGATTTGGGGCAATCATCCTTGCTCGATTTCACATATGTGGGTAAAGATGTACTCAATGCCTTTCCACCTTGCATATTGAACCTATGAAGTACTTAGGATATGCACTCACTTTGAGACAAGTATATGCATCTTTTACTCCTATCACGAGTAGTGCACATTCTAAGCATATGTTTGGCACCCCCAAAATCCTTCATATCAAATGTCTTACTCAACTTCTTCTTGAGAATTGACAAGTCATAAGAGGAGTTCCCAACAATCAACATATCATCGACAAAAAGTATCAAGCATATCAAGTTGCCATATGAGCATCTCTTTGTGTAGAGACAATGATCCTCATTGCTTCAAGAATAGCCTTGAGACTTCATAAAAGAATCAAAATTTTGGTACCATTGTCTAAGGGACTATTTAAGTCCATATAATCTCTTCTTGAGCTTACAAACTAAAATTTCTTTGCAAAGAACTACATAACCCACTGGTTGTTGGAAAACAATGTCACATCAGTCCAAAATCCATTTTAAGGCAAAAACCCTAATTTTGGTACTTAGTCATCTTTTGCACAAAAGTGGGTAAAATTTTAATGAGTCTATCTTGTAGAGCTTGATGAGAGCTTTCCAATGGTATATGACATGCAGTCATCAGAGATCAAATTTGGAGAAAACCCTAACCCTACTTTTCTATTGATTTAGGGTTTTGATCTCACATGATAGCTCTCGGCATGAGGATCATAAAAATGTTGTCAGATCATTCATCAGGTAGTCAAAAGTGTGAAAAAGCAGGTCAAGAAGTTATTTTTAAAGTTAGCTAAAAGCAACTTTAAAAATAAAGCAAACTCACTTTAAATACAGCAAAAGCAATTTGAAAAGCCATGTGATTAAAATAAAGTGCTTTTTTGTGAGTTTTTTGCATGGAGCTTTAAAACCTATATAAGAGAGTCTTGGGTCACTTTGTGAGATATCCTACACCTAGCTCAATGCTAGGTTTGGTACCTCAATAGAGGTGGTGCTCTTAGCACATGGGGCAGCCATGATGTTATCTTGGAGCATGTTGAGGAGCGGCTATGGAGTTCTTCTTGGAAGAGAAGAGTATTCTCACACTCTTGCTTATGGAGAGGACTTACCTATCAGTAGCTTGGTGGTGTGGATTGGCCATCCACATGATGTATTTGAAGATTGTCTTGTACATGAAGATTTCGGGTTACTTCAAAGACATTGGATGGTGGTTAACATAAGATTTGCATCTTATGTTAAGAATTCAGATACATATTCTCTTTATGCGCACATGTACTACTTGGATTTTATGGAGGTAGTGGCATCCATATCAGGAGGAGTCCTATTCGGCATATCTAAAGGAGAATCAGTACATGCATGCTACATGCATTTGGATGAGGTGTTAGAGAAGGTAGTTCATATGAGTTTGAGAATTTCTGACAGCAAACTTGTTAGCATTCTTTGCTACTTTTATAAGTTTTGTGATCTTTCAGACACGTATCTGACTTAGGGTCTTCCATAGCCTACAATCAGATGAGGGTTTGCTGATTATCAATTTTAGACTGATCCTTCCTCTTTGTGTCACTCATATTCACTCTTCTACAACCTACTAGGTCACACATCTCATATATATTCAGATTTGTGTGCATACATCTAAATATCTTTGTTACATTTGTACATTCACTCATCCATTTATTTCTGTTCACATAGAGTGGTTGAGATTTTTGCTCCCACATTGTAAATTGACATTTGTATATATGATAGTGTGAGTAAGCAGTGGCTTACGTAACACATTACTGTATGGTAATGTGCATTCCCTTATGAAGTGGTCTCCGCCGCACCTATAACATGGTCCCCTTGGTGCAGATGGTCTAATAGGTGGTCTCATCAGGGTTGGCATTTTAGGTGCAGTATACATCATGTTTGCATATTCCCCATAAGAATTGTCATACCCTTCATAACCGTAATATTATTGCTCGTAGGTTTGGTCATACTCTACCAGAGTGGTGTCATAAGGATAGAATTGTCCTTGGGTCTGCTCATATCCTTGATTTGTCATTTTTGCACACTAGCTAAAGTTGTGGTGTGGTGTGGTTGGCACACTAGCTAAAGGTGTGGTTGCACACTAGCTAAAGGTGTGGTTGCACACTAGCTAAAGGTGTGGTTGCACACTAGCTAAAGGTGTGGTTGGTACTATGACTCTTTCCATGTTTTCCTCTGGTTGAGTGTATTTGACATGCACTACATTCTGTGAATGGGGTGGTTGTTCACTGGTTGTGCTTATCCGTATCCTCCTTGATCATATGGCCTGGGTGCTCCTTCTGGTCCTGGATAGGGGTTGTATCTAGGAATCTCTCTACCTTGATCTCTAGGAGGATATATGTAAGGTCTGTATTGGGGTTGAGTTACTGGCCTAGGTTGTCTGTTGAATGGGCAATTTTGAGTAGTGTGGTTAGTATATTTTTGCTCAATATGATAGTACAGGTTGGGTCATTGGGGTGGTTGTCTGTTGTATTGGTAAGGTTGTTGCATGCCTAAACCTCCTCTTGTACAAATATGGGATGGATGGTCTCCACCACACAGGTTGCATCTTCTCAACATTGGCATTCTCATGGGTGGGTTCTAATAGTTTCTCTGTCCATGCACACCTAACTTCTTAGCTACCAATTCCTCTAATTCCTCCACATTACCTGAACTAGATGTCACAATATTCCTTGTGTCTTCTGTTTTAGTGGAGCTTTGTGTATTTTTGAGGTCATCCACTAGGTTGTCCTCTAAGTCGATGCATTCTTGAGTCACTCAATCTCTGTAGCCATTTTATGTAGACTAAGGTTCTCAGTGTCCCATTAGTCCAATCTAAGAACAGGGATATCATCTTTTGCTGTGAGGGTCTCTCTGTGATTGGACATCTTTCAACATATTGGTTAAATCTTTGAGCTTTTGTTTTTATTGTTTCATTTGGGGCTTGTTTGAAACTATGAATCAAAGATGATGAGTTGTGATTAATCCCTCGCTTGGTAAATTCCCCAATAAACTCTTGGAAGAATTGTTCAATATTTCCAAAGTGATTTGGATCCAAAGGTTGGAACCAACTTAAGGCTGTTCCTGTGAGGGTTAGCCCAAAGGATTTGTATTGCACAAAAAATTCATCAACTTGTTCCGCTCACAACACTTTCTTGAATTCTGCTATATGGTCATAAGGCTCTCTCGTGCCGTCATAATGATTCCTCATGCATTTAGTGACTTGGATTGGTCTCAACCTTCTCACTAGCTCTGGGGTTTTGATCATTATAGGAATTGCTAGCCTAATTGGATGCATTCTCAGTCCTACACCTGGTTGTGGTCTTGGCCTAATGCGTGGTCTATTCACATTTCCTATCTCTGGATTGGCTTGGCTATGTGAATGTAATCCTGGCATAGTGAAGTGAACATGCGTTTGAATAGGGATGCTTTGTTGACTCATTTGACCTAACATAGTATTCTCCGTTCTTTGGTGCGATCCAAAAGGGTTTTGCGAGGTAGTTTCCTATTCTCGAGGAGGGAAGATAGGCAACCCCATGTATTTCAATTGAGACCTATCCATTTCATCTACTAGCTAATACCTCCTTTGATTTCGGTCTAGGTACGTGACTCTAGACTCATCCTCTGGATCCTTCAGCTCATTGATAGTTACTGGGCTTACTTCTTCTCCCCATATAGGTGAGTCAGTTTGTAAAAGTAGTTCTAACCCATGGATCAAATACACATCCAACATATAATCATCTTGAGGTATTAGATCTCCTCTCAAGACTTGAGTCACTGCGAACTTGCCCCTTGGGGTAGTCACAGTGTCTCAATCATTAGGCCTCTCTGAAGCTCCTTGTCCCTCTAGTTCCCCTCTATCGTTGATCTGGTCAGGATTTTCAGTCACTACGTAGATTTGGCCTAACTTGTCCATATCAACTCCTCCTTCATACTTGATGGCGGGTCTTGGAACTATTTTTGAATCCGTAGAGTTTAACATTCTCGCTACCGACCTATTTATGCCATCAAGGTAAATAGGTACTCCTTGTAGGTTGTTGGACACATATTGCAAAGAGGTACGATATTCTCCCTCTATAGTGGAAATAAAGACCTCCCTTGGAGCTGAACGTGCATGTCCTCTGAGGCCATGGGTAGTTCCTCTTCTGAGTCACTTGATGTATCTGAGTAGATCGAGTGATGGCTTGTTTGAGCTACACTTCCTATCGATGAAATGACACTTCTCTGACTACTTAGTACCTGTCCTGATCTTAAGTTCATTCACCTTTTAGGTCTATTTCTTCCCTCTTCTTTCCTTTAGTTTTATCTTAGATTCCAAAGAGTTTAACTCTAGTATGCTTGGATTGCTTTGGACGATACCGATAATGGGTGATACGATACTGGTTAGGCATGATACCACTCAACCGATACGATACTTCAATTTTTCCCGATATGATACCACTCCAGACAATGTGTTAGACTCAAGATATAATCGGCAGGAGATGGTTGAACCACACCCTAAGAGGGAGGATTAGGAAGTAATCCTCAACCATGGCTTTTGGGGTAAGTGGTTAGCCCATCATACTCCTAGCTGGTAGGTCGTGAGTTCAAATCCCACAATTGGTATCATAGCTAAGGAAGTAGACTTGGGAGGCGGATGGAAGGCGCGCGCGTCGATTTCAAAGGTAAGCTTAATAAAGATTTGAGTGTATCTCCCAATCCGTAGGTCGGATTTATACATGTAATATACCGTTGGAAAGCTCTCAGAAAGAGCAATCCAATCGAGACACTAGATTGGGGATCCAAGATACCTAGCATGGGTGAGAACTAGGTTCAAGAGACCGAGGTTGAGAGCAAGGCAGGTCCGTAGGCTAGTTGCCAAGAAACGGAAAGGCAGGGTTCAAGATACCAAGGTTGAGAGCAAGGCAAGTCCGTAGGCAAGTGGCCAAGAAGCGGAAAGGCAAGGCTCAAGAAACCAAGGTTGAGAGCAAGGCAAGTCTGTAGGCAAAGTGGCCAAGAAGCGAAAAGGCAAGGCTCAAGAGACCAAGGTTGAGGACAAGATGATTCAAGAGACTGTGCGAGGGGTGAGGACATCAATCCAAGGGGAGAGCAAGGATTGATCATTGAGAGAGTGTTAGACTCAAGATATAACCGACAGGAGATGGTTGAACCACACCCTAAGAGGGAGGATTAGGAAGTAATCCTCAACCATGGCTTTTGGGGCAAGTGGTTAGCCCATCATACTCCTAGCTGGTAGGTCGTGAGTTCAAATCCCACACAATGTTCCTCTGCCGATACGATATTGATGTCACAATGAAGACACCAGTAGTGGACATGATATGATACTTTAATTCTCAAGATACTACTCATCTAGGCGATATGATACTGCCAAGGCGATACCACTTCCACGACACGATATTGTGGTTATGGTGATGCGATAATGGATCTGCTCATGATACGATACCTCAGTCGTGTTATGATATGATACTATCAAAACGTTATGATATTGCTACAAACACGATACGATACCAAGTTCTATACGATACGATTCCTCTATCTAGACGATAATTCTCTCTTGATGATACGATACCTGTGGACCGAGATATGATACCAAAAGAGAGATGATAAAATACCACTTAAGAATAGTGATCGCGATAGCTCAACCCGATGATACACGATACCGTGATGGTATTGCAATACCTCAAGGGAGGCACCCACGATACGATACTTCGACGAGTATCCTGATACTAGGGAATTTTGGTATCGCGATACCAGAACTCAGTTGTTGGGGGATTCTTGGACAAGAAGAAAGATACACACTGGAAGCCTCTATCGATTGATTATAAATAAGACAAATACAATGGTGATGCAGAATACAATCCAATGCTTCTGTGCAAAATCCCACAGAGTGCTCAATTACAAAATACCAAATACCCAAGGTCTTGTTGGCGCTGGCCTCCTCTGCACCAGACCTCCACCTTCTCCAAGCTTGCACTTGTGCACACCTTGCACCAAGCTTCCAATAAGGAGGAGGGATGGACACCTTCTGTCGGCACGCACACACTGCAATGAGACCTTGGGATCCTTGGGGGACTAGCTTAGCACTCTCTGCACACTTCCTTAGTCACTCTTCATGCACACCTTGCACTTCACTTCTCTGCGTCGCACACTATGTGTCTCTTGCACTTCTCTCTCTTGCCTAACTTAGACTATGCTCACCTTGCTTAGTCTTGCATACACTTACTTTCTCCAAGAATAGTCCTTGCCTTGATTTGAATGTCGACTCACGTACGCTCTTAACTGCAAGAGTATCTTGGTGCTCACTTTGATGTCCCAAGATTGTCTTCACAAGTGGCAGCCAACGAATCCCTGTTTTGTCCTGTAGTGACTTTAGACTAAAACAAAAAAAATAATTGGGGGGCCATACTTTCACTTCTGCGTACCCTGCTGCTTCACATACCTTCACTTTTTCCTTTCAAGTCTTCACTTGTGCACTTAAGAGAGGGTTCACCTGAATCTTCCAAAACACTTTAAAACAACACTTTTGAACCTTAGGGAAAGTAGAGAAATACCTCTGCAACCTGCAACCAACTTTCTCCAATTTACCCTTTGTGAACAATTAATTGTGCACTACCTGTGCACTTTGATACCTGAACTTCGAACACTTTGACTTTGCCCATGTTGACTTTGACCTTGACCATGTTGACTTTGACCTTGAACATGTTGACTTTGACCAATTTGACTTGACCTTTTGGATTTGGACTAAGGTTGACTTTGACTGTAGTTGACTTTGACCAATATGACTTTTATGGGCTCAATAGTTGCCCACCACCTAATGTGCTCTCCGTCCTGGAGAGCTATAGGCAAAACTCTGAGCATAGAGGACACCATGATTATTGAGCTGCAAAATCTTGAAAAGGACACTTGAGCAGCAACCAAGTCCGCTAGAAGCATGAGAGAACAAGTCTACAGAAGAACATAAAAGTGGAATTTTTGATGGAAAAGCAAAGGAGGGCAATGGGAGGGAAGAAAGGAGGGAGAAGGGAGGGCTGAAGGGGCTGAGATGGATAGGGCAGGGAGGGGTAAGGATGGGGCTTGGCAGAAGGGTAAAGGGAGGGTGCGGGAGGAGGATTATGGGGTCTGGAGAGGGTGGAAATGAGCAAACAGTAGAGCTACAGAGGGTGCATATGGGAAATTATGAAACATAAGGTAAAAGAAAGTGAGAACAGACTATTTGGACCATGTGATAAAATAAAAACATGTGATAAATGTGCTCAAAACATGTGTGTTTTGACCAAAAGGCAGAGAAAGGTTTGGATTTTGGAAAAATTATGGCAAAAAATGAATCTAGAGGTGCCAAAATATATGAAAATGACCCCAGTTTTGAAAAAAATGGCCATCCGAGGCATGATCCAGAGCCAAAAGGTTTGAGCCATGAAAAATAAAAAAATATATATAATATTAATTTATGCAATGAAATAAAAAAAATGACCTCTTTTTTTTTTCGGTTTCGAACACAAAGACTGTCAAAAATAAATAAATAAAATGAAAATTAAATAATTTAAAAAATAAACTAAAATAATAATAAAAAGAAAAAGAAAGATAAAAAAATAAAACTAAATAAAAAAACAGGGGGGCTGGGGGGAGGGAGAGAGAGAGAGAGAGAGAGAGAGAGAGAGAGAGAGAGAGAGAGAGAGAGAGAGAGAGAGAGAGAGAGAGGGAGAGGGGGATTTTTTTTTAAATTATAATCCGAAAAATCCAGGGGGCCTTTTTTTTTGAGAAAAAAATGGGAGAAAAATCCCTAAAAAATCACAAAAAAATGCAAAAAAACTCAAAGAAATTCTAAAAAATTCTCAAAAAATTCCCTATAGATTGAGATGCATTTGATGTTTTTCTCTATCAATAAGCTATTAAATGCTTGATTTACTTATGCATAACTCAGCCTGATATTTAGTTTATCGTCTCTCATATGAGTAGGTTTATGCATTGGCAGGTAGTTAAGTGCATCTTTCACTACTTAAGTGGTACCCAACTACTTGGATTGTTTAATCCCAAGGGGGGATTATTACCACCAGATTTACATGCTTTTTTTTACTTGGATTGGGCTGGTTGCGATAATAATCATGTGTCCACCAATGGTTCTTGATTTATTCTTGGTAGCTCATGCATATCTTGGTTGAGCAAGAAGGGCCCTACTATGGCAACTCCTAGTTGTGAGGCTGAGTATGGGGAAGCTTTCACAACAACTATTGAGTGTGGGTGGCTCAGATGCATTTTGACTGACTTGGGTGTTGGTCAATCTTCTACCACCACCATCTTCACTGATAGTCAGAGCGCATTGGTAGCTGCGAGGAACCCTGCGTACCATGCTCGTGCAAAGCACATTGAGGTGCACTATCATTATGCTAGGGAGAGGTTCTTTGCTGCAAAGATCAGTTTGGCGTATGTGCCCACGCAGGATAACATTGCAAACCTTTTCACAAAGGCTCTTCCTGGGGAGAAGTCTAAAGCTTTTTGCAAAGCTTTGGGCTCTTTTGTGGATTGATCTCTTTCCACATATCTTGGCACTTCCTTATACCTAAGTGCAAACTCCTTATTCACTGCATCACTCTCGAGGGATATGTTGATATATTTTGGTAATGATGTGTGAAAACACTTAAGGACCTCCAAGGAACCTTTTTCCCTCTTTAGGAAGTTTTTTTCCCCCAACTTGTATATATGCCTATAACCCTAACATGTTACTTATCTTTGTATATTCATTTGCTAATTCATTATGTGTTGTGTTGTGCTCCAAGATTCTTCTTCATCCTTGTGCTATTTATGTGCTTTTGCAAACATCAAACTCTAACAGGTTTTCCATCTACATTTGGTTTCATATTGAAGAATACCTTTTTCATATTTCCTCTTGCACTATACTCTCTTTTAATGATGATGTTTTTCTTGAACATCTAAAAAAAGTTGTGTTGTTGTAAATAAAACATAGTGAGTATTTTGAATTGGTGTATTTCAATCGTGTTAAGAAATTCATTTTATTTAAAAATATTTGGGAGTACCTTATTGTTGTCCATCTCAAATTTTTTCATGTCACCTTGAGGAAAACAAACATGAATTTTGTTAGATTTTGGTTTCATAAAGTCAACTTTCTATGAAATTTTCAATGCTTTAAATTTTTAATGTGTAATACGATTAAGGAAGGGAATACTTTTATAGAAGTAGGATCAATTCAATACTTATATCATTGTGTTATTTTTTGTGTTTGGATATTTATAACGAGAAAAAACATAATGCTTATTTCCAATTTTACATGTTTGAAAAGAGACAAGGTTACAAACATGATCGGAATATGTAGAGTGTCAATAGAGGACAAGTGACTAAGAAAACAAGACTTAGAATATTTTAGAAGCTTAGAGCACAACACACAACATTGAATGCATTATCAAGTGAATGTAGAAAGATAAGTAACCCATTAGGGTCATTGGTGTATATACAAGCCAGGGAAAAAAAAATCCTAAAGAGAGAAAAAGTGCCTCGATAGTTCAAAGTGTGTTCACACATATCACTACCAAAATATATCAACAAATCCCCCTTGGTAGTGATGCGGTGAACAAGGTATAAGGAAGTGCCAATCTATGTGTAAAAAGATCAATCCACAAAAGGAAGTAAGCTCATAGCTTTGTAGAGAGTTTCAAACTTCTCTTGAGGCAGAGCCTTGTGAAAAGATTTGCAATGTTATCTTGTGTGGGGACATATGCCAAATGGTCTTCAGTAGAAAACCTCTCCCTGACATAATGACAATGCACCTCAATGTGATTTGTGTGAGCATGGAACACAAGTTTCCCTGCAACCGCAATGTGTTATGAATCTCAATGAAGATGGTGGTGGCAGACGATTGACCAACACCCAAATCAGCCAAAGGGCATTTGAGCCATAGACACTCAACAGTCATTGTCAAAGCTTCCCTATACTAAGCCTCAGAATTAGAAGTGTCCATAGTAGACTGCTTCTTTCTCAACCAAGATGTGCATGAGCTACCAAGCATGAAGCAAAAACCAGTAGTGGACACAAGAGTGTCTATAGCAACGAGCTCAGTCAGAGTCAAAAAAAGCATGTAATTCTGGCATTATTCCTCCCCCCTAGGATAAAACAATCCAAGTAGCCAGTAGCAAAAGATGTGCTTAACTGCCTACAAATACTTGAAACCTGGGAAATGCATAAACCTGCTAATTTGAGAGATAGAAAACTAAATATTAGGCTGAGTTATGCATAAGTAAATCAAGCATCCAACAGAATGCTGATAGATAACAACATCAAATGCATCTCCAACATCATGAAGACTCAACCGTAAACCTATTTCCATAGGAGTGGCAATAGTTTTATAATCTTCAAGGCCAAAACACTGTAATAATGTGTCAACATATTTCATTTGACACAAAGTTATCCCCCCATCAACTTGCATAAACTAAATGCACAAATAATGATGCAAATGCCCTTAATATGATATCTCAAAAGAGACATGCAAATCAGCCTTAAAACAACCAATAGGCTTCTCATTAGTGTTGCCAAGATATCAACAATAAGGACATTAATAAGTGTTGCTGCAAGCAAGGTATGGAATCTTTATCAATTATATATAAAAAATGATTTTCTCAATGGTGATTCAAAAGAAGATATGTACACGGAGCAACTAGCAGGTTATGAAGATCCTAAGAAGCCTATGCATGTATGTAAACTCTTGAAAGCATTCTATGGTCTTAAGCAGGCTCCAAGGGCTTGGAATTTTAGATTGGTAAAGTTTCTTGAAAAGCTGGGATACAGGTGTTCAAATGCAAATACATCTTTGTATGTTAAGGTTGAAGGATCATTGATTGTTTATATCTCAATTTATGTAGATGACTTGATAATAACAAGAAATAATGAAGGTGAGATAGCCAAGATCAAAGCAGAGCTTGGATCTGAATTTAAAATTTTAGATTTAGGAGAACTGACATGCATTCTTGGAATCAAAGTTATGAAGAAGGACGATGGTGTATATCTTCTACAAAGGAAGTATATTTCAGATTTGTTAAAGAAATATGGCATGGAGCATTGCAAGAGTATCTGTAATCCGATGGAACCCAATGTGAAGTACAATGCTGAAGATGGTGAACCTTTAGAAGATCCACTTATCTACAGGTCTTTGATTGGTTCTCTTATATATGCAACTTTAACAAGGCCGGATATTACATTTAGCGTAAGTACATTGTCTCAATTCATGAATAAACCCACCGATGTACATATGCAAGCCGCTAAAAGGGTCTTAAGATGAGAAAATGTCTTCTCATAATCGATGCCTCGAGTTTGAGTTCTTCTTGACATAGAACCTTCACTTTCTTCTGCTTGTGGCTCAATTTCCTTTGAAATCAAATCGATAATTTTCTTCAACTTTTGATTGGGGGGAGTTATCTCTTCATGTGTAATATGACTTTTTGGTGAGCTTGGAGAACTAGTCTCTTCTTCATGACTTCTTGTAGTTTCTTCTTCATCTATCTGCTCTTGTTTATACCAAGATTTATCGTCATGAAAAGTAACATCTCTCGAAACAATTACCTCTCCCTTATCTAGGTTCACACATCTATATCTTGGTTGCCCTTCTACCATACCAATAAAAACCATTTTTTGTGACCTTGGATCCAACTTTGACCCTAACTATTGTGGAACATGAACAAAACATATGCTTCCAAAAATTTGACAATTAGAAATATCTGGTTTTGATCCATAAAACAATTCATAAGGTGCTTTTTGTACATGACTTTGAGTAGATGGTAACCTGTTCATCACATAAACTTCCATATTGCATGATTCAGCCCAAAAAGTAAGTGGTAAGTCCTTTTCATTTAACATGCACCTACCCATCTCCAAGATGGACCTGTTTCTTCTTTCGGCTATACCATTTTGTTGAGGTGTGTATCTGTTTGTAGTCTCCTTTTTAATTCCTTCTTCCTCCAAAAATGCAAGAAACTGATTAGAAAAGTACTCACCTCCTCCATCTGATCTCAATCTTCTTATGCTTCGATGTGTTTGCTTTTCAACCAATGATTTAAACTTCTTGAACATATCAAACACTTCGGATTTGTATTTCATAATATAAATGAATGTAAACTTTGAGAAGTCATCAATAAATGTTACAAAGTACTTGCTACCTGCCATGGACTCTTCTCGAGATGGACCCCATACATCAGTATGAATCAAGTCCAAAATACCTCTGCTTTGCAATCCTGCTTTTGAAAAAGGACTTCGTACCTGTTTTCCAAACTGACATGTGTTGGCAGCAGTCAAGGCACCCAAGGGCCCACAAGACAAGGAAGCCAAAGAAGGGAGTCAGAGCAAGGATCAAGTAGGCAAAGTAGTCAATGCAGATGTGGCAAATAGGCCCTTAAATTTTTCCAAATATTTGCTAAATAGTGATTCTAGTCACTTCACACCATTATAAATACCATTTCATATTTTTGTAGCTCCATTTTGTGCAAGCCAAGGAGTCCTTGAGCTTGAGGAGCATTAGAAGTACCTATCTATCAATTTTCACATTTTTTAGACTCCGTTTGAGCCCTCAGATAGGCCCTAGAACCTAATTTTTAACTAGGCCGAACACTAGGTCTCGACAGGGCCAAAGCTAGTCAAAAACTATAAAAAGAGCTAGAGAGCTCATTTTTGAGGTTAGCTTGTTGTAGAATTGAACTTGTAAGAGCACTTTTGAGTAATCTAAAAAAATCCATTGTCTCTCTCTTTGTTCTTGCCTTGTGTGCACGTGTGTGTGTATGTGTGTGCATGTTAGTGTGCTTCTCACTCACACACTTGTGCCATCACTTGTTCGAGGTCTTCATACCATCCTCACGTCTTCCCGGATTGACATTAAAGGAGGTGCTACTCAGCACTGAGCTACACCAAATTTTGGTGCCATTGTTGGGGATCAAGCTTTGAGGACGAGCGTGTGATGGTAAGACATAGAGTTGAGACATTGGAGTCATAGGTATTTTCTTCACTTTTATCTACTTTCTTTGGTTTTCTTCATCACCATTATCATCATCACCATCTCCCATCTCCATCTCCATCATCACAAAAATTTCAGTTTTTTGGTCATATCACCATACCCATACCATTTCCCCTCATTTCACTTGTGAGAGAGAGCAAGAGAGCGTTTGTGTGCTTGTGCTTTTCTGTGTTTTTTGAGATTTTTTGCACGAATCAGCATCCCCAGCAGCTGCACCAACTCCAGCAGGTAATATTTTGGACTGTGCAGGTCCCGAGGCATTGACCCGTGTCAATTGCGACCGATAGAAAAATTGACCTTTTTACAAAATGTGCATAACCATGATGTGTAGGCCTAGGGCATCCTAAATCTGTGTTTGAAATTTTGAAATTCCTCTGTTTTCTGTCAATCACGATCGACACGTCAATCGCGATCGACAAACGATGACGGATACTTGCTGACGGACCTATCAATCGCGACCGACACGTTGATCGTGATCGACATAGTCAATGACCGACTGACCACGACCAACACAATCTGCGCATGCCACGTGTCAATTGCGATCGACTCATCAATCACGATCGACTCATCAATCACAATCGACGCATCAATCGCGATTGACACTCTGACGGACCTATCAATCGTGACTGACCCAGTCAACGACTGTTTGACCACGACCAACAGAAACCCTCGCTTGCAATGTGTCAATCGCGATCGACACAGTCAACGATCCTTTGACCATGACTGATTGAAATTTTCGGCCACGTGTCAATCGCGATTGACCCATCAATCGCAATTGACAGCCATGATGGACCTGTCAATCGCGACCGACACGTCGATCGCAACTAACACATCAATCGCGATTGACAGACCACTCAATCGCGATTGACGGGCAAATTCGGCATTTTTTTTTTAGGGCAAGGATATTTGGTATATTTTTGGCTAATATTTGGGAAACATTACAAGTTTATTAGAGCATTGTGAGGTCGCTACACAAAGTGAATTCGAGGAATCCTGTTTGTCTATTAGCCTGTTCTAACCCTGTTTTAGCCCCAGAACCCTGAACTGGCATAACTTCCTCATACGAAATCCATTTTTTGTGATTATTAGATATAGTATTTTTAAGTTGACCATACCCAGGGGGAAGAAAACTGAGGGATCTTTAGGATTGTTTTCCACAAAGCCAAAGAACAATTTGATCTCTGAATTGCACGAATGAAAATGGTTTGTTGTGTCAATTGAATTCAAATCTTGAGCTAACTTTGGGACTTTTACAGGTCCATTGAGAGCGTCGAAGGGCATTCTAAGCAAGAGTAAGTGCAAGCTTGGGAACACGCTTCGTGGGCACACAAGGGAAACCAAGGAGAGAAACTAAAGGTTGGAAACTCTCAACACCCTCTGTCAATCCCTAGCTTAGGCTAAGTATGGATAGAGGTTTTGATCAATTAGGGATATGTTAAGCACGACCAAGTCCAAGAACACTTATCACTCAAGTGCAAGTACAAAGAAATTCCATTTGCGAAACAACCTAAGGGAAAAGAGTTTAAATCAAGCGACCACACTCAAGTACGATAAAACCTAAGTGTTCCATGTGACGAAGATTGATTCGACAAGAAGTGACATCCTAAGAAAAATTAACAAGAACAAGTGATTAAGACAAAAGAACTCAGCAACAAAGTTGTACTTGGGAAATTTGGGGCTATTCAATTAGGCATATGAACCTTAGATCAGGACGACACCTAGGAAGAGATAGACAAAGCCTTAGGTCCTCTGAAGCTAGTGTCAATCATACTGCTTGGTCTTGGGCCCAGCAGTTGAGCCATTATTCACACTACCCTAGCTCTGAGACTAGTGAATCAGAGATGTCTCAAGGTATGGAGAGACCCATAGGAAGTTCAGGTGTGCCATACTTACACAGGGTCGAAGGCCTTACAAAACACAACTCGAATACCTTAGGACCAACCGATTAGGTGCTTGCATCTATGAGGACAACCTAGGATTTTTGTGGTCCAGATCAAAAACCCAGATCAAGCCATTGGACTAGAACATCCAGTAGTCAAGTTTGAAAATGGAGCATACCTAGATAAAGAAGGAACCATATACGTAGTAACCAGTCACCCAGATAGAACATAAAAATTCGGGAATATGATCCTAGAGACAAACATAGGTGACCTAGAGCAAGGAAACATAGGTGGAGAGCCTAAAACCCCTCGAGGCAAGTCAATTCTTACTAGAATTATCACACCAGAGTGGATTCATCAAGACAATAAGAGCATAGATCTGCTCTTGAACCGAGAGACCGATGAAACCTTTTGGAGGTATAAGCCTGATCAACCGAATGAGGTAGGAATGATCACAATCTATGAGTTCAAAGATCCTGATAGCCCGAGCAAGGTGACCTATTTAGACAATACTTCAAATAGGATCTTTGTGGTCACAGAGCATGGCATGCATGCCTACACGTGGAAGGGAGAATTTATTTTTCCCCAACCAAGATCTAATGTCTCTTATGGCCACCCAAGAGCTAGAACATCCCAAGCTCATGGAGCTCAAAGGGACAGAAGTAGAGATAGACCTCAAGTGAGCTTTGCCAACCCACTGGGAAGAGAAAGAACAAGAACAGAGATGGATAGAGAAGAAACGGAGAGACCTAGAGCCCCAAGACCAAAGAAATGCTAATAATTTCCCATTGCCAAGACCTAGAGAACACACTAGGACCTTGAGGCCAACCCAGTTGGTTAAGTCCATGAAGAATTACTTCGATGGCACTAGAGACCCCTACGATCATGTGGCCGAGTTTAGGCAAGTCTTGAGAGCAGAACAAGTTGAGGATCTATTCAGGACACAATGCTTTTGGTCTAACCCTTAGGAACACTGCCCTTACATGGTTTCAACCACTAAATGAGAGACATTTCAAGAACATAGACCAACTTCTAGAGGCTTTCATTACCGAATTCTCTAAGAGTGGCATAAGGCATAATACTTCCTCACTAATTCACAGCTTCAAGCAGACACCTCAAGAGACGATTAGACTTGCAGGAAGAAGGTTTCGGTAGTACTTAGAGAGATGTCCGGTTCTAGAGTTACCCACTCCAGCCAAACAAGTGGCGTTATTCTTAGATGGATTACTGAGTACCAAATTGAGATCATACGTGTACTTGAAGGACCCTAGGACCATAGAAGAGCGTGTACGCATGTGCATTGACATTGAAGATAACCTAGGGGAGGAATTAGAGCTTTCAAAAATCTACAAGGATTTAGATAGCTCTAGTAGCCTCACTTCTAGTCAATCCACATCTATCAAGGAACTTGCAGAGAAGGTAGCTAAAAAACGAGGTGTCTCTAGCAAACAAATCCCAAGATTTGCCCCAGTGAAGAGATGTTATACTTGTGATGGTGACCATATGGCAAATGTATGTCCCATTATGGCTCAACCCCAAGTGAATCCTAGTAGCCAGTACTGCACCATAGAACTGAGATACACTAATCACACTGCACAAGATTGCCCCTACAATAAGCAAGCAATTAGGCAAACATACCCACAACCATACCCTCAACAAGGAAGATACTAGAACCAGTATCCACCATAGCAGTACGGTAGACCTGAGCAACCCTACCAACCTCCTTATCAGGTCCAACAAAGGCCCCAGCTAGTTCTAGCGCAGCAACCCCCTACTCCAGCCAATGTGATTCCAATAAAGTACGCAGCTGCAGAAGAGAATCTGAATAGAGCCATAGTGCCAGTAACACCATTGCTTTCTGAAAGTGACCCTAGTGATCATAGTTTTGACTCTACTCACATTGATAGCCCCCACGCTTACTACATGCAGTCTCTTGAACATGGTGAGTCCTACTATAGTGAAGAACCGAGTGAACCTAGTTGAGAGCCAGAGTATGCAAACGTCATGTACGTCGACCCTAACTCTAGATCTCAACTTAGGCAGGTAAGACCCCCATTCCCTAGGACCGTGCTATCGATGTCAGGGAGATCATCTCATTCGTGATTGCCCAATGCCTGCCCCTACACAACCCCAATCTGTGATAATTCAAGGATTTTGTCAAGATTGCGAGAAGGAGCATCTCCTACGAGATTGCCCAAAGAATTCCAACAACATGCCAAAAGTCACTCCTATCAATGTTATTGGGTTAGTAGTAGACTCTACAGGAAGTGTAACTTCCACTGCACCAGTACAGGTGGTCACTAGAGCTCAGGCTTTGCAGCAGAACCAAGGTTTAGGCCAAGAAAAGAGCGTCGAGGTTAGTGAAACTGAGATCTTAACCAAGAAATGGATGAGAGCCTGGAAAGATAGCCAAGAGAGAATGAAAACACAATGGTCTAAGAAGATGAGCGAATTAGAAGAAAGCATAAGAGAAACAAGAGCCAAAATTGTTGAGCTCACCTCTCAAACAAACTCTCACATACCACCACCACCTTCATCCCTATCACCACCTCCCAATCCACCTCATACAATACCCCCACCACCTAGAGTAGTATCGGTTTTAGTTGACCCCACTCTTGAGGACATAGACATGATGCTTAAAGCATATCAGGCTAGAATCCAAGAAGGGCCAAACTTGACAGATCATGACAAGTGCTACCCTAGAGCTGATCTAGAGATAGAAAGAACAAAGCTTTGTGCTAAAATGGTAGCATTGGCTCAGACTATGTTTGAAGCCAGTCGCCTCTTCAACTACTCTTTCTCAGCTAAGGCACAGTGGCATTTTGATGGACTGTTGGAAGAAGTTAGAGAGCATAATTGCAAGATCTGCCAAGGAAGGAAATCCCCAAGGAAGAGATGAGGCAAGTAAAAGAATAAGCATTCCCCCCCAGGAAGCTTATGTGCCTAATTCCACTGAACCAGACACATCTTCTTCTATGAATCGATACACACCAGAATTCCTACGAGAAATTCAGGAAGAGAAATGGGCTAAAGAGAGTGAAGTGCCTCCTCCCATTGAACTTGTGGATGACGTGCATGATCAATTCCCACAAGACATTCCTTCCATTTATGAGGAGCAAGAGAGTGCCCAATCTTAGGAGAAATTAGACTTTGAGGCTAATTCCTTATAGGAATTGCCCCATTTCACAGGCCCATGGGAAGCCAAGTCTACTTGCATGAGGGCACCCACGGTCATGGTAAGAAACGAAGACTCGGTCATACCTAGGATCATGGAGGTAGTGAAGAACACTAAAGTGCAGTGCAACCTCACTTTAGAAGAGCTACTCAAGGTGAGGCCCAAACTATGGAAACATGTAGCCAATCAAGTGCCCGAAATAGCAAAACCTCGTTCCCAGGTAGGATCTCATTGCACAGTGCTAGAGATACCCTTGGACAAAATAGGAGACATGAGTGAAGGAGAAGAAGGAAACACCTATCTTCCCATTACCCATCAAAGATACACAACCAAGGCAATTCTGGACTCAGGTGAAGGAGTTGCAATTGCTACCACTTCCCTATGGAAGCGTTGGGGCAAGCCAGCACTCAGGCCAATGAGAATGAAGTTACAGATGGCCGATGGTCACATTGAGAGACCCTTAGGACTGTTAGAAGGAATAACTCTCACTACATGTGGTGTAGAGTTTGAGCATACTTTCGCTATATGTGACTTTAGCAAAAATCAGGCATATGAGATGATTTTGGGAAGGCCATTCATGCGGCAGTTGCAAGTGGTACAAGATTGGGGAACCAACTCCTTGTATTTGCAACACCTAGATGTTACAACCAAAGTCAATCTCAAGGATTACTCTCATAGAGACGTACCTCCTATTCAATGGAATCCCATCCATAGAGCTAAGGATGACACGGAGTCAGTGCATTCCATACAATCAGGATCTTCATGGATGCATGAAGACACTCACTTGTGGATATGTAAAGTAGCAGTAGAAGAGGAGAAGAGAGAAAAATCCAGAGAGATAGGTGCAAAGGAAACCCATAGATCAATTCAAGACCCAGCCTATGCACTTGTAGTATTTCCTGACGAAGAATTTGAACCTCATGGCTGGGCAGAAATTTTAGCAACAATGGATGTAGCCATCAATGAAGAACAATGGACACCCCACTGTGATGAGGATGGCTATGATATTTCAGTCTCCTCAATAGAGCCAATCATGGGTGATTTGGTTCTTGAAGAATGCGAACCTAGCACTGATGCATTTGAGGATGCAAGTGACTCCGACCTAGAGTCAATCATTATGGACCCACCCTTTGCATCAGATGAAGAATACTTCTACGAAGTAGAAGCTCATCCTCAGAGACACGAAGAGCTTATAAAAGAAGTGAGGTTAACCACACAAGTGACCGCTAAGAATGAAGGAAAGAAAAGAAAGAAGAGAGAAGTCACACAAGAAGAGGAAGAATCTTTGTTTGAGGTCCCCGAGAATTTAAAAAAGTATGAGATAGACGATAGGAGAGTTATGATAAGAATGCCTAAACGTGAGGCGCAATCGAGGGAGGCCTATGACAACAAAGAAACCACTAAGAAAATAGTTGTAGCCATAGAAGAAGGAGAAGAAAGATGCACATACATAGGACATGACCTGACGGAGGAAGAAGAGCATGAGCTAATAGCTTTGCTAAGAGAATACAGAGATGTATTTGCTTGGAGCTATAAGGATTTGAAAGGTGTAGACCCTGACATATGCTCACACACTATCCCATGACCTCAGATGCCAAACGCTCTAAGCAAAAGCCATACACATATAATGATAACTATGCTGCCAAGATTAAAGAAGAGATAGATCGCTTGGTTGAAGCTGGATTCATCTATGAAATTGAGCACACTGAGTGGGTATCCCCCATTGTAGTGGTGCCCAAAAAGAATGGAAAGTTACGTGTATGTATTAACTTGAAGAAGGTTAATGCAACCACTATTCGAGATAACTATCCGCCTCCCATCATTGAGCATCTACTAGAAAGAGTAGCAGGAAAGGAAGTGTACATCTTCCTTGATGGATTTTCAAGCTACAATCAGGTAGCTATAGCTCAAGGAGATCAGCATAAGACAACTTTTGCCACAGAGTGGGGCATATTTGCCTTTCGAGTAATGCCATTTGGTCTTACTAATGCACCCGCTACCTTTTAGAGATTGATGTGTCATGTATTTAAAGAATTCGTGAGGAAGAATTTGGAAGTCTAGGTTGACGATCTCTGTTCTCATTCCAACATTAGATAGACACATATACCTAAACTCAGGCAAATCTTTGACAAATGTAAAGAATATCAAGTCTGCCTAAACCCAGAAAAGTGTGTTTTCATGGTCAGGAAAGGCAAGATTCTAGGACATATAGTGTCAAAGAATGGCATATCTATGGATGAGGAAAAAGTTAGAGCTATTGCAGAGCTACCTAGGCCAAAGAATGTCAAGGAAGTGCAAGCTTTCATGGGGCATTGTGGATATTACCGACATTTCATTCACATGTATGCCATCATAGCAAAGCCTCTGTACAAACTTTTGACCAATTTTGAGTGGACTGATGAATGTGAAAACTCTTTCAACAAGCTCAAAAGAAGATTATGCTCAACACCAATCTTGAATACACCAGATTGGAATAAGCCCTTTCATGTTCACGTGGATGCATCCAATTATGCTATTGGATGTGTACTCACACAACCTACTGGTGAAGGTAATATGGATCTTCCAATTGCCTATGCTAGTAGACCATTGAATGCAGGTGAACGAAACTATACCACCACTGAACGGGAAGGATTAGGCATGGTGTATGCAGTTAAAAAGTTTAGACACTATTTGCTTGCAAATAAGTTTAAATTTTTTACTGACCATCAAGCACTGTTATATCTCGTGAACAAGCCATGCAATACAGGTAGATTAGTAAGATGGTCTCTCTTGCTAATGGAATACGACTTTGAGGTTGTGGTGAGGAAAGGCAAGACTCATTTGAGAGTAGATCATCTCTCTAGACTCACATCCGAAGAGGCCCCACAAGCTTACTTGTTTAATTTGGAAGTTGTACCTCAGTGGGCTAAAACGTTAGTGTTAGTATTGACATACGGGCCTAACCACCCAGTCATAGACACTCAAGATAGTAGCACAAGAACATGAGTGGACAGGGCATGAGCTCTCCTCTAGAATCTTTGACCTTGAACGAATAGGTGAAACAAGATTAAGAGTGACAACAGGAATTTACGCAGCCAAGAAAAGACAAAAAGCATATTTTGATGCACATGTGAAGGATAAGGATTTGAAAGCAGGAGACCTAGTTTTAGTCTACACTTTGAAGCAACATGCACAGAAACTAGAGAAGAGAGGTTATGGACCTATGATCATAAATAGGATCTTAACGAGTGGATCAGTTCAATTAGCTACACTAGAGGGTGATGTTCTTCCTAGTTACATTAGCGGATGCAGAGTCAAGTTATATAAAGAACCCCTCACAGAGGAGATGTTAAATCGACTCAATATTGCAAAGAAATGTAAAGTAGAGGAAAATCGAATTTGAGAAGAGGCACAGGCAGAAGCATTGGAACGCATCCGAAGAATGAAATTGAGAAGACAGGGCAGAGATCGGCCTAGGACAGAGGCCTATGCAGTTCAAGGATATCATGTGTCTATGTGTGAAGTCTCAGGTGTAAGTTCCCATAGAATAATTGACCGACGTCCTTTTGTAACCTTACAGGTAGGACAAGGAAAGAGTGCAAGGACTGTAAGGGCCTTGATTGACTCAGGTGCAGCCACTAGTGCTGTTAAACTCTCCTACTGCCAAGAATTGAACTTAAGTGTCAATCATGTAGAAGCATATCTCATAGGATTGGGAGGTGTGGAAACCCCTTGCATGGGCGAGGTGGAACTTCCCCTCTACCTCCAAGATGTGCTAGCGACAGTTAAAGTGCTAGTGTGTCAAGACGAGGATCTCACTGAACCTCTTGTCTTGGGTCAAGACTGGATCTATGATCATGTAGTCAACCTAAACCTAAGAAGTGGACTTCTTCAGGTCTGGGTAAATCAGAACCGCATTACACTTGAATTAGAGAATGAAGCACTCAAGGAACTAGGAAAGGCACAAACTCCTGGTCCTTCCAGGAGTACACATGAAGATGACAATGCTATTCTTGTCCAAAACTATGTGATGCAGAGGAATGATTGTCTCAACAACGAAGTCAGGGATACGATGGAACTCCCTTCTTTTCCAAAGGCGATAGGGATACGACAACCTAAGGCGGATCAAATGCAGAAGACCTTATGCTCGAAGCCACAAGAAAGTACAAAGCACGGTGTCTCAACCACCAAAACAAGTGTGGGTGCAGAAAGGCTACCAACCTGTTGCGGTCCAGTCGCAACCCTTGGCCCAACTTCATATTAGTGAGCAACGATAGGAGACTAATAAGAAGTCTTTCAAAAAGTCTTCTACTAAAGCGAAGTCTATCTGGGTACCCAAGAAGTCGATGAAGGCTGACCCACAATCAAGACAAATTTGGGTGCCTAAGGCTTGCTTGCGAGCTCAAATAGCCACACACAAACTACACCATGTACAACATGGTTCACTCACTCGAACAGCTGATACCCACTCTTATATGACACACACGAACACATATTCACCCATGAGCACGAGCAGAATCACTTGTAAATGGGTCCCTAAAAAGCCTCATTTCCAAGCAAACACTCTCATAAAGCCCTCTAGAGTCTCCACAAAACCAAAACCGAAAGCCATCCACTGTGTTTGGCTACCCAAAGCTTGTAATAAACCCCCCGACCCCCACTTGTAAATTCATCTCCACCTACTAACTGCATCATTCTCACGCTGCATCTTTCCATTTAGCCCATATGACAATTCATCCACTAACTACACCCACAATCACTGAGCACTCATTGACTAACTAACCTATCAGTAACCTCATGTTAATGTTGTAATGGGGACAAAAATTGTTCTATCTTGTCCATTACAATGTTAACACATGCTTCTATATTCTCACATAACCAACAAACAAGAAGTAACATGGCAGAAGTAGCAGGAACTAGTTCCCAGGCAGGATCCAGTGCCCAAATAGTGGATATTGAAACTGTCCTCCTCGAACCACAACTCACTGAGAGGCCGCAGGAACTTAGGGCGGTGCATGTCCTTCCCATTCAGAACCCTCCGCAAGGGCACACGTCACAAGTTGGAAAACATGCACATTGGCTCAGTGATGTTGCAGGTCCATTAGGAGAAGGAACATACTTCTGGGAAGCTGAATTAGAGTTTAATGGAAAGTGGGGGAGGTATCATTTCTTCACTCGTGAATTCAAGAAATATCAGGATGCAGAAGTAATGAGATCTGTATGGACGAAGGCGGGCTTCGATAGCTATTTTAGAGCACTCTTACCTAAGCCTGATTTTCTACGCTGCTCCTACTTGATTAGCACGATCGCCCCTAGTAGAGCCAAAGGGGGAGATAGTACATTTGTTCTCCCATCTCTAACACTAGGCCATGAATTGAAAAGATTTAAACTTACCCTCAACCTAGTACGGGAAGCCTTGGACATGAATGGCATGCACATTCCCACAGAGAAGGAAACATTGATCCCCAGAAGAATGAAACACAAAGATCTTAACAAGTTAAAGGATATGGTGGCTATGACACCTACCAGCCCTCCACCTACACACAATCATGCAACACTTCGCCTTTCCAGCCCAGGAGCGCTTCACCATGCGACCCACAAGAATTTGGTTTAGCTTGTACTTGGCAGAGACAAAAAACCTCACAATCAATCTACCCCACTGGATCATAGATCAAATCCACCTAGCACATCAATGCTGGAATAAGAAACATAAGAATGCGCTTCATGGATGTTGTGCGTTGACAAGGATCATTTACAGGTGCTTAGCTTATGATGTGCCTATTCAAAGAGCACTAGTGTGGTCCCGAGCCCACGAATTCCAGTGACGGCTATCAACAACAGGGCCACCTTCGAAGAAAATGAGGGGTTCAGTTCAAATACCCTGTGCACAAGCAAGGGGTGCCACCCTCACACTAGAGGTGACACCACCTCAGACCAGACGTGTCCATCCATTTACTATTTTCTTACCCAGACAAAGTGCAAAAGGACCCAATTTTGTTTTCCCTTCGATTCCATCGGACTTGGAGTTCCCACAAGGCTACACCCTGGATGATTTGATAGATGAAGAAATTGCCCGCATGATTAATGAAGCCAATCTTGAGACAGAAGCAGAACAGACCCGAGGACCATAACCAACTGCAACTACTTCAGCTCCTACCCAACCTGAAGTAGTGGAAGTAGACGAGGATGAAGAAGAGACTGACGAAGAGGAGGCTGACAAGGAACATGACCAAGAGCAAGAAGAAATAACAAAACTAGTAAATGCACCAGCATATACTGCGCAAATTAAAAGATTATATGAGACTATGAAGAGAGTCCAAGAGCATCACAAGCTGTCGCTGGAAACATGAAAGATGCTAATAAGTCAGATGTTAGGAGAAGAAGGAGTGGATGAACTGTTTATTGAATCCTTGAACCTGCATGCGGATGCACTGGGCCTGGATGAAGCCATTCATTCAGCTATGGCTTATATTCATCGCTTTGAGAAACGAGTGCCTACCCGTCCCATGCACTCTGGCAAGCAAATTCACATAGATGTATCAGCACCAAGAGATATCACACAGACGGAAGAACATCAAGCGGCACCGTCATCACCACACTCCTCACCCATTACTGCACAATTCACTTCGCCCCACGACACTACCACCCCAACTTCCACAATGACCACATATGTTATGGGAATTCCCCTCTCTCCAGGCCTCCATCTTGGAGGGGTTACTATGCCTACCTTCAAAACACTATTCACAAACATCACATCCACCCCACCCACTGTCCCCATCTACACGGTCACACACACTTTTGACACCATGGAAACATCACCAGCCACAACACCACTCCCTCCCCACACACAACCACAATCTCCCATACCCCCTCCCTCCACATCACCACTTGATTCCACCTCATTTACGATTCCCTTTCCCTTCCCCATTCCCCCTGCATCCTCTCCTTTCCCAACATTCTTAAATGTAAATAATGTGTTTTCTACTTTACATCAATGTGTATATCAATTACAGAGCGAATATCAGACTCTCGAAGATCGCCATCGTCAATTAACTATGGACCACCAACAACTACAGAGGTGGCTTGCGACTATAGAAGAAGAAAACGCTGACCTCAATCAATGCTACACCACATTCGAACAGGCCCATCAAACCCTCCTGGAGACACCCCAACCATCAAAGTCGTCAGACGTCAAACAACTCGAAGCTTTACTCAAACTCTACCAAACTGATAATCTTAGAGTCTGGCATAATTTGACCCTACTCAGAAAACACATGGCCACGGCACTCAAAGAGAACAAGTGATTGCAAAAGCAGAACGAAGAAAACCTAGAAGCTGCAATGGAAGGTTCCCCACGAGATCGACCCAGAACAATTTAAAGCAGTCCCTTCAAATACAATGAAAACAATCTTGGAAAGCTATGCTGATATGTTGGAAGCACATGATGATATGGAAAAGGAACGAGATGCACTGCACCACCAGCTAAGGGAGTAAGAAGAACAACCCAAGATCATAGAGTCGGCATCGACTTCAGAAGAGGTAAAGGTGCTAAAAGGGTAGGTGGAAGAATTGCAAAAGAAGCTACTTGAGTATGAAAGACAACCCTCTCCAATTATCGAACCAGAGCTAGACGAATTGGTGCCCATCGAAGTGGATGAGTCGTATGAGGAAACATATGTTCCTATGCCAATGCCGAGTGGCCAGCAAACATCAGAAGGAATGGACACCCTGGAAGTCGAAGCACCTGAATGGCTTCAGAAACTTGAAAAGACCGCCAAAACCCATGAAGATCACGTTGCAGTTCAAATCCAATCAATGGCTAAACTGGAGGACACTATCATAAACTGCGAGTACTTCCGAAACATGTCACATCACCACTGGATAGGCACTAACGATGATCAATATGTGCCATACTGTGTGCTCTTGGCTGATTACAATGCGAAGATTCAACGAAGCTGTTGCAAAGCCTCGAGTTTCGCCACTCAATTTGGTCCCGAAGATCTACCTGAACGTGCTAAACAAGGGTCAACCTTTCAACCCACCTGGAGGATTCGTCTTCTCAAGACCTATCCAGAAATGGTTCGTACCTGGAATAACATGCCACTATTTATCAAGTATAATCCATGTTACGTTCCAGTCCTCGGAAGATGCATCTGGCCCGAGTTTGCCATTGGTGTCAAGAACGTCAAAGGCTCTGCAAAGTGGTTGAATTATGTCTATCTAGCACCTCCACAAGGATAACCCTCGGTTGCTTATATGATTTCTACCATCCATCACTGGAGCCTTAGACTACGGAACAACCCTGACGTGATGGCACAGATGTGCATAAAAATCTTTGAATTAATGTTGATCACCTTCAGAACATTCAAAAACATCAAAGACCCACATTTCTCAGGAGTCGGCTTCACTGTAGGCAACCTAGACCTGGTATATGACATGAGCACCACCCCCTCAATCAAGGTAATATATGCTTGGCACGCAAGAATAAAATACCTCCCAGCTTGCTTCAAACAAACTTTTGAGGAGATGTTCGTCATAGGGTTCTGGGAATATCACTCGAAAATATTTGTACCGAGGCCCTCACATCTCCTCCAACTGTTCGCTGTGGAGAGGACCTTACACTCAGATCAATTGCGGCTGCCACATCTGGACATTCCAGGGCTAGTAGATTGGGACGCTTTGTTAATAGACCTAGCACGGGGGCTGCGGCTGGAAGAACATAACCTTGCTTCAGATGTGGTTCAATACTATGTCCAATGCTCAGCCAGACAAGGGTCTGTCAGAGACGACAAATGCGAGAGAGGGGGGGTGTTGGCAGTAGTCAAGGCACCCAAGGGCCCACAAGACAAGGAAGCCAAAGAAGGGAGTCAGAGCAAGGATCAAGCAGGCAAAGTAGTCAACACAGATTTGGCAAATAGGCCCTTAAATTTTTCCAAATATTTCCCAAACAGTGATTCTAATCACTCTACACCATTATAAATATCATTTCATATTTTTCTAGCTCCATTTTGTGCAAGCCAAGGAGTCCTTCAGCTTGAGGAGCATTAGAAGTACCTACCTATCAATTTTCATATTTTTTAGACTCCGTTTGAGCCCTCAAATAGGCCCTAGAACCTAATTTTTAACTAGGCCGGACACTAGGTCTGGACAGGGCCAAAGCTAGTCAAAAACTATAAAGAGCTAGAGAGCTCATTTTTGAGGTTAGCTTGTTGTAGAATTGAACTTGTAAGATCACTTTTGAGTAATCTAAAGAACTCCATTGTCTCTCTCTTTGTTCTTGCCTTGTGTGCGTGTGTGTGTATGTGTGTGCATGTTAGTGTGCTTCTCACTCACACACTTGTGCCATCACTTGTTTGAGGTCTTCATACCATCCTCACGTCTTCCCGGATTGACATTAAAGGAGGTGCTACTCATCACTGAGCTACAACATGCCTCACAAACAAAATCCAAATCTTGCTTAGGTAGTTGTGGTAAACCTTCAACCAATGATTTCTTTGCAATGTCCTTTAACCTGCCAACACTGATGTGTCCTAATCTTTTATGCCATAAGTCCAATTGACTTACTTGAGTCACATTAACCATTGTATAACCTACATAATCTAGAACTTCAACTTCATAAGTATATAATCTGTTTTCCTTTTGTCCTTTTATAACAAAATTTCCATCCTTCTTCTGATAAGCATGCCACTGATTATTGTCAAAATCGACCTTCACTCCATTGTCCTCCATCTGTCCAACTGAAATCAAATTTCTTGTAGTAGTAGGAACAAACAAAACATCTCTAAGAGTTACATGTTCATTAAGTGGAAAATCACCAATGTAAACTAGTTCATGCTTAGTATTATCTCCTGAAGCAACTGTGACTCTTGAATCTCACTTGTGTAAGTTCACAAACATGTTCATGTTATGACTCATGTGGTTTGAGCAACCACTATCTACATACCAAGTTTTGTTATTTACCTTCCTCTTATGTGTCTCTATATGCATAGCCAAAAGAATGTTTTCATTCTGTGTCTAAGCCTCCTCTTGCACTATGTTGTTGTTTTGATGCATGTGATCTTGGCCTCTTCCTCTTTGTCATCCTCTAAAACCAACTCTTCTATTTGGGTTGGAGAAGCAATCTCTGGCATAATGACCAACTTTACCACAATAATGGCAAGTAAAGTTAGCTTGCTAATTTGGTTGAGTCTGTTGACTTTTTTGTGTTGTTCTTCCTCCTCTAGTCGCATTAAAGCTTCCTCTTCCTCTTGCATTGTTGTTGAATCTTCCTTCTCCTCTCCAATTTCCTCTACCTCTTGATCTATTTGATGAAGTATAAAGAGCTTGTCCTTGACTACCTCTTTGTGAATGATAAGAGTTTCCACCTTCTATGTTGATTTCTTCAGTCATCATGAGCGTTTGTAATCTTCAAAGGATGGTAGATTCTCTCAAGTGATGATAGACGTAATGAAAGACTTCCATCTTTCATCTTCTCTCAAGCCATTTAACATGCTATTAAACTTTATATGCTCACTAGGAGATGAATTAATAGAGGCTAATGCTTCATTAAGAGATTTTACCTCAAGAACATAATCATTAACTGATTGTCGTGGCTTCTTTTTTACTCTTGTCAGCTCACCAATAAGTTGTGTTTGCCTCGCTCTCTTGGTAGTTGCAAATAACCTTTCTAGAGACTCCCAGGCTTCCCTGCTAGTATTCAAACCTCTTATATGTCCAAACATAAAATTTGAAATTGTTTGTGAGATAATAAACAAAACTCTTCTATCTCTTTCGATCCATTCTTGCTCTCTTGCTCGATCTCCTTGTGTAGGAGCCTCTGGAAATACCGGCTTCACTTCTGTACCTGTTATCAATTCCCAAAGACCTTTAGACATGATATAAGACTCCATTCTAAATTGCCACATGGGATAATTTCTCCCATCTGATAACTTCTCAATCGATGCACTCAAATTTTCCATGTTGAATTGTTGTAAACAAAGAAGATAATTCAATAAGTTATATGAAAGGTTTGATAAAAAAACAAAAGCTCTGATACCACAATGTTCTGTTTACAAACTTGTAAAAATAAAAGTACACAAAGAAAGTGATGAGACCTCCCAAGATCTTCAAAAGATCAATCAAATATTTCCAAACTTCAGAAATCAAACTTTCCTCCAAACTTTCAAGAAAATAGAAATAGGTGACTGTAGCAAAATAACCACCAGAAATTCTCTGAGGATAAGTTCTAAAAAATAATCATATATTCTTAAAGTAGACTCTAAGTAGCATGCTTTAGAAACAAAAAACATAAAAAAAGGTGGAGTATAGCTCCCAAATGAATAGCTTGAAGTCAAGGTATGTGGAGGCCTACAATAGCAAGGTATGACTAACTGCTCGAATTGAAAATTGATGTATAACAACAAGAAAATTCAAAACTCTATGGAAAATTTTGATATACATAAAAAGTATGAGAGCTAAGGAAACTCCTGCAAGTTAAATCACTCAAAAAGACATCATAACAACTGAGATATGAAAGTTTGAAGAGAGGTATGTCTCTGATGAGACACTAGATAGACACAAGAAAGAAGATCTGCAAAAATGCCTACTTGCGCAGGATTTTCTCATTAAAAATTACACAAAAATGCCTACTTGCGTGGGATTTTCTCATTAAAAATTGCACAAAAAGAGCTTCATTCTCATCACAAAGACTACAGGTAGCCATTGCATAGCAATTCGATGCAAAAGAAGCAATATGAGAGCTTGAACGAGTATGATATGATAGCGGTGCATCTAATTTACGATCTCTCAAATTCTATGCCAACCATTTTGGCATAGTTTTTGCCTCTTCTATATATCTCATCAACAAGTGCATCATGTAAATCTACATAAAAAATGGAATGATTTGCATCATCATGCAAAACCTATAAAGGATGAGAAATCACCTCATTTGGATGAGCACTTGACTATACACCTATAAAAAGAGGAAGAAAAGTGTTTGTTGAATGGGAAATAGAAGTATTTAGTTGCTTAATCAAAAAATTGCTCAGTAGGATGTTACTAATTTGGATATGTATTGAATCGGATTTTACTAAGAAGTGGTTGTAATCGGATATGCATATGATTTAGTTTAGAGTTTGTTCTATTTGTGCTGCTCCAGATTGTGTGTCTTGAGAACTTCATGTGAAATTGTATGTGTTGTTGAACCCCAAGACATTTGGCAATCCTATTGATCTTGTCTATAATGAGAAAAGAAATGAATGACACATCGATCAAGGAAGTTTGGAAGGATTTATTACACAAGGGATGAGGCTCGTGCATCTCAATTAGATGCATTTGATGATTTGGACAAGTGACACAACACACTGGAAGACCAAGATATTGAAGAATCTACTCTATACCAAGAGGTGAAGGAACAATTGCTGCCAAAGTAAGGCTTGTGGGAGGATATTTAGGGGCATTGATCTTGATAGGACATTAAAAATAACCTTTTTACAAATTTTTAGAAAAGAGAAGGCTCCAACTAATGTGCTTAGAAAATTAAGAGCAATTAGGAAAAGGAATATGTTAGTGGAAGACTATGTATAGACATTTTGGATTTTGGTGGAAAGGCTACAGGGCAATGAAAGACCTACAGATGAAATGTTAGCCTGGTATTTCTTGAAGGGATTAAGAAGTAGCTTGAGGAATGCAGTAGCAGGTGGATTCAATGTATTAGTATTAGCTATGACTAGATTAGGAAAAAGATTCGAAAGAACAAAACCTAAGTATGCTAACTCTGAATCAGGTAATGGATTAGTGACAACATCAGACTCAAAACATGATGCTACAGACATAGGTTCGGATAGTGAAAGTGAGAAAGTTCAAATAAAAAAGAATCATAAGTATAAAACTAAACATCTTAAAGAAGAGGACTTGATCAGTAAATTAAAAGAGTTCAGATATTCGATACTTTCATGGAAGGATAGAAAATTTTGTGAAATTTGTGAGAAAGAGGGGTAGTACGGCTAAGTGTTGGTATAATCCAAAGAATAGAGGAGAACCTTCTTGATACAAGGAGAGAAGTAAGAATGAAGTGGTGGTGAATCAGTTAGTACCTGTTAGAGGAAGAGAAGGTTACAACCAACAAAGACAAGGAGACCTTCATGGTGGGAGCAAGAAAAATCAAGAAGTTAGACTAGCAAGGATAATGCCATGTGTATATTGTTCTGCCCTAATCATTGGATAGGGTCAAATTGTCCATTATGGGTAAAACATAGGGAAGAGAGAGGAGTGCCAATGGTAATGTATAATCAACCAAACCAACAAGGACAACCGCAACAACAAAATCAACAGGTGGCTCGAGCTAATGTGGTTGTGATTGAGTTAAGAGATGTAAAGGAGCATGTGGTATAAATATCTCCAACACAGATACATAAAGGGTCAAATCCTATGTAGAAATGGAGTTATGTATAATCAATGTTTGATATCAGAAGAGGTGGAAGTCCTAGCAGTAACGAGATCAAAACAAAAAGGACCAATAGATTGAAAGGAGAAAAAGGGATTAGGGAACACGTGCAGAAGAGGATTAAGCAAAGTCAGGCTAGTCATGAAAAAGTTGATTAAAACAATACAAAGTGCATCATTTCTCGGCAGTAAGAAGTCAACAACAAAATCTGTAGTGTAACAAATACTGATTGGTTTGAGGTATTTATTACTACTCCTATACAAATATCATTGGATCAGTTATTAGCACTAGTCCTAGTATTTAAGGAAAAATTATTAAATAGACTTTTGGGGTAGTAGGTAAATGTAAGTGATACTCACAAGGTGGTATCACCTTTCAATAAGATTGGTCCAATGGATGTAGATTTTATGGTAGCAATTATTAAAGCTCAGTTTAAGGATAGGAGGTTTGAAGAAGTACTATTAGATGGTGGATCTGGTGTGAATATCTTGCCGAAAGAGGTATATAAATAAATGAAAGGAAGAGGATAAGCTCTAGCCCCGTTGCAAGTCAAAGTGGCTGATCAAACAAGAGTTCAACCATTAGGAATCTTGAAAACTTTTGTGGTTATTTAGATGTCAGAATCAACATCTCCTTATGAAATGTTGCTTGGTAGACCATGGTGTAGGAATGCTAAGGTCAAACAAGATTGGGGCTTGAATGTGGTGGTTATAAAAAAAAAGGTAAAAGAAAGGTGACAATACCAATGCATGCAAGGAAGAATATTTTACTTAATGAGAAACCATTCGCACCTCAGATAATCAGCTTAGTAGAAGAAGTTGAAGATGATGAAGAAGAGGATTTTTTGAACACCTATCATACAATGGTTCGTGTATTTGACGTTGATGTCAAAGGCATCTTGCAACAAGAGAAAATTTTGGGGAAGGCAATTGAGGAAGTTTTTCCAAGAAAAGAGATATAAGGCATAGAATTAAGAAAGCTATGGGAAGCGAAGGCAAAAATTCCGACTAAGGAAGCCTAGGAGCAAGAATCAAAGGAAGTTAAAGACTTGCTACAAAAGACTTATGCTAAGAAGTATGAAATGTCAAATAAACTAAAAGAGGATGAGTTATAGGAGGTAAATTTAGGCATGAAAGCTGACCCATAGATGGTGAAAGTTAGCAGGCACTTAAAAGGACAATTTTTGGAAGAGTTAATAGAGCTATTAAAGGAGTATATGGATGTATTTGCATGGGAATATTTGTAGGTGAAAAGCATGGATCCATAGCTACATCAACATTGGATTAACTTAAAAACGAATGCAATATCGGTAGCTCAACAAAGGTATATAGTGAATCGAAACTTTGCAAAAAAGGTTAAGGAAGAGATAGAAAAGATATTGGCAGTAGGATTCATTAAACCAGTAAGCCAAGTAACATGGTTGTCACCAATAATTGTGGTGTCTAAGAAAAATGGCAAGTTAAGAATATGTGTGGATTATAGCAAACTTAATGCAACAACTATAACATATCCTTTCCCCATGCCATTTTGTGATGCAGTGCTTGATGTAGTTGTTTATCATGAAATGTATAGTTTTCTTGATGGTTTTTCATGGTATAATCAGATTAAGGTTTCTAAAGAGAATCAACACGAAACAACTTCTATTATCAAATTTGGAGTCTATGTGTTCATAGTTATGAGTTTTGACCTAAAAAATGGACCACCTTCCTTCAATTATGTGGCACATAAAGTATTTGAACCTTTTTACAAGATTTCATGAGAGTTTTCATGGATGATTTTTCTATCTTTGGGACGATGGATTTGCATTTGTTGCACTTGACGTTATGTTTTGAAAGATGCAGATAATATAGATTGGTGTTGAATTTGTATAAGAGTGTACTTGCAGTAACGTGGAGTGTTATTAAGCCACATCATATTGGGCCAAGGTGTGGCAATCGATGTGAAAAAAATAGATGCTATTCAGTCAGCGAAGTCTTCAAGTAGCATCAAACAAGTCATGAGGTTTGTAGGCCAAATCAAAGGGCATGCTAGGTATCTCAGATATTTAGCTAATATTTCTACCATTAACAAATTTAACCAAAAAGGAGGTTACATTTGTATGGGTGGAGCCTTAGGAAAAGGCACTTCTGTTATTAAAGAAGATGGTGATTGTTGTACCAATGTTGTAGCCACCGGATTGGTCATTGCCTTTTCACATATTTGTCGATGCATCGGATGTTGCAGTAGGGGCCATTCTCATGTAGGAAAAGGTGAAAGGATGCTTTGGACCAATCTATTATGCAAGTAGAGTATTGAGTTTGGCTAAAAGAAATTATGTTGTAACAGAAAGAGAAGCATTGGGAATGGTCTATGCACTAAATACATTTAGACATATTTGTTGGGTAATAAGGTTGTGTTTCGTGTGGATCATTAGGTGTTGTTATGTCTAATTAAAAATCCTTTGCTAATAGGAAGATTAGCAAGATGGATGTTGTTGCTTCAAGAGTTTGACTGATTGTTCATACTCCTAGAAATGAGCATGCTGCATATTATTTTAGTAGATTAGAAACAAGTGAAGCACCAATAGGATAGATGATGAGTTGGCAGATGCTCCATTATTGAATGCACAAGTTGCTGAGTAAGATTCTTGGAATGATCAATTATTAGCATTTCTAACACATGGGACAATGCCCAAGACATTCGCTCTAGATCAAAGAAGGAAATTTGCTTTGAAGAGTCAACCATATGTGGTAATTGTAGGGGGCTCTATACAAGAAAGGAATCAACCAAGTTATCACATGCTATGTGCCTGATTCTGAGCAAAAAGCAATATTATAGGAAGCACATTCTAGGTCAGTGGGAGGTCATTTTTTGGGAGATATAACAAGGAAGAAGGTTTTGCAAGCTTGGTTGTGGTGGCCAACGGGGTTGAAGGATGCTCATGAGTTTGCAAGAAGGTGTGTGATTTGTTAAAAACTTGGTCACAAAATGGGTTGAAGTTGTGGTCCTCAAGGATAACAAAGCAACAAGTGTGGCTAAATTTTTATATCATAATATCATGACTAGATTCATTTGTCTAGCTGAGTTGGTAAGTGATAGGGGGACTCATTTTCTAAATGAGGTAATATCAGAGTTAATAATAAGCCATATGATTATGCATAAAAATTCTAAAACTTATCATCCTCATGCCAATGGTTGGATTCGGCCTTATGGTCTTTTAGAATAGCCTTCAAGTTAACAACAAGGATGACACCATTTAGATCGGTGTATGGACTTGAGGTAGTAGTGCCAATGGAATTTGTGGTTCCAAGTTTGAGAGTAACAGTTGAAACCATCCCCAGAATTATCGGTAAAACATAGAAGCAAGTATTTGATGCAATTAGAAGAAGATCGGTTGGTTAGCTCTTATATCACTGAAATAATTCAATGAAGGAGACACGCTTGGGTGAGTACACATGTCAAATTCAAAATATTTTTGGTTGGAGATTGGCTGATGGTGTACAACTCTAAATTAGGACCACATCTGGGTAAGCTAACATTAAGATATAAAGGTCCATATAGGATTATGGAAGACTTGGGACAAGGTACCTTTATTGTAGCTGATGTTGTTGGAACTAGGGTGGAAAAACCAATTAATGGATTTAGGTTTAAGAAGTTTCAAGGCAAGGCACCTCGTTATGATTAGATTATTGCAGTAGTAGTACAAGTAGAGTAGTTGATTTTGGAACCACAACCAAGAAAGTCAGACAGGGTATGTAGATCTATAAAGTTCCAAAAATATTGTATCGGATTATGCTGCATTGGAGTTTGCTGCATCGGAGATTACTGGTTCGGAAGAAGTGGCAATAAAAATTTTTGTGCCATAATTTTAAAAGGGACTTATATGGTTGGATTAGTCCTTGAGAAGTGCAAAAGATGCCCATTAAACTCTTTGAGTGTAAAGTGTGTGAATGAAAAGGCTTATATGATTATAAGTGGCACGAGTTATTCGGATTCGGTCAGGGTGACATACAGATTGGTTTGTCTGACATCTAAAGTTGATAATAGTGCTATGAAGAACATGTCAAAGACAAATTATAAGGCAGTAGTGCTGTGAAGAACATGTCAAAGCCAAATTATAAGCACGAGTTATTTGGATTCGATCAGGGTGACACTATTATCTAAAGTTGATAATAGTGCTGTGAAGAACAAGTCAAAGCCAAATTATAAGGCAGTAGCACAATTGGTGGTTGGTGAAGAACATCGTAAGACATGAAGAGAAGATTATGCAAGAAGTCAAGCATATTAGAGATGAAGACACGAGCATGGAGGAGGATGCTAGTGCACCAGAGGATGAAGAGGAATTGTAGACATTACTATTGATAGGCAAGATGGTTCAGAAGTTGATGGACCCTTATATTGACTTTAAGGTGGATCCAGACTCTCATGCATCGGGTAATATTGGTTGGTTAAAACAGATAGGGTTGTATAATTTTGCATCATTACCATGGGATTCTTGGAAGAATAATTACTATGCCAAGTCTCAGGTCAACATTATCACTAAAATGAAAGGCTATATTTCACCTAAATTAAGTTTGTCGCCAGAATTAATTTCGAAATTGTTTAAAGTACCTTATGTCGAAGAGATAATGATTCCAAAATGTCCAAAGGAAGCTCTTAAGAAAGAATTTGGACTGCATGAAGGAAATTGGCAGTATTATATGTTGAAGAACGTGGGGTATAGTAGAAGGGAACAACTAAAGTGGTACCTGGAAAGATTATGTTTCATTCTAAAATTTGATTATATGTCTAGGGAGAATTTCGCCCCACTTTATTGGGCAGAGAAAGGAGGGCAAGTAAGTTGGGCCCATTGGCTCTATGATAGGGTATATGAAGAATTTTTTTTATCTGATAAACAAAAAATGCAGTCTAAGAATAGATAGTGTGTATATTTGGTTGCATTGTTTCAATTCATGTAGAAGGTTGAAAATAATGAAATACAATTACCTGTGAAGATAGGTCAGAAGTAGCAACAAGAAATGCAGGATGCAAAGGGATTTCGTGATTCTAACCTGGTCTTGTTGCACAAGCAAGAAACATATAATGATCTAGTAAAAGTAGGGTATGATGTAACAAAAGCTTTGCTGGTAGTGGAACAAAGTAATATGACACAACAAACAGAGCAAGGAAAGGTATGTTCAATAAAAGCTGTCGAAATAGAAACTCAAATAATGTTGGGGAAGAGTTTTATTTTATTAAAGAAGAGGAACTTGGAATTACCAACAAGAAAGCTAGTCAGTAAGTTGGATTTTGAAGAAAAGTTGGAGCAAGTGGAGTTTGAGATTAAAGATATAACTAATGCTCATAGATGTTTAAATGCACTTCAACAATTTGTGGATAATCAACAAGTCTAGTTACAAGAGCAAAAATTGCTAGATGATATTTTGAATTTGAATGAGCATAAGATAAAAGATGCTCAGTTAAAGCAACTAGAAAAAGAAATGAGGTCGTTAAAGAAAAAGTATGAAATAGAGAGAGCAGGTACTGCAAAATAATATGTAGTGGAGATGTTAAAGGTTAAAAGATCATTGGAGGTATTGAGAGAGTGGACTACACAATGCGAAGAAATAATTGAGGATGAGTTTAAAAATTAGCAGATAATAATATACAATTGCAGGTGGAAAATGATATGTTGAAATTCATATTACAACCTTTGCAAATTTTAGAAGAACAGATGCTGTAGCAGGAGGAGTTGGATATTGAAGCTATGTTAATGTCTGAAGGTGATGTGTTTCGGTTAAAGTAGGAGTTATATATGAAGATGCAAAACATATGGGAGGATATTAAGGATAAAATGAAGTGTATTGTTAAATATCCTTATGAAGAAATTAAAACAATATTTAGTACAAAAAATGAGGTGAAGTTAATGAATATAATTAATCAGTTACAAAAGGAAAAAGAAAGCTGGATACGACAAAGTGAGGCATGGGAAGGAGTTGAGATTATGCAAATAGAGGACATGAGGAAGTAGCAACAGGTAAAGTAGAGTATACCTATGGAGCAAGATCAAATTGAGCAAGTACAAGTTAGTTCAGTTTTTGTAGAAGTTTTACGAGAAGAAGAGGTAATAATGAAGGAATCATTACTGGAAGAATAGGGCGGGCAGCAGTTGTGCAGAGATATGGTAGTATTTTTCTAGAGTCATAAGTTCTAATCAAGGGATGTATGGATTCAAGTCAAATGTTTGCCAAAATCTTCCATCGGGCTATGCAAGGTGTTGAATGGGAAATAGAAGTATTTAGTTGCTTAATCGGAAAATTACTTAGTACGATGTTACTGATTCAGATATGTACTAAATCAAATTTTAGTAAGAAGTGGTTGTAATCAGATATACCAGAAATGTCATGTGAACTAATTGATTAGTAACGTGTATTGGTAAAATTTGTGATTTATTCAAAGAATGAGCACGAGGAGTAAGGGGATCGTCAGATGTGCAAGGCACTATTATATTGTAATGATATTTTTTGAAGCTATGATGGTAATCATAAATTTTGTTTTGTCCTATTCTAGTATCATAACTTTTCGATCTCGCTGTGTAGTATATTTTTATTTAGTCTACTTAGTTTTTCTATAAAGTTTGAATGTAATTCAATTCAGAGTTTGGTCTATTTAAGCTCCTCTAGATTGTGTGTCTTGAGAATTTTGTATGAAATTGTATGTGTTGCTCAACTGCAACAATGTCATACACATCTTTGGAGCTAACTGATGTCTCATCCACAAAAACAAGCAAAATGCATTTAGTATGTGGATGATACAAATGATAGCCTTTACTTTCAAAACTATGCCCAACAAAAATACATTTCATTGTTTTATCATTCAATTTCTTGTGATGTTGTTTAGACACTAATGCATATGCCAAACAAGAAAATGCATGCAAATGAGCAACAAATGGCTTGCAAGCATGCCAAGCCTCATATGTAGTGATAGATTGCAGTGCTTTGGTGGACATTTGTTAAGTACATATGTTGCACACATAATAGCCTCAAGCCATAAACTATGTGATAAATCTTGACTTTTGACCACACACCTTGCCATCTCCATGAGAGACCGATTCTTTCTTTCAACAACTCCATTTTTTGAGGTGTATATGATAGTGTACACTAATATTTTATCCCATGTTCAGCCATAAATGCATTAAAGTCAGAAAACATGTATTCCCTTCCTCGATCAGAATAGAGGGTGCCCATTTTACACGTTGTTAGATTTTTGGCCATAGCCAAAAATTTTCTCAAGCACATAAACACTTCAAACTTTTCTTTTGATGGATACACTGATGCATGCCTAGAGAAATCATCAATAAAAGTCATGAAGTAAAGGTAGCTCCCAAAAGAAGGTGTCTCCATAGGACAACAGACAACACTATGAACAAGCTGCAAATTTTTAAGTGGCTCAGTCTGAACCATCTTTTAGGAAGGATGAACAATGAATTTTTCCCAAAATATAGACTTCACAAACATTTCTACAAGGTGCGTCAAGTTTGGACAGAGAAGACAACATTTTTTATTTTTGCTAGCATAGCAAACTAGCGAAATTCATAAGACCAAAGCATGCATGCCAAAGATTTGCATCTGAGATAGCCTGAGAATCTTGAGCTGCACATGCTGGATCATTGATAAATTTTGCATAGTTTATGACATTATACAACCCACAACATAAAATGCTATAAGCAATAATGACATCCCCATTTGAGAGATCATGAATTGTACACCTGTCATCAACAAATTTGACAACCAAGCCAATCTTGGCTAATGCTAAAATTGACAAAAATTTTTTCTTGATCCCTGGTACATACAAAGCATCTGGCAATGTGAAAGAAGTACCATCAATACTATTCATAATGATCTTACCAAATCCCAACTCCCATTAGGATAAGAGGATTTGTTAGCACATGTGACAACATTCCATGTAGGAGCAGGCTCAAGTGAACTGAAGAAACTGCATTGCAAGGTAACATGTTTGACTCCCTTTTTATCAAAGTATCAAACTTCTAATTCTACTACAAAAATACACTACTCATGAAAAGATGGGTCATAGTTGCAAACAGTATCAAATGTCCATTCTTCATTCTGCACAAGATTAGCAAACTCTGTTTTTGGTGTAGAGGCATGTGCAACAACCATTCCATCCTCTTTCTTCTTTGCCTCTTTTGCAGTTAGTTTTGGAAAATTCTTTATGACATGATCATTTCCTTTATAGTATTTTCAAAATTGTTTCTAGTTTTTTGTTGTTTTCTCATCTTTGTCTTCCTTCTCTGAATGTGCAACACTAGCAAATTTCTACTTACTAGTAGATGCACACTATTTACCTTTGCCCTTTTGACCAGCTAAGAAAGCTTGATCTGCAACACACATGATGGACCTGTTGTGCCTCAAATTATCTTTCTGCAACAAAATAGAGACTAACTCCTTAAATCTTAAGGAATTTGGATTGCCTTTCATCATCAATCAAAGAGTAGAAGTAAAATTTTGATATGAATATAGAAGACCATTAAGAACAGTTTGCACAAGTGAACTATCTGGCAAGACTTCTTCAGCAGAAATCAATTGCTCCTTCAAATCTTTGATCTCTATCAAAAAACTATCCATAGAATCTCCTTCATTCATATGTTCACTCTTCAACTATTTTTGGAGGTAAGCAATAGGAGCCTCATTTCTTGGATGTTATAAAGTGGTAAGTGTATCCCAAGCATCTTTTGCTATTTTGCAAGAGTGAATGTGAGGGCTAATGGCATGTATGATAGACATGGCTATCAGAGCATGTGCTTTAGCATCTCTGCCATCCCAACAAAGTTGCTCTTCAATAGGTGCACCAAGAACCCTAACATGAACAAGAATTTGAAGATCATCATCTTAAACGCCATCTACATCACCTTCAATATCTCTATTCGTAGGTGTAGTAGGGAATTTTTAAATACTCTTGATAAAATTCCATAGCTTTTGTGCTAGAAAGACATGACACATCATATATGCCTATAACGGGTAACTAGTGGTCCAATGATCATAGGGCTTTTTTGATTGGCGGGAGGAGATAACATGATAGTAATCAAGGAGAAAAGACATCCCTAATTATTAATAGTGCCTTCTTAGATATTGCAGAGCCTTGGGGGTCGTTTTTACCAAGGCACTCAGAGTGGAGATGCATATAATGTTCGTGATCCTTACCAAGGAAAGAATCAGCAACATGGTAGGAGCGAGAACAAGGAAAAGAATAGTCACCATACTAAGAGTAGAAGTAAATCAAGGAAGAGGGGTATCCAATGCCATTATTGTCATAAGAAAGGACACATGAAGAAAGATTGTTATGCAATAAAGAATGCTAAAGGTAAAGGGCAGAATGTTGATGGGCATGTTAAATAGTTACCTACACCATCTACTTCAACCGCAAAGATTGAAGAAATCAATAGTATTTCTGATCATGCTGATGTGTTGACACTTGACAATATTGTGCCTACTAAGGCTCTTATGGTTGATTCTCTTTCTCACATGTGGCTACTAGATTATGGTGCTTCTTTCCATGTGACATCACATAGAGAATGGTCTCCTATGCACCAAACTCTCTTGCTACTGTGAGACTTGGTGACTCTTACCGATGTGACATTGTTGGGATTGGAGATGTGGTTGTGCAGTTCATGAAGGGGTTTGGAGTGCAGAACAAGAGGAGGAAGGAGGACAGAGAATGAGAGAGAGGAGAGGAAAGACGCGCGGATATGCGTGGGAGCCTCGAAACCCACATAATGATCTCTCTTGAGGCAATGCTCTATATATGATGTATATATATGAATATGGGGGTAAGGTCACATGACCCTTACATCCCCAACAATCTCCCACTTAAGGGTCAATGTGACCATAAGTGGTAACATATACAAAGAATGATGTAGGACTATACAATAATGTACAGGAAGAGTCCGGATCTCAACCCATACCAGATCAGCCTACACCAACCGCCTCAAACAAGGTGTATCCATGCACCTCAAACTGCTCTAGACTCATATCGACAAGAGTCGAGCTCACATATGACTGATGCAAGAACTGATGAAGTTCCTGCAAAGCTCCCACTCGCTCCATGCCTATGTCAATCATCGAACGACTGACAACTCCAAGTGCAAATGCTCCAATCACAACTGCAATGTCTGGTCTTGAGCATAACAACTCGTAGATCAGACTCCCGAATGCTGACGAAACATGTGCTATCATGGCTAACCTAACTATGTCAGCCATGCCTGTATCCAAGGCATCCAAAGCACCATCATCAAGACCAACATGTCCTGACATATCTATGTCAACATCTGGCATGAGCGAATCCAAGAATGACTGCATAACAGCTGACTCCTCAGCATCTAAATCAGTCATCCTATCAACCAAGGATGTGTCTAGTTGTGCATCCTGAGAGCTAATATGCTCTACCATACACTGTATACCATGAGAGCTATCCTGCTCTACCACACCAAGTGTATCATCATGCTCCGCATGAGCTAACTGCACAACATCAACACCAAGGTCAAACTCTAACTGAGTATCATCACAATGCTCTATACGAGCATCCACATCATGCTCTAAAGCATCCAGCTGATCATCCAAAGTTTGCTCTGTAAGAGCATCCATATGATCAAAACAATCATGCTCTCCATAAGCATCATGAACATCCAAAACATGCTCTACATATGCATCTATCTGAGCATCTGAATCCTGCCATACATGTGCATCATGAATGTCAATAGACCTATCTGTAGGTAGATAAAATGAGACATGACGAGTCTCACATCGCACATAAAGCTGAACTCCCACTGAGACGAGACTGTCTCTCACATGAAGTACCTGTAGTGGATACATGTGCCCAATCCTAGCACCTCTGACAAGCATAAGCTGTCCCAACTGCAACTGAAAATGATGCTCACCAAGGAATGCATAATATCTGCTCTCCTGTAACTGGCTAACTGAAATCAAGCTCATAGGGAATGAAGGCACATAGCGTACATGTCTGAGTATAAGTGATGCTCCACTAGGTAGCATAAGGCATATATCTCCTGCACCCTCAATGTCATATGATGTACCATCAAGCAAGTGCACACATCCACGACTCTCACCTGAGAATCGACAAAACCACTCACGATGTGGAGTAACATGAAAACTGGCTAATGCATCAAGCAACCAAGCCATATGTGTACTATCTAATGAGCAAGAGGAATCATGAGATGAACCATAGGAGAAAGTGATATCTCCATCACTAGCATAATCAACTGCCATAGAATCTCCTGAAACCACTACCTGATCTGCATCATGTGCATATCTCTGACGTCGTCGTCGCATCCGCCTGAAGCAACGTCGTCGAATATGGCCCTCATGACCACAGTGCCAACATCGAAGTCGTCGATGTGATCTATGTCTCACATGAGTCAATGGACTCGCATACATATCATGTAGTCTCTGCCATAATGCACTACTCGTCTCCTCATACATAACAGACTCATATATAGAATCCACAAGCTGTAATCGGATAGTGGAGCTGGCCAATGCATCCATATCCATCCATACGTGGTCGGGCATGTCATGAGGCCTCTGTGCATCTCTATGCACATACATGTGTAACCCTGCACGAACCAATGTATGCCACATCTGAGCTTTCCATCTCAGAAAGTCAGTCCCATCGAATCGAGAAGACACCATGCTGACAATCCAAGACTAACAATGTAACAAGAGACTCGAACAATACTCTATCCTCAATAGGATCACAGATGCATATCCATATGCATAACTCACATCACATATGTCTCTGTGGAGAAGAAAACCATGTGAACCACCTGTCACATAACCATGCATCTAGCATGCACATAAAACCATGAGCATAAGCCTGCTCACCAAGTCTCCAAAGTGATCAAGTAGATGTGAAAGAATCCTGGGAAAATTTCGATAGAGTATCCCCTGTAAACTGAGCAATCAAACAAGATAACCAATCACCAAAGAATAGTGAATAATCTGTCACCACCTGTCACTGATGTAATCAAGGATAATGGAAAATACATATGCCCATAAACTAATGGCAATACATGCCAATACAATGGCAATACAACTCCCACTCAAAAATAAATCTTGCAAGATGGTCCAATCTATCACAAATAACCTGTGACCAAGTCTAAGTGAATGGAGATAGGCAATGATCCAAAGCTATCGCACAAGCTTCAAGATCCACTAGAGCTCTCTTTTAGCATAAAAGCCGATAAAATTTCGGCAGCATCTCCTCTGTAAAATGGACTCTAAACCCAAAATAACCATGTGGGAATCACCATCCACATGTGCCAAGAATCACACTGGCAAATATATATCAATCAATGACCAAATGCTAATAATGGTGACAAACAAACGTGTAACTGAGGCTCCAATCTGGATCCTGTACCTGCAAAGAAAACAAAAGATACAAGTACCAACTAAGATCCAATGTCAACTCTCACAAAAGTATGTGCAATCGGAAAGTAAATCCGTAACCAAGTGGCATAATCAAGATATAGACCACAATGCCACTATACATCCATGATCAAACTCATGATGACATAAACCTCAAAAAGAGTATACCACAATGTCATCTTACATGTCAAACACATGACAAGATCATGCTCTACTCTCATATGGAGGAGCTACCACAGTGATCATACATATACAATGCTTTGAAGCTCTGAAAATAAGAGCTTGCACACCATAAATTCTCTCTCGAAGAAGTTCCAAAGCAAATTCAACCTCCAAGTGGAATTAGGGTTGTTTGGGCAAAACTGTACTGCTCTGTGTTTTGCTGTTTCAGAGGTGATAACCTCTGAATCTGAACTTTTGGTCTTCAGCAAACTTGAAGATCTGCTTCTTGGCTACGTAACGACATAAAGAACACCTCAATCGGAGGTGCGTAGCTCAAGATATGCTTAAGACAAGCACCTGCTGTCAATTTCACTATCACTTGCAATAGTACTGCTCTGTATTCTGCAATTTCGGCAACCTAAAACTCAGAATTTGGATCTGAGTTCTTCTACAAAGTTGTAGCTATCTTTTCAAGTTACAAGCAGCAAGTTGAATCATCGCATTCAGAGCTGTAGAACTCAAGTTATGACAGAAAAACCGACCTGCTGTCCTACTCAATGTAGATTCTTCTTCTACACTTCTCTGCGTTTTTTCGAATTTTCGGCACTTCAGAAGTCCGAACTAGGTTCTGCGCCCTTCTGTGAAGTTGTAGCTCTCTGTGTTAGCTACACACAGAACTTTAAAACGCGTCAATCCGAGCTTCCTAGCTCGAGTTATGACCGAAATACTGAACAGCTGTCAAGAGATGCCGACCTGCACTTTCACCTCTTGTGACCTAAGCTTCCATTGAAGCTTCTTGCACACCAGCCCTCAGCATGCTCTGATACCAATGAAGGGGTTTGGAGTGCAGAACAAGAGGAGGAAGGAGGACAGAGAATGAGAGAGAGGAGAGGAAAGACGCGCGGATATGCGTGGGAGCCTCGAAACCCACATAATGATCTCTCTTGAGGCAATGCTCTATATATGATGTATATATATGAATATGGGGGTAAGGTCACATGACCCTTACATCCCCAACAGTTCATTGATGGTTCAAAATTTACTATGCATAATATATGCCATGTATCTCAGTTATCATGTAGTTTGATGTCAATCGGTCAACTTGATGACCTTGGTTATAGGGTGATTTTCTATGCTTAGTCCTTTCGCATATCAAAGGGCAATATGGTTATTACAAAAGGAAGCAAAGTTTGCTCACTTTATCCTTTGTTTGTATCACATAAAGAACACTTGTTAGCTGTTACTAAATAGCCTATGGCTTGTATTTGGCATGGTTGTTTGGGCCACATATCTCATAGTGGAATGGAAAATCTTTCTTGTTCTAGCTACTTACTTGTGTTATCTTTCTCTGATTTTTCATTTTGTGAGTATTATCAATATGGAAAGCAAACCAAGAATGTGCATAAAATGCACATTGAATCTTCAATTATTCCTTTAGATCTCATTCATACAAATGTGTGTGGTCCAATGGCCACAAGGTCATTAGGTGGTTCTCTTTACTTTGTCACTTTCATAGATCATGCTACTAGAAAAATCTAGGTATATCCTATCAAATCAAAAGATAAGATATTCCCTACCTTTAGAAAATGGTTTGCTTCAATTGAGATTGAAAAAGGAACTAAGCTCATGGGCACATATGCCAATCTGATTTCTCCAGCAGAGAACCTCTCCTTGACATAGTGATAGTGCATCTTGATGTGCTTAGTGTGAGCATGGAACACATGGTTCCTCACAACTACCAATGTGCTCTGACTGTCAGTGAAGATGGTGGTGGTAGAAGACTCTCCAACACCCAAATCATCCATAAGGTGTCTGAGCCACACACACTCAACAATCACTCTGAAAGTTGCCCTATACTCAGTCTCACAACTAGAAGTGGCCATAGTAGGCTGCTTCTTTCTCAACCAAGATATGCATGAGCTACCAAGCATGAAGCAAAAAACCACTGGTGGACACATGCACGTCATAGCAAGCAGCCTAGTCAGAGTCAACAAAAGCATGTAAATCTGGTGGTAGTGATCCCCCCTTAGGATAAAGCAATCCAAGTAGTTGGGTACCACTCAAGTACCAAAAGATGCACTTAATTGCTTGCCAATGCTTGACACATGGGCAATGCATAAACCTACTCATCTATGAGACAACAAACTGAATATCTGGCTGAGAAATGCATAAGTAAATCAAGCATCCAATAGCCTGCTGATAGAGAAGACTCAACTGTAAACCTGTGTCCATAGGAACGACAATAGTTTTACAGTCTTCAAGGCCAAAACACTGCAATAGTGTGTCAATATATTTTTTTCACACAAACCTATTTTGCCATCAACTTGCATAAAAGAAATGCCCAATCAATGATGCAAGTGCCCAAAATCTGACATCTCAAATGAGGTATGCAAATCAGCTTTAAAATCAGCAATATCCTTCTCATGAGGACCAGTGAGTAGCATGCCATCAACATAGACAACAATGATTAGAAGCACATCATTTGCATGCTTAACATATAGGTGCTCTCAGTTGGATTGTTCTCAAAACCATGTGCAATCAGGTAGGCATGTATTTTTCATACCAAGCACATGGTGCTTGCTTCAAACCATTTAATGCCTTTTTCAACCTGCACACTTGGTTTTCATGCCCTTTTTGCAAAAAGCCATGGGGCTGAAAACCATACACTTCTCTATGCAAGTCACCATTCAAAAATGTAGTTTTTATATGCAATTGATGTACATTTCAACCATGATGAGCGGCAAGTACACAGATGCTATGAACAGTAGTCATTCGACATGTAGGAGCATAGATCTCATCAAAATCAATGTCTCTTTCTTGAGCATAACCCTTTGCAACAAGCCTAGCCTTATACCTATCAATTGTTCCATCAGGCTTAGGCTTTAGCTTGTATACTCACTTAGTGCCAATGGCCTTCTTCCCTGGAGGCAAGTCACATAACGACCGGGTGCCATTTTTCGTGATAGCATTATTCTGATTGCATAGCACCCATCCAATTTTTTGTATTTTCTGCGTCATCAAATGAAACTAGCTCGTTCTCATCACAAAGATTCGAGGTAGCCATAGCATAGCAATCTGAGGAAATAGAAGCACTATGAGAGCCTAAACGAGTACATTATGACAGGTACATCTAATTTGTTATCATGCAAGGTTTGCACCAACCATTTTGACATAGTTTTTGCCTCCTCAATATCAGCTCTCTCATCAACAAATGTATAATGTAAATATGCATGAGAAATGAATGATCTGCATCATCACATGAAACCTATAAAGGCTGAGAAGTTGCCTCATTAGGACCATCACTAGACTGTCCACCTATAAAAAGAGGCAACAAGGTGTCATACATGTCTTTGGAGCTAATTGGTGTCTCCTTCATACATGAAAGTAATGGCTGAATATCATCTTCCATAAAAAAAACATCACGACTAACCAAAATGTGTTTAGTGTATGGATGATACAGATGATAGCCTTTGCTTTCAGAACTGTACCCAACAAAAATACATTTCACTGCTTTATCATCGAATTTCTTGCGTTGTTGTTTAGGCACTAATGCATATGCCAGACAACCAAAAAAACGTAGATGAACAACAGATGGCTTACAACCATGCCAAGCCTCATATGGAGTGATAGATTGCAATGCTTTAGTGGGACACCTGTTAAGTACATATGCTACACACATAATAGCCTCAAGAGAGAAATTATGTGGTAAAGCCTGAATCTTGACCATACACCTCACCATCTCCATGAGTGACCTATTATTCCTTTCACTAACTCCATTCTATTGCAGTGCATATAACATTGTACAGTGATGTTTTATCCCATGTTCAACTAGAAATGCATTAAAATTAGAAGACATATATTCCCCCCTCGATCAAAACAGAGTATTCCCATTTTACATGCTGACAGAATTTCAACCAAAACCAGAAAGTGTTTGAAGCACATAAACTCTTTGAAATTCTCTTACAATGGATATATCCATGCATGTCTAGAAAAATCATCAATGAAAGTCACAAAGTAAATATGGTTCCCAAATGAAGGTGTGTGCATAGGACCACAAACATTAGTGTGAACAAGCTGCAATTTTTGAGTATCTTGAACTGAACCATATTTTGGGAAGGAGAAATGACGGCATTTTGCCCAAAATACAAGCTTTACAAAGATGTTTACTAGGTGCCTCAAGTTTGGAAAAAGAGGAACCATTTCAGATTTTTGCAGGCATAGCAAACTAGCAAAATTCAGATGACCAAAGCATGGATACCAAAGCTTTGCATCTGACATAGCCTGAGAATCATGTACTGCACATGTTGAATCATTCATAGATTTTTCATAGTCTATGAGCTTATAGAGCCCACGACATAAAATGCAAGAAGCAATAATGACATCTCTATTTGACAGATCATGAACTGTACATCTATCATCAACAAATTTCACAACCAAGACAATCTTGGCTAATGCTGAATTGACAACAAATTTTTCTTGATCCTTGGCACAAATAAAGCATCTGGCAATGTAAAAGTACTACCATCAGCCGTAGTCAGAATGATCTTAACAACTCCCATAACAAGATAAGAGGAGTTGTTGGCACATGTGACAATGTTCCCAATAGGGATAAGCTCAAGTGAAGTGAAGAAACTGTGCTACGAGGTAATATGTTTGGTTGCTCCACTATCAAAGTACCAATCATCAAAGTCTACTACAGACATACATTGTTCATGTGAAGATGGGTCATAACTGCAAATAGTAGTAAAATGCCCATTCTTCATTTTGCACAAGATTAGGAGACTCTGTTTTGGGTGTAGAGGCCTTTACAACAAACATTCCAACCTCTTTCTTCTTTGCCTCTTTTGCAGCCCATTTTGAACACCTATTTAAGACATGATCATTTCCTTTATAGTATTTGCAAAATAATTTTTGCTTTTTTGTTTTCTTCTCGTCTCTATCATCCTTCTTTGATTCTGCAAAATTAGCAAATTTTTGCTTACTAGTAGAAGAGCTCCATTTACCTTTGCCCTTCTGACTAGCTAGGAAAGCTTGATCTGCAACATGCATAATGGACCTGTTCTGCCTAGACTGATTTTTCCTACAATAGAAGAAAGACTAACTCCTCAAATGTTAAGGCATTTGGATTGCCTTTCATTATCAATCAAAGAGTAGAAGCAAAACTTTGATATGAATCTGGAAGACATTCAAAATTGTCTACACAAGTGAACTATTAGGCAAGACTTCATCAGCAGAAATCAATTGCTCCTTCAAATCTTTGATCTTTGTCAAAAAAATATCCATGGAATCACCTTCATTCATGTGCTCACTCTCCAACTGTTTCTGAAGGTAAGCAACATGAGCCTCATTTCTTTCCTGGTATAAAGTGGTAAGTATATCCCAAGCATCCTTTTGCTATTCTACAAGAGCAAATGTGAGGAATAATGGCACGTTTGATAGATAAGGCTATCAATGGATGTGCCTAGGGATCTCTACCATCCCAATGAATTTGCTCTATAGTAGGTGTAGCAAGAACATAGCGTGAACAGGAACATGAAGTTTCCTTTTCTCGAAAAGGGGGGGCTTCATTACTTTTATAACCATTATCCTTAACACGTGCATGCCTGGAATAGGTTCACTTGGAGCCCTAGCTAACACTATTGGTGCTGTTATGAGTCGACTAGGATCAATTTCACCTTAGCCTTAGACTTAGCCCACATCCACCTAGCCATACACACACACACACATACACACACACACACACACACACACACACACATATATATATATATATATATATATATATATATATATATATATATGTGTGTGTGTGTGTGTGTATATATATATATATATATATATATATATATATATATATATATATATATATATATATATATATATATATATATATATATATATATATATATATATATATATATATATATATATATATATATATATATGTATGTATATAGTGGAAGGGCCGTCTCTCAATGGATAAAAGTTACTCTAGGGGTAAGCATTTACCTTTAGGGCTTGCTTAAGCAAGACAAGACCATGTTGGTCATCCCGGGGGGAAGCAAATGACGCACTCCCGGTATTAGCATAAGCCTAAGAAAGGTGCTAAAGAAGATCAGGTCTTGCGCTCAACATAATACCATGTTGGGAAACATAATACCATGAAGGGCCTTCATCTGGCACAACAAGCGCCGGTTCGGGATAGGGGGAGTGCTGCTAGCCATGTGGTCTATTTCTGTAAAGAAAATAGCCGCCTTCAAAAGAAAACTGGAATGAATAAACTTAGCCATCGAAATCAATCAGTACTACGCCGTGCGTCTTTAGCGCAAGACAAGACCATTCTGGTGTTCCCTTCTAGGTACCAGAAGTGAGAATGCTGACATGAGTAACGAGAAATCATGTGAAAAACACCCAGAGGGAAGACCATTATGGTCTTGTGTAACCGACCGAATTACGTGAAATAGATAAATCGATCTGGCTAGGAGTTCGTCCTACATTAATTCGGGCCTTTTGCTTTTGCGAGAAGGTAGCTGCTCCACCCTTCGTATCAAGCGGTCTTCTTTAGCGCCGATCGGCAAAATAAATATACTTGGAGGAGGGTCCTGAAGGCGGTATTACTTCGTCGACAAATGGATAGTCCAACGACTTCGCATCTGCTTAGGAGGGCATTCTCCACCACTTTGAGTGGTGGATCTCAGTTCAAAAGTAGCACGCTATGCGCCTAAAGGGGCGAAGCTAAGCACGATTAGTTTACCCGGTTAGGTAGTTCACCTGATTCCCTTAACAATAGCTTTGCTCCATAAGGAAAAGTCAATATTCCTTTATATGAAAAGCAGCGGACTGTCTGTTAGAGGCTTTTAAGCGGCGTTTTGACTCGCTACATATAAGTGTGTGTGTATATATATATATATATATATATATATATGTATATATATATATATATATATATATATATATATATATATATATATATATATATATATATATATATATATACACACACACACACACATATATATATATATATATGTGTGTGTACATATCACCATCTTCAATGCCATCTGCATCACCTTTAGTAACTGTATTTGTAGGTGTAATAAGACGTTTTTCAACACCCTACATAATATTCAATAGTCCATCTGCAACCAATACATGATGCATCATATAAGACCAATGGGTAAATTGGTACCATCCAACTTATCCTCAATAGCCAACATACGAAATACATCACTGCTTTCAACCATGGCCACTGACTAAAATACCCTGATGCAAAAAAAATGACTATATCTCAAAATGTTGAACAAAACTACCCTATCAAGTTCTACTGAACCTGTAGCGGACTTTGAGACGCTTATACTTGCAAACCGAAACCTATGTATATCTTTGGCACAAAAAGAGAAAATTGCTTGCACAGGCACTGTGATAGTGCATTCGAAAGCTGAAACGCGCTTAGATCACGATTTTGACACCACACATCAAAGCTGTTTTTAACTCTTAATCACCCTGAGTATGCTCACTAAATTTCACTATGATCGTTGGGGTGTCGATGATGCCCTAGATGAAGTGACGACTTGCTTTGATACCAATTGTTGGAGTTTGAGGTCTCGAGAAGCACACAAACAACACAAGGAAGAAGAAGAAGCTTGGAGCACAACACACAATATTGAATGTATTTCCAAGAGAATGTACAAAGATAAGTATCCCAATAGGGCAATAGGCGTATATACATTCCGAGAAAAAAAAACCTCCTAAAGAGGGAAAAAAGTGCCCCGACAGTCCTAGTGTGTTCACACACATCACTACCTAAAATATGTCAACGAAGTCAAAGAAATGCATTTTCTTGGATATGGCCGAGAAGGACAATTTGGATATTGCTTATGGGATCTTGAAACACGCCGGTGATCAAAAGTAGTGATATCATTTTCAGTGAGTCTGAGATGCATAAACAACGTAGTAAGGAGGTTGAAGTGAGAAGAGTGGTGTTTGAGGATACTAGTCCTCTAGTTAGCATGCATAAAAATATTGCACATAGGGATGTTCAAGAGAATGTCCTATTAGATCAGTCTGCAAATGTTCTTGTTCAACCATTGAGATGATTTTTAAGTGTCTCACATTCACCTAATAGATATCTTCCAGGTTTGGATTTTGTTATGCTAACAGATGCTAGCGAGGCTTCTTGCTACAAAGAGGCCATGTAGACAAAGGATCATGTCAAGTGGGAGCATGCCATGAAGAGTGACTTGGATTCTATTCACAAGAATGGTAATTGGGATTTAGTACCTTTTCCAAAGGGCATGAAAGCTTTACCATGTAAATGGGTATATAAGCTGAAATTCACATCAGATAGTGCTTCTCCAAAGTATAAAGCATGACTTGTTGCAAAGGGTTTTAAGCAACTTGATTTTGAGGAAATCTTCTCTCTAGTGGTCAAGATGACTACCCTTCAATGTTGCTTGGATTTGTTGCAATGGAGGACTTAGAGCTAGTCCAAATGGATGTGAAAACTGCTTTCTTGCATGGAGATCATACAAATGAGATTTGTATGGAACAACCAGAGGGTTATTTAGTTCATGGCAAAGAAAGTCTAGTTTGTAAACTAAAAAAGAGCTTATATGGACTTAAATAGTCCCCTAGACAATGATACCAAAATTTTGATGCTTTTATGAAGTCTCAAGGACATTTTCAAAGCAATGAGGATCATTTTCTTTACACAAAGAGATGCTCAGATGGCAGCTTGATATGCATGATACTTTATGTCGATGATATGTTAATTGCTGGGAAGTCCACTTATGACTTGTCAATTCCCAAAAAGAAGTTGAATGAGATATATGATATGAAGGATTTGTGGATGCCAAACATATTCTTGGCATGTGCATTACTCTTGATAGGAGTAAAATATGCATATACTTGTCTCAAACTGAGTACATGTCCAAAGTACTTCACATGTTCAATATATAGGATGGAAAGGCATTGAGTACACCTTTACCCACATATGTGAAATTGAGCAAGGATGATTGCCCCAAATCACATGAGGAAAAGGAAGTCATGCTATGGTAGCTACAAGACTAGACATTTCATTTCCAATGGGAGTTGGGAGAAAATATATGTCTAATCCTGACAAGAAGCATTGGGAAGTGGTCAAGCTGGTTTTGAGATATTTGACTGATAGTAAGTGTTGAAAATCAAGTCTCAATCATGCAAAAGGACTCAAGCACGAGTTTTGCAAGTGAACCAATACAAAAGGAGGACCCAAAGTCATGGAATCAAGTTAGAAACTCCACCAAACCCAATCAAATTCAAATCTCATCAATCAACCACCAAAAAGTGCACCTACATTGATTGGTGGGTGGTTAGCTAGATTGTAGGAAAAGTAAAACTCTATATAAGAACCATCTTGCCTTTATTTCTTGAGATGTATGCATTCCATGAGTTTTCCACTTAGTTTAGTGATGTCGTAAACTTCAGATAACAATCCCCTTGCTTGCTTACATCATTTTCTAATGATTTTGCTCCTCTCTATCTAGAGGTGTAGTTAGGCTTTTCCAAATTTGATTGTACCAAATTGCAGAGCATTGTTTTCTCTCTCATTATACTCATTTTCATTGATTTCAATCTTCATTTGGTCTCCTCATACAGTGCCCTAAAGCTTGATAAAGTTTCAAATTCTTTGACTGAGAAAGTTGTGAAAAATTGCCAACTTTCTGAAGGTATATCTCTGCACATAGGCAAAGAGTGTTGCAAACAGGTAGCCTATTTTGCAGAGGATGATTATGCCAGCTCGAATCTCCATTGGGATGATTTATAGCTTTTTGGGTAGCTCTTATAGTCTACTATAATTCTACAAAATTTTATTTTAATTCTATTTACAAGTATAGAGGAAAATTCAGAACATTTAGCATATATCACTGCTTGTGGACCTAGTGGAGGGCAACCATCTTCCATTGTTCCATTGGGGTGTTAGAATCATCCCCCATTAGTGGTATTAGAGCCATTTTGGATGCTTGGAGAGATCAATGGGCATCGTATTGAGGACTTGAAGGTATCAAGAGAACTCATGGAGGACTTATCAAAGCAAGAAGACATCAAAATGGGGCTACATTGATTGAGATCTCATCTAGTCAAAGGTTAGCAAGGGAGAAGCTATCAAAAGTAATATCCAAACCTTCTAAAACATACAAAAACTTGAGGAGAAGCTAGATAAGCATTTTATAGCTCATTATGGTTGAGTATAATGCACAAATAGAGAAGTTAGAGAAAGGCAATTATCAACCATGGAAATTTAGAATTAGCAACTACCTTATGGGCAAAGGATTGTGGGGATTAGTGAGCGGCATGGAGCCAATGCCTCATGTACATGATCCACCACTTCAAGGGTAGGTCAAGGCACTTATTGAATGGATAGAAAGGGATAGGAGAGTCATATTTATTTTATCCAACCACATAAGCAATAGCATGATAGGGCATATACAAGACTTGGATGCATCCAAGAAGGTTTGGGAGACCTTGGAGAGATTGTACTCTTCATCAACCAAGGCAAGGAAGATTTAGCTCAAGAATGAGCTAAATAATCTTAGGAAAGCAACAACTACTAACATAAATGAGTACATGTTGAAGGTTAAGGAGCTTGCAGATGCCCGAGGCTCAATTATGAGCCCAATCGAAGATGACGATCTTGTTACGCACACTCTCAATGGCTTGAGAGAGGACTAAAGGTGGAAAGCATCCAAAAAATTAGTTTATTTGAGGGATTCCCTACCAAAATTTGATCAATTAGGCACATTGACAGTGATCAAGGAGATGAACCAAGGAGGTTCACAATCAAAGGGCAGCCAAGCCCAAGTTTTTTATGCAGGCAGAGGCAAAGGCAAAAGAGGTGGACAAAACTCCCAAGGTAGAGGAAGAGGAAGGTAAAAATCAAGCTCAGGCAACCAAGAAGGATCCAACCAAAGCTATGGATCAAGAGGAAGAGGAAGCAGTAGAGGAATAGGAGCAAGACCACATGGAAGAGAAGCATCCAATGGAGAATGCTACAATTGTGGAAAATCGAGCTATTATGCAAGAGATTGTTGGTCCAAAGGAGGAGGAAATAAAGGATACAAAAGGAAACAAGGTAATTATGCTAGTACTTTAGAAAATTCAAAAATGGAGAACTTGCTTATGATGTATGGGTCAAGTGAAAGATTCAATTCAGATTTTACATGGTACATTGACAATGGTTGTAGCAACCATATGAGTTGCAATAAAGATGTTTTCTTTAATTTACACTCACCCATCACTCGAGGACATGTAGAGATAGGGGATGACACTAAGCACAAGGTGACACATGTGGGAGATGCTGCATTGAATGGATCTCAAAGCTACAAGGTGTTGAAGGATGTGTTGCATGTGCCAACCATCACAAAGTACTTGGTTTGGGTAGGTCAAATGGTCGAAAGAGGTTATGAGGTGAGGTTCAATGATCAAGGATGTTTTGTTGAAGACCCCATGCAGGACTACAAACTCATAGCAAAAGGAAAGAAGCAAAGAAGACTATTCACCATGGACTTAAAGCCATCAACCCCTCACATTGTATTCTTGTCAATTGGAAATAAACAGATTGTAGAAATCCACTTATGGAATAAAAGAATTGGACACATAACTTATAAAGGATGAAGGAAATGCAAAGGAAGGGCTTGGTGACTGGTATACTTGATCTTAAATCTCAAAATATGCAACATTTGTGCCATGCTTTTCAATTATGGAAACAAAGCAGATTGCCATTCAAGAAGGGAGCACATGTGAGCAATGAAGTGTTGAATCTCATACACACACATGTATGGGGACCTATAAGGGAGCCATCCATTGGAGGTAATAGATATTTTGTCACATTTACAGATGATCATTCAAGTGTTTTTTGGATGTATTGCATGAAGTCAAAGTTAGAGGTGTTTACCACTTCAAGAGGTTCAAAAACCTAGTGGAGAAGTGTTGCAGAGCTGAAAAGAGCACAAAGCAGAGAAAAAGACGGGCCCCAAAATTTTTCTGATTTGGACATCATACTTTTGTATCATAATCATTCTTGTAATATATTTCCCGTTGTAAAGGCACTAGAGGAGTCCTCTAGATGCATACCCGCAGAAGCTTAGAGATTTACCCATGTAAAATAGTAGGAAATTAGTCTTTTAGTGAATAAAGTGCCGGTCTCTTGTGTGAAAGGACCATTTCTAGGGCACTAGTATATAAGTCAAATGTGACTCTTTGTAAAGAACTTTTTGCCATTGTGAAGAAGGAGCTCTACAGATTTTCGAGTTTGCCTCTTTCATGCTGATTTTGATCTTCATTTCGCTCTTGTATGTGTGTGTTATGCTTGAAATGCATGTGCAGGACTGTTGTCCACCCCTTCCCCTTGGTTTTGAGCTGCTGTAGTGCGTGTGCAAGCTAGGAGGAGTTGTGGCGCGTGTGTTGATGACTCCCGTCATTCATTGTTTTGGCCATAACTTGAAGTAGACTGGTCAGAATCGAGTGAAACCACTATCGTTGGATGCGTCTCGTCGAGAGCTTCGAAAGGAGTACCCTATTGCCTACATTCGGAGTTCTGAGCTGGGAGAAAACCTCAAAATACTAAAAACTGCTGTAAGAGGCTTGCGGCAAACACTTTCAGTATATCAGTGAGTGTGAGAGGTAGTAGTCTTTTCTCATGCATGCTAGCTAAACCACTTAATTTTCCATCACGTGTGCACATGTCTTCATACACTTGGTATATCGTTCCTTCGGATTGACAATTAGATGTGTGTTAAGTACCCACTATACGCACTTGTGTGGCAATTGAGGTACAGTCTCATTGGCACAAGTCCTTGAGTCTTCTTGGTTCAAGTACACACGTTTTTTGGCGCCGTTGCCGGGGAACACTCAACCAAGGTGCCTTCGTGATGGTTATAGACCGAGTGTGATAGAATCGTACTTGTAGAGGCAAAATTGTCCGATGGCAAGTAGTCATTCACTTCAGCACTTGTTACTTCACATCTCCGAGGTGTGTGTGATAAGTTTTAGGTTTAGGTTTAGGAGGAGGGAAGAGAAGGAGGAGTTAGGGTTAGGTTAGAAGTAGAGGAGTAGTGAGGAGAGGAGAAGTTGGAATAGGAAAAAATCACCAAAAAATCCCAAAAAATTAGCAAAATTCAAGTTCTGTCCAAAAAAGTATAAAAACAAAAAAAATTTGACTCATTTGATACTTGCTGGAGTTCTGGTATCGTCTGCGACAGCGATCAGTATCGTGGACTTGGTATCGAGTGCTTCAGGCTTTCCCAGCTAGAGATTGAGCTCCAAGTGAAAGCAAGAGTGGTTAGAGGTGAGATTTCAACAAGAATATTTACATAAAACTCACCAAACATGCACAAACACGTGATTAAACAGAGGCGCAGTATCGCGGGGGGGGGAAACTGATATCATTACAGAACTTTTGTGTGATACAGAGGCCTAGGAGAGAAGAGGGGAGTAAGGAGAGCAAGGGGGTGTAAAAATTTTGAAAATATCTTGCATTTTGGCTTGAGTATCGCGATCGGTTGAGGTTTGGTATCGTGATACCAAAACTCCCTTGTATCGCGATACTCGCCGAGGTATCGTATCGCTTGATACCGGACTTGGTATCGCGATACCATTTTGGTATCGTGACCCCGAGTTGGTATCGCGATCGTACAATCTTCCAAGGTATCGTATCGCTTGATACCGGTCTTGGTATCACGATACCATTTTGGTATCGTGTCGCTAAGCTGGTATCGCGATCTCACCTTGCTAAGTTGGTATCGTATCGTTACTAGCAGTATCGTATCGTGTCCTTCTTTGATATCGTTTCGCCTTGAATCTTCGTATCGTATCGTCTGACCCAACCGGTATCGTATCGTGTCACTTCCTTGTGAAGTATCGCGACACCATACTGGGTATCGTATCGTGAGGGTACTGGTATCGGTATCGTGCAGGTGTCCAGTATCGTATCGTCTACTTCTCAGGACAGTATCGCGATACTGTCATAAGTATCGTGTTGTCTGGTCTCATAGGTATCGTATCATACGTGTGGTATCGTATCGCCTTCTCCTCGAGATCGGTATCGCTATACCACACTGATATTGTATCGGCATAAATTCGAGTATCGTATCGCCTGAATCCTTTGAGATCGTATCGTGATATTCCTAGTATCGTATCGCCGAGATTTTTCGTATCGTATCGTGCATAGCAGAGGTATCATATCGTCTGCTTCCCAAGGTAGTATCGCGATACCAAGATAGTATCGTATCGTCTTGGTGTTTGGTATCGTATCGCGGTCAGTGTCCAGTATCGTATTGTCTGGACCTCTGGTATCGTATCGCAGTCAAAGCAGTATCGCCGAGAGCAGTATCGTCAGGAAGTGGTATCGTCCAGATTGACCCTTTCTTTTTGTCAGACACTTTGAGTCATTGAGAGAGCTACTCAAGGAGAAACTCTGAGGCATAGAGAGAGACTTGGGGGGGGTGAATGAACTTGAGATCAGGAAGAGTGCTAAGTAGTCGAAGAAGTGTCATATCTTCGGTAGGAAGCGCTGCCCAGGCTAGTCACCACTCCATCTACTCAGAAACCTCTAGTGATTCGGAAGAGGAATTACACATGGCTTCGGAAGACATGCAAGGTCCAACGCCAAATAGGAATTTCATGTCTACTGTGGAAGGGGATTACCGTACCTCCTTACAATATGTGTCCACCAATGCCCAGGAGATCCCAATCTACCTGGATGGGTTAAACAGATCCGTTGCGAGGATGGTAACTTCCCAGAATGCCACAATTGTGCCCCGACCTACTGTCAAGTACGAAGGAGGAGCATATGTAGACAAGATTGGTCATATCTATGTTGTGACTGAATTTCCTGAGAGAATCAATGAAAGAGGAGAGTTCGTGGACCCAAACAACTCCGAAAGAACGCAACCTGAAGAGTTGGTATCTACCCCGAGGGGCAGGTCTCAAGTGTCACGGGTCTTGAGAGGAGATTTGATACCTCAAGATGATTACCTGTTGGAAGTCTATATGATCCATGGATCAGACCTGTTGCTTCAAACCGACGTACCGGCTCCAGGGAGAGAAGAAAGCCCCATGACATTTTATGAGTTGAAAGACCCAGATGATGAAACTAGACTTACTTACTTGGATAAGGATCAAAGGAGATATTGGCCTGTGAGTGCCTTAGACAGGGCTCGACTGAGATACATGGGTACGCCTGTATTTCCTCAGAGAGATCAGGCAACTACTTCACAAAATCCTTTTGGGAATCAACATGAAACGGAGCAAACCACATCAGGACAGACCAGTCAACGAAGTGTGCCCAACCATACTCATGTACAGTTTGCAACTCCAAGAGTGCACACACACAATCAGGCCCACGTAGGGATAGGGAACCAGTACCGACCACCAGCAAGACCACAACCACCGTTAGGAAGACAACCTGGAGTACCGCCATTACGACCAGCTATCCCAGTCTTCCCTGTGATGCCCAGACCACCTGAACCAATGAGAAGGCTGAGACCTATCCAAGTAGCTAAATGTGTAAGAAACCATTATGATGGGTTGGGAGAGCCCTATGATCATATCGCAGAATTTAAACAAGTTCTAAGAGCGGAGCAAGTAGAGGACTTCTTTGTGCAGTATGAGTCTTTTGGGCTCACCCTCAAAGGGACTGCTCTAACTTGGTTCCAACCTTTAGATCCCAATCAATTTGGAAACATGGAACAATTCTTTCAAGAATTCATTGGAGAATTCACAAAGAGAGGGATTAAACACAATTCTGCATCTTTAATCCATAGCTTTAAACAAAACCCTAATGAAACCGTGAAGACTGCTGCCCGAAGATTCAATCAATATGTGGATAGATGCCCAGTAGTTGAGAGACCCACTCAACAAAAGATGATTTCACTATTTCTAGATGGACTCACCAACGGAACCCTAAGAACACTGGTGTATGTGAAGAGATTACAAACACTGAGTGAGTGTCTTCAAGAGTGCATTGATTTGGAAGACAACCTCGCCGAGGATCTCAAAGGTACAACCGACCTCACTAAAACAGAAGATTTAAGGAGTACTATCACGTCCAACTCCAGTAACATGGAAGAATTAGCAGAATTATTAGCAAAGAAACTAGGAGTCCAGGGACAGAGAGCTTACCAAAACCCAGCACAAAGAGTGCCTGTGCTACGGAGATGTAATTTATGTGGAGGAGAACACCCCACACACTTGTGTGTCCGAGGAGGGACCGGTGCACAACCTACGTATCCATACTACAGACCGCAACCACAAGGGACTTCTTCATACTGTCACATCGAGAAAAAATATACCAATCACACAACTGAAAACTGTCCCTTCAATAGGCAAGCACGGCCTATCCAGCCACCTCAATACCGACCATATGGATATCAACCGAGAGAGCCTGGTAGGGAGATGCCTAGATACAATCCTTATCCAACACCAATAGGAGCACCAAGACAATATGAACAAGCACCGTACCCACCACCACAACCAGTACTGGGACCCCAGCTATCACAACCTCAACAAGTAGTACTAGTGAAGTATGCTCAAACAGAAGAAAACTTAGAGAGAGCCATAGTACCAGCATCAATAAGGACCAATGTGGAATCAACCAACCCAGGGTATGAACCTCCACAAGGAGAGTACTATCCATATGAAGCCAACATGATGGAATATGAACCAACATATGACACGGCTTATTATGGTTATGAGGGCTATGATCAGACATATGGAGCAGAAACCGCTACCTTAATGTATACGGCTCCTAAAGCACAACAACCCATGAGACCTCCTGTTAGACCACCAGTGCAGAGAGGACCATGCTATAGATGCGGAGGGGATCACTTCATTAGGGAATGCCCTCGACCTTATAATCCCCCACCACCCAGAGTTTGGGAAGGGTATTGCAGTGATTGTGGAAAGGAACACCTTTTTAGAGATTGCCCTAAGAACCCAGCCAAATCCCAAGACACCGCACCTATCAATGTGATTGAGGTCATTGAAGGATCCGGAAGTGATAAGGAATACACGGTGCCACTAAAGGCCATTACGAGAGCCCAAACGAAGCAACAAAAAGAACAGTACCCGGAAGAGGAACAGAAAAGCAACAAAAAAATAAGCCCTTCAATTCAGATAGTGGAAGATTCTGAGGACCCATGTGAAAATTCCCGGAACACGAAAGTTCAGAAATGGAAGGAAAGACGAGAGAAACTCAAGGACAAATGGGCAAAAAACAAGACTATAAACAGTAAAAAGCAAACCAAAAACCAGAATAAGCACGAGGAACAAGGGAATCCTAAGGAGACCCCTGAGCTACCCCGACCTAGCTCAGATAAGGAGAAGCCAGGATCAATTCTAGCAGACCCAAAGCCAGACGACTTAGACATGTGGTTAAAAGCCTACCAAGCTAGAATCAAGATGGGCCCAAGCGTGGAACAACATGAAAAAATCTACCCTAAAGGGAAATTAGAAAAAGAAAGACTGACCATATGTAGGAAACTCATAGAAGTAGCACAAGCAACCCTAGAAAAGCCTATCCCAATTCTACCAGAGACTAGGATTGCACCTAGCCTGTATGAAGAATGCTTAAAGTCCAATAACAAAGAACCTAGGAAAGAAGATGACCAAAGCGGCCAGATAACAACCCAAGAGGAATCGATGTCAATAATCCCAGATTTAGAGGCAGATTGGCCAAAAGACTTATGGAACAGAATACGAGAGGAGCAATGGAAGAAGAACGGAGCTAATACACCTCCTTTTGAAGAAATAGATGGGGAAGATTGTCAACTTCACCCCAACTTGGAGGAAGTGTACGAAGAAGTATCAAGACTTGACAGAGGAAGAGAGGAAACCATAAGTATTTCAACATTGCCTAATTACATGGGAGAATACGAAAGGGAGTCAGTAATAATACGGGCACCCACAGTGCATGGAAAGGGAAAGGAAAAGGTAGAAGAGAGTTCACATAATCTAACAGAATTAAAGAAAACAAAAGTACGATGCAAATTGACGGTGGAAGAATTGCTTCGACTTAAACCACAATTATGGAAGCAAATGGCAAACCAACTAGAATCACAGCCAGAGATTGGAGGACCGACAGAAAAGGAGAAGGAAAATAACTCCACAATACAAGTTCCTATGGACAAAGTGGGAGAGTTTAGTGAAGGGGATGAGGGTAACACTTGTCTACCAGTCACACACAATGGGTACATGACCAAGGCTATTCTAGATATGGGAGCTGGGGTAGGAATCGCCACCAAGGAAATCCGGGAAAAATGGGGAAAACCTGCCTTACGACCCACACGCATGAAACTCCAATTAGCAGATGGTCATGTAGAAAAACCCTTAGGAATATTGGAAAGGATCAAACTAACCACTTGTGGTGTAGAATTCGAACACACCCTAGCCATCTGTAAATTCGAGAAAGCAAACAACTACGAGATGATATTAGGACGACCCTTCATGAGACAAATGCGGGTAGTACAGGATTGGGGAAGAGATTCGTTATACCTGCAACATCAAGGAAACACCACCAAAATAAATTTGCACACATTTGCTTATCGAGATGTCCCTCCACTACAATGGAATCCAGTACACCGAGAAGAAGATGACGTATCCATTCACAGTGCGGGATCAAGTGATCAAACTTGGATGCATGAAGATGCCCAGTTGTGGATGTGTAAGGAAGCTAAGAGAGAAGAGAGCAAAAGGCAACCATGGCCGATAGGACATCCTAACCATAGATCCGTAGAGGACCCCACTTACACACCTCAAATTTTTTCTGATGAGATCTTTGAGCCACATGGATGGATGGAAATATTGGCAACCCTAGATGTATGTGTAAACGAGGAAGTTTTGACGGTGAATGAATGCATAGATGAGGAAGGTTACGATGTGGACTTCTATATGGTTGTTCTTCAAGAAGTAGAAGAAGGGGAAACCCTGGAAAAAGAATGGAAAGAGGAATATGAAAGTATAGAGATGGAACCTGAAATTGATTCCGAAGAAAGCTACTCAAATACTATTCAGGACCAGAAGGAACAGGAACCAACAAAGATCTTAGCAATTGAAACTACTACGGCAATACACAGGCAGGAGGAGGACAGCAGTAAGGTAGGGCCGGACCCAGATCTTTTCGAAGTTCCTGAACACTTTAAAAAATACGAAGTGGAGGAAAGAAAAGTGGCTATTCAAATGCCTCGACGAGAGGCACGAGACGGAGAAGCGTATGACAACAAGGAACAAACGAAAAAAATTGTTGTGACAGTTGAGGAAGGAGAAGAAAGATGCACATATATTGGTAAAGATGTGTCTGAAGAAGAGGAAGAAGAACTCATATACCTTATCCGGGAGTACCGAGATGTATTCGCATGGACCTATAAGGATCTCAAAGGGGTAGAACCCACTATTTGTTCCCATCGAATACCAATGACAGCAGATGCAAAACCCTCCAAACAACGTCCTTATACATACAATGAAGTCTACGCAGCAAAGATTAAGGAAGAAATAGACAAACTACTAGCGGCAGGATTCATATATGAGATAGAACATACCGAGTGGGTATCGCCACTAGTAGTAGTGCCTAAGAAAAATGGAAAACTGAGAGTGTGCATAAATTTGAAGAAGGTGAATGCAGCCACTATACGTGACAGCTACCCCCTACCTATCACGGACCATTTATTAGAGAGAGTAGCAGGTAAGGAGGTCTATAGTTTCCTAGATGGATTCTCCGGATACAATCAGGTAGCTATTGTGACCGAGGATCAACATAAGACAGCATTCGCCACTGAATGGGGAGTGTATGCATTCAGAGTGATGCCCTTTGGACTCACTAATGCTCCAGCCACCTTCCAGAGATTGATGTGTCATGTTTTCAAGGAATTTCTGAAAAAAAGCATGGAAGTATATGTAGATGACCTGTGCACATACTCCAATCAAAGACCCGATCACATTCCCGAGTTAAGGAAGATATTCAACAAATGTAGACAGTACAGAGTCTGCTTAAACCCAGAGAAATGTGTCTTCATGGTAAGGCAAGGGAAAATTCTAGGACACATAGTTTCAAGAAATGGAATATCTACGGATGAGGACAAGATTAAAGTCATCCTAGACTTACAAAGACCCAAGAATGCAAAGGAAGTGCAAGCTTTTATGGGACATTGTGGATACTACCGTAGGTTCATTCACATGTATGCCATAATAGCAAAACCCTTGTATGGTCTCTTGACTCAATTTACTTGGACAGAAGAGTGTGAAAAGGCATTCACCGAGTTGAAAAAGAGACTTAGCACTGCCCCAATTCTGAAATCACCCAATTGGAGCAAGCCTTTTCATATTCATGTTGACACTTCTAACTATGCCATTGGATGCATCTTAGCCCAGCCGGCTGATGAAGGCAAGCTGGATCATCCAATTGCTTATGCGAGTAGACAACTGAATCAAGCAGAAAGAAATTATACCACTACGGAACGAGAAGGTTTAGGAATGGTATACGCAGTGAAGAAATTCAGACATTATCTTCTAGCCAACAAGTTCAAATTCTTCATAGACCATCAAGCTTTGTTGTACTTAGTCAATAAGCCTTGTAACACGGGAAGGTTGGTACGATGGTTTCTACTACTAATGGAGTTCGATTTTGAAGTAATAGTGAAAAAGGGGAACACACATGTGAGAGCAGACCACCTTTCTAGGCTAACACACGGAGAGCCACCGAGTGGAGTACCCGACGATCTGCCAGATGCTTATTTGTTCAATCTAGAAGTTTGCCCAAAGTGGGCAGAGAGATTGATCCCTATACTCACTCATGGCCCTCAACACTCAATCAATAGGAATAGCAAGAAAGAAATTCTTCAATCGAGGAACTTACACATTGTGTCAGGTAGTGTATACTACAAGGAACCCAACGGAGTGTTACTCAGATGTGTTGATGAGGATGAACAAACGCAACTAATTGAGCAAGCACATGTGAACAAGTGGAGAACACACCAAGGGACTCATGGAACAATCCGAGAACTGAAAAGATTAGGAGTGTATTGGTCTGATATGCCCAAGAATGTTCACGACCACGTAAGTAATTGTGCAGAATGCCGAGAGACGGTTCCCGAAGATCATATGTCTCTACCTTTTTCGACCATAGCACCCAATTGGAGTACAACTTTAGTGAAATTCTTAAAAACTCAAGAACATGAGTTAGGAACCAGCTTAGCAAGAAAGCAATCCTTAGAGGAAATGAGCAAGGACTATATTCTCATAGGAAAACAATTGTTCAAAGAGGGAAAGATAACCAACTCAGATTATGTGTGCATGAAGGAGAATATCTACCCATATTAGAAATGGCACATGCAGGCGCTGCAGGAGGTCATTTTTCGGCTGAAAGAACTGTTAAAATGATTCTCTTTGCAGGCTTGTGGTGGCCAACTCTACATATGGATGCTGAAACGTACGTACGAAGTTGTGAGACTTGTCAGAGAACTAAATACCCGATTCGGAGAGATGACATGCCATTAAGACCCATGATATGCATGAGAGCTTTCACAAAATGGGGTATAGACTTCATTGGACCTATCAATCCACCTGCCAAAGGATCACATGCGGAGTACATCATAGTAGCCACTGACTACTTAACTAAATGGGTTGAAGCAAAAGCCACTAGAAAGAATGATGCTCAAACTACCGCAAAATTTCTCTTTGAGCATATCTTCACCCGCTTTGGCTTGCCTATTGAGATTGTTAGCGATCGGGGAACGCACTTCCTCAATGAGGTAATCGAGTCATTAATGAACGAGTTCTTAGTGATTCATAAAAAATCAGCACCATACCATCCCCAAGCCAATGGACAAGCTGAGAGCTCTAACAAGGTACTATGCACGGTGTTGACTAAGCTTGTCAATAATGGAAGGTCTGATTGGGATAAACAATTGCATCATGCAATTTGGGCATTCCGAGTTGCATATAAAACAGCCATTGGAACTACACCTTTCAATTTAGTGTATGGGCAAAATGCATTTTTGCCAATTGACTTCTTAGTGCCAACATTGAAGGTGGCCCAGCAATATGAATGGAATGGTCATGAATTGTCCCAACAACTAGATCAAATTGAGAAGTTACATGAGACTAGATTGCAAGCAGTAGCAGGCATTTATGCTGCTAAACGGAGACAAAAGGCATATTATGATGCACATATAAAAGACAAAGGACTTAAAGAAGGAGACTTAGTCCTAGTGTACACCCTGAAACAACATGCCAAGAAGTTACAAAAACGCGTATACGGACCTTTGATCATAAATCGAATCTCTACTAGTGGTGCAGTCAATCTCGCCACGCTAGACGGAGACATTATTCCCAACTACATCAGTGGATGTAGAGTAAGACGATTCATGGAGCCCTTGACTGATCAAATGCTAGCACGATTGGTAGGTGCTCAAAATAGGAAAAAGGAGGAAGAGCGAATTAGAGAGGAAGCTCGACAAGAAGCACTAGAGCGCATTAGGAAACGGAAAAAATGGATGAGACAAAGAGATGAACGCTATCTCCAAGGAGAAGAGCCCATCCATATGGCAAATTACCAGGTCAAAAATCATGATACAACGGGTATGTGTAAAACGCAACCTTACCTAAACCTAGGGATTGGCAAGACAGAGTACAAATTGATAGATGCATTGATAGACTTAGGAGCAGGACTTAGCTGCATGCGAAAGAGAATAGCAAAAGAGCTGCAATTAGATTTGAATCCCACAAAAGCCCGATTAATAGGAATTGGAGGTCACACCCTAGAATGTATTGGAACCACGAATGTATCCCTCCACCTAGGAAATTCCTCAATGGAACAAAGAGTTCTAGTGTGCGAGGATGAAGATTTGATAGAAGATTTCATTCTAGGACACGACTGGATCATAGAGACTGAGGCGTGTATCCATCTAGCTCAAGGCTATATTTCGGCTAAGATAGGGCATAAGGAGATTTTCAGCTTACTTGAAGAGAAACCTTGTATTCAAACAAATATCATACAAAGATCAGCGGAAGTTCAGAAAACGACTTTAGAAAGTATCAACAATCCTCAAAATTCTAAAACCAAATGCATAGAAGCTGAAACTTCAATCCTAGCGACGTCAACAGTAGAACCGAAGTCATCCAATGCAGTTGAGGAAAAGCCAACCATTAAGGAGACCTGCTCTCCCACACCTGCTCAAAACATCAAAAGATTGCACTACTGGAAACCAACAAGCAAATACCCATATCAAGGCCCACCCAAATATAAGTGGGTACGCAGGGATCAAAAGCAGAGTCGAGAAACGTCCGCACCCACTCTTAAGAAGGAAACAGAAATCACCAAACCAGCTTCACAGAAGTACATACCAGAAGAAACGGTGCAAGTATGGATCCCTAAGACCTTGCTTGAATCTCAAAGATCGCGACTTCAGATATGGATTCCCAAAAAGCTCACACAAGCAGCTAAACAGGCTTTAAAAACAAAGGAAGAGGTACTACATCAGACAAGGCGAAAGCCAACAACACATAAGAGTCATCCGGGAAACTGGAAAAGCAATGTCAAATTCACTCGGACAATGGAGGAAGCAAACAGAACACAAGAAGCTGTAAGGACAAAGGAAACGAAATGACCTCTCTTAGTGTTCACGAAATGGATCTGGAAACCAAAGCAACCACGAGGAGCGGAGAATCGAAGAGATAAAGCTTCCCATTGCACTCATGAAGTTTCTAATGCACCTCAAGTAAGCATGATAGGGCCACAATACCAGGCCAAGCATTCGGCACAAGATGTACCTTATCAAACTAGTGGTGCACATTCTCCAAACGAGAGTAGATCTTAGCTTCATTTTAAATAGGAATGGACCTACTATGTATATAAATAAATGCTTCGGCTACACTGACTTTTATTTTCTTTCAGCAACAAAAACCAAATTGAAAAAAAAATGTGCGTGGTAAGAGATCTTACTCATGGATTAATGGGGAGACGGAGTGACGACGACAATAATCACTACATTGCACTACATCATTGTATATAGTTATGTGACGCTAATGCACTTTTACGTACAAGTGCAGATGGCTTCTGAAGATTCTGAAGCAACCGTACAAGAGGAAGTGATGGATTTTCCTCCCTAGATTATCACAAAGGCCAAGGGACACTGGTTCCGCAAAGATCAGCCTGCAGGGGATTATCTGTTCCTTGCAACAATTAAAATCATGGACACAGATCATCTGTTTCCAATAATGTCCCAGGATTTTCGAGTGCAACATACACTTCCTTCTGTTGAAGATACCATGAAGAAAGCAGGCATACATAAATATTTTGAACTGCCAATCTATAAGCCTGATTTTCAACGATGCACTCAAGTTATGAATACACTACAGCCAGCACTACATGATCCTTTGGTGCCGGAAGCTAGAGTAATGGATAAAGCAGGCGAATGGGTGATTATTCAATTCACACATGAGTTAATCAAGGAAGCCTTTGGATGGGAGAAGGATGGGGTCACAATAGTGAAAGAAGAAAGTAAAGGTGCAAAGACCCGAACCTTCGTCGACATCAACCGTGTGGACATAGAGGATGAGGTCCGATTGATCCACCAACACTTTTGTTTCCCAAATATGCACAGATACACGGCTCCACAAAAGATCATTGTGCAATTATTGTCCCATGCCATCAAGCAAATTGGGAATCAAATCAATTTGACTCCATATGTTCAAGAAAGATTGTTCGAGGCCAAGAAGCAATGGAAGAATAAAAAGTTCCTAAATGGCAGTGTGGCACTAACAATCCTGATCTACCATGCCTTAGGAATGAGGGAACATTTACAAGAAATGCCATCATCAACCGTCCTGGCTCAATATGCCAAAGTCGCGCGACCGTTCCTAAGAAAAAGAAAGGAGCAAATATTGTGGAAGTGGCAGAAACAAGCTCTCAACCTAGAATGAGAGGTACCAAAAGATTCCGGGAAGCCAAGCTACATGAAGAAGACACACCAACTACCAAGAGGATCCATGTACTCCCCAAAACTACTATTGAAGGAAAGAAAGAAATAACGGCAAAAGACTTGACAGATGCTCTGGAAGAGACCCATCGATATACAAAAGGACAAGTCAACTTACCGGTCCAGGGTCATCATTATCAGCAGTCAGAACAAGCAAGGGAAACAAAGAGCAAACTCACAAAAGTACATAGATATTGGGAAATACGGCTAGATAACTCTAGTTCTGGATCAGACGGCCAAGAGGAGCCCAATACCTCGTTATTGGATGTAGATATTCAAAGCGAATCAAAAGATGACGGCCAATGGGAGGAATTAAATGAAGTAAATTATAACGAAGAACAAAAAGACCTCAAGCAGGAGGATCCCACAACGAACGTCGATCAAAGTATTAGGAGCAAGGAAGCAAAAATGGAAGGTCTGCATACTTTAAAACTTAATGAAAGTTCCAACATCCAAATCAAGGAGGCCACACCACCCCGAAAAATACGCATGAAGATCCCAAAGAAGGAATGTCAGGAAACACAAAAGGAAGACGAAGAACCCTTTACACCCATAAGGGTTGTGGCAGAACCGTCTCCCATGGATGTTACATTTCAAGGGAGTGCCACTAAGGTTATTGATGTGGACGATGTTGGTGCAGACCAATCACCAATTGAAGGCTTGGGAGATCAAATGATGAAGGAAGAATCAATTCCTAAAGTGTGGAAGAAGATTACATTCAGAGGACAAGAGAAGTGTACACATATGTACATTAGCATAGTCATAGATGACTTAGATCTTTTATTCAGTAAGAATCATGTACAAATTATCTATAAATACTTTGAGAAAAGTCGGGGCATGTATGAGAGCATATGTGACATTAGTTAGAAGTCAAGAATGAGGAAGATAGAAGCTATGAGATAGAGGAAAGTGAATTTGAGTTAGCTCTCATCACTCAGTTGTATTTCTTCTGAGTAAAGAAAAATATTTGCGCCCGATGTTTCTGCGTGTTCTCCTTCTACAGTAGATCAATTGTGAAATGCTTTTGTACAAGTCTAAGTTGAGAGTTGCTTGACCTCTGTACAAAGTTTTAGCTTCCAATTGTAATCAGGCTGAGTGAATTAAGTGTAGGAACATTCATATGTGAAGTGTGTTCACTGGTTCCTAAAACAGGCGCATATTTCGAAGTCAATGTTTTGGTCATTTCTCCTAGCACAGTTTAAAGTTTTGCATGAGTGAGGGCTTAATCTTTAAGTTGGAAGATAAGCTACTTATGTCTAAAAGCATTTTGTAAAACGGGTTCTATTCAAGGAGAACCAAGTCTTAAAAGTTATAGGTGTAAAGTCGACTGTTTTGAATGACAGTTTCTGACATAGGTAACTTGAGAAGTTGATTTCTCAAGCTATACTTAATCTTTTGAAGAGATTCAACTTGGAGTAGATGCGCAATCTCTAGGAGATGCTTCGTACAAAGTTTCATCAAAAACTTTACACATTTGATAAGTCAATGTGAAGAAATTCTGCAGCAGACTTTTCTGTGTTTCATCTTCTTCACATATTTTCTCAGATTTAATAATTTGGAGATTGGACCTCTAATTAAGTGAAGGTTTTGACTTACTCTTGATATAGAGGTGTTCTAAATTCAAGAGTAGGTTGTTCTTTTGGAGATTAACACTCTCCATCAGTGGTATCAGAGCAGGAGACATCAATTTGAAGAAAGAAGGATCCCGACTGCTGCAGATTCAAGAAATTCAACACTTGAAGGACTAAGAAGTGAAAGTTTGGAGTCAAAGCTTGAGGAGAAGACTATTTGACATCAAGAAAGACAAAAGGAGTCCAATTCGAAGTAAAGGTACATACATTGTTTGTAAAGCTTGAAGTTTTCAATACACAGGTGGATACAAGATGGGAGAAAGCTTGCAGATTGATAAGCTAGATAGGGAGAACTATCCAGCATGGTCCATGAGGATGGAAGCACACCTCATGAGCAAAGATCTTATATCATTTATTACAGGAGATGAAGAAAAACCTGAGTTTGTAGATCCAAGTATTCCTACTAGGGAAGAACTTGCAATGTTGAAGACTTGGATGAGAAAGGATGCTCAAGCAAGGAGTATCATCTACATGGCTGTAAATGATTATCTTCTACCTCATATCAGAGGTTTGGAAAGTGCCACAGATGTTTGGAATGCCTTGGAAGAGCATTTCCAAAATACTACTAAGTCAAGGAAGTCCTCACTATGGGCTGAGTTCACAACCTTCAAGAAGAAGAGCTCACAATCAATTTCAGATTATGTGGCAAGGATGAAAGATATTGCAGATAGTTTGGGAGCAGTGGATGAAGACATTGAAGAGGAAAAGTTGGTAAGACAAATACTTACAGGTTTGAGAGGAGATGAGAAGTGGAAGCCTTTTATATTGTCTATAGAGTTGTCACTTGATCACTTTACTCCTGACCTTAATCAATTGCTAGGACATATGCTAACCTTTGAGCAGGATCTTAAAGGAGACAATGATAGAAGTACAAGTCAAGCTATGTACTCTAAGGACAAGAAAAAGAATGGCAAGGGAAAGCAATCAAATGATGATGAAGGGAATTCAAATCAAGCCAACTTCACAAAAGGGAAGACAAATTTCAGAGGTAAAGGAAGAGGAGGTAAGAACAAAGAGAATGCTAAAGCTTGTTGGATTTGTGGCAGAACAAATCATTTGGCAAATGATTGTTGGTATAATAATCAAAATGGAGGATACAACAATCAGAATTATAGTCAAAGAGGTAGAGGAGGCAGAAACCAAAGAGGCAACTTCAGAGGAAGAGGTGGTAGGACATCATATGGTAGAGGAGGTGGAAGAAACTTCCAATCTCAGTCCTACAACAACAATTATTACAATTATGCATCAGATCAGAAGGATGACATGACTCTTATCTTGAATGCAACTCATGAATCAATGGGAGAAGATCAAAGAGTGTTTTATATTGACTCAGGGTGCAGTAACCATCTGAGTGGGAATCTAGCTTTGATGACTGATATGGAAGCTAGGGTGAATGGACATACAGTTCAAACAGGTGACAATACCAAACATAAAGTGGAGAGCATTGGATCAGTGAAGACAAAGAGTGGAAGTACACTTCTGAGCAAGGTACTTTATGTTCCTACTATTCCTAAAAATTTGATAAGTGTAGGGCAAATTGTGGAGAAAGGATATGAAGTAAGATTCACAAATGATGGTGTCTATGTACAAGATCCAAATCAGGGATATAGAACCATAATTGCAGGTAAAAAGGAAGGAAGATTGTTCACTCTCAAAGTCCAAGGTAATGTGGGACATGCATTGTTTACCTATGGAGGTCAAAAGGTGTCTGAATTAGACCTATGGCATAAAAGGCTAGGTCATTTCAATGAGAGAGCTATAAAGGAGATGTCAAAGAATCAGGTGGTGCTTGGATTGCCAAACATTGAAGGGCAACATATGGTGTACAAGTGTGAAGCTTGTCAATTAGGTAAAGCACATAAGAGTTCTTATAACAAATCAGGGTACAAGTATTCAAATATGCTTGAATTGGTTCATACAGATGTATGGGGTCCCTCAAGGGATTATAGCATAAATGGATCCAGATATTATGTGTTGTTTGTTGATGATGCAACCAGGTGGATTACTTTGTATGTAATCAAGGATAAATCAGAAGTTTTCAAGACATTCAAACATTTTCATGTTTATGCAGAAAGGATCACAGGGCAAAAGCTCAAGAGGTTAAGATCAGATGGAGGGGGAGAGTATTTCTCAAAAGAGTTTGATGATTATTTGTGGAATGCAGGTATCAAAAGAGAAGTGACTTGCAGGTACTCCCCTCAACAAAATGGAGTAGCAGAAAGGAGGAATAGGACTCTTGTAGAGTTTGCAAGAGCCATGATGAAGGAAAAGAATTGTCCAAATTACTTATGGGCAGAAGCCATTAACACTGCAACATACCTTGTGAATAGGTTGCCTTGCAAAGCTTTGGATGGAGGAACCCCTTATGAAGCATGGTGGGGTAAGAAGCCTAGTCTTGATCATTGTAAAGTATTTGGATGTATTGCATATGCTTATGTTCCTTCACAATTAAGACATAAGCTAGAACCAAAAGCAGAGAAGTATGTGTTTATTGGATATGATGATAGACAGATGGGTTACAGATTGTGGAGTCCATCCACAAAGCAATTTCTTGTTACTAAAGATGTGACATTTGATGAGCAAAATATGTGATATACAGGATCACCAAATGAGTGTACAGGTGTTGAGGAAATTCAGAGAAAAGGAAAGGCAAAGGTAAAAGTATGTGAAGAAATTGTTGATGAAGTTGACTCTAGATGTAGAGTGCAGGATCATGTAGAAGAAGGGCCAAGATTTGATCCAGAATCAAATGAGGCTGAAACTTCAAGAAGTGCAGAAATCAGAAGATCTACAAGAGAAAGGAAAGAACCTATAAGGTATAGTTATGATACATCTTTCCTAACAACAAAAGATTATGCCTACATTGTGAAAACAGAAGAAGATCCAACCACTTATGAAGAAGCCAAAGGTAAACAGAATTGGGAGAAGGCAATGCAAGAAGAGTATGATGCTCTACTTGAAAATGAAACTTGGGAATTAGTACCAAGACCAAAGAATCAGAAGGTCATTGGATGCAAGTGGGTATATAAAACAAAGAGGTTTGCAGATGGTAAGGTGTCTAGATACAAGGCTAGACTTGTGGTCAAAGGTTATGCCCAAACTTATGGGGTAGATTATGATGAAACCTTTAGTCCTGTTGCTAAGATGTCTACAATTAGAACATTGATTGCTATTGCTGCTTGCAAAGGATGGAAATTATCACAATTGGATGTGAAAAATGCATTTCTAAATGGATACATTGCAGATGAAGTATATATGGAGCAACCAGAAGGCTTCATGGAATCAATTGGATCAGATTATGTGTGTAAGCTCAAGAGAGCTTTATATGGGTTGAAGCAAGCCCCAAGAGCTTGGAATTACAGATTGGTCAAGTTCTTGAATGAATGTGGATTTCAAGTATCAAAGGCAGATAGTAGCTTGCTAGTGAAGGCAAGTGAAAATGGATACATTTACATGTGCATTTATGTTGATGATATTATTGTTACAGGAACAGATGCTCAAGGAATCAATGAACTCAAGAAGCAAATAGAGAAGGAGTTTAAGATAAGTGACTTGGGAAACTTATCTTATTTTCTAGGAATGCAGATTGTGTATACTCAACATGGAGTATATGTTTCACAAGAGAGATACTTGAAGAATCTTCTAGTCAAGTTTAACATGGAAGATTGCAAGACCTCAACTACACCATTGGAGGTAAATCATAAATTAAGCAGGTATGGAGGTGAAGAGTTCAATGACATGAAGAAATATCAGAGTTTGGTAGGTAGTCTAATCTATGCTACCTTGACAAGGCCAGATCTATCATATGCAGTAGGTGTGTTGTCACAATTTATGCATTGTCCAAAGAAGACTCATTGGATTGCAGCCCAAAGGGTACTCAGATATATCAAAGGAACCCTAAGTGAAGGTCTGTATTATGGTTTCACTTCTGACACAAGAATCAAAGTGTTTAGTGATGCAGATTGGGCAGGTGACTCAGATGATAGAAGGTCTACTCATGGATATCTATGTTATGTTGGAGACAAGTTAGTGTCTTGGTGTTCAAAGAAGCAACATACAGTTGCTTTATCATCCACAGAAGCTGAGTATAAGGGAATGGTAGAAGCTGCAAAGGAAGTGATATGGTTGAAGACCTTGATGAAAAGTTTTGAGATTGATCAAAGTACTCCAATAATTTTTGGAGACAATATGAGTTCTTTGTATTTGGCAGCTAACCCTGTTTTTCATGCCAGGACTAAGCATATAGAGATTCAGTATCATTTCTTGAGGGAAAAGGTACTAGATAAAGAGATTGAAGTGATGTATACTCCAACAAAAGAACAAGTGGCAGATATGATGACAAAGAGTCTGGATGGACCTAAGTTACAAAGGTTCAAAGACATGGCAAGTATAAAGAAGACAGAGAAAACCTCAATTGATGATTGAGGGGGAGCTGTTGGTGCAGACCAATCACCAATTGAAGGCTTGGGAGATCAAATGATGAAGGAAGAATCAATTCCTAAAGTGTGGAAGAAGATTACATTCAGAGGACAAGAGAAGTGTACACATATGTACATTAGCATAGTCATAGATGACTTAGATCTTTTATTCAGTAAGAATCATGTACAAATTATCTATAAATACTTTGAGAAAAGTCGGGGCATGTATGAGAGCATATGTGACATTAGTTAGAAGTCAAGAATGAGGAAGATAGAAGCTATGAGATAGAGGAAAGTGAATTTGAGTTAGCTCTCATCACTCAGTTGTATTTCTTCTGAGTAAAGAAAAATATTTGCGCCCGATGTTTCTGCGTGTTCTCCTTCTACAGTAGATCAATTGTGAAATGCTTTTGTACAAGTCTAAGTTGAGAGTTGCTTGACCTCTGTACAAAGTTTTAGCTTCCAATTGTAATCAGGCTGAGTGAATTAAGTGTAGGAACATTCATATGTGAAGTGTGTTCACTGGTTCCTAAAACAGGCGCATATTTCGAAGTCAATGTTTTGGTCATTTCTCCTAGCACAGTTTAAAGTTTTGCATGAGTGAGGGCTTAATCTTTAAGTTGGAAGATAAGCTACTTATGTCTAAAAGCATTTTGTAAAACGGGTTCTATTCAAGGAGAACCAAGTCTTAAAAGTTACAGGTGTAAAGTCGACTGTTTTGAATGACAGTTTCTGACATAGGTAACTTGAGAAGTTGATTTCTCAAGCTATACTTAATCTTTTGAAGAGATTCAACTTGGAGTAGATGCGCAATCTCTAGGAGATGCTTCGTACAAAGTTTCATAAAAAACTTTACACATTTGATAAGTCAATGTGAAGAAATTCTGCAGCAGACTTTTCTGTGTTTCATCTTCTTCACATATTTTCTCAGATTTAATAATTTGGAGATTGGACCTCTAATTAAGTGAAGGTTTTGACTTACTCTTGATATAGAGGTGTTCTAAATTCAAGAGTAGGTTGTTCTTTTGGAGATTAACACTCTCCATCAGACGAAGACGAAGCAGAACCGCAAGTGCACTTACAAATCAGACAACCACGCAATGAAACGATCCATAGCGAAAAAGGAAAAGATGTACAAACAGGAGAAACCCCAGATATACCAAAGACATGGCTGAATGTGGATATAGCTCAGCTCAAGCCTGTGGTGCAGGACATGATCAGAACAGCACTAGACACACAGCAATTAATGCTGGATGCTGATGAAGACTATGACCAAGCCATGCAGGACAAAATCGAACTTCAAAAATGGGGTAAGAATCTCTCTATTGAGTTAGAGACAGTAAAAGAACAGGTAGTAGAAAAATAAACTGAACTGAAAGAAATCAAAAGCAAATACAGCCTGCTAGAGACAGAAAATGAGCAATTAAAAGAACAACTACAAGACGTCACCAAAAAACTACAAGCAAATGAGGCTGAAAAGGCACGCATGACATCAAGAAGCAAAATCTTGGAATCACAGATTAAAGGGTACATGGATGACGCAGAGGCGTTAAGACAACGGAACAAAGAGCTTATGGCCGCTCTTTTAAATGATCAACCAGTCGAAGTGCAAGCCCAACCGGAAAGAGACCTCAAAGGATTAGAAGAGAAAGTGATTATGTATGAAGATCAGCTCAAAAAGGAGCAAGACACTATTGCTGAATGGGAAAAAAAATACATGGACGACACGGCTGCCTTGAGAGCCAAATGGAAGAAAGCTGAGAATGACTATCTGCGACAGTGTAAAGAAGATACAGATCAGATGGACATTGTAGTACAAGAGCTTCTAAAACACAAAGATATGATTGCCAAGGCCACTGAAGAACTCAAACAGAAGAATGAAAGTATTAAGGAACTTCAGGAACGGCTAGAACAAAAAGGAAAAGAGGGGACACCAGTGGTTCCAACTTCTGCAGAGGCTACTGTGGAGACTGAGGTATGTCCTCTATCTTCCTCCTCATATCATTCACCGGTAAAGGAGGAAAAGGAGGTTCACATTGAACCTAACTCACGGGAAATTGCAGAACTGAGCAGACCAGAAAGGGCACTACTGGTGTCCCAACTTACGGCAGAATTCGAAGATCAGATCATCATGATCATGAAAGAAGCTCAAATAGAAAATAAACAATTAGAACAAATTTTGAAGCCCTTTAATGTACCATACGGACTACTTAAAGAACAAACTCGGTATTATATAAAGTCTGCAACGAATAAAGATCCGGACCACAACCTTCAATTCGGGAATGACACTTTCAATTACACTCAAGAGGCGTTCGAGAAGGCGGATCCAATATGGCGACGAAAAATTTTGGAAAAGCATCCAACTTTGCGGGTACAGTGGGAAGCATCACCATATGCACTTCAAGTCAATCCATCTTTTTGTCCTGTACCCCGTAGACGATCTTGGACGCGATTTTGGGAGGGACATCGCCAAGGTAATATCAATAATCAGTGGCTAAACTACCCTCTACTACCTAGTCCGCCACATAATTATCTACCAACCGAAGAATACATGGTCAAGACAATGGAATTTTGGATTGCCAGATATGCTACAGTGCCAGATTTAGCAGTCAAAATGACTAACAAAATATTCAGCATGCTATTGACAGTGATAAAGGTTTTCAAACATGCCAAATACACATTTTTGAATTTCATTGGCATTACGCAAGGTTCAGAAGCATTAATTTTTGATTTATCTACCATTCCCAGCCGACTTACTATTATGGCATATTATTCTCGCCTCATGTTTTTGCCATCGACATATATGCAGACTTTTGAAGAAGCATTCTTTACAGGCTTCTTTGAAATTGATTCAGAGATTTTTGTTAAAATGACTTCCAATTTGAATGCAAGACTGGTGGCCTACGAAACAAGTTTCTTTGCTGATCAACGACAGGCGCCAGAAGACGGAGTAAAGTCTCAGCAATGGAAGGAATTCATGCTGTGTCACGCGAATTTGCTAAATCAAAGAGAGCAACAAGCCATACAAACTTACACACGTCGCCACAAAAAGCCTGTCGAGGACGACAGAGTTCAGGAGGAGGGACGTGTAGAAGGGGAATCAAGCAAAAAAAGAAGAAGAAGAAGATCAAGGGCAAAAACAGCTCAATAAAGAATAAAACAATGATATTTGAAGACATATCTCTGCAAGAAGCCCCGCAGGGGCGCAACACCCATCTCTGCACAGAGCCCCGCAGGGGCACGCATCAGGCAACAATGCAAAACATCCAGGTCCTGCACGGTGGAAGAAAGCAAACAGGCTCAAAGCAATACAACAGGGTCAGATGTGTGCAACCAGGACAAATCAGAGGACCAAAAGTTAGAAAGGGGTAGAGGCCGAAAAGTTCAAGAGGGTGACTAAGAATAGCACATTCCTAGTCACTGGTGGCGTGCGTGGCAACCCAAATCAACAGCCAAGACAAATGCAGCAGGCTCTAGTGTAGTAGAGCTTGAATCAAGAACAAGCCATCAAAGCTGCATGTCCGTTTAACTACAGACAAAACTGACCAAGGGTAGCATGCGGAGAAAAGAAGTAATCAGCCGACGAAAAGCTAAAGCCTGTCAAGGGACGACAGAGACGAAGAGGGGGAGAGTGTTGCAGAGCTGAAAAGAGCACAAAGCAGAGAAAAAGACGGGCCCCAAAATTTTTCTGATTTGGACATCATACTTTTGTATCATAATCATTCTTGTAATATATTTCCTGTTGTAAAGGCACTAGAGGAGTCCTCTAGATGCATACCCGCAGAAGCTTAGAGATTTACCCATGTAAAATAGTAGGAAATTAGTCTTTTAGTGAATAAAGTGCCGGTCTCTTGTGTGAAAGTACCATTTCTAGGGCACTAGTATATAAGTCAAATGTGACTCTTTGTAAAGAACTTTTTGCCATTGTGAAGAAGGAGCTCTACAGATTTTCGAGTTTGCCTCTTTCATGCTGATTTTGATCTTCATTTCGCTCTTGTATGTGTGTGTTATGCTTGAAATGCATGTGTAGGACTGTTGTCCACCCCTTCCCCTTGGTTTTGAGCTACTGTAGTGCGTGTGCAAGTTAGGAGGAGTTGTGGCGCGGGTATTGATGACTCCCGTCATTCACTGTTTTGGCCATAACTTGAAGCAGACTGGCCAGAATCGAGTGAAACCACTATCCTTGGATGCGTCTCGTCAAGAGCTTCGAAACGAGTACCCTATTGTCTATATTCGGAGTTTTGGGCTGGGAGAAAACCTCAAAATACTAAAAACTGCTGTAAGAGGCTTGCGGCAAACACTTTCAGTATATCAGTGAGTGTGAGAGGTAGTAGTCTTTTCTCATGCATGCTAGCTAAACCACTTAATTTTCCATCACGTGTGCACATGTCTTCATACACTTGGTATGTCGTTCCTTCTGATTGACAATTAGATGTGTGTTAAGTACCCACTATACGCACTTGTGTGGCAATTGAGGTACAGTCTCATTGGCACAAGTCCTTGAGTCTTCTTGGTTCAAGTACACAAGAAGGAAACAAGGAAGGATATAAAGGCTCTCAGATGAGATGGAGGGGGAGAGTATTTTTCAAATGAATTTTTAGATTTTTTACATGACCATGGAATCAAAAGACAATTCACTTGTAGGTATACACCTCAACAAAATGGGATGGCAAAGAGGAAGAATAGATACATAGCAGAAGTGGCTAGAGCTTTGTTAAATGACATGAATGTTCCTAACTCTTATTGGGATGATGCAACAAATACATAAAATATACATTATGAATAGGTTTCCAACCTTAGGAGTACATGAAATTTCACCTTATGAAGCTTGGTGTGGTAAGAAACCCAACCTTTCACATCTCAAAGTATTTGCTTGTGTGTGTTATGTTCACATACCTCAAGAATTGAGACACAAGTTAGACCTGAAGGTAGATAGGTGTATATTTCTTGGATATTCTTTAGAGAAAAAGGGTTTTACATGCTATAAACCTTGGAACAAATAGCATAAGGTATCTAGGGATGTAATATTTCATGATTTTCGTCTTGGTATTGTAGCAAAGATATGTTACAGGTTGACAATGCATATGAAGCCGAGAAGAAGTTCAAAGAGAAACAACAAAGCATGGAGATAAGTGGTCCAACCACTTCAAGCACACCATCAAAGGAGATTACTACATTATCTTGGCATGGAAGAACAAGGAATGAAATTAATTCAAGTGAAAGAAGTAGAAAAAGAAAGGAAAAGGCAAATGACAAAGGCCATCAATGGGTACACATGGAACCTACAAGTGACAAAGATATGGAAAAATTAGAAACACCAGGATTTAAAGCATATAAACCAAGTAGGAGGAGATTCCTACCACCTAATGGTGAGGTAAGGTTATCCAATAGGGTCAAATACCTTGTTCAAAGGTTAGCTTATGATTCATTCATTGCAAGACACTATGCCTATAGGAGTCAAGCTATAGCTTGTGAAGAACCTAACTCTTTTGAAGAAGAAAATAAGAATAGAGAATGGATTGAAGCCATGGAGGAGGAATTCAATGTACTTGAAGAAAATGATACTTGGTCATTGGTGCCAAGAACAAAAGACATGAAAGTCATTGGCAACAAATGGGTGGACAAGGTAAAGAGGCATGCAGAAGGGAGCATCACTAGGTATAAAACAAGGTTGGTTGCCAAAGGTTTTGCTTAAAAATAGGGCATAGAATTTGAGGAAACATTCAATCCAGTAGCTATGATGTCCACCACAAGAATTTTGATCACAAGTTCAGCCCCAAAAGGTTGGAAGATGTACCAATTGGATTTGAAGAATGGTTTTCTAAATGGAGAGCTTGAAGAGGTAGTCTTCATGGAGCAGCCCCAAGGCTTTGAAGATGAGAGGTTTCCACATCATGTATGCAGGATTAAGAAGGCTCTTTATGGACTCAAGCAAGCCCCAAGGGCTTGGAACCAAAGGCTTGTGGACTACTTGGTAAAATGTGGATACAATCGTAGTCATGCAGACCCATCACTCTTAGTGAAGAAGGAAGGTAGCAAAATTGTTTTCATATGTATATATATTGATGATTTGATCATTACATGGGATGATGAAGCCAACATCAAGGACATAAAGAGGAAGCTTGGATGTGAGTTAAAAGTCTCTGACTTAGGGATTTTAAGGTACTTCCTTGGGATTGAAGTACTATATAAATAGGAAGGTATATACTTGATGCAAAGGAAATACATTCTAGATCTTTTGAGTTTGGCTTGTGTGATTGCAAGCTCATTTCAAATCCATTAGAAGTAAATGTTAAACTAAGTGGTCATGAAGGTGAAGAAGTGAAGGATGTCACCATGTATAAGTCAATAATTGGCTCTCTCTTGTATGCTACTATGACAAGACCAGATATTGCACATGTTCTTGGAGTGTTATCTCAAATTTTGCAGGCACCAAGAGTACCTCATCTTGTTGCACCAAAAAGGGTACTTAGATACCTCAAAAGATCAATGAATGAAGGTCTATGTTATCCATTTGATGATGGATTAAATGTACAAGCTTATTGTGATGTTGATTGGGCAGGTT